>CM060952.1:155004585-155639585 GCA_030765055.1 Mantis religiosa | reverse complement strand
AGGCAGCAGTTATGTCGACCTAACTATTGTTAACAACAAGTTGTTAAGGCATGTCAGTGAGTGGACCTGTGGCTCCGTAGAAAGCTGCTCTGACCACAAGGTTTTAACTTTCAAATTTACAAAGCAGATTGAAAACACATCTACAATTGGAATCGATCACACGAGAGCAAAGTATATAGTAAGGAATGAAGATTTCGAGAAATTCGACAATATTTTCCTTTCCACGGTGATATCTAAATTCAATTGTCACTATAATGAAGAGAACTTGCAGAAATTAGATCAGGAACTAAGCAGCACAGTGGCAAGTAAACCTGAAGCAGAGGAAATGGCAAACCTCGCATTTTCATGTATGATAACAGCTAGTAATGCAACCTTCAAAGTTTCAACAGGTGCTAAACAGGCGACAAAAAGGAAGAAGGTATCTTGGTGGACAGACGAACTTACTATATTGAGAAAAAGGGCAAATGCACTTCGGAGGAGATACCAAAGAACTGTCACCGACGAAAATCTACGACAGGAGAGGAAAGAAAAATATCTGGATGGGAAAAGGGAATACGAAAGGAAAATGAGAGATGCAAAACTTAAATCATGGAAAGCGTTTTGCACAATAAGTGACGATGCCAATCCTTGGGGTTTAGTATACAAAATAGCTTCCGGCAAACTCCGAACTGGTGTGAGACGATGGAACATTTACCACAGATACTGAAAATACAATCAAGCATATGTTAGAGCACTTTGTACCCGAAGATTATCAAGATAGTGACAACGAATTGCACAAACAAATTAGGAAAGAAATTGAAGAACCCATCAATACTAATGATGATAAACCTTTCACAACTGCAGAAATCATCATTAATATTCAAAAATTCAATCCAAAGAAATCTCCTGGGAAGGACTGCTTATCTAGCGACATAATTACAAGAGCTTTCCAACCTCTCCCTCTATTCTTCACGCAAGTATACAACGCGTGTTCAAAGAAGGGATGCTTTCCAAAAGATTCGAAGCAGTCAATTGTCATTCCAATAATTAAGCCCGGAAAAGAAGACTGCCAAGACGCATCAAAATACAGACCAATAAGCCTATTAAATATCGGAGGTAAACTACTAGAAAAACTGATGATTGACAGAATACTACACCATATGTACAGCAATAATTTGTTACACAACAACCAGTTTGGATTTACCCACCAAAGGGGAGCAGTTGACGCTGCAATGGAAGTTAAATCTTTCATCGATAAATGCTTGAAGTCAAAACAATGCGTAGTAGTCACTGGTCCTGATGTCAAAGGTGCCTTTGATGCAGCTTGGTGGCCTAGCATACTCAAGAATCTAAGACAGCTTAGATGCCCTAAGAATTTATATAATTTAGCAGTGAATTATTTAAGCAACAGAAGAGCAGTATTTTCAGTGAACAACTATACAGCAGACAGAAAAGTACAGAAAGGCTGCCCACAAGGATCATGCTGTCCAGGTTTCTGGCACATGATGTACAATTCGAAGCTGACTTTAGAATATGATCACCGGACAAGAGTGATCGCCTTCGCAGACGACCTGGTAGTAATGACAAGAGGAGCATACAAATCAGAAGCAGAGAGCGTTGCAAATCACGATCTTAGAAAAATCCAAAAATGGGCTGATGAAAACAAAATTCAATTTAACCAAAAGAAATCCAAGGTTCTATTTATCACAAGAAGAAGAAATGTAGATAGGGATGTCAACATATTTTTGAATCATCATAAACTTAACCAAACCGAAGAAATAAAATACCTCGGAATATATTTAGATAGCAAATTTAACTTCAACGCGCACATTGAATATACTGCAGACAAAACAATCTCGTTGGTTCATATGCCAGCAAGAACAGCAAAGCTACAATGGGGGCTAGGTCACAAAGCACTTAAGACAATCTATGAAGGTGCTATAGTCCCTGTTTTGACATACGGAGCTCCTATATGGATAGATGCGATAGGGAAGAATAAAAATATTGCAAAATATAGAAGAATTCAAAGATTAATCAACATAAAAATGACGAAAGCATACAGAACTCTCTCGTATGATGCATCGTGCGTACTAGCCGGAGTATGTCCTATAGAAATAACTATAGAGGAAAAACTCCAAATATATCTGGCAACAAAAGGTCACATAGCAGACTTCGACAAACCATTAGAAGTAAAACACTGGCGACATCCTGCCGAAGTGTCAACGATTCAGGAGGTGAACAAAGATAACATATATAGAATGGAAGCGTACACAGATGGAAGTAAAATGGGGGAGAAAGTTGGCGCAGCAGGAATTATGACACACCAGTTAAAATTCAAATTGCATGGCCATTGCACCAACAATCAAGCCGAACAACTTGCTATTTTAAAAGTACTAGAGAAATTAGAAGAAGTTTATTATGCCAGTTCAATAGATAGAAGCGTTGCAATATACACTGACAGCAGAATTACTATAGATCCACTGAGAAATAAATGGAAAAGGAATCGACTAATAGAATCTATCAAAGGCAAACTACTTGCACTAAACCATTTAAATTGGATCATTTAAATTGGATCATCCACTTTGGCTGGGTTAAAGGCCACTGCGGAATAGAAGGGAATGAACTAGCAGATAAGCTTGCAAAACGCGCTGCTAACGAAGATAGTGAAATAGTGTACGACAAAATACCAAGAGACGTAATTGTAACGAGAGCGAAGGAATATGCACTCAAAAGGTGGCAACAAGTCTGGACGAACACAACGAAAGGTGCAGTGACTAAAGCATTCTTCCCGTTAGTGAAAAACAGATTGGGTCAAAAGATTCCAATATCCCCAGAACTCACTACAATGTTAACTGGCCATGGAAAATTAAACGCATACCTATACCGATTTAGAATAATAAATAACCCACTCTGTCCTTGCGGAAAAGAAGAACAGACCGTTAACCATATAATATTTAATTGCAGAAGACTTTAAGAACAAAGACTAGAATTGTCAAAAAGTGTAACAAGCAATGGAGGGAAATGGCCTACCACCAACGAGAAGATTGCGAATAATCACCTGAAGTCGTTTGTAAAATTTGCAACTTCTATAAAAATCACGGACATGGACTGAAGGATTTGGAGTATAACAACGACAAATTGTGAACTCTATACAATCAACTTACTCCAGTTTCATCATAATCTTACAATTAACTACAACATAAAGCACTACTTCTAGAAATATGACAAGTATTTAGATTGCAATAATTACAAATTGTGAACTCACAAAAATCAGCTAGAAGAATAGACTCAATTTAATGTACATAGTGACACAGAATAACCCAATGTAAAATTGTTGTAATGTTTACAATTACTAATTCACAATAAGACATGTAACTATAAAGCATGTAGTATTACTATGTAATGGAGCATGCTGTTGATATCAATACAGCAAAAAAATTATTATTATTATTATTATTATTATTATTATTATTATTATTATTATTATTATTATTATTATTATTATTATTATTATTATTATTATTATTATTATTATTATTATTATTATTATTATTATTATTATTATTATTATTATTATTATTATTATTATTATTATTATTATTATTATTATTATTATTATTATTATTATTATTATTATTATTATTATTATTATTATTATTATTATTATTATTATTATTATTATTATTATTATTATTATTATTATTATTATTATTATTATTATTATTATTATTATTATTATTATTATTATTATTATTATTATTATTATTATTATTATTATTATTATTATTATTATTATTATTATTATTATTATTATTATTATTATTATTATTATTATTATTATTATTATTATTATTATTATTATTATTATTATTATTATTATTATTATTATTATTATTATTATTATTATTATTATTATTATTATTATTATTATTATTATTATTATTATTATTATTATTATTATTATTATTATTATTATTATTATTATTATTATTATTATTATTATTATTATTATTATTATTATTATTATTATTATTATTATTATTATTATTATTATTATTATTATTATTATTATTATTATTATTATTATTATTATTATTATTATTATTATTATTATTATTATTATTATTATTATTTTCATCATCATTATCATCATCTTTATCATCATCGTCATCATCGTCATTATCATCATCGTCATTATCATCATCGTCATTATCATCATCATCGTCATTATCATCATCATTGTCATTATCATCATCACTTCTTGCACTAAACCATTTAAATTGGATCATCCACTTTGGCTGGGTTAAAGGCCACTGCGGAATAGAAGGGAATGAACTAGCAGATAAGCTTGCAAAACCCGCTGCTATCGAAGATAGTGAAATAGTGTACGACAAAATACCGAAAGACGTAATTCTAACGAGAGCGAAGGAATATGGACTCAACAGGTGGCTACAAGTCTGGACGATCACAACGAAAGGTGCAGTGACTAAAGCATTCTTCCCGTTAGTGAAAAACAGATTGCGTCAAAAGATTCCAATATCCCCAGAACTCATTACAATGTTAACTAGCCATGGAAAATTAAATGCATACCTATACCGATTTGGAATAATAAATAACCCACTCTGTCCTTGCGGAGAAGAACAGTCCCTTAACCATATAATATTTAATTGCAGAAGACTTGGTGAATAAAGACTAGAATTGGCAAAAAGTGTAACATGCAATGGAGGGAAATGGCCTACCACCAACGAGAAGATTGCGAATAATCACCTGAAGTCGTTCGTAAAATTTGCAACTTCTATAAAAATCACGGACATGGACTGAAGGATTTGGAGTGTAATAACGACAAATTGTGAACTATATATTATAATCAACTTACTCCGGTTTCATCATAATCTTACAATTAACTAAAACATAAAGCACTACTTCTACAAATATGACAAGTACTTAGATTGAAATAATTGCAAATTGTGAACTCAAAAAATGGGCTAGAAGAATAGACTCAATTTGATGTACACAGTGTCTAAAACACAGAATAACCTAATGTAAAATTGTTGTTATGTTTACAATTACTAATTTAAAATAGGACATGTAACTATAAAGCATGTAGTATTACTATGTAATGGAGCATGCTGTTGATATCAATAAAGCAAAAAAAATTGTCATTATCATCATCATTGTCATCATCATTATCATCATCATTATTATTATCATCATCATTATTATTATCATTACTATTATTATTATTACTATTATTTTTTGTAATTTACGTCCTCCAAAGTTAAGTCATATCGACCGAAGAATGGAATGGGGTAAATGATGCTCAAATGAGTACGGGGTCCATGGAGCTTAGAGTTACCCTACATTCGTCTTACAGGATAAGGGAAAACCCCGGAAAAACCCTATCTATGTAACTCCCCCTGACGGAGATTTCAACTCGGACCTCTTGAACCTGAGGCAGATATGCTACCACCACGCTAACAAGCTGGGCATCATTACTATTATCATTACTATTATCATTCCTATTATCATTCCTATTATCATTCCTATTATCATTCCTATTATCATCACTATTATCATCACTATTATCATCAGTATTATCATCACTATTATCATCACTATTATCACCGCTATTATCATCACTATTATCATCACTATTAGCATCACTATTATCATCACTATTATCATCAGTATTATCATCACTATTATCAGCACTATTATCATCAGTATTATCATCACTATTATCATCAGTATTATCATCACTATTATCATCAGTATTATCATCAGTATTATCATCACCATTTTCATCAGTATTATCATCAGTATTATCATCACTATTATCAGTATTTTCATCACTATTATCATCAGTATTATCATCACTATTACCATCAGTATTATCATCACTATTATCAGCACTATTATCATCACTATTATCATCACTATTAGCATCACTATTATCATCACTATTATCAGCACTATTATCATCACTATTATCATCACTATTATCATCACTATTAGCATCACTATTATCATCTCTATTAGCATCACTATTATCATCACTATTATCATCACTATTAGCATCACTATTATCATCAGTATTATCTTCACTATTATCATCGCTATTATCATCACTATTATCATAACTATTATCGTCAGTATTATCGTCACTATTATCATCACTTCTATCATCACTATTATCATCATCATTATCATCATCATTATTATCATCATCATTATTTTCATCATTATTATCATCATCATCATTATTATTATCATCATCACTATTATCATCACTATTATCATCAGTATTATCTTCACTATTATCACCGCTATTATCATCACTATTACATCACTATTATCGTCAGTATTATCGTCACTACTATCATCACTATTATCATCACTAGTATCATCACTAGTATCATCACTATCATCAATATCATTATCATCATCATTATTATCATTATCATCATTATCCTCATTATAATTATTATTATTTAAACTAGTGCTTTTGCCTTTAAGGTTAAGGGAATCTTGATGTTTCTGGAGTCCCAAATTTCTCTCCTTCTTTAATTATTTTACGAAATTTTCTCTCGGATGCTTTTGTTGCTGGACTCACCCTCCCTTACATTTTATTAGCATACCGTCAGAAACTGCTTCCCGTTTCAGAATAATTGGACATTATTAATAACTTCGCGGTTTGGCTGTAAAGTGTTTTTCCACCAAGTTTGCTTTGAATTGGAGGCATTTTAATCCAAATAAGGAAATATATAAACGCACGCACATATACACAGACAAAACGCTAATCATCAGTACGATTAATAATTACAATTTCTAAAACTTTAAAGCTTAACGTGACGGCAACTAAGCGTTAGAAGTTACCCGGTCAAACCTCTCCACGATACTGGCCATTTCAGTGTACTGTGATGACCGAGAGTGTAGACTCAGCAACTGGATACTAAATGACTGTGCACACGGTCTCCACCGGCACAGAACCATCGTCCGTACTGTAAATTAGCATGCATGCCAAATTTATGTTTACTTGACAGCTACAGTAATACCGTATAAAGTGTTTTCATGTCATTCTTGTTACTACATATAGCTTCTTACCGCCCTTTGACATATGGATACGTCGCTCTACGCTACTAGTAGTCAACCTTCAGCCGCCATTAAATGTTGCGTCTGCCATAGTGTTGCTGCTTCAAGTATTACAGTAATGTGTTGAATGAGTTTATGTTAAACGTACATTAAAAGGCTTTAGAATTTTCAGTTAAAAGTAACTGTGTCCGCCTCAGTAGCGTGGTGGTAGCGTGTCAGCCTCACGTTCAAGAGGTTCCGAGTTCGAATCTGGGACAGGGTGAGTCACCTGGATAAGATTTTACCGAGGTTTTCCCTTATCCTGAAACACGAATGTTGGGTAACTCTAAGCTCTATGGACCCCGGGCTCATTTAAGCACCATTTCACCCGTTCCATTCATCGTCCGATATGACTTAGCGTTGGAGGACGCAAATTACAAAAAAGTAACTGTGAGTGTGTGATCAAAAGCCTTTTAAACGGCTGCTTGTGTTCGCGTTGTTTTGGAGAAAAATGTCACATAGTTTCAACAGGAAGGGTAACTCCGGATCTTATACCTTTAGAAACTAAATCACACGTGGTTTTCAAAGGCATTTTAGTATCTCTTGGTATAACGAGTTTCCTTGGCTGTGGTTGTGACAAATTATTGAAAATATTTTGTTGGCCAACACTGCTTTTTTCTAATAAAAGAATTCGTGGATGACAGATGGCATCAGCAACATGGATAATTTTCGCACTTGAGGGTTTGTCATGAAAATTAAAAAAGTTCTGTTACTTCCATTGTAATGTTAGTAAAGTTTAGAAAAACAAGAATTGACACATTTTGGAGTGAGGCGTTTAAAAACGCAACTGCAAACCATGATGATGTAAAAAGAGATAAGCATATAATGGGGTGATTGATAAATGCTGTTTACTATCTAGTTCAGCAAGAACTCCTCCTATTCAGGGGTAGTGATGAGTCCGAAAATTTGGATAACAGGGGTGATTACATAAAGCTCTTACACCTGATTTCTCAAAAAGATAAGTTAGAGGAACATCTTCAGACTTCCACTATGTTTTCAGGAGCGTCAAATGGCATTCAGAATTTTATTACAGCTACTGACAAAAGCTTGTGCATCGGGCTACTACCAGAATCTCCTAAGTTTTGATTTCAGATACTTATTTTTGGTGTTTTCACTTGTACCTCCTGAGTCTGATGCTCTGTTTAACATTCTTTGGAAGAATATGTGTAGTACTGCTTTCTGCAAACAAAGAATCAATAAGTTCAAAGACTAGCGTGAAAATTTTGACGAATTAATTTGGTCACGGACAGAATAAAATCAAGATTTCTACGAAACACCAATATCTTCAAAAAGATCGAGAGTGGATAAATGAGAAAATGACACAAAATCGTATCGACGAATATTTAAGAGATCTTAAATACGATAGCTGGCCAAATAATGAACAGATTCTCTCATATAGAGCAGTCACAGTTCCTAACACTGTTGGACAGTGCTTCAAACGCAGAATATGTTAAGAGATTTTTAAGACTTTTCTTACTTATTATGGATAGCATCTCAACATCGTGCGATTAAGATAGGAACGCTGTTATTTGTATTCTTCCCCTGAATTTCGAAACAAAGTAATTTGTGAGGATGAACAAAATTTGCATATAATGGGAGTTGAAGATGCTTTGCCATAGTTGTATAGACTTCATGAATTAATTTTGATTATTCGTGCCACCAGTACTTCAGTAAAACGATGTTTTTCAGCACTTAACGGAATTCACATTTATCTGGGTTATACTCAAACTCAAAAAGGACTTTCATTTCTGTCCCTATTATCACTGGAAAAGAGATTGTATTGTAAACTTAAAAAGCAAAGACAAGCTACATTTGAAAACTCTGCCATTGGTGGTTTTCTTTCGGTTTTTCTTTTAGAGGAGAATCGACTAATTGAACTGAAATACAAATGGACATTGTAAATTGGAGAGATTGTAAATTCCTTTTAAATCAGGTATGCCCTATAATTTTTATGTATATATTACTTTGTTTTTGTTTTATGTTATAAAGTTGCATTCAACCTACGAAATATTAGCCTGGAAACCCTCGGAATTCGTGACTGACATTCTCACAGAATAAGTCTGAAACAACCGACAACACTTATGGTCATTCATGCCATGCCACTGCAGAGGACAGAAATCACGAACTTGTGCGTTTCACAACATGTGAACCAAGAGATTCTGGTTCGAGCTTAGTATTGCCACTTATGTAGATGATACTGGTGTTTATTTGGCTCCTGTCACAAAATTAGTGGAATAGACATGTCTTGCATTGTTTAAAAAATATGGGAATATTGTTTATGATATTTCCAAACTTATCCTAATTTATTGTATTTTATATATCTTATTTTGGAGTACCCATTGCAAGAAAACATAACGTGATACGTACAGACGAATAACGGATTCGAAATCAGCGACACAAAATAAGTTAAGATCACGTCATATTGCTTGTCCTAAGAAAAAAGTTTCAAAACTCTGGTTAGTCTTATTGATTGGTTACCTTTCATATCACACACGCACCTCAATTTTGTTTCGTCACTTACTATATGTCAGTTTAGTAATATTTCGCTCTTCTATAAACAAGATAACGAATCAATACAGCACTGTGACATTGAAGGTTGTAACGGTTCAACGCTTTGCCATGTAGTAAATTAAATTATTGTAAGTGTTCATGACGCTATGAATTACCAGATCCATATCAGCGCCGCCACTGCCCTGGAATTTCGTCTCGCAGGAGCTCTTTTACATGCGACTTGGAGCTTCACCTAAGTGCACATAAAAGTTATCAACTGGATTCTGCTTTGACACACAACCTAGAGATCAGTAAGCCAACACATAACCAACTGAGCCACCCAAAACTACACGGAACCCCTTAGCTCCGATATGGGTGCGAAAATATTGCAAATCGAAATTCGGCTTCTTTTATCTTCATAGCTGAGGTTGGGTAGAACTCAAGGTCTATCGGCCGCGCCGTGGCTCAGTGGTTAGACCGCTTGGCTCTCACCAAGGCGGCCCGGGTTCGATCCCAGGCGACCGCAAAGTGAGATCTGTGATGGACAACACGGCGCTGGGGCGGGCTTTCTCCGGGACCTCCGGTTTCCCCCGCCATCTCATTCCACCGGTGCTCCATCTTCATTTCATGTATCATCAGTGTCACCGCCTGCGGTGCCTTATGTAGTAAAAGCGGGCATTAAACACTACACATTTGAAGGTCTATCTGTTGCTTTCAGTTTCCTGCCTCTGATGTGGGCCTCGTATGCTAATGTTTCATAGTCTGCTGTTCAACATTAGTTCTTTTATAAGGAAGTCTGTGTTTGCTATTCTTGATGTTCTTATTATTGAAAAGGCTTAGGTAGCATGTTTCACACTCTCTTTAATTTTGCTGCGGTAATATTGATCAATATATTTTGATCACGAAGGAAGCTATCGGTGCCTAGGGAGAGACTCTCAAGCTTCTTTAGCTTGAACATAGCCCTGGTCCCTGCCGCATTCTCTCTTCTCTATGCTTAATAAATGTTTATCTTGTAATGTTAGTCCTAGGTACCTATACCAAACTAAAACTTCCAGTTTGTTGCTGCCATAAACTAATATACCTGCCTTGGAGACGTTTCTGCTTCTTCTGAACTTCAAAATCTTACTACTCTTGTATTTGTATCTTGTTCATATCTGCTTAACATCTATCTAGTCTGCCAAGCCTTTGTGTAGGCCCTTCTATATGTTCTTCGGCATAGTGACTATGTCGTCGTGTATAAGGACACTACAATGTCACTACTTTATCATTGACTGTAAATAGGTGAGTAGTGCTTAATTGTATCAGACATTCATTAAATAGCAATGTCTGAAGCCGTGTGGTCGTTGGTAGAATTCTTTTACAACCTCATTAGATCAACCGTCACCGCCGCCATCACCACTACTAATTTTCTGTTTATCATTATAGGAAGCAACTAGAAAGGAAAATAACAATTCCTAAACTTCTGCAGAAACTCCAACTGGTGCTGGGTGTTTCACTCTCTAATTGCTACATAGGTAATACCACAATCATCACCATCACCATTATAAAAAGGAAACATCCACATAACTCCTTGTTACTGTAGACAGCTATCACTGGAGAAAGGATTTCCAATGAAATAGGATTTCCTTGATATATTTGAGAAGTTTACTGTATCAGAACCACATCAGAACTGAGAGACATACAAAGCACCAGCAATGAAACTGTATTAGGACAAATTAAAAGAAAAAAGTAAGTAATTATGGAAGCTCGGAATAAAATTGACTCAGCGGGAGTTAATTCGAATTCCAATATCGCCTACTTTTACGGAGTGAAGTCCTGCCGAGAATTTGGAATCGACTTCCAGCGATACAATTCTGAGCAGTGCATTCAATCAGGTGACAAATGCTGAAAAAAATTGAGGTCCTTTATTTCACCGATGTTCTATAATTTGCATAAAACAGGGACAATTTAACATAACTGGCGCTATGTTTTTATATTTCCAATATATTGTTCAGTTTATTATATATCTGTATTTGATTTTACTGAGATGATGTCACAAAATATTTTATCTTCAAGTATTCGCCTTTCATTGATTGGTAAGTGTCCTCACAGATTTTAGGAATTATGTTGCAACTAGTATGTTTTTGTATTCCAGTGCTGAGCTGCAAAGTTTCAAAGCCTTCTCTGATAGCCCGTATACTTAATGTTACCAATATTTGACAGTTACAGCGTTTCACAAATGAGTACTTCGTTTTGCAGCATGAGGAGTTTGAACTAAATTTCTAGTCTGTATTTTAAATACCAGGTTTCATACTTTAGTACATATTAGGACAATTGATGGAAATTAACGGTTCTTTCACACTTGTGACTGTGGAACAAGTTTTGGAGAGGAAGAGTCAGGCTGAAAAATTCAATGGCAATCGCCTGCTTTCCTAAACGTGTCCAATATAGTCTAAACTATGAAGCCTGGACTTAAAATACTTACACCATAGTGTATTGCCATTAATGCAGTTGTCACATCCACACGTGAGAGCTCCTAGTGTTTCATCGGGAAATATGCGAGTCACTTGGAGAATTTACTGTAATGTCATTTGTATTGTTTCGTTTTTTTATTCCATATTTAGTTTTTTGTTGGTTGACTTTGATGTGGGATTTGTTTTTGTATAAAAATCTGTGAATGCATTGATTTGTATAGTAAATTTCAGTAATAATTTTTTTTTTCAGTAAGCTTTATCTTTTTGACTGTCTATTATGGATTATTTCTATAGAATTATACCTCTTTACCCGTGCTTCCTGTACTCTACAGGACTTAATATGTCATATATTGGTTTCTTTGAACCATTCATTTCTTTCCTATTTGTTTGCTCCTAATTTACGCCATCCTTGCACATCTGTTGTATTCTTTTTTTCCCAGCATAGATTCTCGCATTTCTCTTTCTTCCTTTAGCTGAGATAAGGTTTTCTTTCAGAAAAGCTATATTGACTATCTACACTTTTCTCTTGGAATGCTTGATTTTGCATTCTTCAGTATTAAATTTCAAAAATTATTCTTATGCTGTCTTTTGATTCAATTTCATTTATTTATTGGTAGGTTTGTACACTGAAATCTTTTATAAGTATTCTCCAATTTACTGTTGTATAATTCCTGGAACAATTTGATACAATTTTGTTGGGATAGTCTTAATTTATTTTGAATTTGTAGTGAAGTAGCCTGTAGTCATAGCCTTGGTCATCTATCATTGATGTTAAACAGTCTGAAAATTTGTTTTGTCTGAAGGTTTGTTTACTACATGAAGCTTAAGGAACCTCGCGGAGCAAGGAGAAGCGTGGGGAAAGGCGATACTGGGAATGTACAGTCACACAGTTAAAACTGTACTCACCTGCTGATGTCTTTACGTTAGTTCTCGGAAGCAGCAAGTACGGGAATGTTTGTTTTAGGTCCTTCATCTGCTATATCCGTGTCACTCTTCCCTTCATCAGCTATACTAGTGTCTCTGCGCCCTTTTGCTTCAGTATACATATTCTGAAAATAACATTCACCACGATTGTAATCTTCGTCATTATTGCTGCTCTCTAGACCCACGTTTATAATTATATCTTCAATTGTTTCCTCCATTAAACCATCTCTGCGCTTAAAATCTTGCTCAATTCTTTTCACTTGTCTGCATGCTGCTATCCAATCAGTTTGTGTAATTTGCGCTGTGCACCTTGTTGTCATAGCTTTCAGATTACTCAAAGTAATCAATGGTATTTCTTTGCTGCAATCTTTTGTTTAATTAAATTTCAGATAGCTCTATAGGATTAGGGCCCCAGTGGTACGGAGGAAAATGTAAGACTGCAAAACCCCTTTATCCTATTATTCTATCAAGTCAATAAGCAGGCTTTTTAAAATTAATTTTCACTATCTCTAGAAGCTCATTTTTTGTCAATTGCAGATCATGTTTAATTTTCTTTTCTGTTAGCCAATGAATAACATGTGCCTTTCGAGATGAAGTGTTAGGGACTTTATTTTCCTGTACGGTATGCCAAACAAAGCTTCCAGGTTGAATATTTGATATTAATTTCTCTTCTACCCATGTTTTATAATTTTTACTGTTCATTTCATCATGGTAATCTGCTGATTTGGATTTTGAATTATAAACCAATTCACTTTCCTCAATAAATCCCATGGATCCCCTGCATGTACAATTGCTCTTTCACCAGCACTAGCATTAGACGAAACACCTGGTACTTCCTCATATTGCCAGCACTTCTTGACGGTATAGTGAGTATGGACCCAAGTCTTGTCTGTATAGACTACTGGTTTACGTGGCCCTTTTTCATTTTCAATAATAGCCCTTAAGTGCTCTGCAAGTTTTGCAACAATTTGTGGTTTCTCCATTAGCACAGATCGTTTGATTTAACATTACTTAAATTGAAATCCCATTTCTCTCATTTTTCTAAATGTTTCTCTACCACCCTGAAAGTTTATTCTTTAGCGAAGTTCAGGAGTTTCCTCAAAGTAGGAATTTCCTTTTTCTGTTCATAGTACTCCAAAAATGTTCTACGCACAACACACTTATCGAACTCATCAAGAGATATGGTTGTGCGTGATTTTCAATTTTTCCTCGAAGTTGTAACCTTAACCCCAGTTATTGAAGCATTTTCTGTTCATGATGGTTCCCCCAGACCTTCCCACTATTTTTGCTACCCTAACTGTTGCTTTTCCAAGGGATACGAGTAACCTTTTCTTGTCTACAGAACTGCATAACTTGATATATGATAGGTATGCCTTTCATCAGAATGAGATACTTGTCTTGTTTTTAACTTTGCAGGTGCTTCCGTAATTAAACTTTTCACAAGCACACGCAAAATTTTTCACAATGAGCACTGTAACTGTCACTATATTATTCGAATTTTAACTGCAGAAGAAAAGGTTCGATGAAGCACCGTGTTCAACTGCACATCTGCAAGTCACATTGGAAGTATTTCGGTATTGTTGACGTTTGCGTTATCTGCACTGTACCTGCGGTACTCCGCCCACTTGTGATGTATCCGTTTAGTAACGCTTCTCGCTGAGTGCATTCATATCGTGCTCAACCAATACTTGGAGGCCCTTCGCAATGTTTATGCGACCGTTAAATACATTCACATTTAATACTGAATTGCTGTACATTATCCTATAGTCTCATAAAATGTTTTCCAGTTTCCCATCTAGTAGATTGACCGCCCAACGTACGTGAATGGAAAGAAGTCGTGTCCCGAAGAGTTTTATTAAAATTACCTTTTAATGTTCAAAGTTTGTTCTAAGTATGATTTATCAACAGTAGGTTCTTTCACCAATAGGCAATGATGTGCACTAACTGCAGCAACCATCATCGGCGAAAGATTGCTTTAATATTAAACGCTGTTTGAAATTTGGGCAAGAGGGTTTGGATGTCCACTCGGAATGTCTAATACATTGTTACACATTAATTGAAAAAATAATTCCAATGTTAGTGCTTGACTTCCCATTTATGACCTGAAATCGCAGAGCGCTCAAATGATAGCTACTTTCACGTTATCATGGTATGAGGCGCGATAAATGACTATGGGAGAATTAAGGGATTTTGAAACGAGCGCGATCAGAGCACGAAGAATTATCCGGGATTGTCAGGTAAGCTTGATAGGTTGGTGGGTCATCGACTGCAGTTGATTATCTGTGTAACTAAGCTGAAGCAGCGCAATCTTTATTGATTGTACACCCACTGGTAACTGTAAGGCCAAATGCCAGCTGGGCCTTCAGGGCCAGTGATAGCTTCCACGGAGACTCAGGCGGTTTCGGCTGTGGCCTGCATTCGGGAGGTTCAGGCTCGTTAACTGTAGCCGACGTACCTGACTCATGGGTTTTTCGGGGGTTTCCCAGGTTATCAGTTGAATGCTGGGTAGGTTAATTACGTTCCCCGAATGTCCTGTCGCTCCATTTCATCTCCACTATGATTTCACATCGTCTATCTGGTGGTCTCTTTTGGGGTAGAAGTATCAGCGTGTGTTGGCATTGCATGGCAGGATATGCCTGTGGTACAACTTCCTCCTCCAGGAGGGACGGATACCTGTTGTGCTGGTCTGCTGGGGAGTTTCCAAATGGCAAAGTATAGGTACTCTGCCTTCTTTAATGTTGTGGCTTCTTAGGAAAAGCGCCTTCTGTCTACTTTTGCCTCATCCTTCCTTCCAGAGGACGAACTTGCATACTTATTTTGGTATTAGAGAAGATGTTTCAGAAGCCTTTACGAGTACTTCCATCCTCAACGTAGGATGATTGCAGCATTTAAGTCAATTTTATTCTGGTTTCTGGTAGATGTTTGGAGATAGGATTTCAAAGTTCTAATACAATCCTCTCTCCAAATAATATTAGCTTCATTGATCCATTTACCAGAGACCAGAACAAAGATGATAGCAGTATTCTTGGTCAACTTACAGTTAAAGGTGGCAGCAAAGGCATCTGAAACATATTTTGTATAGTAATTGAAGCAAGTTTAATGTTAATTCAACTCCAGACACTTGAGAAACTCTTCTGGTTATAATCCAATGTGAATCTTTCCATAAGATTAACAACTTTTTCAGCAGCGTGGTAGAAAAATATTTTACATAAGGTTGTAGTGAAGAAAATATTACTGTGAATGACAATGTATAATTATTAATAATTAAATTTTACAAATTTACATCATAATTTTTCTTTTATCTTACTTGCTTAAGGCTCTAACATAAAACTGCCATATATGAAGGAATGCTGAATTTTCTGTTCCAAAATGAGTTGCATATGCCATGAGAAAAGCTTTAAAATAAAATTATGCTGACTCAACTCGGAGTGCAGCTCAGAATAAGGCTGCCACAGCGAGGGAATGCTTTTAAGAGACATATATAGCTTTTTCTTTTTTTTTTCCCTTTCCAAAAGCACACTTGCTTATTTTTTTTCCAAAGATTACAACATTTAAATGCAGTCCATCATCCACTTCAGTTTTTACTATATTAGTGATGCACCAAATATTTAAGACACACAAAAATTTTACATTATTCATTTTGGTAAAACAGACAAAGTGTATGAGAAAGGATTGGTGAAATGTTCAAAGGTTAAAACTGGAACTAAAACTTGTCTGTCTAAGCTCAACAGTTATTTAAAACTATTCTATTGCAGAGGGGGGAAAGGTGCAGGCTAAAAACATTTAAAAATATATGCACGAAATTTCAGATCTCTAGATTTAGGACAAGAAAAAAAGTTTCTAATGAAAAAATAAGCTAAAAAAATGAAAAATTAAGTTTTAATTCTATTACAGAGAGGAGTATGCATACATTTAAAAATAGCTGCTGAAACAGTCGTCTGGAATGATGCTTAACCATAAAACTTCATGGATATATTATAGATGCAATATGAATTACCTTTTGTTTTTTAATTATCAAAATCTGTTAAAATTTCACCAGTCCCTGCTCAGGTTTTCACAAATTACAGTGATTCATGTTACAATGCAGTATTTTGTCAACAAAATATTTCTCTACTGGCACATCACTAAAGGAAAATAGCTATTGTTAAAAGAGCAACACTGTATTCTGAAAACACTATTCATAATTAGAATTCAGCAGCAAGAATGGGTGTATGAAAAGTTGGGAATTTTATTACAGCCAGGCAAGTAGCAAAAGTAAAACCACTCTATCAAATGATATACAACTAAAATTAGTATTCAGTTCAAAAGAGAACAAGATTTCTGAAGGTAAGTTATGCACAAAATTCAAACACAGAACTCAATATTTCAGTTAAAAATTAAATATCTAATATATACATCATTGTATACCTTTTATTTACGAATAAAAAGCAACAGTGCTATATTTGAGTGTCTGATTTTTATCAGTCTCTCAAGGTGTTCATTATTCAACTTTCTTCTATCTTTTGCCTCTTACTGAAGTCAGAGCTGCTTACTTAAGAATAACCATTCTAAACTGTAAAATTTATGGTATTATGCACAGTTAGTCTGTGACTTACACTGTGCAAAGTCGGGTTTTCATTTAGTTCCACTGAAAGTGTGCAGATGTAAATCTTCAACAATTGCCAAAAATAAATGTACCTGCAAAACCAAATATGATACACATTGAATAATCAGAACACTATCCATTTGCCTAAGAGCAGGAATAAGACTGGTTCCAAAACACTTGTTTTGATTTTTCTTTTCTTTTTTTCTATATTTGTGGGGTGTGGAGGGTCCTTATTCATATTATCTGCACACAATAATTCTGCAAAAGCCAAATTATGATTTGCATCAAGCTCCACTCTGTTAAGCCTAACAGGATGTATTACAACACACAAAATAACAAACCGTTCAAAAATGATTAATATCAACCATTATTACAAATTCACTGGAAACTGAGGAAATATATATTTTTGTGAATGTCTACAAAAACAGATAAAAGGAATGGGGAGCATGGGAGACAAGGTACATTGAATTCATCATTCACATTGCTGAACATTCGACACAGCTGCCACCATTTACATTATACAAGCTGGTGAAATTCCATTTTTTTTTTCTTTTCTTTGACACTCTCTGGATGACTTAACACTTTGTAATCGAATCAGAGAGCTCTTAAAAACCCAGCTTTGTGATCATATCTCTGAACTGTTGAGCTCTAGAGCTTTGCTCACTGCCATTCGGACGTCGCTTAAAGCAGTAAATCATTTACCGTAGGTAATAAAAAAAAAAAAATGTAATGGTTCACGTACATATGCCATCACTATTTATTCGGTATATTCCCACCAATCCTTCTCATAGCCTTCATGGACGTGCTCCAATAAAACTTTTCTTCTACTGTCACAATACCTGGAACAAAATGTTATTTAGTGTTACTAAAGTGAACTATGGCTTTGAGGGAATAAACATGAATGAAAATTACGTAAAAAATTAAGCTATACTGGTCGCCAATCTAGAAAGTGATTGACATTTCGTACGGAGAGAGAGGCGACGTTGCCGCTTATTGCTGCCACATGGAGAGCACGATAGGATTACGTGTGCAAAGGTGATTCAGTTGCGACTGCAATTGGTATTTTTTTAATTATTATATTATTAATTATTTATAATACTGTACACAAAGACAATAGTACAGTCATGGATCTACATGCAAACGCTAGAACATGCAAGAACACATCAATGTAAAGATCATCGTAACAAAAGAGGCATACCTGTGACATTTTGATGCTTATTGAAGTGGGAAAATGCCGCTTACATAATTTTTTCCGGGAGTTTCTAATTTATACCCCAATGTCTTTCTTCTTTAAAATACTTTTCTTTCCCAATCTTAACCTTAATGCCCTTAGTGATACCTACAGCACAGGAGGTCCTATCAAGCACTTAGAGAATGGAATACTAGACTCCCCTTTCAATTTCTGCTCTTCGAAGTATTCTCTCACAGAGCATATTATTTCCTGTGTATTTCCTTTAATTGGAATACCTTTACCAAATACAGTTTTATTTGGTTCCCGAGCACGTTCAGGTTTTTGCTTGTCACTATATTTAGACATAATTAAACATTCATTGAACACAATAGCAAATGATCACAACATGCGCACAGATACATGAACTCACACACATGTAAACCAAGGCAAATTGCCACAAATAAAATGCAAAGTAACTTGCCAGTACAGGATCTCTAACTGTGAGGGCATTCTGTTTATGCAGCGTTATCAGAAAAGAAATAAAAACCTGGGTATTTACTGCAGCATTTGCATAACTCGCTTGCCCGCAAGTCATGCTAAGCACGTGAGAGTATCAGCAACCAAGGTTTAACATCTAACATTGTCATGGAAATGTCTCGACTGTAACTGGTCCCTCTAATCGTTACCATGACAACCATTATGACGTACTCATCCCCTCCCATTTATTTAGAGCATTCTTCCATGTGGTTACTAACTGTCAATCACATTCTAGTTTGGCGACCAGTATAGCTACAGTGAAGCAATAAATATTACACAAATACAACTATTTGCAATAAAATCTTCACGTATCTTAAGAAAATGATGTAAATTTTTCTTATTAATTGATGAATTAATCAATTAATAAGAAAGTTTTACTTCATTTTTTAAGATAAGCAAAGTTTTTGTTGCAAATAGTTGTATTTGTGTAATATGAATGAAAGTTGAGGATAGAGGCAGGCCACAGGCCCCAGATCACAGACAACTGACATGTTAAATTTTAAATGACACATGAAGATATTGTTAAGCTGCAAGCCAATTCCAATGCTTTGTATAAAACTGACAATCTGGCCTTCAATGTTTTCAGTGTTGCATCTTCAATTTTCCCTGTTGTGCTTCATGTCAGAAATAGTTTAATTTCTTAAAATGCTATCACAGCAAGAATCATGGTGATGCAAAATCTTTGATTGTGGAATGAATTCAGCTACTATCCAGATGGGGAGGCAGGGGGGAACTAATTTGAACATCTATAATCTAAATATGTATATAATCAAATATAATTAAAGAATTAAAAGGAATATATATATATAGTTCAGAAAATACAGATAAAGGAATATAAGCATTTTATGTTTCACGCTGTATATTGTATATAAATATTTACTCACCTATATTTATCCTGCACTTTTTGTTTAATATCTGCCAGGTTTTCTGATGTAATATCTCTTTCCAAATATTCTGACAATGTCTCTGTAGCACTTTCGAGATCCTTTTGATTATCCTAAAACAGACAAAATATTTATAAAAAGCTGTTTCTACTTTAACAGTAATAGTTTTGCAAGCTTTACTTAATGCCAGCCTCTGTACCAGTGGTATCACATCTACTTCATGCTCAATAGGTCCCAAGTTTGAATATCAGAGTGAGTTATTTAGATAAGGTTTTTTATGGTATTTTCCCTTATCCTGAAAGATAAATGTCGGGTAACTCAAGCTCTATGGATCCTGGACTGATTTGAGCATAATTTAATTTATTTCATTCATCACTGATATGAGGGCATTACTTTAATATTATATATGTACCTTGTCTTCATAAACACTCTGCAATTTAATAATTTAGTGCATTCTATTTCATAGCAACCAATGTTCAAAATTAGTGAGTTCATATGTAACCAGGCAAATTTTAAATCATATAACCTGCGATCAATATTTAACCTATGTCCTTGAAGAAAATAACAGCAGCAACTCATATTTTGTATGTGTATTATTTTATTCAAAAAACTGCTACTATGAAAATTGGTAAACAGAATATCACTGGCCCAAGTACAGCGTCATAATTTGCTTAAAAAACCTGTTATAACACGGTACATGTTAGTTTATTTCCTATTTCTTATTACAATATTTAGCATATGAACTTCATGCATATAACATACATAATATATAACAAATACAAAATCTTACATAACTACTTGTTTTAGGAGTTGCATTTTACCATGCCTCATTATAATTAACCCAGGTTGTGTATATAATGAGGCATATTAAAACTTGGGACCTAGATTTTTGTTTTCACTAATTTTCTTAATTGTTCTCGATAATGTTCTGTTTTCTAAATCAATTTTTGTCCCACCCTGTCAAATTGTCCTAGTTTTATTATGTTTTCTTCTGATCTTCGATTCAAGATCCTTTTGCCTATTTCATTTGGTACGTTTTCCCACTTATACATAAGGAACTCATCTCTCCAATATTTTGCTTTTTGATAAGTCAAAAATATAATGCCAAGTGCTATCTTATTTTTCACACATTGGATATTTCCCCTTTATATATCCATTCCTCATACCCTTAAGTATATTACTCCTGTTCTAAACCATGCCAACCCTTCTCTTCCTACTTTATCACAGATTTCAATATATTTTTCTCTGCCCCAATCATATTTCAATGTTTTATATCATTTCAAAGATCTTTTGTTAAGCTTAGCCCATAATTCTTGTTTTTCAATATCTTCAATTCTTATTTTTACTTCTTTCTAGAATCCCATTTTTTAATTCTTCCACTATTCAGCCAATATGATCTCATATCTATTTCCTGTAAAATCTTTTGAATTTTCTATATCCAAGTTTCTCTACCCTTTATTCTGGCTTGTGCTACCATACTGTTTAACAGTATTCTCTTTATCTAAATTCCATATTCCGAGTCAATATTTCAGGATTCTTTCCATCACAATGCTTTTGTAACCTAATCTTCCTTAACTCCATTAAAGCAGCCTCGTTCAGTGAAGATCTAGGTAAGCCTAAAACAAATCTACAAAATAGTCTATTTATAACATTTATTGCTTTCCATACTTCATCTGGCCCCCATATTTCTATTCTGTATAGCATTCTTCTTTCTACAATTGAACCAAATACCCTTTCTTACCATTTTTCTTGTGTATTGGTATTTTGTTGATACATGATCTAATAGCACTCAGCCATTTTTCCTTCTGCCAGTGCTTGCCTTTTTTGGCCACTCCATTCACTATTACTAGATATCTTCCTCGTAGGTAATCAATTTTCTTAATCACCTCAATTTCTGAACCTTCCCCATCACCATTTTTCTTCTCTTTTTTGTGTAACCGTTTTCTACCACCATGATCTTATATTTAGTTTTATGTATCTTCAGACCCCATTCTTTACAAAACCAGCCTATTGCTTCCAAGGATTGTTTTAAGCCTATGCATGTTATGGAACCTGTTACTAAATCATCTGCAAAGAGCAGAATTACTTCTAAAATATCAACAAATAAATTAAATAGCACTGGACTTAATTTGCAACCTTGTCTAAATCCTACATTGTTTGATATATTGTCTGTTATCACTCCTCTGTCATATTTTATACTAAATCAGTATATGTTAGAAACTCAACTATCTGGCTTATAAATTAACTAAACAGAAAAGCTAAGTATAGGAGATATACCTAAGATAGGAGGTCATTTTAGAGGCAATTGATTACATCAAATGTTAACAGAAGTAATTAAGAATTATTTGCAGATACAAAATAGGTAATTGTTTTTATTATGTAGAACCAGATAGCATTGATTATTACAACTTTTGTACTTCATAATTATTTTATACTTGACTATGCTATAATGTATTATGATATGTCCCGCACCTGACTAATGGAACATTATAGTGAAATCTTCATTAAAGTTCAGCTTTCCACCATTCGGGGTATCCACATGTATTAGTTACATGTCCGGCAGCTGACTTTAACAGAACATTATAGTGAAATCTTCACTAAAGTTCAGCTTTCCACCATTCAGGGGATCCACATGTAACTGTACTTTTGTATCTGAGCACATCTTGAAATGCTACCAGGCACCAACTGTTAAAAGTGTAACTATCGATTATTCTTGAATGTTCGATTGAAAAAGAACTAATACTATAATTGTCGCATCGTAAGTTGGTGATTGGCATTTTGCCTCCATGTGCTATTCAGCTGCGAAAATAAGGAGAGGGGATAAACACGTCACTGACACGTCATTGCGGTCGCCTAGCAACCAACAATCCACCAATGAAAAGTAAACTGTTGCCATAGCAACCCGGCACACTTATCCTACGTTGCAAACTCTATCGCACTACACCACGTGCTTTATGCATGATGCTAGTCTATCAGCATGTTGAGGTTTGTAATAAGCAGACACTGCTACTATTTATCGAGATTTAACTGTATTGGAACACCACAGTGAAGCTAAAAATTAATACTGCTACTATTGTTGCTTTGCTTATGAATCAGCGGTATTACAATACCGTCGTCGTTCGTTCCCCTTTAGTATGAGATGGCATGCGTTGTTGGAAGGGAACAGGTGTGGATTTAGTTTCAAGGAATATCTTGTGAGGTTTTCTGGGTGAATGACCAACCTTTTCAGTTTAATGACCAACTCTCCTTACCTGCCTTTGTCCGGTCCAGTTCTAACATGAATAACCCTTACGGTACTTAGGGTATTTCTCCCTGTCATCACTGCCAAACTAAGAATGTACTGCTTCAAGTAGTGAATGTTTCACAGGGTGCAAAGAGCTTTAAATTTTCACAACGTAATTTGTGTGTTTCAGTGATCAACTTCAGTGTTTCAGTGTAACTTTAATATTTAGCTAATTATTGTTACTAATGGCTGTCACAAACACTTGTGCTACAGAAACAGACAGAAAGAAATTATCTGTGAAGATCACAAAAAAGTTTTTGGGTACGGAATCCCACTTAAAGGACAAGTAAGGGAAATTATATGTGCGTGTTCAAGAACATTTAAAAAAGTACGAATTGCTTGAACTGGTAAAAGCAAACCGCAATTCCCAAAATATATAATTAATGAAATTGCTACAGAAAAAGGCCACAAAATTATTAAACTTCCTCCCTACCATTGCCATTTTAATGCAATAGAGTTGATTTAGATCCAAATAAAGGGATATGTAGCGCGCAACAATACAGATTTCACTATAACATATGTTATAAAACTAACAGAAGAAGCAATAGCAAAAATAAGTGCTAAAAATTGGGAAGATGCTGTTTGTCACACAAAAAAGTTATAGTGGCAGCATGGGAAAACGAAGGTGTTTTGCAAGAAAGTGGAAGAACTCATAATTTCCGTGGGAGATTGCAGTAGCTTTGACGACGACGGTGGCGATGGTGGCAACGACGAGGATCGGAAAAGCAGTACCAATGACAGCAGCGAATCTGAGATAAGCGACATATTTCCGTTGGAATAGAATGCATACCGACTCATATGAAAAAAAAAAATATTAGAATGCACAATTCTGTGCAGGTATGGCACTTTTGTTTCTCTAAATCTTAATTGTGGCTAACCATTTATTTTTTGTTCATTCCGAAGATTTTGTATGCTGTAATTAGGTAACTGCTCACTTAAACGTGTAGACAGTCTTACGGCAGTCTTACGATTAACACTACAGTATGCAAATTTCTAGGAATATGTGCGTGTGCATTACCGCAACCAAATTTCCTCCTCACCTGTACCCTCCATCTTCGTTGCCTAGCACGTGGAGAGGAACGGTAAAGTGGCAACGGTGCTATCCCCTCTCCTTCCCCTCCTTCAACTGTCAATCACCAACTTATAATGCAGCCATAATAGTTTAAGGAATAAAAATTTTGGACATGGGTAACATGAGCTGCAACTTACTGGCAGAAATTTCAGCAAAGGCATATAATATAATAACTTATTGCTGCAAATATTAAGATACATGAATGAAAATTTCTGTGATAGGAGAAAACAAAAATACATAACTTCATTTTCAGAAAATTTATTTGCTGGTGTACTTCAAAGAACTGTTTCAATTGCTTTGAAGTTTATAGCATATATACTGCGACAAAATGATAACACCACAAAGTTTTACTAAATTCACTTTGTTACCAAAACAGCATAGCACTATGTAACTTACACTTATTTTAACTATTACAAATACCAGAGCAAATCTCTGTGCTAATGTGTCTTTATGCTTCTGTTGCACACACCAACTTGTGCCACACAAAGCTTCTTGACACTTATTACTCACAGATTAATACTCACTTTAACACTTTAACTGCTTGCCAACTCTACAACATCTGACTACTGGTCAACTCTTAACTCAAGGTAGCTGGGTCATGGAAGGACTGTTCTGGAAACTGAAATCTTTGGAATGAAACATTCTGGAGTCTGATTCTTCTAGATTTGACAAAATCGAATGATCTAGAAACTTCAGCATCATGGAACAAAGGGGCTACCTATTTCCAGCTCGTGACGTCAGCAAGTAGCTGACCTTGAATGTTCTATTATGGATCTTCTTAGTGGCAATTAAAAAAGCTGGACTGGGGTGACTCACACTTAATTCCTTTACAGTAGGTATTCGCAGCCGCCATAATATGCATGTGTCAAGTGCTTTATTATGGAGAGTGCTAAGTGATCAGTGAAAGGAGGACGTGTGACAGTGAGCTGAGTGGGAACAAAAATGGCCTAACCAGCAATGGGTGTAGAAATCAGTCTACAGAGCAAGAATTGGGCTCCTCAGGCATATAATATTTAAAAAAAAAAGCAACACGAGACAGTAAGATGGAGGGATTACTATTGGTAATCATAATTTAAATGCTGATATTGATAGCTGGAATTGAGTAAAACTCAGGCCCTGAGGAAATACTGGAATTTTAGCAGAACTGGTGGGGGGAAAAAAAAACCAGAAAAATCAATGGTATGGAGCAAAGGATAGCCAATAATTTGGACAAAATAGTGAAGGAAATAAAAGATGAAGTTGGTACTGAAATTCAAGGGATTAGGGCAGACATGGAAGAAATGAAAATAGAACTAGAAAGAGCAGATGAGAGGAGATGATTTAACTTGGTGTTTATAGGAGTGAAGGTAAGAAGAGGTTTTTGGCCAGTGCAAGAAGTATCTCAAATACTGAAAGATAAACTGGAATTAGAGCTACAAAGATGGGAGATTGTTGAAGCCTATTGCATAGGAAGACAGACAGGAAGGAGACCAATCATTGTTCAGTTTGCAATGATGCAATTAATTTACAAAATACTGGACAGAGCAAAGATGCTGAAAGGGAGATTCATAAATAAGGATCTAATACAAACACAAAGGATCACAAAAAATAACCTAATCTGCCAGATGATGGAAGCGAGGGCAGCAGGGAAAAGAGCATATATTAGAAACTTACAATTATGGATAAAAGGAGTCAATGCTAGTTCTATGGGGAAGAGAGATGTATGAGACAAAGGGCGAACACAAAGGGAAATAAGTCAGCAAAAATCACACTAAATGCAGGAAATGAATGTTACAGCAGCAACATCAAGCATACCAAGGTCTGGAAACATGAGAAGTGAAGAGATGCAGGATAAGACAGTAGCAGCATCATCAAAAGCTGTGACGCCAATAATCACGTAGATGATCTGTCATCAGGGGGGGGGGGGGGAGTGAAAGATAAAAGAAATGAGGCAGCAGGAGATGACAAAATAAGAGAGGTGACATCAGCAGGGCAAGAGGGAGCGACGAAGGCAGCAAAGAAAGAAAGTAAGTGTCACCAAGCAAGGAGGAGCTAGAAGCAGCACACAATCTAGCGGGGAGAGGGAAAGGAAGCTGGATGCAGCCGATTGGTAGCAGTGAGGAGAAAGGAGAGGCAACCACCCAAGGTCATAGGAGGGATGCAAGAGTAGTGGGAGGGGAAGATGAAAATATATTAACATCGTCACATGGCAGGATTCTGGTTTTAAAGAAACAAGCGACGCAGGGTGAAGGAATAAACCTGAGAAGCAAGAAAACACTAAGTTTGTGTGGTCCAGGAGGAGAAAAGGTTTGCAATAGCAAATAATAAGTAAGTTAGGGTTCTGGAATTTCAAAGGGCTAAAAAATAAAATCAGCACAGGTGCCATACAGCATTTACTAGCAAATTTGGATTACTTAGCAGTGGTAGAGACATGGCTAAAATATGAAGAAATCAAAATAATGAATTATAACTATTTAGGAAGAAAAGGGGAAATGTATGCAAAGAGGGGGAGACCATCAGGAGGGCTAGGTTTTTTTTATCAAGAATAAATTAAGTAAAACAATAAAAGAAATATGGTCTAGTGCTTTGGATTATAATGGAAGATAAAGTGATAGTGGATAGTATAATATGTATTGCAATAATATATAACCCTCCAGCTTCTTCAGTTTCATAATACAGAACTGCAATTTCCTTGATAAAAATATAGAGAAGCTATGATATGAATACTGAGATAATACTATTAGGAGATCTAAACATAAGAATTGCAGAATGTGATGTTAGCTTTACAGATTGGCAGGAGGATAACAATGTAAGGGGATAAAATGTGAATATTAGGCATATTAAGGATAAGTTGACAGAAAAGGGTAATAAGAAACTCAAATTTTTGTGAGCAAAATGCACTGGATATTCTAAATGGTCATCGTGTAATAGACTATGTGTCGTGGTCGTGCAATTTAAGTCACATGGTAAACAATTTTAAAATGGCTAATATAAGCACTAAAAGTGGGCATTTTCCATTAGTAATATGCAGGACGAGTGCCCATTGTGTGGGGACAAAGAGGATATAGAACATATACTGTTTGATTGTAAGGAAAGTAGTTGTGGAGGAAAGAATGAAGACCAAGATGAACAGGAGAATTAGCTTAAACAAGATTTTAAACAAAAATTATACAAACAATGGCAGTTTTTAAGTAAAAAACAAGTGCATATGGATAGCAAAAAGAGGGAAGAAATAATAGGTGACCAATCTGTAATAATACATATTGTAACACGTCTGTAAGTAAACTTCAATGGAGTGACATGTGTAGCAGTGGCCTGGGCCAAAAACACAGGGCAGTCTGAAAATTGTAAAACCTTGGTACCTCAGTATTATATATATATTATTTATTGAGGTACTAAGCATTTACAATTTTTGGACTGCCCTGTTTTGGCCCAGGCCACTGCTACACAGGACAGCCCATTAAGTACATGTTACAATGTGTGTTATTACAGAATAGTCACCTATTATTCCTTCCCTCTTTTTTCAGTCCATATCCACTTGCTTTTTACTTTGCTTAAAAAGTGCCCTATGTTTTTATAACTTTTGTTTAAAACCTTGATTAAGCTTATTCTCCTATTTATCTTTGGTATTTGACATTTTTTCCTCCACATCTCCGTTTCCTTTCAATCAAACAGTATATGTTCTATATGCTCTTTGTCCCCACACAATGGGCACTCGTCTTGTGGGTATCCATTTCCTCAACCTCTTAATGTCCATATCCCTGCTCTTAACCATGCTGACCCCTTTCTTTCTTCACTGCTCGTGCTATCTATATACCTCTCCCTTCCACAGCTATCTTTCAATGTAGTATGGAAAACAAGTGATCTCTTCTCTGCTAATTGACTAAACAGTTTCTGGATCTCAATGTCTTCAAATCTTATTCTAGCCCCTTTCCAAAAACCTTTATAATTAGTTTCTCTCTTTCTCCAGATATCACCCATACCATTATCTTCCAAATTATTTTGTGAATTACTTACCCATCCTTTCTTTGGTAAACTTAGTTCTTGATACTTTGGGCATTGTTTCAATATATTCCCCTGCTCTAAATTCAATACTCTATACCAATACTTTAGTGCTCTTTCCATAACTAACCCTTTTTTTGGAACTCTCCCCATTTCAATTAGAGCTACTTCATTTGCAGCTGATATTGGAAGCCCTAGAACTTTCTTACAAAACCCCCTGTGTACATAATCTAAAACTTCCCATCTCTTTTCCAACCCCCATATCTCAATACCATATAATATTCGTGCCTCAACCACCAATGATATACCCTTTCTAACCATTTCATTTCTATTCAGGTGCCATTGCTGCTTTCCCTTTTGCCAGTGCACATTCCTTTGCTTCTCCCATTTCCCTCCTGCATCAATTTTCATTTCTAAGTAATTACATTCACGTACCACTTTACATTCTATTCCCTCTTTCTGCCACTTCTCATGTTTACTCAGTTTGGTTCCTGTTTTAAAAACTACAATTTTGGTTTTACCTCTATTCACATTTAGACCCCAATCTGCACAATATTTATCTATTTCTTGTAAAGATATTTTTAACCCATTTATAGTAATAGAAATATCACCAAGTCATCTGCAAACAATAATCCACGATATTGAAATTTAACTGTATTGGAACACCACAGCGAAGCGAAATAATTATTAAATTAAGATGAGTCATATTTATTACACGTCGGCTTCACTTACGTACCTAAATTGAGGACCTATATGGTTTGCGAAACATGTCCTTCACTTACGCACCTATATTGAGGACCTATATGGTTCACGAAACATGTCCTCAATATAGGTACGTAAGTGAAGCCGATGTGTAATAAATACGACTCATCTATAATTTAATAAATAATCCAGGAATTTGTATATTATTAATTACCGGAAAGAAATTATTATTATTATTATTATTACTTATATTTTTCAATATATCATCTATGAACAAATTAAATAAAACTGGGCTTAACTTGCAGCCTTGCCTTAGCCCTTTTTCCTGGTGTACGTTCCTAGTTATTGCTCCTTCTTCATATTTTATACAAAATGTGTTCTCTTTGTATAACCCTTTTAGAATGGTTACCATTTTGTTACTAACCACCTTCCTTGATAATTTATACCACAGTAAATTCATCTCTATTCGATCGAATGCTTTCTCGAGATCAATAACCTCAATATTATAAAATATTACTTTGTTATGGTTGAGATTAGAATAAAATCAACATTTTTGCATCTGCACACATCACAATTCTGCCAGCTGTTTCACTGAACAGAGTAAGGTCAATGCACTTATTGACTAAGATAAGTAAAATTAATTTATAAATATTTTAAATTGAAATGCATAGTTGACCATCAATAATTGCTTGAAACTTGTCTATAATGACAATTAAGATGTTTGTATGACAATTATGAAACTCGCTTGCTTGCTTTATAAACATACTCAGATGTTAATTACTAGCCTTAGTCTCATCATATAACTATAATGTTACAGCTACAAGCATTAATGTGTACACTGATATGAAATATTGGCCTATCAATGGGTTGCATAAAGTAAGTTTGATAAATTCTACATTTTCAAAAGGCTTATAGATGTAAGGTTTTGGTCTCGTCTCAAAGGGAGAGAACTCTCACAATTTAGGACAAAACTGTGAGGAGAGCTGCAGGTTCTGCTAGCAGTGACACAGATCAATGCTATTATCTATCCTACCAATATTTGTTTAATTTCCTAGGATATTTATGGTTTCATATACCATAATGAACACCTGAAGAAACTCAAGAGCTTTTCAATTTTTTACGGAATGTATCATGAGAAACTCAAAACAAGCAGGCATGCTTCTTATGTCATGAATTCAATGGGATTGTATGTAGTGGCTTTTTTTCTTTAAGATTTAATGTCTTTTAAGCAATTAGCTGATATCAGACAATGAATGGAATGGGTGAAATGCTCAAATGAGCCTGGGGTCTGATCTTAAGAGTTCCTCAACATTCATTTTAGAGGATAAAAATCCAGCAAAAAGCTTATCCAGGTATGTGAGATTTGAACTTGGGATCTCTTTAATGTGAGGCAGACATGCTATCCCCATACCACAGACATAGGCATTGAATTCTTGATTAAGCACTTTGTCTTCAACTCACAGTGAATAGCACAAACAAATACAAGGGCTATTGAAAATATTGAGGAATATTGATAATTTCTCACCAATGGGGTGCTAGAGTGAAATGCCTGTGTTAAATGTGTAACTGCCAGAAGTTTCATTATTATATGTCAGTGTTCATACAGTTTGCAAATTTTGGATGACATATTTATAGAAGCAATGAGTCTGTATTAAATTTACATGGAACTCAAAAAACCTTCTACAGAAAAACATCAAATGATGCATGAAGCCGTGTTCATGTGGTTTAAAAATGGCCAGATAGAAGTTTAAGACGACCCTTGTCAGAACCCTTTGACATCTACCGACAATGCTCTTGTCATGAATGTCAACTAAATTTTGCATGCCAATTGAAGATTGTCAATGGCACTATTGGGATGTGTTGCAACACCTGATAAGAAAATGTGAAAAGGAAATGGCCTGATATGTGGCAAGACAATTCATGGCTTTTGCATCACGATAATGCATCTGCACATTCCCTGTTGGTGCATGACTATTGCACAAAGAACGAAATCGCTGTGCTGTCTGATCCTGCATACTCACCAGACTATTCTTCTATTTCCAAAGTTGAAACCCACTGAAAGGACAAAGTTTTGCAATAATAGATGAGATAAAAGGAAATTTGCTGATGGCACTTTGCATGATTCAGAGAGAGGTGTTACAAGATGCTTCTGTAAGTGGAAATGGCTTTGGGAGCACTGTGTCCATTGTGAAGGAGAGTATTTCTAAGGTGATCATGCACAATAAGAAAAAGGTAAGAGTAGAAAAATTTAGTGGAAAAACTTCTTGAACAGACTTTTTGTGTGGTCTTCAAGAATTAACTTTGTAGCTTAAATTGAGTTGAATTCATTTTTTCATTTCTTTTAAAATAAATGTTTTGATGTTACTGTTAATTACACAGTTTATTCCTTATTTAACCATTCTTTATTGTTTCCGTTTATTTTACTATCTGTTTTCTTTAGTTTCCAACATATACACTATACAAACACCCATCCCAAGGCGAGACTCGAACCCACAACCCTCTACGCGGCGGAATGCTAGAGACATAGTATTGAAAATTCAATTATAATACACAGAGAATTTTAAAATGTTCTTACGACAAACTTCTACTAATTTAGTTTTTGTAAGAACATGAAGTTCAAAATACATTAAAAAAAGTTTACAAAGAGTAGTAATTTGCAAAGGTATGCAGAGAATTGCAACTTCTCACTTTGGCTCTAGAGACAGTTGAGTTTCTAAAGATTCTGTTTATCAGCCAGAGACTTTGCATCCATATTCTGTGGTATAAAATACTTTCAACAAGATTTGGATAGAGAAATTGCTGACCAGCATACACAAGAGAAAAGCCCTGTTACATTATCATGTTAACGTCAGCTAAAACTAATAGTATTTAGTATCATCTTGAAGAGATGCTTAATAAAAATACATAACTTATTCTTTGAAAACAATGAAGAATTAACATGAACATTCAGAGGCTGATTCTGATCTCTTCATTAGCTGTTTATTAACAGTGTAGGACTTTACACCTTGTATTGTAATGAAAGGAAAACTTGTTGACTTACCTCAAATATTACGGACTGATTATTCTTTCTTAGGTAATATGCAAATACATATGTATACATTAATGTCTGTCTGCACTGACAAAGTATATCCACTGCTTTTTTGAGAAACTGCACCTGGAATAATAAAACCAAAATAACATTTGTAACAGGAACTTTTTTGTCATGACATGTTTGAACTGGAGAACAAAACCTACGCTTATATGCACTCAAGTCATTAGATGAAAACTACATAAATTATTAACAAGTTATTGCTGCTTCTTTATATCACATACAGCCACAAGCAGTGTAGTAATGCAATGCAAAATGTTAAAACACAAGCTCGCAGAGTGAGACAACTATGAAATCTGCTATTTGCTTTCAGGCTACTCTGCAATTTGTCTATTATTTGAAAGTGGAAAAAAAGAAAGAAAAGAAAAGAAATGTCACTGATGGAAAAATGAAAAATGCATACAAAAGAATGCACAGTGGATTTAAGATTGCAGCAAATGAGTGGACAAAACATAACTTAACATGGATGTTGCATAACCAAATGCAGAACACCAATGAGATTTGTAGTTTTGTTTATAAGAACTGTCTTACATGTAATGCCGACTTTTAAGCAAAACTAGTTAAAATTACTTTGATAAGCAATTAAACTAATCTTCAAAGTAAGAGCCATTAGATTCTTTAGCCTTGACAAACCTTTCAATAAGGTTTGTCACCCTGCTAGTGCACTAGTTTCTGCTTTTTCTGCAAAGAATTCTGTGATTGCTTCTTCCATGGTTTCAATGTTGTTGAAACATCTTTTATGCACAAAATAGGTCATTCATCAAAACATAATGTGTTCAGCCATACGCTTGGTACTGCAGCTGTTTCATTCTTCTTAATTTCTTAACATCTTCCATGGTTGTTCAATTGATGTGGAGGTCTTGCATTGTCCAATTCCAATAGAGCACTAATTTATTACTTATAGATACTAGTTTCAAAACTTCATTAAATCAATCTAGTTGCTATGAATAAAGAACATAATGAATGCATACCTATTTAGAACAAACCCTTAATGAATCAGATTTACGCTTCAAAATTCAACTGATCATGTAATTGAGATCAAACAATTTTGTTTAATGACAACTTTGGTAGGCTGATGGAAATCGAGCCACTATTTCAAAGGGCCATGTTTATATGGTAGATGTAAAATTTAATGGGGTTGAAGGTTGACCACTAGCAGCGAAGTGCAACGTTGACATATGTCAAAGGGTTGGGAGAAGCTATATGCAGTAACAAGACAAAATGAAAACACTTTATAGGGTTAAATTTAAAGGGAGTCGATTAATGACACTAAACAACACTTTTAAATTTTTCCGGAACATGTTTCAGAGACTTTGCCTCCATCCTCAACCGGCCATCGACTGGCTCCCTCCCATTGGTGTAGTTGACGATACTTTGTCATAGGTCTCCTCTGGTGGCGGTTCAAAGAATTTGCTGAACAAATCTTTCTGGGGGATGTCGAAATTGAATACTTTGTTCCTATGTTTTGAAATTAAGATTTGTTCCCATGTGGATAGTTTTTGTTTTCCTGATGTATGTTTTAGGGCCTGTATTACAATCTCCGGTTACTAGCCGAAGTTTGTTACCTTTCAGTTATTAATAACTATAGGTTATGTTCAGTACCTCGTATTACGAACTCGATTTACCTGTAGGTTTGTTACCCTGTGCATTATGGTGGAATGTGAACGGTTGGCAATATTTTCCACTAGGAATTTACCTTGTTTGCAACGCTATATTAAGTTTAGAATGTGAATTAGCGGGAAAATCAAACACATGTAGTAACATCAGGCGTCTTGCTTTAACTTTTTATTAGCAGTTTTCTGTATATTCGTGATATTTTCATTAATAGTTCATTCGTAATAAGGTCTAGCATAATTCGTTTACAGTTTAGATTTTTCCATAGCGTTAGATTCTTTTTCATAGCGTTAAGTTAGTGTTATAGGTTAGGTGAAATATATGGAGAATATATATGTAGAATGCCTTGTTAATTAATGAACACCAAGAGATTTCCAGTCAAAACATTTTAAAAATAAGGCCACATAACTGTTATTAATTCACAAATATAATTTGGCTAAAATCATTTGGTTAGTAGTTTATCCTCATGAATAAATTAACTCTTCTTATATAAATTATAATTTCACAAGGTATATGCAAAGAGGGAAGGTCCACAAATTACGAGTCTTCCATGAATAAAAGCCAGGTTATAAAATATGCATTCTGGGACCAGTAACTTGGTACCTGATTATTTTAAACATAATATATTTGGCTAGTTATGAAGCAATAACTATGGTTTTCTTTTAAGGAAACAGATTGTAGCAATCTTACATTTCTTCTCGGCACTTCATAATCAAATGCCACATTTCAGTCACAGCAAATTGCCCTTGATTGAACAACGTAATTGAACAAATAAATGGCTTCATTTAAATACCACATGATACAAGATGGGCAGGTTTTAACATTTCTTTACGTGTGCAATTCGCAGCAAATATATTTATGTACTACATTTGCACCATCTATAGTAGGTACGGCAAGAATCATAAGTAATACTTCAACTTGCATTGAGACAGCGCACATACTGCATAAATCGCAATATAATTAGCAAATGGTATTCATTAAGGCACATGGTAGGGCAAAACCATTATGGTATTGTACATGTAATTAGCTACATTACATGTGTGAACAGCATTTGCAATAACGGTTTGGACATCGATACAAATTGCATAACCAAAAAAATTTGTTTTATTCATTGTTTGCTTTACATTTTGTTACTTTCCTCTGGTAATGCTTTAACGAAACGCAAATTAAACATTGCACCCACTATTAGCAAAATCGAATGTTTACTACTTCAGCATGTTTCTGAACTTTTATACCTACCCACCTACACATATAGTATTGTGTGTACTTTCCGGTATAGGTTTAACATGCTTAGTTTATTGCATTTATGTTCGTTAAAACATGTTGTAATATGGTCGCATAAAATATTGCATTGCTTGCAACAATTCACTGACACCATGTGATACTAGAAATTATTACGCCATTTTCATTTTTGTGTGTGAAGGTAAACTCACTATCTCACTAACCGCTACTCGAGGTGAGGGTTAGTTTACCTCCAGAAAGAACTCTCAGTTAGCCCTTAACTGAAGGTCGTAATATCGACATCTCCATGTAACTCCAAGTTAAATGTTAACCAACACCTTAACTGGAAATTGTAATACAGGCCCTTAGTAGTTTTGGTTCTGGATTTATGTTGTGGTTTTTTTTCCCAAAAATGCGTAGCAACTGCTGATTTTATTTGTTTATATTTTATGTTTCTAAAGTGTTCCTTTGCTCTTGTTTCTAAATTTCTTTTGATTTTTCCATTATAAATTTGACTACAGTCACTGCATTCAATTTTATATATACCAGATTTTTTGTTAGATGGAATGGCATCTTTGATGTTTGAGCAAATTAGTTTTTTAAGGAGAAATGGTTGACTGGTGAAAGTTTAATGTTTTGTTTTTTGAGGACTTTTTTGAATTTATCAAAGGTCATTGGATGGTAAGTGAATTTTTTGAAAATCATATTAGTTTCTGTAGCTGAGAGGGTTGTGGTTTCCTTTATTAGCTTCTTTTTTTGCTAAGTTCACTTTTTTGTCTACTAATGATTTGGGAAAGTCATTTTTTGTGCTATTTAAATAATTTTGTTGTATTCTGTTTTGTATTCTTCTGCTGTGAGAGGGATGTTGACCAATCTGTGTGCTACACTATTAAAGATTGTCTGTTTGTGGGATCTTGGGTTGTAGCCATTAGCTTTTATGTAGTTGTTTGTGTTTGTGTTTCTTTATAGGGTATTACTGTAGCTGTCAAGTAAACAAACTTAGTGTGCATGCTTATTTAGCAAGTAATCTGAAAATCTTACCTTAAAATAGTAACAAAAATGTGCACAGGCCAAGCAGAAAATTTCTTATGACAAAGCTGTTGTATCTGCTTCATTATCATTGTATTCATATTCATCCTTGGACTTGGGGTGGGAAGAAAGCAGCCCCCTCCATAGTCCAGCCCACATAGTGGATGAACCTATCAGGAAGGAGCACACCAGCCGGAAGATGGCTCTACCCACTCAGAAGATATATAAAAAGCCAGTGAAACTGAGAGACTATGTATCAGTCACAGCCAGTATGAGTGTTATGGCCATGCCACTGAGGATGTTTGACACAGCTTCGAACAAAATGTCTGGAAGAAGAGTTTTCACTAGAACACGACCCACAAGCCCGAATAATCATTATCTACCAAACAAAAGACTCCATTTCTGCACAAATGCACTGCATAGTACATAAACCTCCAATACCACAAGCTTTCGCAGTCAACTCTTGGGGCTGCTAAAAGTTGATCTCAAGCTTTTCAGGTTTGGAAAGTGTTTTTAAGAAACAATATACATTGTAAATTATATTCCTGCTTTGGTGACGCAACACTTCCCATTTATGTACTATTGGTTCACTTTTACTGCTTGCATCTTGTTCACTATGTGACACGTTTAACTAATCCAACAAAGAATATTAAATTAAACACCATGAAACAACTCCACACAATCAGTATAATTGAATTACAGAAACTGAAATTACCACCGATAACACCACCAATAAAGCAGAAATTCGAACTGAACATATAATACCTCACACACAGATTAGTAAATCTACCCCTCAGCCAGCAAGAATATCAAAACGAATACCATCAAATCTTAAAAACTGCAATTAAAAATGGATATGGAAAAAACCTTGTAGATAATAAACTAAAATCATTCAAACTTCAAAAGAGATTAAAACAGATCACAGCTCTCACACCAATAAAACAAGAAATTAGATTTGCTAAATTTACTTACCACCTACATAGGGAGGACAAAAAGAAACATAGGCACTAGAAAGAAAGAACACTTCAGGCACTTAAGATACAAAAATATTGATAAATCCGCAATAGCAGCTCATTTCTGGTCTGAAAATCATGAAATTGAAGATAGCACAGAATTACTAAAATACGTACAAAAACATAGTGAACTCGTCATATGGGAGAGAATATACATAGAAAAACATAAAAACCAACTAATGAACTTTGAAATCCCGCCAGAAGAGAATCCCACATTTAAGTTCATCACTAAATCAACAGATGGCAGCAGCAACTCCAGAATTACCCACACCACTGGCTCAAGCTTTAGTCGCATAAGAGCCGAAGATGCAAACGATGATTTGCGAAACATGTCCTCAAAATAGGTACGAATGTGAAGCAGATGTGTAATAAATACGACTCATCTAAAAATTAATAATATATAATACCTTGTCTTTCAGTTCCTTATCCTAGTCAAGCGATTCTGTTATCTAACTGGAAAAACTATTTGCAGTCAGTTATCTTTGTTGAGTCACAAGCTGACACAATAAACAAAACAGTAATGAAAGGATTTGAATAGATGAAAGCATCTTAACAGATGCCCCTGACAAAAGACAAATTCAATGCATACTCATATCTCTGCAACCAGTTAACGTAGGAAATTGGTTTTTAGACTGGCTGCTTCAAAATAAAATGCTTTTAATGATCAGGTTATTCTCTTTCCTGTTGCAAAAATAAATTTTGTGGGTGCAAATGATATTCAATCGCCAGCTTTACGTGACTTCACAGCGCAAGGTGTGGCAAGCATATAACTGGATGTTGTGTTGACCAACTACTCCCGCCAACTGCCATTAAATTTTGCATCTGCCATAGTACCCATTTAAAATTACAGGAAACAATTCTCCTAATAAATTTAATTATAGATTAACCATCTCTTAATACATTACCATGATAAGAGTTTGACACTGACTTTTTGGGAAAGGTAGGCAGCTCTGGGATGGTATGTAAATTTTCTGTATATATCGAGATTCAACTGTATTGGAACACCACAGTTTAATAATTTTTCGCTTCACTGTGGTGTTCCAATACAGTTGAATCTCGATATATTGAAGTGACGTTAAGTCAAGAGGAACACGCGAAAGTTAGATCCAACCAACTTTAAAAACCGGACAACATGGAGGTAAGATCGTTCACATTTGAATATTTCAACGAACATTTCGGCAACAAGAAAGAAATAAAACAATATTTGAAACTAAAGACAAAAAGAAGATTAATATCAGCGGACATAAAATTTATCAACAATTGCCTAAAACGTAACTTTTCTCCGAAATTTGTACGAAAAATAGTAAAATTTAACAATAACAGTATAGAACAATTAGCTGCTGAAAAAGCCGTGTTAAAAGCCGAAAAAACAAATCACTACAGAAAAATAACATATAGACCTCTCTTTGTATAACCTACATCTGAAAATTGTAAAATTACTAGGAAACACAGCATGGGACCACTTAGAAGCCAAATCATTTGAACATATCAATTATAAAGTCAAAGAGAAAGTTTATCGTCAAAATAAGAAACTAAAACGTAATCATAATCATTGGCAACCAAAACATAACAAAATTTCAGCAAAGAACACATCCCTAGATAGTGTAATTAATCTCTCAAAGCAAAATTTTAACAACGAAGAAAAAGATGTACTTAACCAAGGCCTAAAAACATGTATAACATACTCCAGCAACCCGGATGAATTCATTGCAGACATAGAATTAGCAGTAGAAGGCTTGGAAACCATGGACAAAAATATAATTAGAAAAAAATCAGCTCCTATATTGGAAAACTTAATAAATAAAAAGCCAATAAAACATTTGAAACAAATTCAGATAATTAAATCTTTAAGGAAAAAGGATGTAATCTTCTCAAGGGCTGATAAAGGGAACAAAATAGTAATCTTAGATACAGCTACATACAAAGAAAAAATGTTAGAGTTACTTCAACAAAAAGAATTCCAGGAAATAGATTCTAATCCACTCAACCGATGCATAAAAGATGTACAAAAAACCATCATTAATAGTAAAATTTTAACAACTACAGAACAAAAAACTATCAAACCAGACAACCCTATCCTTGCAAGAATATATGGTTTGCCTAAAATACACAAACCCAACATACCCATGAGACCCATTGTAAATAATATAAACACTCCTACTTACCTTCTGGCAAAATGGCTAACCAAAAAATTTCAGTCCTTTCCACAATTCCATACTCTGAGTATAAAAAACTCTTTAGACCTGGTAGAAAAAATTCAAAATCTTAAACTAAAACCTCATGACACTTTAGTATCCTTTGATGTCCGCTCCCTCTTCCCTAGCATTCCATTAGACAAACTTTTGATTCAACTGAAAAAATGGCTAAATTCTATAAACCTGGATGCCAATGCAATAGAAGAATATGTGGCAATGACTGAATTATGTATACATCAAAATTATTTTGTCTTTGATGGAAAATATTACAAACAAATTTCAGGACTAGCTATGGGAAGCCCGCTATCACCATTTTTGGCCAATCTATACATGAGCTTTTTCGAAACACATATTACTAAAGCCTTCCCTCATATGTTTAAAACATGGTACAGATACGTAGACGACATCTTTGCAATAGTGCCCTACAAACTAATAGATGATGCTTTGAAACTACTCAACCTGCAAGAACCCAGCATACAATTCACAGTAGAAACTGAAGAGGACTGTACTCTACCTTTTTTAGACCTTAAAATCAAAAAAGGCAATGAAAAACTAGAATTTGGCATTCATAGAAAAGCAACACACACAGATAATTACATCAAAGCAAATAGTTTCAACCCAATTCCACACAAACATGCAACCATCAACAGTCTGACACACAGATTAGTAAATCTACCTCTCAGCCAGCAAGAATATCAAAACGAATACCATCAAATCTTAAAAACTGCAATTAAAAATGGATATGGAAAAAACCTTGTAGATAAAAAACTAAAATTATTCAAACTTCAAAAGAAATTAAAACAGATCACAGCTCTCACACCAATAAAACAAGAAACTAGATTTGCTAAATTTACTTACCACCCCTGGGCCACAAAAAAGTTCCAAAAAATATTCAAGAAATACAATATAACATTGGCACCAAAAAACAATTACAACATTAAAAACCTACTTCACAGTAATAATACTGATAAGATAAAACCAGAGGAAAGGTCAGGCATTTACAAAATTAAGTGTAAAGACTGTGAAAAAATTTACATAGGAAGGACAAAAAGGAACATAGGCACTAGAAAGAAAGAACACTTCAGGCACTTAAGATACAAAAATATTGATAAGTCCGCAATAGCAGCTCATTTCTGGTCTGAAAATCATGAAATTGAAGATAGCACCGAATTACTAAAATACGTACAAAAACATAGTGAACTCGTCATATGGGAGAGGATATACATAGAAAAACATAAAAACCAACTAATGAACTTTGAAATCCCGCTAGAAGAGAATCCCACATTTCAGTTCATCACTGAATCAACAGATGGCAGCAACAACCCCAGAATTACCCACACCGCTGGATCTAGCGTCAGTCGCACAAGAGCCGTAGATGCAAACGAAGATTTGCGAAACATGTCCTCAAAATAGGTACGAAAGTGAAGCAGATGTGTAAAAAATGCGACTCATCTAAAATTTAATTATTTCTGTATATAGTTTTATAACTCATTGGGGAAAGAGTAGTTATTAGTTTGCATATGTTTTCTTCTGAATTTATCAATTTTCTGTTTGACCAATTCAGCACTGAATCCATTGCATTCTGCAATGTGAATTATATGATTGTACTCTTTGATACATTCCATCTTGTTTAAGGGTACATTAACCAGCCTGTAAGAAAAGATACGATGGAAATCCAAATTTCAAGTTCATCAAGACACCAAAAGAGATGCTCCTATCACTTCCAAGGAGTTCACCATACCAACATTCAATGATTGACAGCTGAAGATGTTAGGAAGGTCCTAACAAAATGCGTTCTAGGTAAACACTAGCAATATATGGAAAATTGTGTTGAATTTTCTGGTAATGCCCTCAGAAGTTCTCTTCATTCAGGACAACTTTTGCATAACTCAAATTGTAACAAATAGATGAAATTTTAATAAACAAAGAAATGTAGAATTTGCTAAAATATACAACTTGTATTTTTTTTTTTATAATCACTTCACAGTTATCTACAAGAAAATTAAAAATATATTCTGCAAACAGTTATCTCAATGAACATGAAGTGGATATTTGGAATAAACATTTGTTATAAGTGTAGAGAAAATCAGTGACTACACAAAACAAACCTTTTAATTAATCACACCTGCGGCCAATTGTATGCTTATAAATTTTATTAATATATTTCTGCTCCATCTTTTCTTAAGGAATCTAAAGGCTTCACTAATTTAAATGCAAGCGATGTCCAGAAAGTAAGACATTTTGAAATAAACGATTCACAAATTGAAAAACTCAAAGTTTATTATATACATTTGAAAGGTACACTTGTAAGCTATTTTTTACATAATTGCCATCCAAATTGAGGCATTTGTTATACCATGGCACTAGTTTACCAATAACCTCTCTAGAAATCTGCCATCTGCAATTTCAACCAGTGGTTTACACCAGCATGCAGTTCGGCATCAGTATCAAAATGTTCTTTACCGAGCCATTTTTTCATTACTGGGAAGAGATGGTAATCGCTTGGTGCCAAATTCGGGCTGTATGGTGGATGGTCGAACACCTTCCATCCAAAACCATCCAAAAGTGCCCAGGTACAATTTTGGCCATGTGTGGACGTGCGTTGTCTGGAAAAAACACCTTGGTACTAAGTTTTCCCCGACGTTTATTTGGTATGGTGCACCGTAACCTTCTTAGTGTTTGACAATGCCTTTCTGAGTTTACTGTTGTTCCACGTTCCAGAAAATCAACAAGAAGCACTCCCGTGGAGTCACAAAACACAGTAGCCATGACCCTTTTGCTGACAGTGTTTGCAAACACTTTCATGGTTTCTTGGGAGAATGTGTGTGCCCCCATTCCATTGACTGCTGTTTTATTTCACAGTTGACATGCTTCACCCAAGACTCGTCCCCGGTTACAATACGATCCAGAACTGCATTATCATTTGTGGTGTATTCGTGGAGAAAGGTCAGTGCTGCAGCCAGTCTCTGTTTCTTATGGTCTTCCGTTAGGATTTTCAGAACCCACCGAGCACAAAATGTTGCAACCAAGCTTCTCCACCACTATTTGATGCACCAAACTCCATAAAATTTGGTGAAAATGTTCCAACAGTTCTGTGATCATGAAACGATGGTTTTCACAAATTTTGTTGTTGATTTGCATTGCCAGGTCATCAGTCGCAGGGCTAGGCCTACCACTGAGGTCCTTGTCATGAACACTGGTATGGCCATTTTTAAAATCAATGCACCGTTGCCTCACGAAGCCTCCACTCACTATCCCCTGCCTGTAAACATCACAAAGCTGACGATAAATTTCAATTGTCTATTGTTTTGAGCCAACAACAACCGAATCACAGACGGCATTTTACAAGTGGCAGGATTTTCTATTGCAGGGCACATTTTGACAACTCACAGAGAACAAAGTAAGGAATGCATAGTCCTCACACTACAACAGCTGGATGCATACTGAATGGAGGAATGTTCTGACACCAAGATGACGGCTCTAGTCCCACCCATCACCCGATAGGCCAAAACGTCTGTTACTTTCTGGACGGCCTTCGTATCTTACTTCCATTCCTAAGCTTGCATATCTCTCTTCTTTCACCTCTTCCTGTCTCAATTCCCGCAAATACCAGTTTGCACCATATGCTCTTATGTTCCAATTCATCACTTCTATTTTCATAGAACTATTCTTGATTTCCTCCATATTTCAATTAATCTCATGTTCTTTGTTACTGTTGTTATATTTAAAAGTTTGTTTTTGAAAAAGCTGTCTCACTACTACCTCACCTAACCATCCCTGACCCATTAAGTAGCAGGAATCTAAAGAATGTTTTGAGTGAAATTAATACTTCCTCTACTTACTGAAGATGAGTTAAAAAAAGTGTAGTTATTCATTCATTTTTACCAAATTGTTATATAGATTGTAAGCAGCTGTTAAATTTTAAAAGAGGTCTAGCTCAAAACTAAAGCTCAAAAAAATTAAGTGTCCAACCTAATAGCACTAGTCTATTGGCCCATATTGTTCTAAATGGGTTAAGGCAATATGATTGAAAGATAAGATTTAAATGACAAAAAATAGGAAAAGCAAAGACAAAGGAAACCAACTGGAATACTGTTGCTGCAATTCAACATTACTCTCAAGCATACTTAATGCAACTTGAAGCTCATACATAACTTGGTCAATTATCCATACGAAATCTCTCAAAACTAAAGAAACCAGTTGTACAAATCTGCAAAATGGAAAGGTGAACAGTTTGTAATTTTACTATTAATTCAGAATTGGCAGATATAATACATTCTCTTGCTATTTATCAATGTTATACTTTAATTTTATAACAAAATTCACTATTACCTCAATCCATGACATATTGTGTTGTTGCATTTCTTCCATTTTCTCTTTTACAGAGGCATATAGTTTATGTTCAAATTTTAGCGATTGCATGTGATTCATATAGCGATTACAGTAAAACAGGTATCTTTGCAAGGCAGCTCTCGATCTCTCCTGTGCATCCCTAGCCGCCTTAGCTTCCTCTTCATCATAGCGATTGCAGTTATACCTAGAAAAATACCAATTTGAGACTTAAAAAACATAACAGCTATAATGAAAATATTAAATGCTTAATTTTGGGCTTAATGTATCAATATAATAAAAACAAATTTTCTCTCTTAATTATTACTGAAATTTTAGGAATAGGGGCTTACGTAAACTTTTTCGAATGATATACAGAGCTTTTAGAAACATCTTGGAATCTATATAGAACTGACGATAGGGAAAAAGTTCCCAGAAACTAGTCTTCATCAAAGAACTTGTAAGTGGAGAAAAGTATCTTAGAATCTGTTTCAATAACTATACTACCATTTTCAAATAATATTTTTGCAATTCTGAAAAAAGCTGTAATGTTTAACTGAGCTTTTAGATCAGACTGTCTTTTGTCAAAAGTTTTGTAATGAAGTTTCCAAATGAAGATATTTTCTAAAGTTGAAAGTTTAATACATAAGGTGACCAAAATTTCTGAAACAGGATAGATTTATTTTTCCTCAGTGAAGACATTCAGCTACATAAATTTTTTCTGCTTTTGCATTTACCATTTCTGAGATACTTTATGGACCTTTTAGCATTTTTCCAATTGCGTACTTTATACACAATTTATTACTGCTAAGCATCAATGAATACTACGTGTTCAACACATGCTCTTTACCAGTCATACTCATAATACTGCATAATTCCTTAATTCTAGTCCATTTTGTTGCTTAGTTCTATTTACTGTCTATATTCACTTATTCTTCACTATGTTAAAAAGTTTTCCTACAATTTTACTATCTTTATCAAAAATTTAAGTCAGAGCAATATTTCTAACTTGAATAATTTGTTATTGATGTACTATTCTCCAATTTCAATTCCTTTATACTTTAGTATGTTCAAGATCTTCATTTCCACCACATACAAGGGCAGTTCAATAAGTATCCATGTTTCAAAATATATGGTGTTGCTATGGGAACTTTGTGTTGTCATAATGTACAGTCATATTTTACACATCAAAACAAATTTGGTGCTGATTCATAGGCTAGTTTGGATTTTACAGACATTTCAATAAGTTGTTCATGATTTTTGCTGAAATAGAAAAAGTGCAGTATCATTCAATTATTTGCTTTTTGTTTTTAGATGGGAAAACTTGCAAGGAGATAAAAGCAAAATTGGTGTTAATGGAGACCTATGGCCTTTTATGACAACAGTTAGATATTGGTATAATGAATATAAATGTGGTCGAGCATCCACTTTTGACGAGGAGTGCCCAGGATGATCTACAGATGTTGTTACTGGGGAAGTCATTGAAAAAGTCCACTTTCTGTTGAAAGAAAGTTTGCGAAATGGCAGAAGCCATAGGTGTATTGATGGGAATGGACAAACAAGTGGGTGTGGCTTTCAACTTTGAAGCTGTTTAAGCAAAATTTAGACATTCTGCATCGAAATGTTACTGTCAATGAGACCTGGATTTATCATTATACTCCGCAAACCAAGCAACAATCAAAACAATGGTTTACTTCTGGAGAATCTGCTCCAAAGAAGGAAAAGATGGTCCCATTAGCCGGAAAGTGATGGTGACGACCTTTTGGGATGTGAAGGGTGTCATACTCATTGAATTCGTGGAAGAAGGAAAGAAGATTACTGGAGCATACCAAAGTGAGTTATTGGCCCAATTTGACAAGAAGTTGGAGATATAACCCCATGTGGCAAAGAAGAAAAGTTCTGTTCCTTCATGATAATGCTCCAGCACATTCATCCAGAGTTGCCGCCACCAAACTGCATGAATTATATTATGAATTGCTGTCACACACCTGCATACCAAATATGAAGAAACGACTCGCAGGTATAAATTTACATCAAATGAGGTCATCGTGATATAATCCAGAGGTGTATTTTGCAGGGCTTGAAAATTCTTATTTTTTAGAGGAGTTAAAAATGGCAGGAGCATTGAGAGAAGTGCATATCCTAAAAGGGGATTATGCTGAGAAATAATTTGTAATTAAAATAAAAACTGGCATGTTCATCTCTAACATGGGTACTTATTGAACAGCCCTTGTATATTACTTGTGGGATACCCTTCCTTAGGCCTTTTAGTATCTCTAATCCTGCAATTCCTTTCTTGGATTTAATTAATCTCTAATCCTGTTCCTAGTTGTGCAATACTTTCTTGTTCCTTTTTATTACGCATATCTATGCTTCCTTCTCCTGCCCAAGGTGTCTTCCATTGGTTTATAACACTAATGATCTTCAATGTGAGCCTCCAAGTACTTACATGGTTCTATGTGAATGCTTCCAGTATTATGGGTGCAAGATCCTTTGTAATTATGAATGGCACCTAAATGAGGAAAATCTAAGCAGTGACACTTCTGTGTAATGCAATTAAATGTAGTGTTTTAAAAGGAACGTTAATAGGAAACATTGGTCAAGTGGCAAAAAATCTTACTAATAATTGGGATATTGTCCTTTATGTCCATCATCGGTGAGAGCTCTCTAGCCCATGTTGCTTAAGGGAAACTTATTTTTGCACACTTTGCAAAGAGCATCTTTTGAGTCACTGTGCAATTCTTGCAACAAATAATGGAACCTGGATGAGCTGATGGTATTAACTGCAATAGACTGAATTTTGATGTATCTATTGTGGTGTACTGTGATCCCTACACTTCCCACGCACAAGATGAATACAATATACTGTCACAGACTGCATTGTTGTGTTGGAGCTGCGACAAGCCAGTGGCAGGTGCATGTGAGCAGGAAAGAAAGAGACAGAGTAGCATGCAGAGCTGGACGCTTGCTGAGAGAGAAGCAGAGCATAAGAGACAGAAGTCTGGAATTTTCGGCTTTTCTGATACCGTTGCAATTGTTATTGAATGGTCTACTGCATTCCAGAACAATGACTGGGAGATATAAATAGCAGCAAAGTGTGAGAAGTTGGAGTAGTTGTGTTGTAATTGTTTGAGTTGTGTGATGATGGACATCTGAGCTGTGCCACAGTGATTCTTTTGTGTGTTTACGTGCAGCTGAGCATCGAGTCGACCTTGAAGATGGCTGTTTGTCAATGTCACTTTGTTTTGCTGCTGCAGGGGTTGTACAAAGCTTTTGTTTGCTGCAATAAAGAGTGTTCTAAATTTCTGCAAACAAGACTTTTGATTCTACCAACACACAAAGTCACAATACTTACCACATTAACATACTGTGACTTTAATTAAGTTAATTGGGAGTCGATTAATAACACAAAACAACACTCACTTTTAAATTTTCCCGGAACCGGTTTCTGAGGGCTTCCCTCTATCTTCAGCCGGACATCGACTAGTTCTCATTGGTGTAGCTGGCAATATTTTGTCTTCGGTCTCCTCTGGTGGCGGTCCGAGGAACTTGCTGAACAAATCTTTCTGGGGGATGTCGAAATTGAATACTTTGTTCCTATTTTTTGAAATAAAGATTTGTTCCCATGTGGACAGCTCTTCTTTTCCTGTTGTATGTTTTAGTAATTTTGGTTCTGGATTTATGTTGTGGTTTTTTTCCCAAAAATGCGTGGCAACTGCTGATTTTTCTAATTGTTTGTACTTTATGTTCCTAAAGTGTTCCTTTGCTCTTGTTTCTAAATTTCTTTTGGTTTTTCCAATATAAATTTGACTACAGTCATAGCATTCAATTTGATATATACCAGATTTTTTGTTAGATGGAATGGCATCTTTGATGTTTGAGCAAATTAGGTTTTTTAAGGAGTAATGGTTCACTGGAGCTAGTTGAATGTTTTGTTTTTTGAAGACTTTTTTGAATTTATCAAAGGCCCATGGATGGTAAGTGAATTTTTTGAAGATCATTTTAGTTTCTGTAGCTGAGAGGGTTGTGGTTTCCTTTAGTAGTTTCTTCTTTTTTGCTAAGTTCACTTTTTTGTCTACTAGTGATTTGGGAAAGTCATTTTTCTGTGCTATTTCAATAATTTTGTTGTATTCTATTTTGTATTCTTCTGCTGTGAGAGGGATGTTGACCAGTCTGTGTGCTAAACTATTAAAGATTGCCTGTTTGTGGGATCTTGGATTGTAGCCATTAGCTTTTATGTAGTTGTCTGTCTGTATTGGTTTTCTGTAAATGCCAAAGTTTATTCTATTTTTATTTCTGATTATTTTTAGATCTAAAAATGGTAAATACTCGTCTTTTTCAACTTCTACAGTGAACTTGATGCTTTTTTCTTGAATATTTAAAAGTTTTAGTGCATCACTGATGTGTTTTTTTGGCACTATGGCAAATATGTCATCTACATATCTTTGCCAGAGTTTGAACATCCATGGGAAACCTTTAGTGATCCTTATTTCCAGTGCACTCATGTACATATCAGCCAGGAAGGGTGATAAGGGGTTGCCCATTGCTAAACCAGAAGTTTGATGGAAATATTTTGTTTGAAACTGGAAGAAATTCTGTTCTATGCATAATTTGGTAAGTTCGATGTAATCTGAAATTTCAAGTGATGACATTCCAAGTGATTTGAGCCATTTTTCTATCAATGTTGGGAGTTGTTTAACTGGTATGCTGGGAAACAGTGATTTAACGTCAAATGAGACTAGTGTGTCTTCTTCATTTAGTTCAGTATCCTTAATGTGTTCTATAAGTTCATAGGTGTTTTTGATGCTTAGGCTATCGAATTTTGGAAATGAGTTGAATTTGTTTGTTAGCCATTTTGCAAGTTTGTATGTTGGTGAATTTATACTGCTAACTATAGGTCTCATTGTTATGGATGGTTTGTGTATTTTGGGTAAGCCATAAAGTCTAGGTAAGGTTGGGTTATCTGGTTTAACTGCATATTTGTTTGATATTATACTTGATTTTGCTATTGTTTTTTCAAATGATTTTATGCAAGCTGTTAATGGATTTTTGTTGATGGTTTCATATTCACTGTTAGTTAACATTTCTTCCATTTTTTCAAGGTAATCAGATTTATCCATTATGACTATTTTGTTACCTTTGTCTGCCTTGGTGTATATGACGTTTTTTTGTTTCAATGAACGGATAATATTTTGTTTGCTCTTCTGAACGGATCTGGTTTTTATTTCTTCCAAAATATTTTCACATTGGCTTTTAAGTGGGTTTTGTTTTGATACTGGTAGACACTGTGCCGAAATGTTTATATCTGCAATGTAGTCCTCAATTTCGTTTGAAAAACTTACGCAAGTTTTTAATCCTTTGTTTAGAAGACCTAATTCTTTTGTGGAGAAATTTTGATTTGATAGATTTACGACGTTTTCAAAGTTTTGCGTGTTTGTTTTTCTGTTTACGCTACTTGTTGCTGTTTTGCATTTAGCGTGTGGACTAATTGCTGCAGGACTCAAGTTTCTATTTCCGATGTGTCTCTTATTCTTTCCCAGCATACCAGTTAAACAACTCCCAACATTGATAGAAAAATGGCTCAAATCACTTGGAATGTCATCACTTGAAATTTCAGATTACATCGAACTTACCAAATTATGCATAGAACAGAATTTCTTCCAGTTTCAAACAAAATATTTCCATCAAACTTCTGGTTTAGCAATGGGCAACCCCTTATCACCCTTCCTGGCTGATCTGTACATGAGTGCACTGGAAATAAGGATCACTAAAGGTTTCCCATGGATGTTCAAACTCTGGCAAAGATATGTAGATGACATATTTGCCATAGTGCCAAAAAAACACATCAGTGATGCACTAAAACTTTTAAATATTCAAGAAAAAAGCATCAAGTTCACTGTAGAAGTTGAAAAAGACGAGTATTTACCATTTTTAGATCTAAAAATAATCAGAAATAAAAATAGAATAAACTTTGGCATTTACAGAAAACCAATACAGACAGACAACTACATAAAAGCTAATGGCTACAATCCAAGATCCCACAAACAGGCAATCTTTAATAGTTTAGCACACAGACTGGTCAACATCCCTCTCACAGCAGAAGAATACAAAATAGAATACAACAAAATTATTGAAATAGCACAGAAAAATGACTTTCCCAAATCACTAGTAGACAAAAAAGTGAACTTAGCAAAAAAGAAGAAACTACTAAAGGAAACCACAACCCTCTCAGCTACAGAAACTAAAATGATCTTCAAAAAATTCACTTACCATCCATGGGCCTTTGATAAATTCAAAAAAGTCTTCAAAAAACAAAACATTCAACTAGCTCCAGTGAACCATTACTCCTTAAAAAACCTAATTTGCTCAAACATCAAAGATGCCATTCCATCTAACAAAAAATCTGGTATATATCAAATTGAATGCTATGACTGTAGTCAAATTTATATTGGAAAAACCAAAAGAAATTTAGAAACAAGAGCAAAGGAACACTTTAGGAACATAAAGTACAAACAATTAGAAAAATCAGCAGTTGCCACGCATTTTTGGGAAAAAAACCACAACATAAATCCAGAACCAAAATTACTAAAACATACAACAGGAAAAGAAGAGCTGTCCACATGGGAACAAATCTTTATTTCAAAAAATAGGAACAAAGTATTCAATTTCGACATCCCCCAGAAAGATTTGTTCAGCAAGTTCCTCGGACCGCCACCAGAGGAGACCGAAGACAAAATATTGCCAGCTACACCAATGAGAACTACTCGATGTCCGGCTGAAGATAGAGGGAAGCCCTCAGAAACCGGTTCCGGGAAAATTTAAAAGTGAGTGTTGTTTTGTGTTATTAATCGACTCCCAATTAACTTAATTTATACAACAACACTGTTTTCAACACTTCCATGAAAGGATTTATACTGTGACTTGGTTTTCCTGGAACAGTTGTCATGCATTCGATTTCAATCAACAAATGTACAGTACACTGCATAATAAATAATTCAGTACTTCATGTTGGATAAGATGAGAAATTAGAGAAAAAAATAATTATGCGGCATTACTTGTTAGTTCAGCAGGCTGGCTATAAGCAATTCTACATACTTTTTAACCAAAATGAGAACAACATTTCTCTTAAAGTAACAACAAAATTTTTGAATTGACAAACTGCAGATTATCGTGTGCCACTAATGTGACTAAGCTACCACTGTTTCATAATTGTGTATACTATAGGCCCACATGGGGACACGACTCGCCTTTTAGCTCATCAGGAGAGGATGGGATTTTTATTGAAAGTATTGGAAGAATGTACTTAATATAATGTAAAACAAAATGAAGGTACCTCAAGCATTTATTGGACTAGTTATACCAATTTAATACCATATTTCTTTTATATATGGAAGAAGACAAACACTGATGTGTATTCACTTAAGATGAGTCTGTGCTAACAACACTAACACCACCTTTTTTAGTAGATATGTGTCATGTGTTGGTCAATTGTAATTATTTGCTTGTTACAGCTTGTTGGTTCGGATATATTCATGTATGGAAGAAGTTAGAAATAGTGATGTGTTAAGATCGCTTTACTTACGATGCATAGGTATTAGTAACATAACATAAAAGAGAGAGAGAGAGACAAAGAAAGAAAGAAAGAAAGAAAAAGAAAATGTTAGTGATACTAGCACCAACTAATTTTAAGCAAATACACTATTTTTGTCTCATGAAATTCACCAGAAGAAACTATATTACAGGTGTGAAGTTTATGTAATTCAATAAAATAACCAGACTGCCAATTGGTTCAGATTCAGATTTTATTCTGCCATTTGCAACATGTTTTACAAAGCATCGTCAAAAGTAACACTACAATTACATTTTTACAGTTCAATAATAATAATAATAATAATAAAACAAATAAATCTATTTACAGATTATTAGCAATTCTAGATATACACAATAGATTGATAACAAAATTTAATAAACTAAGTCTAAGTCTCTCTTCCCTTTTTGTATTCCTCAATTGAGTAGAAAGCGTGTTTCACTAGGTAAGTCTTTATTGCGTAAATTTTCTTCACTTCTTCATTTATTGCCTTGATAGAGTGAGGTAAATGATTATATAAATGTTTTGCAGTACTTTCAATACATTTGGCAGCTAATGTTCCCCTGAACCTATTTCTAAAGTAGTTCTGTTTTGTTCTTGTATTATATTCATGAATGTTTCTATTTTTTCCTTCTATGTGGTTTCTTATTACATGTTTGAGACATTCAAATATGTATAAAGAGGGTAATGTGAGTATTTTAAGTTTTTTAAAGCTACTTTTACATGATTGTCTCCTAGGGATTTTTTCCATTATTCTTATTGCTCTCTTTTGTTGCCTAAATGTTTTTAACATATTTTTCTTACCTGCTGCCCCCCATAAAATGACCCCTTGAGCCCTTAAAATAAATTCAACATATGGTATTATAACCTTATACATTATGTATATAGTAAATCTAACGGGACATAGTGGTTTGGAAAAATATATTAATTTAAAAAAAATAAACATTGCATAGTGAATTTTGAAATACCAGCAGTTGATTCTGTTCTTAAGTTTCGTTTTCAGATTTTGGTAATACTGAAAAAATAAATAAATAAATAAAAAAAACATAACATAGTAACTTCTTAACGACGAATTTGTATTCTCCTATGGTTTTCTTTGACTGACGACGCAAACAAAGGTTCGTGAAATCAATTTCAATTTCAACCAATTCAACTAATAAGAAAAATCGACATCATTTTTCTTAAGATAAGTGAAGTTTTTTGTTACAAATAGTTATATTTGTATAATACTTATTGCTTCACTATAACTAGCTTCATTTTCTACATAATTTCAAATTTCTAGTCTAAAAAAAAACCTAGTTTAAGTACGAAATTCAGCCATTTTATTCTATAGCAAATCTAGTAATATGATCCAAGATTTGGAGCTTTCATAGCAATGATTATTAATTAGAGCTTCTCAGGCTACCAGCCATGTAATATTCATAAAGTTGCTCGAACTTTTGGCCAGATTGCTCTATGGCCTTCTTTAGCAAGTGATGGGCTTCACCTAAATGAGCAGCATATCTCCAGGCGGAGGGATGGGGCTAAATGGCGCTGTCCGGTAGGGAATTAGTGTTATGTGATTGGTTCAGCAGAGACATGCTGGCAATGTTAAAACTGTTTCCTCTAATTCTCTGATGTTTGAGTACTTTTGTCCATGCTGTACTCTGCCCTAAGTCATTGTCTCTATTAAACTTGACTGATTTAATTTTTATTGCTTCTTTTATTGCTACAAGAAACAGCTTTAATATTGCGAGCACTTCTCTGTCGAACCAATCACAGAACACCAGTTTCCTATTGGACAGCGCCATTTAGCCCCGCCATTTATCTTGAGGTCCAAAAAGGGAAGTAGAAAGAGACAACACCCTACCCTCTTTGGACCTCAAGATCACTAGAAATTGTCATGGTGTAGATTTTGGAATATACAGGAAGCCACACACATAGATAATTACATAAAGAAAAATGAATACAACACAGTTAAAAATTAGCAATATAGAAAATTCACCTACCATCCATGGGCTTTCAGAAAATTTGAACGAATCTTCAAAAGACAAACTTAAAACTAGCACCCCAAAACAAATTCAGTCTGAGGAACCTGCTAAATAAACCACTAAAAAATTCAATCCCCAACAACTTGAAATCCGGAATTTATCAGATAAATTGTGAAACCTGTGAAAAAAGCTACATAGGAAAAACTAACAGAAACTTGTTAACCAGGCAAAGAGAACACCAGAGAAACATTAAGTTGAAACAAACAGAAAAATCTGCAGTTTCACACCATTTTTGGACAGAAAACCACAACATTGAACTGTTAAAATCTTTAAGTACATCCATAGAATTGGATATTTGGGAAAAAATATTCATAACAAAAAACCGTGATAAAGTTATAAATTTTGAAATCCCGGCATTAAATGAAGTATTAAAACTTAGTGCCCCTAACACCAGAGGCAGAGTGTTCGGAGCTCCGTAGTAGTGGAAGAAGAGGAATGTTCATTTAGTCACCAAACAGCTGAGGATGAGATCGAATGATCTTGAAAACGTTTCAATTATACAACAACAAGTAAGTGACGTTTGAGTGTAAACATAGTGACTCATAAATCAAACTCAAAAACTAATTTCAATTCAAGAAGCAGTTTTAAAAGAGTTTCTCCAAAAATATTGTGAACAGAATATGCCTTCTAAATCAAATCTTAAGAAAAAACTTTTTGGATTTAGCAGATCAGTAAACTAATTTCAATTCAAGAAGATACTGCTGTTTCATACATTTGACTCTGCATTAATGAAACCATGGATACTTTGAGTGACCTAGTCTTATTGTAGGGCAGCTTGATTCTGAAAACCTTCATCACCATACCTGGTAAGCTGTAAGAAGCTTCTAAAAGTAAATAACCAATACATAGCCTATTTTGTACCGAAAGACTGCAGTTGCTATGCCATGGTAGAATAGACAATTCAAAAGTTCTGTTGCTTTGCACTGATGCTGCCACCTATATTTTAGCAGCTCCTCATCTTTCGAATATCCTTTCCAAGTCCAACATCGACTAAGACCAATGAGTGCTACAGAATCTGAAGTTTCCATGAATAGCATGCAGGAAACCTTGATAGTTTTACAGCCATTTGCTGCCAACCTCAGCACCAATAAACCACATTTGCAGATGGTAGTAAAACTGTGCATGTGTAGAAACTGTTTACTGTGAAAATGAATATTCCGTTTGGTCCCCAACATTCAGTTAGTTGGAGAGAGGTTGAAAACGGAGGCAATAGCCTTTGAAACTAGTCCCTCAATAATATAAGAAAAGTAAGTGACTAGTGTCAATAAACCGACTACAAACAGTTTTACGATTAAACTATAAGTGTAATACTAAAAAGAGTGAGGCTAATAACAATGAAGCAATACATATTTTACAATAAAATATAATCATTTGTTACAAGCTTCAATTATCTTATTAGTATAAGTTGGCTGCTATGGCTAGATCCATCAATATTGTTGATTTTGCACTATTGTGATATGATGAGGAACAGCGCATGCACTTCCTGTGTGACAAAAGTTTACTAAGAACGCATATGCTATGTTGGGAGTGTGATGCCACCATTCACCCCATTAGGAAATGGAATCGGAGATGCAAGGTATCTTTGTGTAGATGAGGGAATAAAAGTTCTTGTAGTCAATGGCAAAGGATACTTTCTTCAAGAACTCTAGGTTACCACCTGCCCAAATACGCCTAGTTATGCTCACCTATGTCCACGCATTCTCTTATGAAACAAACTGTTATCCACAGTTCCATTGGAGACACAAGCATAAGCCACAAAACAATATCTGATTGGTTTGGCTATTGCTGGGAGGTATGTATATCCTCAATGGATGATAAATATAACATCAGCGGTAAAATAAGCAGTGCTGGCCAAGTTGTACAGATTGATGAATGTAAAATTGGAAGAAGTATCATTGTGGCTACATCGTTGAAGAAAACTGGATCCTTGGGCTGATCGACTTAGTCACTAAGCATGGATGACAGTATGCCCCAATAATCATAGAGATGATGCTACCCTCTTTGCTTTAATTTAGGAGCATGTGGAATTTGCCAGCACAATTCTTAAACTGCTGGGGTGGATACAACAGCTTAATGAATAGGGGTTTTGTAGCCAACTTAACTGTAAATCCTAGCCTACATTTCATGAACCCCAACAACAAATGTCCACGCTAACAATGAGTCATGCTGGCAGGGGTGGTATCCGGCACAATCAAACAGATATACATTTAGCATAGTATCTATGGGTTCAACACTTAACACAGGAAAGCCATTTCAAGAACTGATTGAGGGCATCCAGGATATTTATCCTGTGGTTTAGTTAAAATGTTAGCATATTTAGATACCAGTTATATTTACATGTTGAATTCTTCTGTTGTTCTAGACACCTCTTTAATATATTATCATCATCCTTTTTATACAACTATACCAATATTTTAAACATCTTTCTATAACTACCCCACTTATGCAAGGTCTTCCAAATTCCACTCTAGCTACTCCATTAGGCATTGACTTATTCAAACCTAGTATCTCTTTACAGAACTGTTCATATGTGTGTTCAACATGATTTCTTATCTCATTTGCCCCCCCACAACCCCACACCATATGTCATTTTTGATTCTACTATTGCTTCATAGATTCCTTCATGCCACTTTAATGACACATCTGGTAATTTATATTTACAGCTTCTTATCCCAGATATCCCTATCTTCCCTTTCACTCTTATCTTTCTCCCATGCGCTCCCCAGCCTCCATTATAGCACAATATCATTCCTAAATAGTCACACTCCTTTACCACCTCCACTTTTTGGTCATTTAGATACCACTTTTCATCTTTTCTTAACTTATCACCCTTCTTAAACACTACAATTTTTGACTTGCTTATCTTATCCCCCATTCCTTACAGTAGCTGCTAATTTCATTTATCACTTCAGCAGTAAGTATGGATTGCACTAACAAATTCCATATGATCCTCAATTAAAGCAAAATGGCACCATCTCTTTGAGTGTATGAAAAACTTATGTATAAAAACCTTACATTAATATTAACATAATTCCAACAAGCATCCATATGGAACACAATGGCATTTCTCAAATAAGAATAATTTTAAATATAACAGTTTATGTACCTGCAAGCTGATGCTTGTGTCGCCAACCTAACAATTGCAATTCACACCAACTAAGATCATATCTTTACCATGGTGAGAACTTTAGAAACAGTCACTGTTACCGATGCTGATGAACAAATGGATCGGAACAAATGAATTGGTTATTAGGTTATCTCATAAGTAATGTTGGTTTTTTTATTTTGGTGTTTTGGATTTTTTTTTTTTGGCAATGCTATTTACAGGATGCCATGGCTAGTGTTGCATACATTACAAGCATGTATCAGACTTCAGTTGTTAATAAACAATCACAAAATGGAGATAAAATTTGAATTTGGAGTCCTCCTAAAATACTAATGGACACAAGATTACAAAGCCGCTGCTGCACACCATTTTTGGACAGAAAACCACAACATTGGTCATAACATTAAACTGTTAAAATCTTTAAGTACACCCATAGAATTGGATATTTGGGAAAAAATATTCATAACCAAAAACCGTGATAAAGTTATAAATTTTGAAATCCCGGCATTAAATGAAGTATTAAAACTCAGTGCCCCTAACACCAGATGGCAGAGGGATCGGAGCTCCGTAGTAGTGGAAGAAGAGGAATGTTCATTTAGTCACCAAACAGCTGAGGATGAGATCGAATGATCTTGAAAATGTTTCAGTAAACATAGTGACTCATATCAAACTCAAAAAAAGAATTGTCACTTGGTATGAAAGAATGGGTATATTACTGAAACACTATATATAAGGGCGACTGAAACACTGATGCCTCGAAACGTGGCTTGATCCTTGCCAACCTGCCAGTCATTATTAAAGAAAAATTAGTTCAGTCCCAAAGTAACATGTGTCTGGTGGAATTTTGAAGGTGTGATTCAGTGAGAGTTTGTTCCAAACGGGCAGGGTTTGATGCAGATCTTTACTCTCAACAACTGGAACGAGTTCATGAAATTTTGAGACAGAGATACCCAGCATTAGTTAACCAAAATAAAATTCTACTGCAACAGGACAATGCAACACCCCATACTGCACAAACAACCATGGAAGAAATTCAGGAATTGGGAGGAATCGAACTGCTACCACCTCCAGCACCATCTATCAGATCACCATCAGATCTAGCACCATCAGATTATCATCTTTTTCGCTCCATGGCCCATTTTCTTTGTGGAAGAAACTGACAACTTTGAAGCAGTGCAAGTAGGTGTCAGCGAATTCTAGGCACTAAAAACCATACTGGTACCATTGAGGTATAATAAACCCTGCTGAACAAACACCATAGAATCTAATGGTCTACACATACTTTGAAAATTAGTTAACTGCTTGTCAGAATACATTTCAAATAATTGTTTTTCTTAAAAAATGATATTACTTATGAGACAGAGATAGTATCTATATATGTATTCACCATAGTCAACTATAATGCAGGAAATATATCATAACTGGCTTTAGGTTGATTTCAAATGATATTTATTCAATGCTATTTGATAGTGAAGAAATATCCTTGTACTTACCAGGATGAACCATGAGGCTCCCAAGGTCCTAAACACACCCAGCAGAAATCAGCCTTGCAGTTCTGGTTCTTGCACACCATGTGATTGCAGCCACCATCCTTTTCAATTGTGACATTACATTTTGGACATTCCTAAAAATAATAATAATAATAATAATAATAATAATAATAATAATAATAATAATAATAATAATAATAATAATAATAATAATAATAATAATAATAATAATAATAATAATAATAATAATAATAATTAGTATTTGAAAACAGTTGTAAATTACTTAAGTTAATACGTATTCAAAAGCAAATTCAGATTTGCAATATTATAAACCACCTTTTGAACCAGTCTTTTGAGCTTCATGCTTTACAAACAGAATGAATTATGACCATCATTCTAAACTTATACATTTTTCATCTGATTCTGTATATTCTGGAGATCTCTAAGGTTATTTCAAGAGTTGCCTGCCCAGAAAACTCAAAAAGCCAAAGTATTTTGAAAGGTAGAATAATAACTCAAACATTTAATGCCATAGCTTAGCACTGCATAAAATGCAAACAGAAAAGTCTGCTGTGTTCCCTTTTGGACTTTCATAAAATCAAAGCTAGTGAAACTAGCCAAAAAACTAAAAGGACTTCAAAGTTTGAGAGCAGATTATGCATTAAAAAATTTGAAAACCAATTAAAGAATTTTGATAGTATATCAGAAATAGATAATTTCACCTTTAAGGTAGCAACAAGGTAACGACAAATGTAGCCAAAAGTTGTAAATTGTAAAATTTTGGAATATGCACAATAAATATATATCATAAATATCGTATTTAGCAACAGCTTATCAGAGGTTACTGTGGCATACAAACAAATTGACTTTGAAATTGCCCTGGCAATCAAAAGGCAGCTCATGATTAATTTAGTTCATGAACCTGGATAAGAAAACTAAATGAATGAAGCATTTACATGGATTTCAATTGACTCCACATAAGTGCATTGGTTATTCTATGCATCATTACTTGTCCTTTTTGATTATGAACAAGAAAAGTATATCAAAAGAGCAGACCTATGTACAACGAAGGTGCAAAAATGATATCAAAAGTTCTCTAAATTAGACCAAATGTGAGGGCGTTGCTTGGTGATTAAAAGGTTTTAGAAATGGCATACCCCATTATTGGCATCTCTTATATGGTAAGAGGAGGATATTGAGCATATTATGTTTTAATGTATTTTGTTGTTGTAATTTACGTCCTCCAATGTTAAGTCATATCAGACGATGAATGGAATGTGAGAAATGATGCTTAAATGAGCCCAGGATCCATAGAGCTTAGAGTTACCAGACATTAATCAGAAAAAACCATATCCAGGTAAATCACCCTGACCAAGATTCGAACTCAAGATTTGAGATTCAAGATTTGAACATGAGGCAGACACATTAGCATCTATGCTACTGAGAAGGGCATTTTTAACGTAAAGGAACAGACATGTGGAGAAGAGCATTTACATCCAAAAAATGTATTAAAATTAAGACATGCTGCAAGTGGTTTGTTGTATAACGAAAGTAAGAAATTTGTCAGTCTTTAGATAGAGTTAAAAACAATTGGAACTGGACAGCAGAATCACCATCCAACTAATGATCAATATATGTTAAACCAATATATTTCTGTAACTTTGCCAAGCTTTTCTATACAGAAAATTGGGAAACTTCTCCATAGGCAACAAACTTCTTTATGAGCAATATATTGAGTGTTCTTTCATTTTTGTTTCTAGATTCCTTTTGGTCTTGCCAATGTATATCTTGTGACAAGATATACATTAGTAAGACCAAAAGGAATCTAAAAACAAGAATGAAAGAACACTTTAGAAATATTAAATTCAAACACATGGACAGTCGGCCGTAGCACATCCCTTTTGGTCTGAGAATCATAACAAAACGACAAATAGAACTGATCAAACAGGCAAAGAAAACTCTGGAACTACAGACTTGGGAAAACATTTATTACGAAGAAACAGGACCTCTTGATGAATTTTGAAATTCCCGCCGTAGATGACGTCATCAAACTTACCAGAACGACACCAAGCCAGATGCACACACCGGATGCATCATCAGTCAACCACAGAACTGACGATAGGGAAAAAGTTCTTAGAAACTCATCTTCATCAAAAAACTTGTAAGTGGAGAAAAGTATATACAAGGTTGACTCTTTGCCTAATTTTAGTAGCTCCGTTCATGTTTGATTATTCTAGTAGCGATGGTCCTTCTGGTTTGTCCTATATACGGTGACCCACATTCACAGGGAATGCGGTACACTCCCGGAACTTGGAAGTCCAGTTTGTCTTTCACTGGTCTCAGATGTTTAATCTTCGGAGGTGGCTTGTGGATGGTCCTGATGATGTATTTGGCGAGAACTCTGCTGGATAGATTGCCGGTAAACGGGATGCAGGCTGTAGCGGTAGGCTTATCTGACGCTTGCTGTATTAACACGTTTATTTATAAACACCTATGTTTATTCTAGCAAAATGACAACTAGTGCTACAATTAGTAATAACACGCTTGGTTCCACTTTTCTAAATACATTTACTAGTGCCCTAATAGTAGCTCAATGGTTAAGAGCAGCTAAATGGAGACCGGAAAATCTGTGGTTCAAACCCCGGCTATGGCACTGAATTTTTCATTCTGACTCAACCTTTCAATACTTTGTCTTACACTCAGCAAGTATGAAAGAGTAATTAATTTCAATTTCATTATGAACAACTTTAAGGTGCATGGAACAATTGGTGATATTCACAAAGAAATCAGGAAGAATGCATACAGTTAAAAGTTCTGCTACGTCAACTCATCATGAACAATAATGATAATCCTGATCATCGAATACAATTTTATGAATGGTATCAGCAAATGGTAACTTAAGATGAACAATCTGTAAAGAAGGTAACATGTATGGATGGGCTCTGTTTAAACTGAATGGAACAGTGGATAGGCATTACTGAGTCTATGAACACCATGCTCATGTGGACCAGGCAGTTAATCTACCAGGGGTTCATGTGTGGTATGCTTTCATCTAGGATATTATAATAATTGGTTACAAACTTCACTTATCTTTTTAAGAAATTGTTAATTCTTCACAGATCAAGACATATGTTTCAAATGGGTAGAGTTCTGGACTACTGCCCATCAGACCCAACTCTTTCATATTTCCCTCTCTTGAACATTAACCTATATATCATGGTACTAAACATATGAGAAACCAAACTGAATTTTTCAAACTCTTATAGTAATTCAGCTGTTGAAATCACAATTGCAACATCTATATTCGCATACTATACATATGTTTTAAATGCTATAATTGTAATTATAGTTTATAAATTACTTATTTTTCTAATCCAACACAATTGCCAGTTGAGTATTCCTATAGCTGTGAATGTCAATTAGTCATTGTCTTCACCGCCCAAGTGTTGGAAATTTATAATAGGCTCCAAAATCTCATTACGTGCTATTTATTTCCAAAAGTTTATCTGCATGTCTTAAGCAGTTTTACCAGTCTTGTTTTACCTTGTAAATTTCTTTGTGAATAAGTTGTTCAATGTCATTTAAATTAACAGTATTAATTTTATTTCCAACATAATTTGAGTCTACATTAACTCAATTGGCTTGTACTGACAGTGTAAATGGGGAAGGTGAATTACCTCCTGTCTCCTTTCAGACGCAAGTTGATTCAGCTGATATACTTTCCCCTGGTTTTTAAATGGAAGAATAACTGAGTAATGCTGCTTTTAACTCTAGAGTAAACAGAGATTACGAACCATTCATAGAAAGATAGCCTTTATTGCTGTAAACCTTACAGTATAGCAACGTCATAAATTAAAATTTACCAATCCACATTATAAAAGTTATTTATAGAATAAAATGGGTTGGCCACCAATGTATGGTGTATAGTCCTTTCTGGACAGTAAGCTATAAAAGCCACCACCTACCACTGGGGGAGTCAGTCAGTAATTGGACGCATGTGCGTGAACAGCTGTAAAAGTGAACTCTTGTGGTCGATGACCTTGCAAGTTGTATGTGAGTAATTCTGCTATTGTAAAGGCTGGCCAAAGTGTGTTTCGAAAGAAATAAAGAGCAATTTTTAGTGTTTGTAACCTGGACTTTTAATTTCATGAACCCACAAGGTCAAAATATTAAAGCAAAGTATAAAGCTATTAAAATTTTCTTTAACATATAAAGGACAATTCAGCACATATCGATGGCAACATTAAAATACCTAAATGAATAAAAAGTGGTTTACAATGTTCTTTGAATGAACTCCACAAATTAATCTAAGAGTCGTTTTTTGCAATATGAATATCTTAGCTGCTAAAGAGTGATTTCCCCAGAAAAGTATACCATAATTAGCATGTGAATAAATATGAGCATAGTAAACCTTCATCAGAATGTCCTTGTTAACACGGTTACTTAAAATTCTCAACATGAAAATTCCTGTTATGATCTTTTTTGACATATAATTGATATGTGTTGACCAGCCAAGGTCTGAAACGATATAAACAACTAAAAATTTTATAGAGGAATCAGAACCACCAGCATTAAATTTATATTGAATATCAGTGGTTTTTCCAGTGTTTATACTCAGATTGTTTGCGTTACACCAATCATTAACCACTGAAGTTGCAATAGATAATTTAAGTGTTAATGTGTTTTCAGCTTTATCATAAAAATTAATAGCTGAATCATCTGCATAAAGATATGGAGTAAGGCTTTTGTCACAAATTGAAACAGGAAGATCATTAATATGAATGATAAAAAGTACAGATCCCAAAATTAAGCCTCGTGGAACACCATAATTTACAGGTTTGAACTCTGATAATCTTCTATTAAAATAAGTTGCATACGACCTATTACTAAAATAAGAATTTAGAAATTTGATGCTTTTATCCTGGAAACCATAAAAACTAAGTTTCTCTAAAAGAATACTATGAGAGACATGATAGAAGGCTCTGGAAAAATAAAAAAATCTACTTGAAACAATGTAACCATTATATAGCATAAAAAGCAGTATTTCAGAAAGTGGAGTGCCATTGATACTAAAATTAGGCAAGTGAGTCAACCTTGTATATACTTTTCTCCACTTACAAGTTTTTTATGAAGACTAGTTTCTGGGGACTTCTCCCCTATCGTCAGTTCTGTGGTTGGCTGATGATGCATCCGGTGTCTGCATATTTATTACATATTTATTACGAAAAAACAGGACCTCTTGATGAATTTTGAAATTCCCGCGGTAGATGACGTCATCAAACTTACCAGGACATTAGATGGCAGCACAACACCAAGCCAGATGCAGACACCGGATGCATCATCAGTCAACCACAGAACTGACGATAGGGAGAAGTCCCCAGAAACTAGTCTTCATAAAAAACTTGTAAGTGGAGAAAAGTATATACAAGGTTGACTCACTTGCCTAATTTTAGTAATAATGTTACCATTATTAATATTTTCATAACACTGTCTCAGAAAGCTTGCAACTGCTTTCATAGTACCCATGCCATTTCTGAAACCAAATTGGTTATTATTTAAAAACAAGTTCTTAAAGATTCAGCTGGCACTTGTCACATGCCACTTACGGGGAATGCAATATGACAAAACCACAGGACTATGATTGGTTGCTGTCCTAGTAGAGTTTAAGGCCAAACATCTTCCCATTTGAAACAAATAATAGTTTTGTAAATACTTTTTTGCAACATCAGCCAATTTTTTGATTTCCGTTTTCATCGTTACTGCTGCTAGGTGACATTTTTTGTATTTATTACCAACCTCTGAAAGTAAAGCAAACTTACTGACATAATTGATTGGCAGTATTTCAAAATTTGTCATGCGGTTTCTACTTTTTCATATAAATTTTCTCCCAAACCATTAAATTTATTGGTCCATTTAACTGCCTTAATAATTTAACTTCTAGATTTATTTCATGACCAAAATGATCAAAAATAATCTGAAACAGCCGATTTATCAATCTGTTTATACCTAATATTTCTAAATTATTCCTTCAATCTGGTTTCTAAATTACGTTTGCTCTTTTCAATGTAAACTAGGATGCAATCTAAAGTTAAACTGATAAATGCCAGATTTTTTTACTATCGGAAATTTCAGCTTTTAAAAAAAAAATTAGCAAACTTTTTTTACATATTTATTGAGGAACAAAAAATTATATCAAACTTTTTTTTTTTTTTTTAAAAAAAAAAAGCAAATTTGTATTAGTCCAAGAATGGTAAGCCAATTTTTTAAAATTATAATAATCTTTTAGTTTAGAAAGGGTTGAAACATCATTTAAATTTCTTGGATACTTAAATTTGTCACTCATTTTATATATAGAATCTTTATTAAAACCATTAATTAAAGCAGTAGTATATTTTCTATTAAATTCCTCCTTATTTAGGGGTATATTTATTAACCTGTAAACTAAAACTATGAAAAACAGCAAATTTTATTTTTTATCTAATGATCAATTTGAGTCGATTTCCCATAAATGCCAAAGCTTAACTATTGTTATTGTTTTTTTAATATCTTTAGACCCAGAAAAGGAAGAAAACCATTAACATCAATTGCTAACATGAAAGATAGAGTCAACATGAAAAATTCAATGCCATGGCTGGGATTTGAATCACAGATCATCTGGTGATCTTCACTGAATTTTTCATGTTGACTATCAAAAACCTTAGCATATACAATGGCTAGTATGAATGAATGATTAATTTCCATCAATTAACTAAAATTCTAACATAAATTTTATAGCCATATCTTGTAAATTTAGAAGTTTTAAAGCATAAATTATGTGTTTATAGGAACAACAGCAAAAATGTCATTTATGTATATATACCAAGTTTTAAAAATTAAATGGCATGCTTTAGAAACTTGCATTTAAAACAAGCTCATAAAAAGACCAGCACGAAAAGGTGAAAGTGGATTACCCATTGCTAAAAGAGAAATTTGTTGAAACAATTGACCAATGAAATTCTGATGCAAGTAAATATTTGTGAAACTATCTCCAGAGTTCTGTGGTCAATTTACTGATTTTCTTTACAAAGAACAGTGTAGTTTGTAACAAATTCTCATATATTGTTGCAATATTAGTATTGCTTCACTGTTATTCACCTCTGTTTTTAACAATTACATAATAAATAGAGTTTGTTTCTTGGAGTATGTATACATTTTTTGGCGACCCTTGTATCAAAACAGGAATAATTTTGCAAACAATCATATGCATCATCAGCTAATGTGTTTGTATACTATTATCATTATTGGCATTAGGTAATGGAATGTTTCTTGATATACTGGGAATTACTGACAGTAAAACCAAATATTTATTGAAAAATAAGACCTGAAGCTTTCCTGGCGACAAATATATTCAAGATATTCTTGGAAAACATGCCAGGTGAAATGACAATTAGAAATCGACGTTTCAGGAGTATACATCGCTCCCATCATCAGGATGTTTTTAAGAAATGTTATAAACACTAAATAGATATAACACAAAAAATCAATTGGTGGTATTCCAAAATTCATTATGTAATCCTTATTTTTCAAAATAAACCTATTCTCCTAAATCATCAAACGTATGGGTTCATTTAACTACTTTCATAGTTGCATGATTATGTGACAAAAATGATTTGGCACAGTTGATTTACCAATTTTATATATTTAATATTTCTAACACGTATTTTCATTCTAGTTTCCAAATGATGCTTAGTTTTATCAATGTAATCTCTATCACAATCCAAACAACCAAAATGAAAATGCCAAATTTATTATAATTTGCTATTTTTTTTTTTTTTTTTTTTTTTTTTAGAAAACTTACCAATTTTTTTTATATTATATATTTACTTTGAGGAAATATTTATAATTATTTAATTATTCCATGCACTTTAAACATTTTATAACTAGAACGAGAGAACATTTACTCTGAAACCCTAAGTTTCCCATATCTCCTGAGATAATGCTCTTAAACCATAGGGGTCCCATCTCCCAATTATTTCTACAACACCCCTCTATAAAACCTTTAAGTTAATGGGTCTTATTCTTGAACACCTGTATATACATTGATAAGAAAACTGTCATATGGCAACTTCCTAAAGCAAGCAGCTTCATTTTTTATTCGTTGAGTCAATAAAATGTTTCCTTCTAACACCATTCAAAATTAGTGATAGCCTTTAAAAAAAGCTTAATGTTCAATGTTAAAAAGGTAAAGAAAGAAAGGAGAGGAGAATCTGGGAAGGCAAACAACTTGACAGTTTCAAAACTGGAATGAGTTGCTTGGCAAGAAGTGCAAGGTACAAGAAGTGTCAGAGCATTTAAGGTGATTCAAACTGGTAAACAATGTTTATTATTTTCAGTTAGTTCTAAATTATGTAATGTTATTGTGATAATGTTTTCTGTGTCCTTTAACTGTGTATGCGCAATTTAACTTGAGCATTCGTCTCCCAAGTCCTCACTCGGTAGGTTTTGGCTAACTCTGTAAACACAGCTCACCACTTAGAAACATGAAATGCGCTATACTAGTACACTAAACTAGTACACTCCGACATCTAGTGACTAATATGCTAAGCTTTTATGCACACGCTCTTTGTTTTCTGTGTGCATTAGTTTTGTGCAAGTTTGAGGTTAATTACTCCAGAGATTTAACTGTATTGGAACACCACAGTGAAGCGAAATAATTATTAATTTATAGATGAGTCGTATTTATTACACATCTGCTTCATTTACGTACCTATTTTGAGGACATGTTTCGCAAATCATCATTTGCATCTTCGGCTCTTATGCGACTAAAACTTGATCCAGAATTACCCACACCACTGGATCAAGCTTTAGTCGCATAAGAGCTGAAGATGCAAACGATGATTTGCGAAACATGTCCTCAAAATAGGTACGTAAGTGAAGCAGATGTGTAATAAATACGACTCATCTATAAATTAATAATTACTACAGCTTAACCAGTTTGTAATTATGGCTGAGGGCACACCAAACTTATCATATGTACCTTCCAAGCAACGAACTCTGACTCGGAAACATGCACGTACAGTCGTGCATAGTGATGGCTGCAAAATAATAGTGAAAGTTGCAGAAAGTTGCGATATAGAAAAGGATAACAACCAGCTAATGTTCCTACTCAGCAGATCAATAGAACGAGCTGCTGCTTACACAGGAAAAAGTGTCAGCACTGTCCGGCATACCAAATCGTTTTGTACATCTCATCCCAATGAATCTCCAAAAACACCAGGAAAAAGCAGGTAAGGCTGTGCATGGGAACAATTATCTGTGCATGGGAATAACTAATAGTGATGCTTTCTTTCTTTCTTTCTTCTTTTCCCTTCAATCCTTTCCTTTTTGGCTTCCTCCTTTTCCTTATATCTTGCTCTTTTATCTTTCTTTTTCTCTTGCTCTGAGCCCTTTGTATATTTCTACATAGCTTTCTATTTTCCTCCATTACCAAGCTACACCGGTATTTAATAGAGGCCAACAAATCTAGGAGCAAGACTTACCTATGTTGTGGATGTTATGGTTATCGAAAGGGAACACACTATTATTCGTTTACCTCCGTATAACTGTGATCTGAATGCAATCCAACTGGCGTGGGCAAAAATAAACAACGTTTTCAGAGGACACAACGTTACTGAAGATATGTCAGCCACAAATCTGCAGAAACTAGCTATAGAAGCATCCTCTTCTGTAACTGCGACGGATTGGGAAGGATACTGCAAGAAGGTCCAAGAACTGGAAATGAAATATAGGAGAAATAATGGTGTAATAGAAAGTGTGATTGATGAAATTATCAATAGATCAGAGAATACTATCGATGAAACTGATGCAGTGGACTCAGAAGTCGAAGAATCACAAAGCCAATGAGTGAGTATTTATAGCTGTCATAATATTTGTTTAATATTTGTGTTTCATAAATAGTAAGTATATAAATATACAGCTTATCGGATCGAGTTCAATTTAAAGTTTGTCCACAGATCTCAAACTTGCGGCGCACATCTTCGCTTATCTTACACGCTAATTTGCTGAACTGTGTTTTTCAAGGTTGACCACACTGCAGAAACAAAAGAGTGTTAGCTTTCGCAACTTCCCCTCTGCCCGCACTACACTGTAAATCCAGCGCTCTTCTTAGCTTGCACGTACTGTACCTTTGTATACAAAGGAGTAGAGGGAATTTATGTTCAACATGTAATTTTAATAGATATTGAACATCTCAACAGGGAAGGCATTACAGTTATACATGAAAAAGTCAATATGTATACACTCCAATTAACTTAGGTGGCAGCTGAGTATAAATCTGCACTAAAGGAATTAGTCTGTTACCAATCCTGAAAGGAGACTGAGGATGATTTTATACATGTGAAGCTTATTGATGGTACATGTATCAACTACGTCACAGGTATAAATCACCTTCACTCTTCTTTCAGGTTTAATATCAGACTTTACTCAGCAACCACCTAAAGTTAACTGAACTACACCAGGTATGCTAAAAAAAAGAAACAAAACTTTGCTATACTACTGACAATACACTGTTATTTATTTCATTTTTGGAATGACTCCTGGAATACATTTTTGTGGGAAGGCACACAGTTCTTTAGTCACATTGCCTCCTGAATCTGCTTTGTGGTTTGGAAACAACTCTTTCAGCATGTTTTTTCAGTTTGGGAAACAGGAAAAGTCTACTGGGAATAGGTCTGGAGAATATTGTGAATGGAGCAAAATTAAAAAAATGTTTTGTTAGATAGCTGTAGATTGAATGGAATTTATTTATACAATTGCTATTTACAATTTATCTACTATATGTGTATATATATATATATATATATATATATATATATATATATATATATTCCTTATTCTAGTTGTATAAATTCTGGTACCATCTTGCTTATTAACCTTGCTAGCTCAGCCTGCTTGCTGAGTAGCATAGTCACCCTTCTATCCTCTGCTCTAGTTTGCCGTTTTCCCTTTTCCCAGCATATTTTTTTTTCCAACTCTTTACTTTTCTCATTCATTTTTCTTTAGCTTTCCAAAACGTTCCCTATATTTCTATTTCTGCTTTCATTTTTCCCCATGACCTTTTTTATGGCACCCTAAGCATCTTTTCCCATTTCTTCTCCCATACTTTCTGTCTCCATGCTGCTACCTCTTTACACTATGAAAATATGAACTGCACTTTTTCTTCCTCCACATAATTCACATATTTCTGCACTGTTACTTTTAGTCCCCTTAAAACATTGATCCTGTTCTAATCCAAGCCATTCCTTCCCTCTCCTGTCTATTATATTTTATCTATATATCTTTCTCTTTCCCATTTTCTTTATTAACCTACTTTCTTCCGATTTTCTTTTGTTGATACATGCATGCCTTTCGGATTTTATCTTTCATCAAAAGTTTAAACCAAAATTTTAAAACTCTTTAAATTATTATGCCTTTTCTTTTGGTGATAGCGCAATTAACCCTTTCACCGATATGAATGTCATGACGTCCAAGTTAAAAGGCCCCAAACCGATATGGACGTGTATAGACATCCTGTGCATACATGCATTTAATGCTTATTTAATGGTAATTCTTTTAAACTCTGTTTTACAGTAAATTTACATAAATTCTATAAGAAGTAAAATTACCTTTAAAAGTTTCTTCTTCAATGATACAGCTCAAAACGGATACACACACACAAGGGCATATCTCTACATTCAAGGCAAATCATACTAGTTTCCTTTCGGACACCTTTCTTGCAGCACACCAGACATTTTCTAAAGGGACGCGACTTTTTTGCTGTGGGTGGTACCCTTTTAGAAAAAGGGTTTTCTTTCAAGTCTGAGGGGTGCTGCGGTGGTGGATTTCTTACCCCCAGTATGGAGAGATCTCTGAATTTTATAGTGCTCAATTAGGCTGCGAGCTATTGATATGCGAAAGTCCAGGTACATCATTGTCTTCTGTGGGTTTAGAGCTCTCCAAATTACAACAATTGTATATGGTTATACCCAGCTGGTATAAAAATACTTTTTTATACCATTTGATTGTTTTTTGCAAAGAGGGATATGCGTGTAATACCTGATCTACTAGATCCATTCCACCCATATGCATATTGTATTTCTGGATAATATCAGGCTTGAAAATTGACATTTTGTTAAGAGCATCAATTTTTCCAGTATCAATCATAAAAATCTTAGAGCTGCAATTGGATAGCACTGTAACAACCCTCCTGTCTAGCCAAGCAACATAGGTCAAGGGTGGGAGCTGATGCACCTGCATTAGAGCCTTCGTATTCACTTCTTTTGGCAAACCAATATGATTTGAGCGTACTGTTCCAATTGCATTTGTTTTTCTTTTGTATAAGACCATGAATAATTTAGGGGAACTGTACCAATTATCTAAATATACAGTCCTAACCTGATCAAGTACAGATTCCATCAGGTGCATTACTATGGAACCAGATAACCCCAAATCTTTTTCTCCGGTGTCATCAGTCCCTTGGCCAGTGTGTCTGCAGCTATTGTAAAGATATCCTGTTTTACTTTCACATACATCAAAACTCTCTATGCCAAATCTGGCCCTCTTTGTTTTGATGTATTGTTTCCAAACTAAGCGGTCCTTCCACAGCATCAGGCTTTCATCAATAGTGAGCTGAAGTAAACCTGTTATTTGACATGCATTTCCCAAAAAATGGGATAGCTAGCAGGTCACCTGTAGACCAGTACATGTCTACCATAGGTTTACGAATAATACCCTTGAGCACAATTAAACCAAGTAGTCTGTAAATCTCATTCATTGTTACTTCTGTCCACTTCTGAATTCTACTCTTAGGTCCTAAATTGCCTTTAGAAATCAGGTGTTCCTTCACCCTACTCGCATATACATTTGTTTCGGAAGCAAGGAGAGACAGTAAGTCAGTAGTAAAAAATTTTGTGAAAATGTCAATTGTTGGCTATCAGAAGTTAGCTGAGTATTCGGTTGTACACCAGAGGTTGTGCTCGTGAAGGCATGTCTATTTGTGTTAAGAGTTATTTTGACACCTCCATAATGTTGATTCTTCACAAACACCTGTCGGAAAGGAGTCAATTTCCTCCTCACTGCTACCTATATCCTCAACAAACACCTCAAAATCTGAAAACTCACCATCAATGTCCAAATCACTGTCTAACAGCAAAAAGTCTTCCACATTTTCTGATGTAATATCAGAAGTCCGCACTCTTCCTACACTAGCTAATTTATTTGCTACATTACTAGCTGAAGCCGTGATTAGCACTGAGGAAACTATTTCAAATGTGTTTTGGCTAAAGAAATCACTCGGAACTCTGACAGTCAAAATTACTATATAAACTGAGCGAAGGAAACAGTTACGTCAGCTACCATAAACTTTGGTTGTGCAATTAGCGAGATGCTGACAGAGGTTTCTTTTCAGCGTGTATAACGCAACGTATACAATTACTATTGCATGGTAGCATAAACTGAAACCTATAAACCTTGAACCCAACACTTTGCTTATGTAGCTGATATACACATATAGTTTGTAAAACAAAAGTACTCAGCATTAGGCACGTTCGACGCAAAGAATGGATTTCTCTACAGTGATACAAATTCATGAAATTTCAACGATTTATTAATATAGTCTCTAATTTAATGACACTGTAGATGTACACTGCCTTTAATGGGCTTTAAACCAGTTTGTTTCGCTAAAATAACTTAATAAACAGGGAAGATATGAATATTTATTTATGAAGCATTTTTGCAGCATTTAACAATATAAATGTCCTGTTCTGTTTATTGTGTATTCGTTCCCGGCCGTGCAGGGTTTAAATGTCCATCGGCGAAGCGGTTAAGGAGCAACGCCTGAGCTGCCACACTATCATGATGCAACATCCAATTTTGGTTTTTGCAAAATTCTGGCTTCTTCCTGTGTTCAACTTCCCTCATTCCCATTAGGTAGACTTCCCTGATAGACTTCCTTGTTTACAATCTGACACATGGTACAAATTTAAGATGAATGTCCTTGTAAAAAACACGCGCACGCGCACACGCACACACACACACAGTTAATATTCAAAGTATAACAATTGAAAGAAGCGTAGAGACAGTGAAGCACAAGTTAAAATAAAGGAGAATCGAGAAGATATTGACACATTTCACTCACACTGTTTTTCACAGGACATGTTTCAAGAGCTATTGCTCTCATCAACAGCTGAGTCTCGACTAGTGAAAATTGTAGTGTTCTCCTCCATGTCATCGGTAAATGGTATGGTGTATTTTACAAGGATGGTGGAGTTTATAAATTCATGATTCTATGACGATTTTTATTAATAAAGATTTTTTCTCATTTAGAAAGATTTCTGGGATGATTAACATGTTTTATTAAAATTGTCTCCAAGTTAATGTCATGTCTGGTATTCAAAAAACGAAAAGCAACTGCCGATTTTTCTATTTCCCCATTTTTCAGCATTATCCTAAGCTGCTGTCCACATCGTCAGTAACTTCCCAAACAGTTAAATAATTGATTAATTAGAGCCAACTGAAAAATTCAATGCCATGGCCGGGATTTGAACCACGGATCTACTGGTTTCCGTCCAGTCGCTCTGACCCTTGAGCTACCATGGTCAACGTGCCTTCCTGACATTAAATTCTCCAATTGACTCATTATATTTCCCGGTGGACCACTTAAGGTTCTCATATTTGAGACAACTTCTTGTGGCGACTTACTATTGTAAGTACTTAATTACCAGGATTTTTATTGTAGATTATTTTTTAATGTAAATTTATATTGAGGAATTAATCCTTAAAGAATTAATCCTTTTAAATACATTACTCCGGTATATGGGTGATTTTTGATTAATTAGAGCCAACTGAAAAACTACGGCCATGGCATTGAATTTTTCAGTTGGCTCTAATTAATCAAAAATCACCCATATACCGGAGTAATGTATTTAAAAGGATTAATTCTTTAAGGATTAATTCCTCAATATAAATTTACATTAAAAAATAATCTACGATAAAAATCCTGGTAATTAAGTACTTACAATAGTAAGTCGCCACAAGTAGTTGTCTCAAATATGAGAACCTTAAGTGGTCCACCGGGAAATATAATGAGTCAATTGGAGAATTTAATGTCAGGAAGGCACGTTGACCATGTAGCTCAAGGGTCAGAGCGACTGGACGGAAACCAGTAGATCCATGGTTCAAATCCCGGCCATGGCATTGAATTTTTCAGTTGGCTCTAATTAATCAAAAATCACCCATATACCGGAGTAATGTATTTAAAAGGATTAATTCTTTAAGGATTAATTCCTCAATATAAATTTACAGTTAAATAATGTTTTCCACAAATCACAGCAAAAACTCTATCCACATTGCCATCGTTTGTTGATGTTGAAGTTCGTACAAAGTTGGAATTATCACAGAATGCCCTGTTGAAAATGCTTAAACCTCTCATAGCACTGTGTGTGACTCCTACAGTCCTCCCCATAAGCTTGGCCAAGCATTTGCTAAGTCTTTGTGAAAATTTTACCAAGTTTGGAGCAAATTTTCAAATACACGTTTGAGTTTTATACTGTCATATTGTCACTTATCCAAAGAGCAGCCTGTACACGTGCTTACTTCAGTGGCTATAGCTCACTTAATTATCAGAGTGAAATAGAAAATGGCAGTTTGTTATCTAAACCTGCCACCATACACTTAGTAACCTCAGCACACTCCCTCAGCTGGTGGCATAGTATTTCTAAAGTTTCTTTTTGAGCACACCTTGTATGCAAATGTGAGTTTTACTACAAAATATTTTGGTGTTCTTATTTCTTCTAATGCTATTTAATCATCAAAATTAAAATAATTTGCAAAGATATATTACACTAATTAGTGTATCTTAATAACAGACAACCTTACATTACCTTTGTATTAGCTGCTATCCAGTTGGATGTTTCTGAATCATCGTCACACTTTTTTATCCACTTTCTGAGTAAGTGACATTTTACAGGATCATGCCAATTCTCACCACAGGCAAAACAGAAGGTGTGGGAACATTTGCATGTAACAGGTCGAGCCTCCACATACTGCACTTTGATGGCATTGTTACAATCTGGAGAAGGGCACCATCTCAACAACCTATTGCACTAAAATCCCACATACATAAGTATCAAAACACTAAAGTGTAATACAGAGCCTAGGCAAATAAAGTTCATAACAGTAGATTACCTTGCACATTGTATTCACTTAAATGAAACATTTTTAATCAACAGATATTAAGTTAACATTTGATAAACTAAATTCATTAATGCTTTTACATGGATATGTTTCATGCAAATTTTAGTATCTTAAGCTGGTATCCAAATAGCTTAAATTACTGCTTTTCATGGTCAAAGGTTTATTGTTTAAGGTGGCAAAAGTTTGAGATGATGCACTGAGCTTCCAGGCATGTGCTGGAAGCAATATCAAAATTCATTACATTTTTTTAATGATAATCTTTTTCCATATCTGTAATTTGGCTGCATATCTTGCTGCTTTAGTTGCATAATATTCTCTAAGATTTCATAGTTGGTAGACCAGATGTGAACGATAGAGCAGATTTGCATTTATACTTCAAGCTTCTCATATTTCCTTAAAATATCATAAATTTCCACACTTGCAACTGTGAAATTTTGTAATATATTACTGAATCTTAAAAATAAATTAACAACCAGAACAACCTGCAGCTCAAGTCAATCAGAAGCATCTGAGAATGAGGACAAATCTTCCAAAACATTTTCAAGTGTGTATACGTATTACTGAAATATTTAATTACAAACATATTACTGTTTCCAGTTTTCTGTTAAACAAGGTTTAATTAAAATAGGTTCATTTTGAAAGCATTGATATGAAACATTCCTCTGAAGGTTGATCCTATAGAGTTTAATAAGTTTAGTAAATAATTGAGTTAACAATTAATTTTTGGTTTTTATGAATTTGTAACATTACCAAACAAAAGTTTTAGTAATGTTAGACTTATAAAATCAGTTTTCAATTTAAATGTAGCTGTTTTGTGGGTGGCAGCTATCTCCATTAGAGTTAGGTGATCATATGAACAAACATGCACAGCATTCATTAAGAATCATATCATTAAGATTAAGCATGATATAACTTGAAAAACCTAACTCAATGTAACAGATTGCCTGCCTCAGTAGCATGTCTGCCTCACGTTCAAGAGGTCCCGAGTTCGAATCTCGGTCAGGGTGAGTTACCTGGATAAGGCTTTTCCGGGGGTTTCCCTTATCCTGAAAGATGAATGTCACGTAACTCAAAGCTCTATGGACCCTGGGCTCATTTGAACATCATTTCACCCATTCCATTATCACCCGATGTGACTTAATGCTGGAAGATATAAATTACAAACAAAAGAAAAAAGTAACAAGGCTAACATAATGCCAGCCCTCGTAGCCACGGTCGTTAGAACGTATGTATCTAGTGCTCCACCGCGTAGAGGCTCGTGGGTTCGAGTCCTGCCTTGGGCATGGGTGTTTATATGTGAAAATACAGAAAAAAGATAGGAAAATAAACGGAAACAATAAAAAACTGTTAAATAAGGAAAAGAAAAATATATATCGATATACATAGATATATATTTTTGTTAAAATAAAAAAAAAAAAAAAAAAAAAAAAACATAACTAGCATATATAAGATGTGTTGTGTCAGCCTATTATTCAATATGAAAATTCACAATTTTATTAACATAATAAGATGTGTTGTGTCAGCCTATTACTCAATGAAAATTCACAATTTTATTAACGTAACATGAAGTTTAGAGATCTGAAAAGTCAATGATGAATGATGTTTTATTTTGCAACATACACATTATGGCAGCTGATAGTAAAAGTCAGCACTAATATATTAAATTTCGCACTTAATTAACTATAATACTGGAAAATTCTGAGTATGATTAGTTTGCATTCAAATAAATAATTTCAAATCCTATCATGGAAGTGTTGAAAATAGTGTTGTTGTATAAATTAAGTTAATTGGGAGTTGATTAATAACACAAAACAACACTCACTTTTAAATTTTCCCGGAACCGGTTTCTGAGGCCTTCCCTCTATCTTCAGCCGGACATCGACTAGTTCTCATTGGTGTAGCTGGCAATATTTTGTCTTCGGTCTCCTCTGGTGGCGGTTCGAGGAACTTGCTGAACAAATCTTTCTGGGGGATGTTGAAATTGAATACTTTGTTCCTATTTTTTGAAATAAAGATTTGTTCCCATGTGGACAGTTCTTCTTTTCCTGTTGTATGTTTTAGTAATTTTGTTTCTGGATTTATGTTGTGGTTTTTTTCCCAAAAAATGCGTGGCAACTGCTGATTTTTCTAATTGTTTGTATTTTATGTTCCTAAAGTGTTCCTTTGCTCTTGTTTCTAAATTTCTTTTGGTTTTTCCAATGTTAACAAAAAATCTGGTATATATCAAATTGAATGCTGTGACTGTAGTCAAATTTATATTGGAAAAACCAAAAGAAATTTAGAAACAAGAGCAAAGGAACACTTTAGGAACATAAAATACAAACAATTAGAAAAATCAGCAGTTGCCACGCATTTTTGGGAAAAAAACCACAACATAAATCCAGAACCAAAATTACTAAAACATACAACAGGAAAAGAAGAACTGTCCACATGGGAACAAATCTTTATTTCAAAAAATAGGAACAAAGTATTCAATTTCAACATCCCCCAGAAAGATTTGTTCAGCAAGTTCCTCGAACCGCCACCAGAGGAGACCGAAGACAAAATATTGCCAGCTACACCAATGAGAACTAGTCGATGTCCGGCTGAAGATAGAGGGAAGGCCTCAGAAACCGGTTCCGGGAAAATTTAAAAGTGAGTGTTGTTTTGTGTTATTAATCGACTCCCAATTAACTTAATAAATAATTTCAACATTAAAATATCTTCATTTAGCTTATTCCATAGACCAGGACTGTTCACTTAGGATCACCTTAGTAAAATTTATGAAAAGTTTAAAATATAAAATGAATATGCTGTAGTAGACCAAACTATTGAACAGGTAAGAGTTACATAATGTTGCTACTCAAAGAGGCATTGTAAAATATGTGTAACCCTACTAACTGTTTAGTAATACAGCCTTTCACATTTATGTTTAATATATTTAGATTTAAGATTCGCATACACAAATTACTGAGCAACTCTAACAAAGTAACTCAGCAATTCAGTAAATGTCTATTTACACAGTACCTTTCAAAAATCATATGAAGGTCAATCCATATTAAGTGGTCCAGCACTAAGTTAACAATTTAGTGTTAATCTTACATATTGACTGTTCAAAAACAACATTATTTTATTTTTTAAGATAATGATTTTTATTTAACATTTTTTTTTATCATGGCACATAGCAAAGCAGAAATTTGAGCACTTTAACAATATACTTGCTAAAACAACTAAGAATGAAATTAACCATAATTCATAATATCGAGATTTAAGTGTATTGGAACACCACAGTGAAGCGAAATAATTATTAATTTATAGATGAGTCATATTTATTACACATCTGCTTCACTTACGTATTTTTCATGTGAAGCAGATGTGTAATAAATACGACTCATCTATAAATGAATAATATAATTCATAATCATTTACTATACAATCTAAGTAATGTATTATTCATGCAATAGCTAGTAATGATGCTACTTTCAACTGTAAGCATTGGCAATAACTTAAGTATCTTTATTTTGCAAGTCCTAGCATAGTGAACAAAACCCATGACAAACACAATATAGGCTATAATTTTGTTCCTTTACTATACTGCCCTAAACACACGCCTCCTTAACAAATTTTAAGAGTAATATTTTGGATCACAAACACTGAAACTAAAAAACTGAGTATGACAGTAGTTACCAACATTTTTTGAAACACCTGTAAACAAATATTCTACAAGAAAATTATTTTAAGCTTGATACATAATATTTTCAATTCATATATGAAGATGAACTTTTTTTTAATGTCAATTTTTAATTTGTATTCCTACTGGGTGGATGCTGATGTCAAAACTTACACAGAAGGTGCTCAACAATGGCTAACTTAGATTAAAATTTTGAGTCTGAAATTCAGTATTTTTGGTAATAATGACCCTGCAAATATAATACAAATTCAACAATATGTGCTAGTTGAGGTATACCTAATTATAATTTTCTTTTGATTAAAGCATTCCAACAAAAACAACATGTCATTTAAACAATGAAAGAGCATACTGCAACTGCATGTAGTTATGATTTTGAAGTTATCTGTAATGTATATGGGATTGATCAGACTGGTAATGAGAAACAATTTATATAACACATCAAATTATATTGTAAATATAATTTTGAGTCAAACTAGTACTCCATGCTCCCTATATTGCTAGTGTTTACCTAGAATGCATTTTGTTAGCACCTTAACATCCTCGGCTAATGTTGACTTGAATTTTGATTTGGTGAACTCCTTGGAGGCAATATATGGAGCATACAGTACTAGTTTGACTCAAAATTATATTAATTTTGTGCTTTGTTGTATCATAATCCTTGTTCATTAAGAAAGATATTGTAAAGTTTATGAACTTGACTTTTCAGCCAAGAAATAATGCAGATTTTTCTTAATTTTTGAGATATGACTCATGTGTTAAATCTGGTTTCTAAGTTCCTTTCTGTTTTGCCAATGTACACCAAGTTACATACATTGTAACTGTTTCTATAAATTCTAGACCTCCAATTACTAGGTATTTTGTCTTAATTTCTTGCACACTAGATTTTGTATAAATAGTGGTTCTGAGGAGCTACGATGATGTACTTCTTGAAATTTGTCATACTAAATATTTGAAATCACATACCTAAATGTTACTACTATAACATTTCAGTGATACTTAACTATCAGCAATGAGACATTTAATATCTAATCATAACATGCTTGATGGTTGAGCGACACATAACACATTAGTCTAATACCATTTACTTTTAAATCCTTTTAAATATACTTTATCAGCATAAGCTTGATTTGAGAAATCTCAGAATTTGTTCTGTGGTCAAATTAATGCAGGTGTACTTCAAAATGTAATCCACACCTGCCACATGAATAATAACCAGGAAACAGAATTATATGAAAAACACATCATATCACTGATGAAGATTTGTACTTGAAGGTTTCTTGGTACATTTTTGGTGATCTTTTCTGATATTATTATAAATTATATTACTATTTTTTTGCAAAATTGCTTCTATCATGCTAAATCTATTTGATTTGCTTAAATATGATTATTTGGATACCCTCATGTGTCCCACCTAACTCTGCAACCTAAGTATATCCAAAATGAAACAAATTATGAAAATTCCAATTGGTCAGGAATGTAATTCCTCCACGGAGAGAAAGTCTCCAAGGGACGAGACGCAGGGGGGTTGGCGAAGGTTCCCACACAATCCCTGGACAGATTTATGACACCCCATGTCAGTACAGTTACAGACCATTCAAAAACATTCTGACGGCTTCTACTTTTGTGAATGAATCTTCTCGGTTTAAGTTTACAGAGCGAATAGGACGCATGTTTTTCTAACGGTTCTGTTCCTTGTGTAGCATGCGTTCTCTGTCCCACACATTTGCTGTCCTTTTCCCACAGCACATTCCTTACAGGGACCTTCTTTGCGTTGCTGGACTATACATATCAGGGGCTCACTCAATGCAAAGGTATGGTCACCCAACGTCGGGACTTCCTGTGGAGCCAGCTGGCAGTGGGACGGCCCACCCATTTGTCTTATAGCAGTAACGAGGGGTGGCTGGAAAAACATCACTGTGCCGTCTCTTTCCCCTCCCCCTGAGTTCTCGAACATACAGGATATTTAATCTAATCCGGTACCTTCTAGATTGGCCAGTTGGTCCTATATAAGCAACACGTCGGGCTGGAGGAGAGTTGAGTTCTTGTCGAGCAGCGGTGAGGGAACGGACTGTGTACGTGCATCGGAGGAGTGTACGTAACTGCGTGCAGTGGACCTGTGACAGACAATCTGGTGAATTGTAATTGTGTGCATTACGTAATTCTGTGTAATCGGCAAGTGTTCCGATTGTAATTCTGTTGAAATAAAGAACATTTTTGAGTGGTGCAATTGGACTTTTAATTTCACGAACCCAAAAAGTCACAGTATGCACAATCCATGAAGGTGAACTAATACTTCTAACACCAAGTTGCATTTTTTAAATGGAACATGTATGCTTATTCTAGCAAAATGAAAACTAGTTACAATTAGTGATAACACACTTGGTTTCATGTTTCTAAACCTCAAACATTCTGAAATACGTGGCTGTTAGAAGATGGTGATGGTGCCACCATTTCTGACGTAATGCAATGCATGTACTTTTGTGCTTGCACTGGCCTGTAGTAGCCTGCTGTAAAGAAATCAATATCAGCTCGGCACGTTTTAGCTTCAGTGTACCAGTGTCTCCTGATCTGGTGTGCTGTCATACTGTAAAGTAATTCATGTACGTTTCGGACATTGCTTTCCATACTGACACATTAAACTGTGCTTTTCATGTGGTGTGTAACAGTTGCCATCACCTAGTCCATATCCCGGCCTTCAGTAATGAAGAAAACCATGGATATTATTTTAATTTAGTGTGAATGTCGTAGAAATGCAACCATGGCTGTGACAATGTATGCTGAACTAAGATCTACAATGTCCTTTGTCTTGTTCCATTGCCAATATCTGCACGAACCTTAGGAAAACAGGAAGCTGCGCTAACACAAAGCAACAACATACAAAGACAGCGACTGGCGCTAGCAACAAAATTGCTGTTATGGCTGCTGTAGCACACAATCTGAGGTGAGTGTCTCACAAATTGCACGAGGTTCTGAAATAAGCCGCAGTGGTGTGAGCAGAATTTTGTAAAGGCATCGCTTTCATCCATTCCATATCTCCCTGCACCAGGAACTGTATGTAAATGACTTTGAATCCCGCATTGTATTCTGCCATTTTGCACTTCAGTAGTTACAGGGTAATACAGCATTCCTAAGTAATAGTGTTGCAAACATATTGTTGAAGCGAGGCGGAGCGAGGGACAAGTTCAAAGAGATGGGCAGTGCAGTGCGGAGTTATAAGCTCGCCGAAATGGTGGGGGTAAGGAGACGGATTTCTGGAGAGTTCTTCTTTCTTCTAGCACCGTGATTGTTTGAGAACATTCCGGAATAGGAGTAAGCTATAAAAGCTGCCGCCCACCACTGGGAGAGTCAGTTGGTAATTGGACGCCTGCACATGAACAACTGTAAAAGTGAACTCTTGTGGTCGATGACCTTGCCAGTTGTATGTGTATGTGACTTAATTCTGCTACTGTAAAGGTTGACGAAGTGTCTTTCTATGTAAATAAAGAGCAATTTTTGGTATTTGTAACCTGGACTTTTAATTTCACAAACCTACAAAGTCAAAATTGGTGTCAGGAGTGAGACGTACTACCATGGAGGCTGCACTGGAAAAGATTCTACAGAAAATGGAAGAAATGAAGACGCCGAATGACAATCTCGCTGCAAAAACAGTAACGGCAAATAACTTAACCACGAAGATGGCCGAATTAACCACAGAATGAAAGCGGCGAACGGTAGCCTCGTCACGGAAATAAGGGCGAATTATCTGAAATGAAGGCTACTCTCCCCTTCAACCTGAAGGTACTTTGGTAACCTCTAAATTAACTCCCAATCAAAAAACCTACATCACCTTCATCCTACATGATTCAATCCTACCTGCGGTAAAACCGGCCACGCCGTGGCTCAGTGGTTAGACCGCTTGGCTCTCACCATGGCGCCCTGGGTTCGATCCCAGGCGACCGCAAAGTGAGATTTGTGGTGGACAACACGGTGTTGGGGCAGGTTTTCTCCAGGACATCCGGTTTCCCCCGCCATCTCATTCCACCGGTGCTCCATCTTCATCTCATGCATCATCAGTGTCACCGCCTGCGGTGCCGTATGTAGTAAAAGCGGGCGTTAAACACTACACATTTTATTTATTGCGGTAAAACCCTTAATGGGTGGGCACACAGCAAAAACCTTCTGGCTGCCAGCCAGCACGAGCGAGCGAAGGCTACGCAGCCCTCGCCGCCAAATTTGGGGAGCAGTTGACCGGCGTAAAGGAGGACGTCATGGAGTTGGGCGAGCGCGTCGAAGACCTGGCGAGCCGCGTTAACCTAGAGGGAAAGCCCGAAACCAACACTAGGTCCCTGAACGCCATGGTGGAGGGCATCGTCGGCAGAAGGACGAAAAATATAAAGGCCGATGTGTCGGGACGCGACACATCTGCGCGCGTCAAACCGCCAAAGTAGGGCGGCACGTCCACATTCGAAGACTTCCGCCGCCAATTAGACACGGTGGCCAAGCACAAGTCAGCAGAGGAGAAGGCCGCACAACTAATAGCCAGCCTCCAGGGACGGGCCGCAGAAATCCTTAGCGCGGTCCAGACAGCGGCGGCGCCCAAGGTCAGTTGAGTCCAGAGGCGGCGCCCAAGGACATCTGGAAAACCGCTTTGGGAACCACCACTTAGCCGCAGACTAACGCAGCCAACTGAAGTCAAGAACGCAGCAGCCAGGGGAGACGCTGCAGGAGTTTGTCCTGGCAATTGAACAGCTGGCCAGCAAAGCTTTGGTCGACCTCCCACCTGAATTCGTATCCCGGGAAGCCGCCTACACCTTCGTTGATGGGGTACGAGACGTTGAGATACGTCAGCGCCTAAAGCTCAGCAACTACAAGACCATCCACGAGGCACTAACGGCAGCAATGAGGATGGAGGCGGCCAAGGTGAAGAAAGGCGGCCAAGGAAGGACTGTTTCCCCTTACCCTGGATTGACCACACCCTGGACATGCTTGCTGGTGCACAGTGGCTTATGACCCTGGATCTGAAGTTGGGTTACTGGCAGATGGCTCTAGACCCGAGAGACAAGGAGAAAACACCATTCTCGACAGACCAAGGGCTTTGGCAGTTCAGTTATGTCCTTTGGCCTCTGCAACGCACCAGCTACCTTCCAACGCCTCATGGATTCAGTGACGAGAGGACTGACTTATGATGCCTGCCTGCTATACCTAGGCATCGTCGGCAAGACATTCGAAGACCATCTCGACAACCTGAGCAAGGTGCTACAGAGACTGCAGGCGACCAATCTGAAGCTGAAGGCGAAGAAGTGCCAGCTCTTTCGCATGGAAATCAACTACTTGGGCCACATAGTCTCACCAGCCGGAGTGGCCACAGACCCGTTGAAGACAAAGCCCATGAGAGATTGGCCTCGGCCAAAGGATAAAAGAGACATGCGAGGTTTCCTGGGGCAGTGCAGTTACTACCGCCGCTTCATAAAGGGCTTCTCCAACATCACCAAGCCCCTCACCCGCCTGACAGAAGAACAGCGGCCTTATGCGTGGACGGAGGACGCCAGAGGTGCTTTCCAGCAGCTGAAGAAGACACTTTATAGTGCTCCTATTTTGGCATTCCCACAACCAGGCGGCACCTTAATTGTGGACACCGACGCCAGCGACCACTGCATTGGAGGCGTGTTATCCCAAGTCCAGGACAGCCACGAGCGGGTGATAGCTCTGTCCAAGGCAGAGAAGAACTACTGCGTCACCCCGTGAAAACTGCTGACAGTAGCAAAGACCTTGGAGCACTTCCACAAGTACCTGTACGGTCAGCCATTCCACCTGAGGACTGACCACTCTGCCCTCACCTGGCTACTTAGCTTTAGGAACCCGGAAGGCCAGACAGCCTGTTGGGTCCAGAGGCTGCAGGAGTACGACTTCACTTCTGAACATCGTAGAGGGAAGAGCCATGGTAACGCAGATGCCATGTCCCGAAGACCCTGCCCAGAGGAGTGCGGCCAATGCACAAGAGTGGACGAGGAGCATGCCACAGCTGTCAGAGCGGTCATGGCAGTGCCTGCGGACGGCTGGGATAGCACAGGCTTGAGGAGGGAGTAGCCGGCGGATGCCGACTTGGGGCCACTCTTGAGCGAAGTGGAGGCAGGAACGAGACCAACCTGGGAGGAAATTGCACCCAGAAGCGCTGAGTACAAGTTGTACTGGGCCCAATGGGACTCGCTGAAGATCAGAGTGGGTGTGCTGTTTTGGGTATGGGAATCACCCGATGGGAAGATGCAGAGAGAGCAGTTGGTACTTCTCCGGAGTAAGATCCGGGAAGTCTTGGAGGAAGTGCACGACGGTACTTCAGGAGGACACCTGGGAGCAAACCGAATGATCGACAAATTCTGACAGTGCTATTACTGGCTCAGGCTCCGAACAGATGCTGAGAGTTGCTGCCATCAATGTCACGTTTGCGCAGTGAGTCGAGGCCCCCATACTAGAACCCGGGCTCACATGCAGCAGTACAACGTCGGAGCGCCATTCGTACGCATCGCTGTCGACATAGCTGGACCATTCCCAGTGTCCGACCGAGGCAACAAATACCTGATGGTGGCCGTGCACTACAAGTGACCGGAAGTATATACCATCCCGAACCAGGAGGCAAAGACTGCCTCGTGGAGCAACTGTTCTGCCATTTTGGGGTGCTGTTAGATCAGATTGGTTATCAGGGCACCAATTTTGAGTCTAACCTGATGGAGACACTGGAAAGATTTGGGGTGAACGAGACTCGCACAACACCCCTACACCCGCAGTCGAACAGCATGGTCGAGAGGTACAAGACCCTAGAAGAACATCTGCAGAAGGTCGTGTCCAGCCATCAGCGAGACTGAGACGTCAAGGTGCCACTGTTCCTGCTGGCCTACCGCTCGACACACAACACTGGGATGTACGCCAGCCAGCTTAGTGTTCGACCGAGAGTTACGCCTTCCTTTTGACCTGGCTTTGGGGAGTCCACCGGAAGTGAAACAGCCAGCAACCGAGTATGTGGAAAACCGTCTCCACGACATGCATATGGCTCGTCAGAACATCCAGTTGGCGAGTGACCGCATGAAGACCCGAGACAGGCAAGCCAACAGCCAAGGATTCCAGCAAGGTGACTTGGTCTGATTGTACTGCCCTACCCGGACCAAGGGATGCTGGCCGAAGCTTCAGCAACCATGGCAAGGACGTATTGGGTGGTAAAGAGGATTAACGGCATGGTCCACTGCATCCAGAAGGTGCCCAGAGGAAAAATGTTGGTGGTACAACTGGATCGTCTGGCCAGCTACGATGGTGCTGTTCGGGACGACCAGCCTTGAGGAGGGAGCAGTGCCGCAAACGCATTGTTGAGGCGAGGCGGCTCGGCCGACAAGTTCAAAGAGAAGGGCAGTGCAATGCGGAGATAAAAGCTTACCAAAATGGTGGGGGGAAGGAGACGGATTTCTGGAGAGTTCGCCTTTCTTCTAACACCATCCTGATTGTTTGAGAACATTCCATGAATTTCTGGAATAGTGAGTAAGCTATAAAAGGAGCTGCCGCCCACCACTAGGCAACAGTTGTTAATTGGACTTGTGTGTGTGAACAGCTGTGTGAACATTCTGCTACTGCAGGGGTTGACCGAAGTGTGTTTCTATGGAAATAAAGAGCAATTTTTAGTGTGTGTAACCTGGACTTTTAAATTCATGTACCCACAAAGTCACAATATAAAAATGTAAGTGACGAAGTGTCAATAAACCGACTACAAATAGTTTTTTTCAATTAATTTTGACATAACTGTTACTAAATTCCTCCAATCATGCATAATCAGTAAGTTGTTGACTGTCCGTGGCACCTTCCTAAATCCTGATTGAAATGGTGATAATCTTTGATTCTGTTCTGCCCAGGTTTGTATCCTCTCAGTCAAGATTCCTGTAAAAATCTTTCTCATATTTGACAAAAGTGCCATCCCTGTGTAGTTACCAGGGTTGTCTTCACTTCCCTTACCTTTATAAATGGGCTGAATTACTGCCTCCCTCGATCACTTTAAAACTGTTCTATTTGCCTTCATAACATTGAAAAGCCTAATCAAACACTGCAGTCTTTCCCTATCCTTACACCATGTGTGAAAAATTCTACCAGCAGGCCATCTGTATCTACACTTTATTCAACTTCCTACCTGTCTCAAAATTTTACAGTCTGAAAATTCTCTATCCAACTGCTCTATGTAATTACAAGCCAACTCAAGGTACCACCTCCCTATGCTCCTCTCTTCCACTTCAAATAACTTCCCAAAATAACTCTGCCACTCTACAGGTTTAATTGTTGGTATTTTAGCCAATTTCCTTGTACAATTTCTAACCACTTGCCAATGCAAGTAGTACAAATGAGTTTATTAATGGAAGAACACTGAGATACTGCCATGTACTGTCACATGGTTACTCTTGTTTATTAACAAGCTGAACCTAAATGATGTATCATGCTATTTCTAATAATGTTTCAGCATTTTTGATGATTTATAAAAATTGGTACAAATTGCAAAATAAACTTTATACATACTTCAACAAAGCTGTTTGTGATGAGGTGCTGATATTTAAGTTTAACTTTGGAATCCCTTACTAGCCGCATTACAGTTGCATCATCTACCAAGATGTCACAACCATGTGCAGCACAGGCTATGGTTTGTCCCACACCTTCTTCCATTATCTTTGTAGTGAGATACTCTCCCCAGCACTGTGTGCAAAATCGGTGTCCACATTCCAAACCTGTCATCATCTGTAAAACACCAATTTCTTTAATGTTGGATAATCCAAAACAGGACTAAAGACATAAATATTGCTTACTCTCAATATTTTTTAAGCATAATCCTCTTAAGACAATAAAAAACCATAGGTACGGTATCAGTCTTAACTAGGAAAAGAAAGGAAAAAAAGATGTGCACTCAAAATAACTTCTCTTTTTATTACAATTTCCCCAAATTCCATTCAGTATTCTATAAAAAATGATCTTTTACTCACAATGTTAAAGGTTGCTCCAGTAATGTTTTGTGAGTGCATGTTTCACTTGCAATATTCTCAAACTTAACTCGGTTGTGTGCACAATATGAACATTGATTTTTAATCATGAACCCGCTTTGGAAACAAGTAATGAATCAACTCTTGAAAACAGAACTGAGCATTTTCAATATATTTTACAGTTGCAACATGGCAATTTAAATATGAAAAGTTTAAAAGATGTAATAATGAATAGTTTGAAAATGACTGAGGATGCTCTCCCCAAAACGTTGGTTATAAACTATTTTTTTTTTAATAAATCTACAGTAAATTAACTTTAAAGAGAGTCGATTAGACACTAGACTCTCTTTAAAGTTAATTTATCATAACAACACTGTTTTCAACACTTCCAAGAATAAGAAATTGCAAATCTACAGTATTTGAAGGTATTTTATGATCAGTGGAAAAAGTGTACCCCATTACAAAACTCATCAAAATGAAAGGTCTTTCAGGTTACCACTTCACATGTGCACACATAAATAAAAAAAAAAAAACAATAAATATACGTAAACTATATTAAAACTAGGTAATCAAAAGAACAAATGAAATTACTCTCAGAACTGCAAACAAATAGAAATTGAACTATGCTTTGAAAACATATAAACAAATATAAATAAGCAGAACTATACTTGATCCTGTTAATATAAGCCAGCCAAACTTTACTAGGAAAACTTATTAACTAATGCAAGTTACACTATACTGAGAAACCATGTACTACAGTGCTGTTAGCTTAAGAATCAATGCCCGCAACAGCTGGCATGCTGCAGCGGTCACCCACTTGCTCGCCGATACTTGGGAGTTCTAACTCACAGAACTAAAAACAACGTAACTTACTTACTGAGCTACTCACCCTAATCACAATAGCTGCTGTAAGTGCTGTCAATTTTGTGCTATACACAAGTCACACCGTCATTAAAAACTTGCACTCACTTTCATCAATTCCAGTGCACCAATCTTACCTATTTCAGTACAAATGTTTTAAGTTCATCTAAGTATGCAGATTATTTGCATACACTTTACCTTTTACTGCTCCCCAGAAATAAAAATATAATGGTGTCACATCAGGAGAACGGGCCAGCCATAGTCCGCTGCTTATAATTATATTGCCAATGATACGGCAGAGCTCTGTTATGGATCCCTAGAGTATGCGCAATCGCATTATCCTGCTGAAAATACACATTTAATCTTTCAAAGTATGTCAGTTTGTCACATAATGTACCTTAGATGAACTTAAAGAAAACATAGAAATTGGTAATATCTGTGCAGTGGAGTTTGATGAAAGGAATGTAAATCTTTACGATGGTGTGACTTGTGTATAGCACAAAATGGACAGCACTTCCAGCAGCTATTTGGATTAGAGTAAGTACCGACTTCTGTAATTAATATAACACAGTAGGTAATTATTAATTTATAGATGAGTGACTCATCTATAAATTAATAATTATTTCGCTTCACTGTGGTGTTCCAATACAGTTAAATCTCGATACAGTAGGTAATGTTATGTTGTTTTTAGTTCTGTGAGTTATAACTCCAAGTATCGGCCAGCAAGCAGGTGACTGCTGTGGCATGGTGACTATCATGGGTGTAAATTCTTAAACAGCACTATAAGTTTAATTATGCTTTGAAATGATGTAAACCAATGTACTATGAAGAGAACAAGCAGTGCTGCAAAATGTAATGGAGCATGTTGGTTAATCACGCACACATGCACACACACATTGGGTGACCATTTATCTTATGCAGCTATAATACTTTAAGTTTACAATGGTATTACAACTTCTCTTTTTGGAAGTAATTTTAGATCCAGGTGCTAACATAAGTACAGAGATATGGTTCATGCAATTCTATTCTTGCTCAAGATACAAGTAACAATTTTTTTCATACAGCACTGCATAATTTATTCATTATACCTTAATAGACTCCTTAAGATACAAAGTTAAGAAAATGTTTCATAATGGGCATCTGTATTAAATAACGAAACAATTACAATGGAAGATAATACTTTATTTTCACCTTATGTTTTACAAGCATTGTTGAAAACAGGCAAGTCATCAATTATATACAATTAAAGTTGCTGGATATTTTGATATATATATATACAGATATTAGAAGAAACTAAAACTTAGGTGATGTTATTCTAAATGTATAATGTCTTGTACACCTAATACAATGTCTAGGTTTTAGTCATAAGTATTGTAAAATAAGAAACTAGCATTCAAACAATAAATTCTGAAGTAGTAGTCTTAGTTTAGAAATTCATCAAGCGAATAAAAAACATTATTAATTAAATATGATTTCAAGAAAAATTTGAATTTTGTTAAGTTACTAGACACTAACTTCTGCTGGGAGTTTGTTATATAGCTTGGCTCCCATGTAACTAGGCAACTTGTCACACAGGTGGAGTCTATACATCATAGTAGCGAAATTATTCTTGTTTCTTGTGTTGTGGTTATGAATATCCGAATTTGTTTGCAATGGGATGTATTTTATCATATATAAAATTGTTTTGTAGATGTACAGGCTTGTCAGCGTCATTATTTTTTGCTGACGAAAGGCTTCCCTACATGATTCTTTAGTTTTTAAATTAGATATATATCTAATTGCTCTTTTCTGTAAAGTAAAAATTTTGTGTCATTTTAATTTCGAAGTATTGCCCCAGATCTCCAGACCATATGAGATGTGTGACTGAATGAGGGAGAAATAAATCATTATAATAGTTCGAGATTTAACTGTATTGGAACACCACAGTGAAGCGAAAAATTATTAAATTTTAGATGAGTCGTATTTTTTACACATCTGCTTCACTTTCGTACCTATTTTGAGGACATGTTTCGCAAATCATCGTTTGCATCTACGGCTCTTTGTGTAAAAAATACGACTCATCTAAAATTTAATAATTCTAATAGTTGCTTCTGGGACATAGTTCTTTAGACACTTTAAAAGAAAGAAATTTTTACTTAGTTTTAATGCTAATTGGTCAACATGGGGTGGTGTCATCTGCATATTGTATTAATTTTGTATTGTTATGTACATATTCAGCTATATCGTGTATATATAAAATAAATAAAAGAGGACCAAGGATTGATCCCTGTGGGACCCCATTTGTCAGTTCCGTTGTAGTTGATATAACATCGCCATTAATGGAATTCAAAACTACATATTGTTTCCTATTGTTTCACATAAGTATATTTTATTATCAAATTCGCCCTGCATATACTGGTCATCACACCATTCATGTAAACAAGCCAAAACAGGAGTTGTAGCCTCAATCTCATACTATCTTCATTCATTTAATGGCTTTCTAAAGTGTCTGTTGTATCTCAATATTCTGTTAAAGTGTACTCTAATGAAAAGAAAGTTGACATGATCTTCATTTACAGGGAATGTCCAAGAAACCCCATGAGAGCAGAGGAGCACCACTTAAAACATTTCATGTGATTCCCATACCATATACTTGTGTCTCAGTTATTTGTATGGACATGTATGTACAATTTCATTGGATGACCCGGAACAATTATTATTGCTACTGCTGTTTTGCCTGTTTACATGTTCTGATGTATACACAAGGTTGACTGTGTAAATATCAGAAACAAAAAATGTTAATGTGTTTCAGATGGGTGCTAAGTTGTTTGTTAATATAGAAAGATATTATGATACATTTCTGAAATTGTCTTAAAGACTAATTAAAGTAAACACATCAAGTTATTTAGTACCATGTGCAAAAAGTGCAGTTAAGAGTACCATCATGTAAAAATTATTACAAATAATCTACTTTGTGTTAACTGAGATAAACATTTGCATAAAATTATCTCAATTCTAATTTTCTTGTAGGTGCAAGGGGAACATTGAAATACAGTAGCCTTTAAGTCAGTCAAATTTTTTAAGAGCAAAGTTAGTCGCTATATGATGTGTTTGAAGTTTCATTCTATTTGCATGGCCAAGAGATGATAAATTAACTTTCCATCTGAAAAAAGTATGAGTATTGAAAAATTCAGTCATAAAAAAAAATAAAAAAAAAATCTAGTGAATGGCTCATCCCATTTATAAAATAGTACATTGTGTGTTTTAATGAGATCTAGATTTTTTGCTGTAGCAAAATTTTGTCTTTTACAGTTTACCAGTTATGCAAAAGTCATCGAAAGAAGTGAACTTCTGAGGAATTTTCCAGAAAATTCAAGACATGCATGCACCTGCACCCACACACTTTTTCTAAAAATTATTTATTTTAGATTCATGGGTTCTCAAAATATGTATCCTCAGTGAAAAATCAATATAAAATTTTTGGGTGGAATGCAATACTTTCTCTACTTATACTACCAGGCAAAGCGAGAAGGCGTATCGGAAAAAATTTGCAATACAGAGATGTTTACCTCAGCTTATCGCACATACACAGTGAATCTAGTGTATGTATACTCTGTTTAGACATAATCATGTCTTCTGGACAGCAATGTGTCATACATTGGCAGGTGCAAGAAAACATATATAGACACACGCAGCTTTCAATCGCTCTATTTGTGTTTCGTAACTTACTATACGTCAACTTATTAATATTTCACTCTTCTAATCGCCCAGGTAAGACCTGATAACAGACAATCAAAGTGCTGGTCACCTGAAGGTCAATACAGCTCAATGCAAGTAATATATACTGCAGAGAAAGTAAAACTTTCTTTTTTTTGGATTCAGGGAACCTCAAAATGTATATTTCTGCTGAAATCTTCAATAGAATTTCAAATGGAGTGCAATTTCTTCTGTGCCTAGTGGTAGAGAAAGTAAAAAGAGATGATATTGCTTGAATTTTGAACAAGAATGGATTATAGGTACCAAATCTCTATACTCCTGTTAGTCCCTAATTCTAAAATTACTTCCAAAAAGAAAAATATAAATAAATGCACAAACATAAAAGCTAACCTAGACATCCTATATAATTTCCTGTTCATTGCATCATTGTATAATTGCATCAAATGCCTGTTCATGTTGGTAGCCAGTACAATAATGCTGAAAGGAGTGTACACTGGTAGCCCCCAAGAAAAATGGCACCAAATAGTGGGGGAATCCAGCAATGTTGTGGGAGAGGCAAAACGCTGTGTGCTCCATTAGGTTTTAAGTAAGATTTCCTGTAGCAGGCTTAAGCAATAGTCAAATTTTGACAGGTTGCTCTATGTGACAGCTTTAGGATTCCATTCTGTTGCATGCTCAAGATGTAACACATAAATAAATCACTTTCTGCTTGAGAAAAGTATTGAAACATTCAAACAAATAACAAGCAATTTTTCAGAAATGTTTCAATTGCCTATCTATTACAGTTCACAAATTCTAAAGAAGTCTGCTAAACAGAGATGACATCTGAGAACATTTTCAGAAAAATCAAGATATACATTTGTCCTGAAAACATCTTAAACAAATTAGTATTTTAATCTAATCGTTAAAAGCCATTTTTGAGAAATATGAACATTTTTTAAAAATGTTCCATGTAAAGAGTAATCTGGGGTTGGAGAGAAAATTATGTTGTGCATGCACACACACACTTTTTCTAATAATGCTTCTTTCTTTATTCAGGGAGTTTAAAACATGATTTCCAATGAAATCTTGATGTAAATTTGTTAATAGAATACAATACTTTCCCTACTTAAAATATGTAGATAATAGAGAAAGTAAAAATAAGCAATTATTAATATTGAAGCTGAATACTAAAAGTACCAAGGTTGCTAATGCTTTTAACAAATTCTTCCTGAATACAACAAATAAATTAAGTGTCAGTAATTAAAATGGAGAAGGCGCATTAAAGTTCTTTCAGCTTTTCTTTCCAAACTTACTAAATGTAAACTGGAATGGTCTCCTCATTTTGAAATAAACAATGTCTGTACACTCAATGAACTCAACAAGCTATGATGAAATCATGATGGATTATGTATTATTATTATTATTATTATATACAGATTATTTGCTATGGTATGGAAGATATCTCGTAACACGACTTCAAAGATCATGAAAATTATGTACTCACTTCTTCCGAAAATGTCCCATACATTTTAAGGCAAGTGATATACAGTGTCAGAAGGTGATTTTCCTAAAATTAATTTAGTTAGTAACATACTGTCTCTAATTAGAAGTACAGGGCTATTTAACAAAACTGTAAAGTGAGGAAATAATGCAATAGACTTTTAGGTGTCAGTGTTAAGGGCATGGGACCTAGCTCCCCCTTTATAATAAATCAAATCTGCAAAACTTACTCATTTTTCATAATTTTTATAAGGACATTTAAATTACTCGTGTAATGAGTCTGAAAAATAACTTATTTGCTGAGACTTAAATATTCAGTTATCAAACCCGCATAGAAAAAGAGCTACAAAGTGTCTACAACAAATCTCTTTGCTAACAATATTTCCTAAAATATTTGATAGAGCAATCTATAAGAATCACCATTTTGAATTAAATATCTTCTGATAAATTTCAATAGAAAATGCCATTAATTTCCTATCAAATAAAATTTTAACCACCAAAACTAGCCAGATCCATGTCATATCTGGGTGGTAAGATGGCAATCAGAATAGAATGGCCATATTTAGCAAGGGGAGCATCAATTTTACATGTTTCAAAAGCAGGCTTATTCTGCTTTTTCAAGGGGTGTAATTCTAGTTTGTACATTTTAGGGTAAAGATTAATGCCATGTAATTTAACTAAGAGATAATATTTGCTTTTCTTGATGGAGCATTTGGAATGGGATTTATCTGCACATTGTGATATGAAGCATTATCAATGACAAGGACAGAATGTCATCTTTAACCACCATTCATAATTCACAAAGCTAATCATTATAGAACCTCCAGATTTAGTGGCAGATTTAAGCATGAACAATGCATTTGGAATAAAGCTCATCTCTGCATGAACAATTTTTACAATTCTTGACTTCTTGGTAATTGGAGATAGCGGCCCATTATTTTGATCACACCAAACATGTTCTGTGTGAGATGCATGATTACTGATTGACCTTTCCTGTTCTCTGTAATGTTTCAAACTTCTTAGGTATTGAAAGGGCAAATGGCAAACTTCTGGTTTTTCTATTAAAATGCACCTATTGTTCTTTGATTTCTTAACCCAAATGCTAGATTTTGGGCATTTTCCTTAAAGCCTATGTACTTCCATAAAAATCAATGTTTTCCTTCAAGCCATGCAGTAATGAATTTAATGTTGACCTTTAATTTTATGAAACTCATTTACTGTGTTCCAAACTACTGCCCTATCAATGTCATCTATATTGGTTTTATATTTTGTCCTTGGTCTTTTTTTGTGAGGGGTGCCAAATGAAATGCCCTCCTTTAAATTTATCTCCCTCATTAAGCATTCTCCATACAATGGGGTCCAAATGACCAAGCTGTCGACAGGCCCTAAAACTCCACACACTCCATACACAATTGACACTCCTGTAGCCTTAGAAACATATTCCTGTGTCACACAGGCTCCAGACTCTTTTCTTTTTTAAAATAATTATAGACATTCCATATTATTTCTCTGCTTTGGTTATGAAGCACCTTTCTTCCACCAACCTATTTAACACCGTAACTATGTGCACCTTCTATAGCTAATGTTTGCATAGATATTTAAGGATGCTGCATAAGGCCAGACTAGAAAACTTCACTTCGTTGTGAAAGAAATGTTGTCTTGTGCACATACATAATTGCACAACTTCCCCCACCATCAGCCTTTCAATGAGTTGCCACTGTGCTGCTAAAGGAATTGCTCATGTTCCCCACTATATATATCTAAACTAAGCACCTTAAGTATTGTAGTTTAAATACAATTGAAACTATTAATAATTGACATTGTGAGTCAACACTCTACTAGTCTGCCACGATATGAATGCACTCGGCGAGAAGAGTTACTAAACAGATACGTCACAAGTAGGCGGAGTACCACAGGAGTACCTTTTGCTTCTTTGGGTAGCCCTTCACTACCTTTATATGATATATGTGTTGGTTCCTTTCTATTATCTACTACTTTCTTTTAATATTCTTAACTTACATTAATTCATTACTATATACCTATATTTGTATATATTTACAAACCATTTGCAAAGAAAATTTTTACTTTACTTACACATTAAATGAGTTGCTATTTCATACCTTAGTCCTCTATACATATTGATGCCGTGGTTATTTATGCATGGTGGACCTTAACTTAATTCATATTACTTTTCTTTATTTTTCTATACGATTTTTCCCTTGCCCTTCCCATAAATTCCCCTAGCATTTTTATATGCTCTTCCTTTTGTAGCTTCATTATCCTAATTTTTAGAACTTCTATACTGATATTCTCCCATTTCTTATGGTAAAAATGGTTTTCTCCACAGCTTTGTTTTAGCACATTCTACTATATAATGTAAATCATTGTCTGCTCCTCCACATAAAGGATATTTATCCAAGTTCACTCCCACTCTATCTCCTCTTAACCTATACACACTTAATCTAGTCCAAGCCCAACCTTTCCTTCCTAACCTATTACATACATCCACATATTTCTCTCTACTCCAATTCATCTTTGGTTGACTATAAAATACTAAACTTTTCTTACCACTAAGACTATGAAATAATTCTTGTTTGATAGATTGAGTAAACATGAAAAATGCAATGCCATGGCCGGGATTTCAACCATGGATCTCCTGGTTCAAATCCCGGCCATGGCACTGAATTTTTCATGTTGACTCAATCTATCAAAGACCTTAGCCTATATATGGCTAGTGTGAAGAAATGATTAATTTCCATCAATTAACTAAAAAAAAATCCTGTTTCTCTATATCTTCCACTCTATTCCTTACTTCAACCCAGAAACCTCTTAGCTCCTCTTTCTCTTCTCATATGTTACCCATTCCAATTTCCTGTAATATTCTTATATCCTGAACACAGTTCATCCCAGCAAAAGATTTCTCCTGCATCAATAAACATTTTTTAAAAATATTATGTTCATGATTTTATTCTATACTAGTATTTCAATCAACCTTTCTCTTATCATCCCCTTACTACCCACTCCTCCCATCTTCAGCATTGCCGCCGCATTTGGTGATGAGGTAGGTAAAGAAAACACACATTAACAAAATGATAATTGTATTATGCCAACAGTGACCCATCTTTCGTCACCTCCCCAAATCTCTGAGCCATAGACCATTTTTGTTTCAAGAACTGTTTTATACACTTTCTCCAGCCAACCAATTTGCATTTCTGGTATTTTATGAAGGCATGACCTTATGACATTCATTGCTACTTTTCCCTTAGCTAAGACACTAATCTTATAGTCATTCCATCTCCCATTACTACTTAGTCTCACTCCTAAATAATCAAATTTCCTTACAATTTGCAGCTCTTTCCCTTCCACATACCACTTTTCCTCCATTTTATGCCCCCTTTTGAATACCATTATCTTTGACTCTTCAAAATTAATTTTCAGGTCCCTTCTTGCAAAATGCTTGCACAATCTGAAGAGCTCTTGTCATACCTCCTATTGAAATTGAACCTACCACTAAGTCATGCAAAAAGTAATCCTGGTATTTCTCTGTTGTGTATTACAGGTAGATAATAAATTATCCTTATCCAGTTCCTCCAGTATATCAATGAAAATATATACCTATATAATTTTATCTTTCTCCGTCTTATTTCAACTTCTTATTACCATAACTTTAAACAATTAGGTTTTACCTCGTTATTTATAGTCTCCATTTTCACTATTTCTTTACTCTCATTCCTCTGTAATCCCCATTATTTCATAACCTTTACATCATATATGTTTATATCGCCACTGAGTCTAGTTTAATTAAGTTCTGCTACATACACTTCTGAAAGTAACCATTCTCAAAAACAAAACCATTGTTCTCACAAAAACTACACTAATCTATTTCCCTTCTCATTTACTATCTTATCCTTAATCCACCTTTCCCGTATTTTATTTTCATCATCCCTTTTCACCCCAAACCCCAATTTCCTTAATTTCTAATTCTCATACTATAACATTTAAAATCTCCTTAAAAAGGGCTGCCCTCTTCATAGCCCCTTGCAATTCCACAAACCCAGCTTCACAACTGCCCCTCTTTCAATCTCATCTTATTGCAATCCAGCACGAAATCTAAATGCCTCAAACCTATTCCTGGTCCTAAGCATTCTCCCACTTCAATTCCTTTCTTGGAACTGTTGAAAACAGGTTTGTTATGATAAATTAAATTTAAAGGGAGTCAATTAATGACACTAAACAACACTTTTAAATTTTTCCGGAACATGTTTCAGAGACTTTGCCTCTATCCTCAGCCGGCCATCGACTGGTTCTCATTGGTGTAGTTGACAATATGTTGTCACCAGTCTCCTCTGGTGGCGGTTCAAGGAACTTGCTGAACAAATCTTTCTGGGGGATGTCGAAATTGAATACTTTGTTCCTATTTTTTGAAATGAAGATTTGTTCCCATGTGGATAGTTCTTGTTTTCCTGATGTACGTTTTAGTAATTTTGGTTCTGGATTTATGTTGTGGTTTTTTTCCCAAAAATGTGTGGCAGCTGCTGATTTTTCTAATTGTTTATATTTTATGTTTCTAAAGTGTTCCTTTGCTCTTGTTTCTAAATTTATTTTGGTTTTTCCAATATAAATTTGACTACAGTCACTGCATTCAATTTGATATATACCAGATTTTTTGTTAGATGGAATGGCATCTTTGATGTTTGAGCAAATTAGGTTTTTTAAGGAGAAATGGTTGACTGGTGCTAGTTAAATGTTTTGTTTTTTTAATACTTTTTTTGAATTTATCATAGGCCCATGGATGGTAAGTGAATTTTTTGAAAATCTTATTAGTTTCTGTAGCTGAGAGGATTGTGGTTTCCTTTAGTAGCTTCTTTTTTGTGTTTTTTTGTGCTATTTCAATTATTTTGATGTATTCTTCTGCTGTGAGAGGGATGTTTACCAGTCTGTGTGCTAAACTATTGGAGATTACCTGTTTGTGGGATCTTGGGTTGTAGCCATTAGCTTTTATGTAGTTGTCTGTCTGTTTTGGTTTTCTGTAAATGCCATTAGTCTGTTTTTATTCCTCATTATTTTTAGATCCAAAAATGGTAAATACTCATCTTTTTCTATTTCTACAGTGAACTTGATGCTTTTTTCTTGGATATTTAAAAGTTTTAGTGCATCACTGATGTTTTTTTTTTTTTGTACTAAGATGTCATCTACATATCGTTGCCAGAGTTTGAACATCCAAGGGAAACCTTTGTTGATTCTTATTTCTAATGCACTCATGTACAGATCAGCCAGGAAGGGTGATGGGTTGCGCATTGCTAACCCTGAAGTTTGGTGGAAATATTTTGTTTGAAACTGGAAGAAATTTTGGTCTATGCATAATTTGGTTAGTTCGATGTAGTCTAAAATTTCAGGTGCTGCCATTCCAAGTGATTTCAGCCATTTTTCTATCAACGGTGGGAGTTGATTAACTAGTATGCTGGGAAACAGTGATTTAACATCAAACGAGACTAGTGTGTCCTCTTCTTTTAGTTCAGTATCCTTAATGTGTTCTATAAATTCATAGGTGTTTTTGATGCTTAGGCTGTCGAATTTTGGAAATGAATTGAATTTGTTTATTAGCCACTTTGCAAGTTTGGACAAAAAAGAAGAAGCTACTAAAGGAAACCACAATCCTCTCAGCTACAGAAACTAATGATTTTCAAAAAACTCACTTACCATCCATGAGCCTATGATAAATTCAAAAAAGTCTTCAAAAAACAAAACATTCAACTAGCACCAGTCAACCATTTCTCCTTAAAAATCCTAATTTGCTCAAACATCAAAGATGCCATTCCATCTAACAAAAGATCTGGTATATATAAAATTGAATGCAGTGACTGTAGTCAAATTTATATTGGAAAAACCAAAATAAATTTAGAAACAAGAGCAAAGGAACACTTTAGAAACATAAAATATAAACAATTAGAAAAATCAGCAGTTGCCACACATTTTTCGGAAAACAACCACAACATAAATCCAGAACCAAAATTACTAAAACATACACCAGGAAAACAAGAACAATCCACATGGGAACAAATCTTCATTTCAAAAAATAGGAACAATTTCGACATCCCCCAGAACGATTTGTTCAGCAAGTTCCTTGAACCGCCACCAGAGGAGACCGTTGCCAACATACTGTCAACTACACCAATGAGAACCAGTCGATGGCTGGCTGAGGATAGAGGCAAAGTCTCTGAAACATGTTCCGGAAAAATTTAAAAGTGTTGTTTAGTGTCATTAATCGACTCCCTTTAAATTTAATTCTCCCACTACTCGTATTTGCTCTAACAGTAGATATTTCCACTTCACCAGCAGCCCCATGCCCAACATCATCCCCTTCTATTTGCATTATGCTACATCTTGGCGATGAAATCACACTAGAAGAAGTTGACTCGGCTCAGCTGATTTCTTCCACATGCTCCCACCTGACCTACTTTCCCTCGTCAACTGAGCCGCCTCATCAATTTCACTTTTGCTAGGTGATGCCATCTTCTCTAATGTCACTCTGGCTGCTCTGTTCACATGTGGATTGTCATTTTCCCTGCTGACCACATGGTTTATTGACTTTTCTGTTGTAATTTACGTCCTCCAACGTTAAGTCATATCGGACGATGAATGGAATGGAAGAAATGATGCTCAAATGAGTCCAGGGTCCATGGAGCTTAGAGTTAACCAACATTCATCTTACAGGATAAGGGAAAACCCTGGAAAAAAAAAATTATCCAGGTAACTCATCCTGACCGAGATTCAAACTCGGGACCTCTTGAACGTGAGGCAGTCATGCTACCACCACATTACCAAGGCGGGCGGTTTATTGACCCTCCACTATTTCTGCCCTTTGGACTCCTGACACTGCTTTTTTCACTGGTTGTACTGCAATTTGCTGATTAATTTCCTCTTTGCTTCTCCCATTGTCCCTTAGGTCTTTTGGAACTCATCTGCTGGTCTTCCTTTGATTTAGAGTCGCAGATGTATGCTCCGTTTACCCTCCAATCTTGCCAACTTCATGTGCTGAACTAGTTCTTTCTTCAAAATTCTCTGCTCCACCGATAGATCTGTTAATTTATTATTATATTTATTTGTTTATTTTAATTTCCTGGATCTTCTCAACACTTCATAGACTATTTCCGTAGTTACAAATCTCACAACTATCATCCTTCCACACACATTTCAACATGAAAAGCTTCAGCTATCTCCCATCCATTAAGCCATCTGCAACCTTTCCTTTGATAGCTCTTTCACTTCCTGGGCCAGTGACATTTCCCTTCTCTCTTTAATCCTCTAGATTACAAGATTGAATTTCTAGTACCTCTCTTCCAAAGTTTCTAATCTTTTGATAAGTTGAATTTGTTTTAATTTCGTCTTTAATCCCCCCCCCCCCCCCACATCACTTACATTCTTCCCCAATCTTTCCTCCATCCCCTGCAATATCCCCAGGACTTTGCTACCCAAGCCACAATCACCATTTGGTCCAGAATTCATTTCCATTCCTCCTATAATCAATAATATGCCAATGACACACACCACTGCCAAGAAACTTGCCATTTCGTCATTCTGAGCCCTTTTCCTCACAGTATTCTCTTTATTCTACTAAACAAGACAATCCCTGCTCTACACAATTCAATGTTAACTCCCATTATTAGGTCTCTTATGCCCTTCTCCCAATACTTCCTGTAGTTCCCAGGAAACACAACCTCTTCACCACTGCTACCTTAGCACTCTGAAGAAATATGCTAAAAGTAAGGTTAGCAAAGCCAAAGGCATGTTTAAGAGGGAGGACAGTTATCCAGTGGGTTAAGTGGTGCCATCTCTTGAACCAATTCAAGAAACTGCCAGCAGCAACCAACATACACTGTCAGCTAGTTGAGTGCGGCAGAATGAGGAAGAGGACACAACAGTCACAAGCCACATGTCATATACCGAGTGGGAGTGCAAGCTACAAAAATTCATGGAAATGTATGAAAGAACACTAGGGGAAGTATATCTAAAAATACAATCTAGTTGGAAAACATCAAAGCAATGGTAAATGAGGAAATAAAAAATGAGAAGCATAAAGTTCTGGAAACACTGAAAATTAAATTGATGCACAAAAAGGAAAAGCCACAATTTAACAAGGAGAGTCAATTCCCACCACTTGAAGGGTACATCCACTCAAACAGGAAATACGAACGGAATCCTGGAGGACTCAGATGACAGCAACCCATGGATAAGTCTGGAAAGGGAATGAGGTAAAGAAAGACTAACAACCCCTAAAACAATAACAAGAACAGGAAATCACATGAAGAAACAGATCAAGAAGCAGAGGAAAAAGGCATAGCTCTAAGTCGGTAACCTGAAAGCTGGTACCACAATAGAAACTGTTTACTTGGCAAAAACAGAATAGCAGAACAGAAGGTACTATAGAGGCTCATTTGAGACCATTTCACCCATTGCATTCATCGTCCGATATGACTTAATGTTGGAGGAAGTAAATTACACATAAAAAAAGTGGAAATCCCTTTTGAAGCATTAAAGAAGACAAAAGAATCAATGTTCTGTCCCACAGGAGTAAGAGTCAGGAGATACCAATTTTTTCGAAGCTACCAATGACCAGAGAGGGTAAAACTTGAATAAGTTAAAATACAATAGACAAATGACATGGCAAAGTACATACTAATGCTCAACTGGAACGTGGAAGGAAATTGATAGTGAAAACAAAAAGGACCTACTTGAGCAATCATGTGTCCTAACAGAAACATTCATAATGGACGAAACAGCTATATACATAGAATTCTATTATATACATACCATTGTAGAGTAAGAGCAAATAAGGAGATCAATGGGAGGGGTAACGTGCCTCATAAAACCAAAGCTAACACCATTCCAAGTCTTATCAAAACAGAAAAACGAGCTAATAATATAAGAAAAGGCTTATTACATTATAGCAGCCTACTACCACCCAAAATGTAATGCAGTAAACATGATTGACAGCTTACTGGAAGGTGTCAACATGTTAACAACCAATGAAACAATGTTGCTAAGTAGAGACTTCAACTGTCCTATTGACAGGTAAATGAAGAAAACAAAGGAAGTTATGGATTTTCTTACAAGGTCTCAAACTGCATAATGAAATGAAGACGCCCACGTATATATGTCACAATGGAATGATCACCATAGTTCAGGTGTTCATAAGAGGGTTTGTAACAAAACATCAAAAGCACTTATGGAGAACAGATGGAGCTATAATGAGAAAACACATACCAATGGACACCATAATATAAGTGGAGGAGATAAAACAGATGGAAAAACAAAAGCAGATTAGCAGAAGATTGGACACATAGTAGATACCAAAAGACCTCAGGAGGTGTATCTAAAAAAGCTGATTCAAAAACAAAAACTGGACAATGCACCCAGGGATCTGACAGAACTAATGAAAAACAGAACCATGCCTACGCAATTCAGAAAAGCAAGATGGTTAGATGAAGAATGTTATAAACAAAGGAATATTACACTCACCACCCTAAGGAGAGTAAATAGATTGAACTATGAAGAGGGGTTGGAAGAATATCAAATAGAAAGAAATACAAATCACTCCTGAAAAGAAAGAACATGAAGCACGTGGAGCACATGAAGCAATAAAAATGGCAGAAACAGCAGAGGCAAACCCATACCAAGCTCTTATAAACAAGGAAACTGTGGTTCCCAGTGGACATTTTAATGGAAACCTGGGAATCCAATATAGTGAGAACAGTGGCGCAGGGAACAAGGCCACAATTGATCAGAACAGAAGGCAGCAAGGAAGGTGAAAGATGAAACATAAGATAAAAATCCTGAAAAGAAATAAAGCACCAGGGCTAGATGGAATATGTAATGAGCATATAAAAGAATCATACTCGATGCTAGTGGATCTATAGTTGCTACTTCTTAATAAATGCTTGGAAACAGCAGATATACCAAGTAACCAGCAACAACCCACAATGAAAATACTACATAAGGGCAGCCAAGCATACAGAGGAATAGCAATGGAGCATACAGCACTAAAGATACTTACATGAGCACTAACAGCGAGAATAATTCCAAAAATAGAAAGGCACCTTACAGATCAGCAATTCGGCTTCCAAAAAGGTAGATCAACTCTTGCAGCAGCAGGACGCTTACTAAAATATGCTGAGGACGAACTGAAAAAGGAAAGGGAAAGCTACACATTATGCTGTGGATTGTTCATAGGCTCTTGGCATGGTGAACAGAGAAAACCCAGCAAACTGGTAAGATTTATAAAGGATCTATGGCTGGTAACCATTACATTCAACATACTAGCAGGAAACCAAATTCAAATCCAAGACTAACCGAATCCAACTGGATGTCAGAAACAATGTACTGCAGGACGACCTCCTTAGCTCTATACTATTTAATGTACTCAAATACAATGTGAGATGCAGTCAACAGAGAAATGAGGTTAGAATACAGACAATATGACAATCACATCAAACAACAGGATTGAGCTACAGAAGGCAGTGAATGCACTAGGAGAGTGGGCTGAAAGGAACAAACTCACCATAAATGACAAGGGACACAGTCTTCCATAAGGGGGAACTAGAAGAGAACATGAAAATTTATTACAAAAGGGAAGCCATTAAAGAACGCAAGCACTTACAAACTTCTGTGGGTCACAGCTCAATTAAGCAGGAAAATATTCACAGTGCACATTAAAAGCAGATTGGTAGAATCAGTAAGAGCCATAAATGATATAAAAACCTACAGACCCTGTCCTTAAAACAGCTATGAGGTTAGTTGAGTCTAATATACTATAATTATGGTTATAGAATTTAAAAGGTACACATAATATGTAAATAGGCCTGTTCCAATTATGATTTTAACAACTGCATTATATAAAAGTTTGGAAAATTCAGTTTTGGTTCCCTTACATCTAGTGCCAAGGAGATTTGAAAGCTCTAGGATAGTGTGCAAGAGAGGAAAATATGAATAGAGTGGGAGTAATGAGGTGGCAAACATTTCATTTGCTGCAGCACATAAGTCTGCCCATTTGAAAATCATATTACATATTGAGCATAACTGCTAAACAAGAATTAGACATTCTCAGGTCATGAAGATGACTACTTCTTTAAGAATCTTAAAAATCGTTTCTTAAAAAAAAAAAATAATCCTTATGGATCCCTAATACTTTGAAAACAATCAGCCAATGTACTCTGACAAACATACTTCAGAGTCCAAATCACTTTTAGAACACCCCAACCTCATTCTTTATTACAGTCCACAAAACAAAACACATAGTTGTAAAAAATGCGTTAAAATGCTTTTGAAATAATGCATTTGGATCTAATTTAATAGTATTACTCGATGAGCATTGCATTTAAAAATGTAAGAGAACACTCGAAAATTAATAGAAAAATACTAAATGTTTACTTACGGATGATGGAAGGACCATAAAACATATTTCACATTCCTCTGTACCAGTTGTTGATGTTCTCCTAGGAGGCTATAATATAAACATAAATTTGTACTTTTAGTAATCTGCGATTTTTCCAGAGAGACAATTTACACATTACATTTTAACATACCTTTACCTTCGGTCTGCTAATTATGGTGGGTTTCCGAAAAGGATTTATTACTCTTGCTTCCGAAAACAGCTGATCTTGATCGCCATCATAAAACCTTTCCATTAGTTTTTCTTTGTCCCATTTAAAATGATTTAATAAAATCCGGGTCGTAGTTGCTGGAATCTGCATAATAACAATATCACAAACACATATAATAATTAATAATTTCTGTTTTCTTTCGAACTGTCAGTTGATTGGCCTTGACCAGTTACCAACTTCTAACCCCACCGTGCAATTATACTGTAAATATAACCACATATATTAACAAATTTCTTACCTCTACCACAGTATTGACTTCTTTAATAGAATCTACCATGTGCTGGACGATTTCTTCTGTGGATAAAACTTCAAAAGGGTACTCATCCACATCCGTTTGCCTTTCCCTAGGATTATTAGTTTCTACTTCCATAGCGAAATCTACATCGTCTCCGCTTGATTCGTTCCCGGAGTCAACATCATCGTACAGTGTCTCCTCTTCTGAATCCATAATTTGAAACCAAACTGCGAAATGTCCTTAGAAAACACCGGCAGATATTGAACTGTTAATGTGAACTATTATACTCCAAAGATTTGGATAAGGTCAGCAATTCTAACAAACTAAGCAATGCACCTGCACCTCTGACGATGTTTAGCACATGACGTCAGCTTCTGTAAAGCAAAGACTTCTGGGTATAATATTGACAGTCAGAAAAGTTTCCTTGTGATATAAAATTAAGCCACATTAGGATAACTCCAGCAACACTTATGAAACATTTCTTAGAAAACGCTGTCCTCTTGCATTATATGAACACATAAGATTAAATAAAGAGTAAAACTTATATTAAATATATAAGTTCAGTAATCATTGTGAGTTGCGATCTTCATCTGTTAAACAGTTGAAGGAGAAGTGCGATTAAATTGTTATTCTGTGGAGATTCATTGATTTGTAAATAGGCAAACATAACATTCAGTTTAATGTTATAGTTGAATAATACATCCTGAAATTTTAATTGCTCAGATCCTATAAGGGCAATTAATGACATTTCGAATATAAGCTTATAGAATAAAGTTAATGTTCATGTAAGCAGTGGACCTTAGTTTGAAGTTTGAAATTTGACACAAATAGAACTATGAACTCAAAAGACTTTACTTAGTAATAAGTTAAGAGCATGCTAGTAATAAAACAGATAAATTGCCGCATTAAAGTTCTTGCACTAATGATATGAACAATTGTCAATATGATGCCCCAGATTAAAGAATACGCCTTTGTGGAAAGGTTAGGTGCAGGTAGCTATTCAACGGTGTATAAGGCGTTCAAAAAGGTAAGTTTCTATGTAAAGCACAAGGCAGTGATACCGAGTTGTATGTTGAAAGCTGGGATGCGAGATGCTTATAGGTGTAGTTTTGAAAATATCAGCTGATCAGTAATTTCTGAGATATGGTGTTAAACTTTCAGATGAAACAAACATGATATTATGTAAATGGATTTTGCTACATTTATCGCTAAAGTGCAACGCCCTTACAAATCACACACAATATTAGGATTTTGTTTGCATTTTTCACTTGAGTGAATTTGCTCACATAACCACTTACTGTGTAACAATCTGATGTACACGTCTGCAAACAAAATGTTTACATTATACTTTATAATGTAAACATCCTTCAATCCTAAATATATTACTTTATTTGTGAGTTCCTGCTTAATCAATCCTGCTTAATTCTACACTGTGATTAACGCACTTCTGGGACCACTACATACCAAGCTGCATGCACACTATCTACTTCTGATGAACCTACATATCTTCCTTACATAACTTTCTCACCATTTTCTTAATTTTGCAGAGAGGGCAAAACTGTTTTTTTTTTTTTTTTTTTTTTTTTTTTTTTTTGTGCATGATTTTAATTTACCATTAGTGTAAATTAGTTCTGAATGGTATGCAATTTGGCATAAATGGATTATGTTGTGTACATAATAAGATGCTAATGAAAAAACTATTATTAAATTAGTAATTTCTTTTTTAAAAAAAATTCACTTAAAGACACTTTGTCAAACATTTATTTATTCTTAATGTTTATTTCCAGCACGTCTGCAATTTTATTTTATTTTACAGTGATCATATATTTTACTTTGTAATATTTAAATTATCTTGTATCTTATACCCTAGGTAAGATTTTTAAATCTTCAGCCCAGCAAGAAAGCTTTATTAATTCACTAAAACAATTTATGTTGATATAGATTCACATAACAGTCAATTCTAATTAGTTGTTGAGAACTTCTCTCACTTTGGACTGTACTTTATTTAATTTTCCTTTATTTTCACACTGAAGTTCTACAAACTGTTTTGCATGGGTTTGTTGTACATGGGTTGAGTTGCCATTATCAGTGGAGATATTTTGTATACGGCCTGTATAAATATCACTTCATTCCGTACTGCAGCTATCATTGTGGAAATGTTTTCCTGTCAGAAAGCACTTCATGAGATGGATGAAAATCACTTTGGACAAGGTTGGAGGTGTAGGGTGGATGATTGAAGATTTCCCATCCAAACTTATTCAACACATTTTGGCTGCATAGGGTCTTTCATTGTCATGCAACAGCGTAATGCCTCTTGTTAACAGCCCACATCTCCTGTTCGGGATTGCCCTCCTCAGTTTATGCAACCTTTTGACAATAGTTATCAGCATTTACAATCTCCCCTCGTGGTAAAATCTCTCACAAGAGGACACCACATCGATCCTAGAACACAATATTTTAGTGTAAAGGGACAGAGTTAAGGAGAATAAGGTAGCAAGTCATTCCTCTTGAACATTCAAATACTGGAGAGGGTAAATCAGAGCATGGTTAATGGTTCCTTATCTTCCCAGGTGGAGTACAATATGACAATGTAGTTTTATTTCTCATTGATGGTGCTTCATATATGTTAATAGTGTGAACTAGATTGAAAGTTCTTTTTCCCAAATTAATTCATCTGACTTGCCTTGCTCATGGTGTACGTGTTGCTGAAACTATTAGATTCAAATGTAAGGAAGTGGATTTTTTTGTCTGCAGTGTTAAAGAAGTGTTTGTAAAGGCTCCACTAAGAATTCAAACTAATTCTAGATCTGCCCTTACTGAGTCAGTTTTAACTAGATGGTTACCTGGTTACAGAAAAGAGGAATTAGATATATATCTAATTTAAAAACTAAAGAATCATGTAGGGAAGCCTTTCGTCAGCAAAAAATAATGACGCTGACAAGCCTGTACATCTACAAAACAATTTTATATATGCTAAAATACATCCCATTGCAAACAAATTCGGATATTCATAACCACAACACAAGAAACAATAATTTCGCTACTATGATGTATAGACTCCACCTGTGTGACAAGTTGCCTAGTTACATGGGAGCCAAGCTATATAACAAACTCCCAGCAGAAGTTAAAGTGTCTAGTAACTTAACAAAATTCAAATTTTTCTTGAAATCATATTTAATTAATAATGTTTTTTATTCACTTGATGAATTTCTAAACTAAGACTACAACTTCAGAATTTATTGTTTAGTGCTAGTTTCTTATTTTACAATACTTATGACTAAAACCTAGACATTGTATTAGGTGTACAAGACATTATACATTTAGAATAACATCACCTAAGTTTTAGTTTCTTCTAATATCTGTGTATATATATATATAAAATATCCAGCAACTTTAATTGTATATAATTGACGACTTGCCTGTTTTCAACAATGCTTGTAAAACATAAGGTGATAATAAAGTATTATTATTATTATTATTATTATTATTATTATTATTATTATTATTATTATTATTATTATTATTATTATTATTATTATTATTATTATTATTATTATTATTATTATTATTATTATTATTATTATTATTATTATTATTATTATTATTATTATTATTATTATTATTATCATCATTATTATTATCATTATTATTATCATTATTATTATCATTATCATTATTATTATTACTATTATTATTATTACTATTATTATTATTACTATTATTATTACTATTATTATTACTATTATTATTACTATTATTATTACTATTATTATTACTATTATTATTACTATTATTATTACTATTATTATTATTATTATTATTATTATTATCATTATTATCATTATTATTATTAGTATTATTATTATTATTATTATTATTATTATTATTATTATTTATTAGTATTATTATTATTATTATTATTATTATTATTATTATTATTATTATTATTATTATTATTATTATTATTATTATATTATGCAGAAGAGTTCATTGAAGTGAAATCAGGAATAAATTCTTTAAGTGCAGAAGATGCAGCTAGCATTGCTATAGCTCAGAGATGTTTCTTCTGGAGGTCATATTGAGGAGAAGATCCATTATATTCATAACCAGTTCTCAAAATTATCCAAAATTATAACATAGTTTGAGGCCCAAAATAATTCTTTAGATTATTTACTTTCTCTGATAGATGAAATTTCAAATATATTGTCTGCAGAAACTCGCAGTATTGCTAAAATTGCACTCAATAAGCTTGATGATGATGATTGAAAAGGGGTAGTGAATTCTCTTGCGACTTCTCAGCACTGCAACCTAACAGATCTATTGTGCATTACCCTACTGTATAAGTCCCAGCTTATATTAAGGTTCTTAAAAAGCTTTTGGGGTGCTAGTAAGGCAGTTTGTCCTGGAGTTGGAAAACCCAACTCCAGAGGCCTTTCTCTTTTCCGGGTAATAGCTTCACACTCACAAAAAATGTGTCTTGCCATTTCTTTTCCATCTTTACAGAATCTACAAATATTCATCTCACTCTTACCCATCTTATAGAGATGATCCCTTAGAGGGCAATGTCCAGTTAGAAGGCCATTTATTAGCCTTAACTCCTGTTTGTTGAGAGTGAGGATCCTCTTGGATCTCTTTGCAGAGTGTTCAATGAAGTCATTTGCATGATCTTGCTTTGGAACTTCCCCCCAATAGCAGTTTACTTTCTTGATTTCCCAGGCCTTTATCTTATCTTTGATATAGCCATCTGGTACACCAGAGTAAGATTGTGGACCAATAAAAGGGGTATTTGCACCTTCTTTGGCAAGGCAATCAACAATTTCATTACCTTCGATTCTTACATGTCCTAGCACCCACACAAGGGTAACCTTACTGTGTTTTACCAGCTGATTTAAAATCCTCACACAGTCCTTTACAAGCTTTGACTCAATGGTGCAAGCACCAAGAGCTTTTAACGCAGCTTGACTGTCTGATAATATATAGATATTAGCACGACAAATGCCTCTTCTGACATTCACATGGGTGCTGATTTATATGACAACTTCCGCTTGGAAAATGGAGGGGCTGATACCCAGGGCTTTAGAAAGGGTGAAATATGGTCCATGAACCCTAATACCAGTTTTCTCGTCCATTTTTTAGTCATCTGTATAACATACAGATGACTTATTCTCATATATGGGCTCCCTCCAGTTCAACTGTTCAGGAAACTTAACGGTGAAGGTGAGATCCAAATTGGGTTGGGGTAACATCCAGTCCCCTAACATGATGATATTTTCTTCCTTGATTTCCTGGAGAATTTCCATGTGACCTAATAGGTCACCAGCTTTAAATATTGTATTTCTTTGCAGCTGGAAGGCATTACTTAAGGCTATTCTTTCAACCTCAGTATGCAGAGGCATTAAGCCTATAAGTGCCTCCATGATGGCAGTAGAACATGTGCTAATAGCACCAGTTATGCATAAACAGACCAACCTTTGCACTCTCTGCAAATAGGCCATTGCTATTTTCTGCTTTATTTTTGGCCAGCATACCAAAGAGGTGATCATAGGTCTTATTATAGCCCTATATGCCCAAAGAATCATATAAGTCTTAAGACCCCATGTTTTGCCTAAAAGGCGGCAGAAAGTTCTGATTGCCACCAAAGTCCTCCCATAGACTCTAACTGAGGATTCCAAGTCAATCTGCTGCCCAAGATTAGACCCAGATATTTGACTTCTTCCTGCAGTTCAAGTGTTACACCATCAAGATTCAGGGCTGTGAAAAATAGCATTTTCTTCCTTGTAAATGATATGACTATTTTGTTATGGTTCATGGACAACCCTTCCCCCTTTACACCAGTTTCGATAAGCTTAGTCAGGTATTAAATCAAAATCCTGGTTACAAAGCAGTCTGTAAAATCATTGAAAAAACTATTTGTAGTCTGTTTTTAACACTTCATCACTTACATTTTTATGCTATTGAGGGTCTAGTTTTGGAAGCCACTGCATCCATTATCAACCTCAGTGCAACTATTGTCTGTTGTTGTCTGCTCTTATGTTGTCAGTGATGATTCGGTAACGAAAGTTGATGAAAAAATCAAGAACAGACATTTCACAATGACAACACTTTCAGACAAATTTTCACAAATTGCACAAACTGTTTTGTGTGAAGTTGTTACATACCACCTTGGTTATATCAAGGTGTGTTCATGTTGGGTTCCAAAAATGTTCATAAAACCAACAGACTTGACAGTACTTTGACATGTTCATACTGTATATTGAAGAGGGAGAGGACTTTTTAAACCAAATTGTGACAGGTGATAAAATTTGCATTCGTCATGTCAAACCAGAATTCAAACAACAAATCAATGGAGTGGAGACACAATCATTCTCCAAAAAAACAAAAAGTCAAAATGACAATGTCAACACAAAAAGTCATATGCACTGTGTTCTGGGATGGGAGAGGGGTTTTGCTTATTGAATTTCTTCCCAGAGGTGAAACCATTAATGTGGTACAATATTGTGAGACTTAAACTGTGTTGTTCTGTTTGAATTTACTATACAGATGTACTGCTAGGGTCAATATGACCCGAAGTATTATCCAGTACAATCATATAAAATGAGTCCTAAATCATAAATAAGACAAAACATTTTTTATTTTTTATTATTAATGTTACCTATTGCAAACAACTTCAACCATTGTGAACCATGAATTATAGTTATATAGAACTATTGAAAAAAGATTAAATATAATATTACAATAATTTCTGAATGAAAATTTGACAGACATTCCTCAACAAGGACAATCGACACAAACTGGTAACATGAAGTTTAAAAATGTGTTTACCACACTTTCCACAATTTTTTTTTTTTTTTTTTTTTTTTTTTTTTTTTTTTTTTTTTTTTTTTTTTTTTTTGTGTGTGTAATTTTTCAATTGACAAAACCTACACCGTGCATGTTTTACAGCTTTTCTTTTTGATGCAGTCTGACACCTTGACCACATTTTAAGGGGCTTGAATTCTCTTCACTAATTTTAAGGATTCTTCTTTCCTTAGAAAATATTTTCCCAAGTTCTTCTAGAAATAGTTGTGTTGTTAATTTGTTCATATTCCATCTGGGGTGTATGGCAGCACATTGAAAGTAGACACATCAATAATGTTATAGAAAACAATCATTGGCCAGCAATTTTTTTTTCATTTGCAGGAATATATACTTACTGCTTGATCTATTGTATCTACTGCTTCTTTACCAGCATTATTATCCAAAATCATTTGTGGTTTCTTGTCTTCCCTATTGCTTATTTATCATGGTGTAATGTACTCACAAGTACTATATTTTTCTTCTTCTTTGAAATGTAGTTGACTACTGTAGTGTCATTAGTGAAGTAAAAAGTAGAACTATGTACTTCTCCTCCATTCATTTGCTGTGGAAGTTCCGGATTGTTTTTACATACAGTTTTTAGTATAGTCAACTTTTGTTTCAGAAGCAGCTGTCCCAAGGTAATGAAGTAAAACAACTGCAAGTTACATGTTGACCACTCAGCTCATATGCAAGATCACATACCACTCTCATACCTTGATTTTTTTTTTTTTGTCTGCTCTTTGTTCTTTTTCGTTGTATACTTGTACTTTTAGAAGATACCATGTATCCCTGTCACAAAAAGACCATATCTTTATCCTGTATTTTGCAGGTTTAGAAAGGATATATTACTTGAAGGTACTTCTACCCATTTTTCCCAAATTGATCAGTAAATCAGTTCTTCTCTAGTACACCACTTATCAAACTGCTAAACACATTTTATCTTACAGAAAGTTTCAAGTAACATTGCTGAAATATGTTCTGGCCAGTTTCCTTATCCCACAAGCTTTTTATTGTCTCCCCAGCAAGAAATAGAAGTCATAAATATGCTTGAAAAATATTTCTGTCAATATTTTCCTACTGTTCACCATAAACTCTGTGTGCCTCTATGTTTATCATATCTATTATTTCCTTTACAAGTACCTCATAAAATACAGCTTCAAAGGAACTCTTTGTCAATTACTCCACTGGTTGCAAACCTTGTAAATTTTGGTGTCTTCTTGATGACATTCGAAACAGAATGGCGGCCACATTGTAGAGGTAGCTAGTTGTTATCTTCCATTCAATAGTTTATTTATAGAAATAATTCTTTGTTTATCACTATCTCTTTGAAGACTGTTACAATCATCTTCAGAACTATCACTTTCAGATGCATTACTTGTGTGATTTTTAAGTTCAAACTTGGATTCACCATTGGAGACATTACCAAGAGCTTCTATCTCTCTTTCACTCAATATTCTTCTTGCCACGGTGTCTAAACTCACTGACAACCAACCTTTGAAATAATGTAAAATATAACTGTGCAATAAGAACAAGTACATTGTTGTAACAGCAATAATACAGTTGGTAATTAGATACACTATTTCAACAATGCATTGTAACACATGCAATAATGTTTATAAATAGCCAGATGTTAAAAAATATTGTATCGGGTCATAATGACCCAAACAGTACAAATGTAACGAATATTATTTTAAAAGAAACTACTCAAAATTTTGTAATTACTTTTTAACCAGGAAATACTAATATATCATTGGACAGTCATTAAATTTCATTTTTGTAATTTACATCCTCCAACGTTGTCATATCGAATGATGAATGGAATGTGTGAAATGATGCTCAAATGAGCCCAGGGTCCATAGAGCTTAGATTTGCCTGACATTCGTCTTTCAGGATAAGGGAAAACCCCAGAAAAAACCTTATCCAGGTAACTCACCCTGACCGAGATTCGAACTCGGGACCTCTTGAACATGAAGCAGACTTGCTACCACCACGCTACCGAGGCGGGCATTAAATATCATGAACGTGCCTAATCAAATGAAAAGTATATAATGAGAGCAACTGTGATATTGGATCATATAAACCCAAACAGAACAGCAGGGTTAAGAAAACTATGATGTGCTATTCAAAACAAATGGAGAGGAATGCTTAGTAAAGGAATTGTGTTGCTCTATTACAATGCTCGGCCCCATATTGCTGGTGATACTCAAACAGTGATTCAACAGTTTCATTGGGAGCAGTTCGATCACCCACCATACAGTCCAGATTTGATGCCATCTGACTACCACTTGTTGATCCACATAAAGTTACGCAGCAAATGTTTTGGATTTGACGAGAAGTGGAAAATGCTGTGGAGTTATGGCTGTCATCATGGCAGAATTTTCTATGCAGAAGGTATAGAAAAGTTGATCACCTGCTACGACAAGTGTTTGAACATTGGTGGAAATTGTGTAGAAAAGTAGTTTAAGACATGCTTTTTCATGTAAAAATAAAATTGGCTTGAAAAAAATTGTTTTACTTTTTTATTCAAAATGGTACTTTCTAAGCATGCCTTGTATTTAATTGTAAAAACTATTTGTAGTTGGTACAAATAGTTTTTACGATTAATTTTGATGTCACTGTTACTAAATTCCTCCAAACACACATGCCTTGTATTTGCTCTATTATAACATAATTGGTATTATCAATAATATGATGCATCCTTTATAGATTTTATGCACAGAATTATTGCATAGCTTTAATAAATAATATGTGCCTTGTGCTGCAGGTTGGTTCAAGGGAAGTTGTTGCCGTAAAATGTGTAGCAAAATCAAGACTGTCCGGCTCTGCAGCAGATAACATCATCACAGAAATTAGCCTTTTAAAAGTGCTGAAGCATGATCATATAGTGGAGATGAAGGATTTTCAGTGGGATGAAAGGTATCTCCTAGTTTTCATAAATTTTAATAAAGCATAATTTCTGTATTCTTTATACACATTTTGTTGCTTTGTTCCTTTATATATTTAATTAATGTGCAGCTGGAATTACTGTTTTTGGCCCTGGTCTAGACTGTAAGTCGAGTAGATGAACCCATTGTCTCTTTCATCAGCACCTTACTGTCCTGAAAGAAATCACACATAGCAAGGTAGTCATGACACCTGTATGTGAGAGACAGTCCTTGATAATTCACAATTGCTCTACAGTTGAAAGCATAATTACAGTTTTGACATTAAGGAGTTAGTGTTGTGAATTTGTGAGAAATTGATCATAGTCATCTGCAGGAATTGATGGATATTCAAATTATGTTATTAAAAATGTGCCCCATTTCTAGTAGAATCGCTGTGCTAACAAACCTTTCACTGAGTGGACTATTCCCAGAGAGGCTAAAAGAAGCAAAGGAGAAACCTATATACAAGAAAGGTAGCAAGGACAAGGTTGGGAATTTCAGACTGATATCAGTAATATCTAGTTTTGCAAAAAAAATTTGAACAAATAATGTATAGTAGGTTAATAAATTTCTTGGATAAATTTAGAATAATGATAATCAAAACGGTTTTAGGAAAAATAAGTCAATTAACCCTGCAGTAATACATTTTTTTGAACAAGTATATGATGCATTATATAGCAAAAAATTAGTGTTAGGTGCGTTCTTAGATTTAACAAAAGCATTCAACATAATAGATCATATATTGCTACTTGAAAAGTTATCTGTATGTGGTGTGAGAGGCCTAGCATTAAGTTGGTTTAAGTCATATCTTGAAAATAGGATACAGTCTCTAGAAACTGAATGCTTTGATACTAAAACCAATGAAATTAAAAAAGATCTGTTGCTTTTCAAAAATATAAAATATGGTGTACCCCAGGGATCTATTCTCGGGCCTCTGTTATTTATGCTGTACATAAACGACTTAGCTGACACTGTAAATAGTATGACAAATGTGAGGTAACACTTTTTGCGGATGATACGAGTATTTTCTTAACAGAGAAATTGAAAATAATGTGAATTTACATATACACAACACATTGAAATATATTCAGGAATGGTTCAATAAAAACTTGTTACTGTAAAGCAAAGAGAAAACAAAAGCAATAAGCTTCCATAGTAAACTTAATAAGAACGTTATACATAAAAAAAAATTAAGCTGGAGCAAGATGAGATAAAATATGTTAAAATTAACAAATTTTTGGGTTTGTTACTAGCTGAGAACTTAAGTTGGGAAATGCATATTGATAGCCTCACTAACAGACTTAGTAAAATGTGCTTCTTAGTAAGGCTGATAAAATTTATGTCAAGTGAACATTCTTAGAGTGGTATATTTTGCATACATTCATAGTCTATTAACATATGGGATAATCTTCTGGGAAAATTAAAAAAATAGCATTAAGGTTTTTAGGATGCAAAAGAAAGTAATACAGATTATGGCTGATATCACCAACAAAACTAGATGCAAACCATACTTTAGAAAATTTAAAATTTTGTCTTTGCCATGCTTGTATATATATATAAAACACTTAACTACATGAAAGAAAACCTAAATTCATTCAAAACAAATGCAGAAGTTCATACACATATAAACTACCACAGAGTATAAAGCATATTGAGTCCAAACCAAAATTCAAAAAGATTATTTAATTTCTTAATGGAGAGAAACGTTTATAGTGTAGAGGGGTTCCTAAATCATGAAATGGAGTAAACTCCACATTTGTGAATATTTACTTTTATATAGCATATCTCTATGGTCTTTATATATTTTGTTTTTATTTCCTTTTGTACTTTAAACTTTTGTTGGATCCTATGTCTGTTACAGTTTTTAATCTTATGTAACTTTTTATATTTGTCTTTGTATTTTGAACTGACGTATCCTATAACATATGTATTATGTTCCAAAGGATGAAAATAAAATAAAATATAAATAAATCAGTTATGATACCAGTTACTTTCTAAATTAGGGTCCAAAACACTACACAGTTGATAATTGAGAAATTGCTTCAAATGTATAGCATGCATACAAAAAAGCTAAAAGTAAAGAATTGCTTATATCAGAAGATCCTTTTTAAAATGTTCAAAAGCCGGTTATCAGCTGCCATAGGAATTTGAAAAAATTGTAAAGAGAATTAACGCAAACAAAATGAAAATGAGTACACATCTTTTGGAACACCAATAACAAAACATTTTAAAACAATATGTTGGTGACTTTGACAATTGCATTATTAAAAGAACTATTTAAAATGCTCCACTAAATTACTATTATTACTTATTATTTAAATTTAGCTAAAAATTAGCTAAATTACTTATTATTTTAAGAGAAAGCATTAACTTTCAGCAAGTCATCCTTAAACAGATGTGTGGCATTCCCCAAGGTTCAATCCTCAGCCCTCTACTATCTTATATGTATCATAAACATCACAGATGGCAAAATCATGATCTATGCTAATGACACAACAGTGGTAAATATAGGTAATAATCCATTGTGCAAAAAGAAAATTGTGGCGAAATACTGATGCCATTATTTCGTTGAAGCTGCGCAAAGCTGGAGCTACGCATGGGCAGAGAGAGATAGTGGTGCGCAGCGCTAAACACTTGAGTGAGAAAGAGACAGAGATAGTCTGAAATTTCCCGCTGCATCATGATTGTTACCGAGCATTCCACTAATTTCTAGAAACAGTGACTGGAGGTATAAAAGCACTGCGGCTGTAAAAGTGGTGTCAGTTGCTAGTTGAGAACTGTCAATTATGTGTGGGCAACTGAGTAGTGGACCTTTGAAGTGTACTGCAAGTGATTTCTTTCATTTGTTTACGTGTGGCAGTCGACCTTGAAGACTACTGTTTGTATGACACGTCACTTTTAGAGCCTGTAAGGGTTGCACAAAATATCTTTCAGCTGAATTAAAGAGCATTTTAAACTTCATCAAACAAGGCTTTTAATTCTATGAACCCACTAAGTCACATTATTAACCAGGTGGTTCAGTACCTAAAGGCAAAGAATCTGAACAGTACGAGGGTCAGTTGTTAAGTCACAGGCCTCACATAGAGATGACGCCACTAGGCTAGGCCAGTTTGATGGATAGCATCATATAGTTTAACTCTAGACTATTATCCAAAACATTTAGAAAGATTATTAATTTTTAGATGAGTCATATTTATTACACATCTGCTTCACTTTCGTACCTATTTTGAGGACATGTTTCGCAAATCATCGTTTGCATCTACGGCTCTTATGCGCTTCACTGTGGTGTTCCAATACAGTTAAATCTCGATATTTAGAAAGATTATTAATTTTTAGATGAGATATTAATAAATATGACTCATCTAAAAATTAATAATTATTTCGCTTCACTGTGGTGTTCCAATACAGTTAAATCTCGAGCGGAGGCACTGCTCTCTGTTTACATTGCATGACTGGCTGTGAGAGGGAAGGAGAGGTAAACCGCATGTCACAAAAATATGTACACTGTTTAATTATTTAATTCCGATATGAAGATTCAGATTCCTGCATATCCGTTTCACTTGGTTTATCTGTAGAACTTCCATCTGTGGTGATGTCGTCTAAAGGATGGATATCAGCTGCTATGTCTGTAGAACTGCTGTTATCTCTGGAATCCATAAAACCAATTAAGGACTTCCTCTTCATGACTGCTCTCCAAACCCACATTGATTACTATTCTTTCTGTTTCTTTTTCCATCTCGATGCCAGTATTCTTATTCTATGGACATAATTTTGATACATGCATTTTTCCAATCCTCTTCAATGTTGTCCTTTAAACACTGTCTGGTTAGTCCTTTAAGTGCATTTAAAGTCATAGAATACATATATTTCTGCAACTTTTTCCTTCATGATATTCCATATCAGTTCAGTGGGGTTTAAATAGTAGTAATACAGCAGCAATCTATATCCTGGCTAAAATGTGCCACATATTCTTGCATTTTTTTAAACTAAATCCCATTTCCTTTAATATTAATCAGTTGAAAATTGTAAGATTTTTGTACAGTATTATTATGGAAATAAATACAGACATATTCATTCAATATTCATCAGAAAGTTTTCTGTCCACCACTGAAATTAATTTCTTCATTTACTGCATAGAACAACTTCTTCACTGTTGTAATTTCTTTATACACTTCATACTCTAAAAATGTTCTGCAAATAGCGCACTTATCGAAATTATCCATTTGAAACTTCTTTTTCCAATTACGTTGTTTTTCTGGAGTAACGCATGTATCTGAAACACTAGTTTTTTCAAATCCTTAATGATTCTTTTTATTGTGGCTTCACTTTTTCCTACTGTTGTAGGCGTTCTAGCCGCTGTCCTTTGCAAAGGAAGAACTAGACCATTTTGCTCCTAGACTGCAGACTATGCAGAAAAGAAACTGGGACAGCCCATCACATTGTATGCTCCTGCATAGCTTTAGATTACAGAAGATTCAATCTTCTTGTAAAACCAATAATTGAACCAAAAGCAATTTGTACCGAATGCATTATGGGACTGTTTTATCTAATAAGAGACACAGGTATAATGGACTGGTGCTAATTACATAGGGCAGCACAATAAGGCTTAAGGCTGCAGTGCATCTGGAGGTTAGCAAATGGGCCCTTTGGAAGAGGAGGCTGGGAAAAACCATTTTGCTTTTCCTCCATGCAGAACTAGAAAACATCTGAATCATTCTGCTTTGGTAGTTTACAACCCTCCATGACTTTTTTTTAAGTTTCCATGTTTGAAAATAATTATTATTAGAGACACCTATCTTGTGATATGACAGTACACTGTACTGTGGCACTCACGCATCACACCAGAGTTAACAACTAGATTAACAACTTAATATGCACCTTATAGTCAGCCATCACAACATATTAGTTCCTACTACCGCCATGCATAAACAAAACTCAAGCTATTTGTCATAGTTAATAGCTTGTATCCATAGTTACAGGTCAATAGATTGTTTAGTTTTTGAATGACAACATTTTAAACAAGACTAGGGTAGAGGTTTAATGAAAATGGAGGATTTGTAAAAAGGATCAGTGATTAAATACTTCCATTAGAAAGGCTTAATGCCTAAAGATATAAGGAGGAAATGGACAGTACATTGAAAGACTCTTTCCATTCATATACAATGATTAAAAGGTGGGTTGCAGAATTTACAGTGGGACGTACAAACACTAATGATGGGGCTCGCTCTGGATGCCCTTTGAAGTTACAACTCCAGACATTATTGAAAAAAATTCATCGTTTAGTACTAGAAGACTGCAGATTAAAGTTGTGTGAGATAGCAGAGGCTGAAACATATTAAAAGAATGTGCAGGTAATATTTTAAGTAATATTTTGGGCTTTCACAAGGTCTATGCAAGATGAGTGTCTTGTTTGTTGACACCTGATCAAAAGTTTGAAAGAAAAACTGTTTCTGTTAAGAATTTGGAGCTCTACCATAAAAATCCCAGTGAATTTTTGAGACGGCTTATTACCATGGATGAAATTTAGGTACATCACTACACTCCAGAAAATCAATCATAGTCAAAACAGTGGTTTGTGCCAGGTGAACCAACTCCAAAAAAGGCAAAGTCAATTTTGTGAGCTAACAAGATTATGGTGAGTGTTTTCTAGGATGCACAGGAAATTATTTTTATTGATTACTTGGAAAAGTATCACTGGTAACTACTATACAAGCTTACTGCAACGTTAGAGTGATAAGGTGAAAAGAAAAACACCTCATTTGGCAAAGAAAAAGAATCTTGTTTCTTCACGACAATGCTCCAGCCCATTGTTCAGTCATTACAATGTATAAATGTGTGAATTAAAGTTTGAATTGCTTGAACCTCTACCCTATTCACCAGATCTAGTACCCAGTGACAACAAATTTCTTGGAGAATGAAGATTTCACATCAACGAGGAGGTCATTGATGTGGTAAACAGCTATTTTGCGGTCCATGATAAATCACACTACAGAGATAATTTAATTGAATTAGAACGCCGATATAACAAATGTATTAGCCTTCCTGGAGATTATGTTGAGAAATAAAGAAAAAAAAGTTTAATGCTTTTTTTACTTTGAGGCTCGGGACTTATCAGCCAATCCTCGTACATCATGAACAGTAGTTACAATCCAGCTCCCCACAAACATTCCATCTTCAACAGTTTAGCTCATAGATTGGTTAAGTTTCCACTTAACGAAGAAGAATATATTAAGTACAAACATTTCCAAGTGGCAACCCTGAACAGTTTCAAATAAGAATTAGTACACAAAAAAATACCCAAAGCTAAACAACAAAGGATTATCAGAGATAAAAGTACTTTGAGCACTCAACAATCAGAATTAAAGTGCAGAAAATTCAAGAAAGTTTTCAGAGAACATCATCTTAGCTTCACAGAGTAGATATAACATAAAAAAAAACTTGCTTGGTCCACAACTAAAGGATAAGATACCAAATGAACAAAAATCTGATATTTAATTGATCATTTGCACAGACTGCAACAAAGTTTACATAGGACAGAACAAGAGAAACATTGAAACCAGAGGAAAAGAATATTTCTGTCACATTCATTGAAAGACTCTGTCCCTTCATATACAATGATTAAAAGGTGGGTTGCAGAATTTACAGTGGGACGTATGAACACTAATGATGAGGCTCGCTCTGGATGCCCTTTGAAGTCACAACTCCAGACATACATAAATATGACACAAGAACTAAAGCGAATATGTTTAGGGAAGCGAAGAGTAAGAAATTTTTTGATAGAAAATCCATTTGTAATTGTAAAAACTTTATACAATAAGCTGCCAGCCACAATTAAACAATCAACTGGTTCCAAGTTTAATAAATGTTTAAAAAATTACTTAATTGAGAGGGCCTTTTATGACATAGATGAATATCTACAGTTGTGATTTGAAAAGCTCTTTTTTTTTTTTTTTTTTTTTTTTTTTTTTTTTTTTTTTTTTTTTTTCCCTGGCACATGTAATTTGTAAATATTTCAATGAGGGTATAAATGAGAGATCAAACTGTAAATGCTGTGTAATACATTTATCTCAATCTGTCTAGTAATTTCAACAAGTGAGTATAATCTTTAAAATATATTTCTGAAATCAGTAAATAAGTACATATTTATGAATTATTATTCTTATTATTACTATTATTATTTATGTTCATTCATTATATAACATATTTATTAATCTCTGTATATGCTCTGTAAAATTTGTAAGTCTTGATGTATGTAACTAATCATTTACAATATTGTAATATGTAAACTTTTTGGACGAAACTTGAAACTTGTATTTCATGTCTATAAGTGAATAAACCATTATTATTATTATTATTATTATTATTATTATTATTATTATTATTATTATTATTATTATTATTATTATTATTATTATTATTATTATTATTATTATTATTATTATTATTATTATTATTATTATTATTATTATTATTATTATTATTATTATTATTATTATTATTATTATTATTATTATTATTATTATTATTATTATTATTATTATTATTATTATTATTATTATTATTATTATTATTATTATTGTTATTGTTATTATTATTATTGTTATTATTATTATTATTATTATTATTATTATTATTATTTATTATTATTATTTATTATTATTAATTATTATTATTATTATTATTATTATTATTATTATTATTATTATTATTATTATTATTAATTACATTTCTGCAGTTGCCAGTCATTTGTGGTCAAAAAGTCATGTTATAAATCCACAATCGAAATTTCTTAAACAGTCTTCTGCACTTTCCACTTGGGAGAAGATCTATTTTACGAAATCAGTGAAACAATCATGAACCTCGACATCCCATCTTTAGATATCTTCAAAAAATACACTGTCAAATCATCTGGTAACTTCGCCCACATTGCATCTCCCATGAGCGCCCATAATGCCACATCAGTTGGATCAGCTATCAAAACTAGTCATTCTGTAATTACAAGTAAGTGAAGTTCACTGCCGCCAATTTCTACAATGATATTTGTGTTCTTATATAAACTTTATTTACGATATACTTAGTGATGCAAGTATTAATATGAACAAATTTGCACAGTTAATTAAGTTGGATAAGTTGTTTAGAAAGTTTTCAACTTGGACTGTATTGCATTACTAATAAAGAACACTGAGTAATACATGAACCTGTCATACTAATTTGCTTGGTTTCTGCAGACACTTGCTTGGTAAGTAAACTCGCTTTCAAGCTTTGCATTTACTTCTTTCATGTGCCAGGAATGGTGAATCCAGCTGAATCAAGTATAGTGACACAATGAGCTTCAGTTTTTGCCTAGAAAATTCATACTGCATTTTTAATAAATTAAACTGAAAAATCGGAGAAAATAGTAAAAGAAAATATTACTCAAAGTCCTTTAGAATACAGTGAAGTTTAAAATAAGTTCCATAATTAAAGTAATACCACATTTCCAAAAACTGCCAGACAAACTTTATATTTTGTGTAAAACTTTTCTGAAAATATGAGTTGCAAGTGTCTTTATCAGATGAAATAAAAAAGAAAAGGAATTCATTATGTTTTATGGCAAATATTTCAGGCAAAATAATTAAAGCAATGTTGATTCTGCTGAAAACAAATTAGAAAGTTCCTTTGATTGCTATCATGATACCACTCTTGTTCATAAGTAAAGGAAGCAACCAATTTTCAACTTCTCATCTATTACAGGTATATTTACATAATAATGGAGTACTGTGAAAAGGGAGATCTCTCATGCTTTATTCGAAAAAGACAGAAATTGCCAGAAGCAGTTTGCAAAAAATTTATGCAGCAGTTAGCTCAGGCGCTGAAGTTCCTCAGAGCTCATAATGTATGTCATATGGATCTTAAGCCTCAAAATTTATTGTTGACATGTAATCCCTCACTAACACTGAAGCTAGCAGGTAGGTATAATCCCTTCCATAATAATTGTTCTTCCATGATTTTGCTTTCAACATTTTACTGTATATTTATGTTTGTAAACATCATAGTCAATAAATAACTAGAATAGACATCAAACTCTGGTAAGTTAGATTTATATGTGGCATTTACAATCGTGCAACTACATTGTACTGTGATGCAAATGCAGCTCCTTCAATGGTTGTACAGTAATAGGCTGACTGATAATTGCAACTAAAGAATGTTGTTTAAAGTGACTTTGAAAAATTGTTTTTATTTAACATTTATGTGTTATAAATAATGGCAAAAAGAATTATTTTATTAGACACATCATTAACATTATTTGCTAGGCTATAAATTATATTGGGTGTTTTAAGAAGCAAAGTTCAGTTTTTTTTTGTGATCTTATGACAGGTTAAAAATTATAATTATGCAGGTTAAGAGCGACTGGACGGAAACCAGTAGATCCGTGGTTCAAATCCCGGCCATGGCATTGAATTTTTCATGTTGACTCTATCCATCAAATATCTTAGCCTATATACGGCTAGTGTGGAGAAATGATTAATTTCCATCAATTAACTAAAATAATAAGAGTTAAATGATGAAGCCTGGGACTTAAGTACTTACAATAGTAAGTCGCCACGAACGGTGTATCTCGGATGCGAGAGCCCCTAGTGGTCTACCGGGGAAACATACGAGTCAACTGGAGAATTTAATGTCAGGAAGGCACGTTGGCCATGGTAGCTCTAAGGTTAAGAGCGACTGGACGGAAACCAGTAGATCCGTGGTTCAAATCCCGGCCATGGCATTGAATTTTTCATGTTGACTCTATCCATGCAGAATGCTATTTTATCAAGTGTCCCACATGAAAGGAGTTTCAAAACTTGTGTTTAAATATAAATGCACAGGAAATGAAATGAAACTTGAACATAAGTAGTAATAAGTGTAAAAAATGGAACTACAGTATAACTTCTCAAAATGGAATCGTATGAAACCAAAAAATTTTTCCGGGTTACACAAAATGTAATAGGCTACATAAATATTGTCAGTTACCATACATCATAGATATAATTATTTGTAACTATACACATATGGAATTATGAGGGTTGTTCCGAAAGTAATGCCTCATAGTTTTATTCATGGAAACTAAGGAGTTATGCAAATCAAACAGCACAGTTATTGATTAATATTTCAGCTACATATTATTTTTCCACATAGTCACCACCATTCATTATGCACTTTTGCCAACTATGAACCAGAGCCTGCATGTCATGCTTGTAAAAATCTGAACCAGCTGAGGCTAACCACTTTCTTATAGCTTTGACAACAGCATCCGAGTCTTGAAAATGTTCGTCATGTAGTCCATCTTTCAGAGGCCCAAAGAGAGATTTAAGTCTGAAGACGCTAAATCTGGACTGTACAGTGGATGTGGTAAGACAGTCCAGCTAAACTTTGCATTTAGTTGCATAGTCACAAAACTGGCGTGGGGCCTCGCATTATCATGTTGCATGTGAAAGTTGGTCTTCTTCTCTGGCCTTACCATGGAAATTTGGGCTGTCAGCTTAGTCAGTGTTGTCTTGTAGCATGCTGAATTGACAGTTGCTCCAGACTTCAGGACATACAAAAGAACCACACCCTGGTTATCCCAGAAATTTGTGTAGTGTTTAATGCCCGCTTTTACTACATATGGCACTGCAGGCGGTGACACTGATGATACATGAGATGAAGATGGAGCACCGGTGGAATGAGATGGCGGGGGAAACCGGAGGTCCCGGAGAAAACCCGTCCCAGCGCTGTGTTGTCCACCACAAATCTCACTTTGCGGTCGCCTGGGATCGAACCCGGGCCGCCTTGGTGAGAGCCAAGCGGTCTAACCACTGAGCCACGGCGCGGCCTGGTTATCCCAGAAGACTGCACACATCACTTTGCCTGCAGATGGCTGTGTTTTGAATTTCTTCTTTGTCAGAGAATTCACATGTCGCCATTTTCACTGTCTTTTGGATTCTGGCTCATAGTGGTGACACCACGTCTCATCTCTGGTGACAGTGTTATTCAGACAATTGTCACCTTCAGCTTTATATTGGTCCTGAACATGCAACAGGATTTATGTTGCAAATGGCATGATTGAAGATGAAGTGATGATTTGTTTCTCACCTTTGTGGAGTTCTAGTAGTCTAATCCTGTAGGTTCCTTGGCAGCATCACTGAAGCAAGAGATCTTACCTCTGGGCGTGGCTGCAGAGTATAGGAAGTTGATATTGCTATTGTTGGAGAATGAACAATAATTCTTCTCTTTAAATAATGTGGATTTTATTCCAACGAAACAATTTTAAATTCTGATAAAATTTTGAATGATGTAAATACTATCTTTTAACATATGATTGTTTTTGCATCAATAAACTATTTCTATCTTGCACACGTTATTAGTGCAACATAAATGCATTCACACAAAATGGTTTCTGCACACTCTCGGAGCGAGACAAATACTTGTCTTATTCCTACGAAAGTCACTTACAGAAGCACGCTAATTGCAGATAATCTCTTGCTTTCTTCTTTCTACATTGCTATAGCAACCAAATTATCTCCTACTGGTCCATGTCACCACATTAAATAATCACATTCTTAAAATTACTAATAACGACAATATTACATAATATTTCACTCACATTGCATCATCTCAGGACCAACCTAATTTTACACTTTCATTTCCGTACAAATCAATCCTTTCATAACAATTCCAAATCAATTTTTGAAATTTAGAAACATAAGTTATCATCACAAACGTCCTGAGAAATTTTCATTCGATGATTTTTTTGTTCTTCTGTAAGCATCCACGGGACCCTTTGCAATAACCAAGGTTCCAACATTGTTCCCAAAGCATTACAGCCGACATTCAGTTTGCACACAATTCTTTAGTTTTTATCTGCCTATTAGCATGGATGAGTTGATCAAGATGCTCTTCATTGTGAGAATTTTGGAAATCCTCTTAGTTGCTGTTGGGAAATGACTTTTGGTAACTTATAGGCACAGTGGACAATCCAGATTCATCTGCATTGTAAATGGCAGTAGCACTTCTTTAAAAATTGAGAAAAAATTCTCAACACTTGGCTTGTTAAAGCCCATTGCTCTAGCAATGGATGTTGCCTCTGGTTTCCGCACACTAAATTTAAATTTTTTCATAAAATTTGCCATCCAATCCTCACCTGCCATCTTAGTCTGTGTTGAATGGATGCGAAATCTCACAAGTTTCGTGCATTGTTGCTTCATCATTCCGTAAAACATTTTAACAACTGCTGTGATGTAGTTCTTCAAATCTTCAAGTTGCTCTTCATTGAAAACCTCTCGAAATCTTCCACCATGAACAGGCATTTCCTACCAAAAAGAAAATAATATTGATGATGATAAACAATGGCTTAAAAGCAGCTTCCAATGATTTTAATTTAAAACAGAACACCTCGTCATAGAAACAAAGATATGTAAAATATGAGAACATGCCATTCTTACATCATCTTTTTTGTTTTTTTGAACGACAACGAGGTGTCTCTTCAGGAATATAAGCATTTGCTGCACCCAAGCAACTCATTCTTCCTTGCTTGACCTCTAACAAAGCAACAGCCACATCATTTCTGTCCCATTCACATCTAGAAGACCTTTCTATATGATTCCTCGCCATATCTGAAACCTAAAAATTGCCAGACATTAATAAAACAGTCCAAAAAGCAAGAGCTAAAATATATGTATAACTCTGATGCACATTATGCAATAATTTGGGGATCATGTAGTATGAAATTCACAAAACAAAATAAAAATGCATTAAAACGTGAAATGAAAACCTAAAAGGTCTTAGGGGCAAGATGACGAGATCATTAACTTGCCTAGTCAACTTGCCCCGATAGGGAACATTAGAAATCTTTGATTATTATAATAGGATTAACAGGAAATAAGTAGTAGGAAATAAGTATTTGTGAAAAGCATGTTATATAAGATAGTAATGAATAGCATAGAATTACCAGATATCTTACGAAGGTCTTGAAAATTACAACACATCAGAGAAAATATACAAAGTATGTCTAGCAGACCATAAGATTCCTGCAGCGGTCTCACTGTTAAGTTACAGTGCCTAGCAATGTGGATCGCTAATATTATCTGCAAGTAGATGCTAGCTCCTAATACAAACTTAAACTAACTCTGGCGGCGAGGTCGAAGTTTCCTAGTGGAGATTTCAGCACCGACTGCAGTCGGTGCTGAAATCTCCACTAGGAAACTTCGACCTCGCCGCCACTGAAGATGTCTGCCGCAGTCGCAGACGAAACGTTTGGGAAGAAGAAGGAACCCAATAGACCACGGCCCACAAGCCCGGAAAATATTGTATCTAGTATTGACACCGGCCGTGAAAGCCTTAGAACTTTGATTAAACTAACTCGTTTGTCATCTTGCACCGCTCGTTAACTTTTTCGGCCTCCCCTATACTTTTTTGTTTATTAATGAGAAGGTGTATTTTCAGGACAACTTACAGTGGCCTGTTTTAAAGTTATCTTTACATGCATTTTATAATAAAGCAAGGAAAAAAGTGAATGTTTTGTGGTTTTAAGAAAGAAGACACTTAAAAGAAAAAAAAAAATTGTTCATAAATGTAAAATAAATAGCACCTTTATTATAAATAATAATAAGTAATGTCACACATTATGCATTACTTTACTTTTCTCACACATAGGGGAACAACATAATCTGCCTCCACGTGGTATTCCCTGGGTAATGCTAAATGGACTACAACACAGCATGCTTCCCAATACAAAAGAAGAGTACTTCTCAGTGCTGTTTTGGAATGCCGGAGGAATGAACCAAAGTAAAAAGACCATGATATACAATCTTTTAAGAGACAATGATGCAGATATAGGGGGAAAATTATGCAAATCAACTAATCCCCAGTGCCATTACTCAACAACAACTTTTCTCACACATATTTGCAGATTTTTTTGTTTCTTTTAACACAGGATAGTGTTATCGTTATTCAGGTTGCAGTATCTCTTATATGCAAAGAATTAATGCAGAAATAATAATTCATACTGTTTATTTGAACCATCAAAAGTTATTTGTTAAGTTTTATTTTTTCTTTGTAAAAGAAATAGAAAAAGAAACTATTAATGTTGTACTAAACAATTAAGGATTGCTATGCTTCTGTATAAGAAGTTAACATTCACAGTTGTAGTAATCAAAAGTATAGAGAAAATATAACCTTTCAGAACAAGCTTTGGATTAGTTGATAATAATTGATTGTTGTAACATACACAAACTGTGTGTAGGCAAACTTTGAAAGGTAGAATCAGAACTGAAAAATTCAATTCAAATAGTGTACGGTTGTTAATGATAAAGTAAGTGCAATTATCTTGAAATTATAAATAGTACATGCCTAATTGCTATTCTAGAAGCCATATATTAACTTGCCTTATAAATGTTTGCTGCACTGTCGTACAACATACCCAATAATAATATGGCATTCTCTAATTGAAGCCATTTTCACACAAGTATTTACAGTTATCTTGGGGTGAGAATGGGCAGCACATGGTAGGAATAAGGTGGCTAAAGGAAAGGCAGCAATGATAGGTTTGAGAGTGTGTAAATATAATTTGGAAATGTCAGCTAAATGGTTTGAGAGAGTGTATGAGGCAGCAGTAGAATCTAAAATGCAATTTGCAGCAGAAGTATGGGGTGGACTGGAATTGAGTGAAAAAGATCAGAGACATAGGATGAAAAAGAGTACTAGAGCTACCGTGCTCGGCCCAGGGGAAGTTGCTTAAGTTGAGTTAGGCAGGCCAAAAAGGAAAGGAATAATAATGGAAAGGGTTTTGAAATTTTGGTGTAGATGTCTGATAAAAGAGGAAAAGGAGATATTAAAGTTATGATTGGATCAGCAAAAAGGTATGAAAAGTTAGAGCAGATGCTGAATAGAAGTTAAAATGAGAGAAATAAGAATGGGAGACATTTGGGAAAGGGAAGAGGGAAATCGAGAAGGATTTTGGAAGATTGTGAGAGAGAGGATGGAGGAGACTGGAAGACAAGAGATATGGGGGAGCTTAGAAAGTAAAACATCACTGAGGTTCTGAAGAACAATAAAAAGGGAGTAGGGAAGAGAGGGCAGGAACATTGTTTCTGAAAGGGCTAAGTGGGGAGATAAAAGAGGTGTGTGAACTCTGTGGGGGAGAAGAGAGCATGGAGCATTATATGATACAGAGTAGGGAAATAGCGAAGTGGAGAAATAAGATATGGGAGGAAAAAGGGACAAAATAGACCAAAAAAATAGCCATGAGAATATTAACAGGAAAGGGAGAAAAGAAGAATAAGAGCATGGGGGAGTTTTAAAGAAGATGAAAAAGAAGTGGAGAAGGAAAAGCAAAAGAAGAGAAGCAGAAGAGAATAGAGTGGGGAAAGAGTAGAGATCAAGTAGTGGGAGGTGACTCAAAAGGTCAGGTAGCCAGGCAACCAGAGGAGTCAAGGGGAGAATAACAAGCTAGACTACAGTTTTGGATAGATAGAGTCGACATGAAAAATTCAATGCCATGAACCTTGGTTCAAATCCTGGCCATGGCATCGAATTTTTCATGACGACTCTATCTATCCAAAACCTTAGCCTATATACAGCTAGTGTGAAGAAATGATTAATTTTCATAAATAACTTAAATAGCTAGACTACAATTTGTACTTAGGATAGAGTAAGCAATAGAACTATTGTGAAATATTGTAAACTATGCAAAATGGAAATAAAGGTATATTCATTGGATTGCACACAACTATTTGTCATAGTTAATATGAAGAGAATAAAAAAATTCATAATCTGTATGATTGCTATGAGTAATGTTTGAAAGAAATTATAATTGTGTTTCAGATTTTGGATTTGCACAATACCTTTCTCCTGAAGAACAGAATAGCTCCTTGAGAGGTTCTCCTTTGTATATGGCACCAGAGATTTTATTGAAACATAAATATGATGCCAGGGTGGATCTCTGGTCTGTTGGAGTAATTATGTATGAATGCCTTTTTGGAAGAGCACCATATTCCTCCAAAACATTTGAAGAACTTTCAGAAAAAATAAAATCACAGTCACCAATTCAGGTATAAAATGTTGTGCATTAACGCAAATTTTTATAATAAAAAGGTAAATTTTTAAACTTTTTTTTTCTTTTTAATAACTTTAATTTGCCAGCTTATGGTATGTTTTAAACTTCTTTGATTAAGAAAAATCATATGCCTGGCATTTATGAGTAGTCTTCGATAGCAATGGTATGCTTTTCTTCATCGCAAGTAATGATGCAGTAGGGTAAGTAATCTACTACTGCCTTATAGATGGTATTAATAAAAGTGAACCTTGTCTTGTGAGCATTGGCTCACAGTAAACATGAAATGGCATGAGTTTAATCGCATTTCTGTATAAATAAAAATTACTCCTCTATGCAGAGCAATGCTTCAACAATTTTTGTATATCCTACTTTGTGTGTGTGCATGCGTGTTTTTTGCTTAGGAGTTAGTCATTCTCCTTCTTACTTCCTAATATTTTGACATTAGAGTTTCAGAAGCTCCAAGGGGTCCACAATTTTTTAAATGTTTTGTGTCCACTTCTTCTTCTTTGGAGCGCAATAAACAATTTGCGGATACCACCATTCCAATTCTTAAAATATGTTAGGCCGCGCCGTGGCTCAGTGGTTAGACCGCTTGGCTCTCACCAAGGTGGCCCGGGTTCGATCCCAGGCGACCGCAAAGTGAGATTTGTGGTGGACAACACGGCGCTGGGGCGGGTTTTCTCCGGGATCTCCGGTTTCCCCCGTCATCTCATTCCACCGTTGCTCCATCTTCATCTCATGCATCATCAGTGTCATCGCCTGCGGTGCCATATGTAGTAAAAGCGGGCGTTAAACACTACACATTTCACATTAAAATATGTTTATTTAAGCAATCATATCCTGTAATCAATCGAAATGCAGCAACAAAGAATTTTCTTGGTAAATTAGGAACTCTTGATGGATTATCCAAAATTGTTGATTCTAGAATCATTATGACCATAAACTTAAATTTATAATAGTTTTTGTGTTGCTTAAGATAAAACCATTGCTGTCTTTACTTGAGATCAGTATGCCACCAGTGTGTGTAAATTTTTGTATGTACATTGCTTTTTCAGATACCAAAAGGAGCCAACATATCTGCAGAATGTGAAGATTTGCTCACTAGACTTCTTAAACACAATCCTGAAAAGAGAATTGATTATGAATCTTTCTTTCAACATGGTTTCTTGGACTTGGAGCACATGCCGACGCCTGAAAGCTATCAGAAGGCAGTAGATTTAGTTTCTAGGGCTGTTAAACATGACACTGAAAAACAGTATACAGAAGCTTTCAATCTCTACTGTGAATCACTGAGGTACTTCATACCATTGATTAACAGTAAGTGTATTAAATTTCTTGCTGAGGATAATTATTTTCCTCTTCTGGTACAATAGTGGCTTATCGAATAAAATATTGATATTCATTTCTTTGTAAAGCTAAGAATATGTAGTTTATGAAAAATATACCGGTTTTGGAGCACTACAGAATAGGACATTATTCATTTCTTTGCAAGAATATGCAGAACATGATTTTAGAAAATATGTAATAGGAATGCCAATTTTTTTTGGAAGAAAGCAGTATTTATAAATTAAAGGTTGCAACAGTTTAGGTTAAGTGAATCTGGCATAAAAATAATCTGTATTACATTTCAGATTTGTTGTAGAACATCCTGGAGTGCTCTAAAAGGTCTCAATGCACTTCATAATTGTTTAGCATATGCCAGAATGTCACACCCCTTAACTTGTAAGGGGGTTATTTGAGCTCCATTTATTGTAATTGGTGCCCTTTAAAGCCTTTTGACACCAATGTTTACTCCCTTTTTTTAACTTCTCATTTCCTCCCAGAAAATGTGTTAGATAAGATGCTTTATTGTCACATACGCTTACAAATAGTGAGTAAAAACTCAGTAAACAGGTGACTCGTCAACAGTAGAAAATTTAAAATAATAATAATGACACAAAATAACAATATAAATACTAATAATACAAATAATATAATTACTAATAATATCAATACAACTATATACAGATATTGTTATAATTATGACATGCCCTTGGAATAATATTGTCAGAATATTAGAATTACAAAATGACAAAAAATTTCATTATAATTCAATTTTATCATCCATATATTCAATAATCGAGTAGTAGGCTTTGTCCATTAGTAGGTTATTTATTGCTTTATTAAAGCATTGGAGGTTTTTCATTTCACGGATTCTTACAGGTGATTTATTATATATTTTTATTCCTGCATATTGTGGGCTTTTTTCATACAGTGCTAATCTGTGCATGGGTGGTTTTAGATTATTTTTATTTCTCGTTCCATGATTATGTTGCATTTGTGAATTATAAATTGTATCAAAATTTGAATGGATGTATTTATTTATTTCATACAGGTATTGGGATGGTAAGGTTAATATCTTCAGGTTTTTGAACAGGTTTCTGCATGAAACTTTTGGTCTTGATTGAGTCATTATGCAAATTATCCTTTTTTGACTTTTAAAGATCGTTTCCCATCCCGTAGAGTTCCCCCATAGTATTATTCTGTATGTCATCAAAGAGTGGAAGTAACTGAAGTACACTATTTTTCTTGTTTCGAGGTTTGTTAATTTAGTTATGCAGCTCATATTGAAGGATGCACTGTTTAATCTTTTGGACAGATAACGGATGTGATCATCCCATTTTAATTGTTGATTTAAAAAAATACCCAAAATTTTTGAGTTTTCTGTAGGATTTATAGCATCAGTTGTGATAAACCTCTCAGAATTCTTTCCTTGAGTGCTGAACTGCATAACTGCATAACTTAGATGTAACTTATGGTATTTTTACCTGAATATTAAAGTAAAAAGTAAGCCTAGTTTTATTAAAAACAATGTAGCAATTTACTAAGAAAGTGACACTGATCTTTGCTGCTTCATTTTGAGATTTTACACTTTGCACTTCTGGTAATATTTTTGCTCAAGTAGCAAGTGTAGTAAGTTTTCTTGAAAGCAATACAGTGATTTAAAACATTTACATACATATAATTTAAATGTTAATGTATATTAAGACACTGTGGCATGGTGTGCTCCTTCTGTGATTTTCTCTGCACGTAGCTTTCAATCTGTAAGTGGATAGCTCAGGCTCGCTGTGCACTCGTAAACTTTAGACTCAGAACTCTTTTCTCCTCATGTTATTTGCAAATGCTTTGGATCGTAGACTTCATCAATTCTCTGTTTGGTATCCCACTTGTAAGATGTTAGTTAAGTTTGAATTTGTGCTGGTATTTTTGGAATTGCAAGACATACTATTAAATGTTCCCTATTCATAATAGTGTCTGGCTACTTGCATGGTAAATTGTGTATATTGTCATGAGCACATTGTTGAAGCAAGGCAGTGCAAGTGACGAGTTCAAAGAGACGGGCCCATCTGATATGACTTCACGTTGGAGGACGTAAATTACAAGAGAGAGAGAGAGACGGGCAGTGCGGAGATAAAAGCTCACCGAAACGGTGGGGGAAGGAGGTGGATTTTTGGAGAGTTTGTCTTTCTTCTAGTGCCATCTTGATTGTTTGAGAACATTCCATGAATTTCTGGAATAGTGAGTAGCTATAAAAGGAGCCGTCGCCTGCCACTGACAGTAAGTTGGTAATTGGCTGCATGCATGTGAACAGCTACAAAGCGGACTTTGTTTGTGGTTGATGACCTTGTAAGTTGTATGTGACGTAATTGTGTTTCTACGGAAATATAGAGCAATTTTTAGTGTTTGTAATCTGAACTTTTAATTTCACGAACCCACATAGTCACTATATATATATAAAGGTTTATGGTTAATCAGTTATGACCAGTATTCAGTGGAATATTGCTACTGATTTACTTGGTGGCTAATTACAGATGTATTAGGATGATACTCCATTTTTATCTGCATTCAGTTTTTTAAAATGTTCATGTTGAAGTGATTTTATTTTATTGTTTTATTTTATTATCAGTTTGTAATTTGCCAGAGCAACCGGACAGAGATCAGGAAATCCGTGGTTTAAATCCCGACTATGGCATTGAATTTTTCAGTCTGACTATACCTATCCAAATCTAAGATCTGACCTTAACTTTTTGTCCTTTTTCTCCTTCCAATAAAGATGATATTCACTAATCCTCAATGTAGATGCAGCAGCCTGGTGCTAAAATATTCATCTTTTTCTTTGCAATTCCTTTTAGTCTTCCTTGTTGCTGATGAGATTTGATATGATTATGTTCTTCCACAATTTGCTGATTCACTTCTTTCTTGTTGTGGTTGTTGGTGCTGTCCTGGTGTCCTCATCTGTTCTTCTCTCTTTCTTCTTGCACTAATTACTGAGCACTAGCATTGTCTCTCTATTCAATTTCCCTCTAAGTTAGTCGCCAATCTTCGCGACTGTGCCTTGGGTTACTCATTTATTTAAGGCAACTTCAAAAAATGAATTAAATGTAGTATTGATTGGATATGTGTGATAGTGTTATTTTATTTTAATGCTGGATTTCTTCTTAGTTTTTTCAGCTGCTGTTGGTATCTAAAGCATGAGAGGGTATGGAAATCTTAGGACAATGTGACTAAAGACATACAATAAAGTGGCAGATTCACTAGTATTTATTGTAATCATTATTCTGTCAATTTCTTCTTGCTATTGACAACACTATTTCCAGTATTAATATAACACGTTAAGACATGTTGAATGATGAGACCAGACTGTCTTACTGATCCACTTTCTAACTGTTCATCTCTCCGTGGCTTCACATGAACTTTTTATTTCCTGAATTCTTATTGATTGTCTTTTGAAGTATATAGGTGATATGATGAATATTGAATTAAGGAAGAACTTATTCTAACTATATTTTTAAACAGTATTAAAAAATACAATAATCGAACAATTTAGGCAAATGTTTTCAAGCTATTTTAAGCAATACAAAGGTTATTCTAAACTTCTTCGCTGACTCATATGTTGTGAAGACAACTAAATTACTTTGATAATTGTTAAGCATCACTCTTTAGGTGATACTTAGTTATAAAGTTTCAGATTTGGAAATTTGAAATTGTGTAAAGTGAAGTTAATGACAGTGATGTGCACTAACAATGTAGTTAATTGTTGAGTAAATTTTGACACCGTATCACTTATTTAAGGTTCCTAGTCGATGTCTGGTGGTTGGCCTTGTCCCTGGTGGGGTAGGATGGACCTTTGCATAAGTATGTCGTATGGCAGGATTTCAGAATTGAAAATGTATTTGTAAATGTTTTCTCATACTCTTAGTTCTGTTTTTATGAAAAAGTTTTTTAGTATTTTTCATGAGACTTTGTTGAGTTCACGCTATAACTTCACTAATGTGAACTAATTTCATTGTTTACTGTAATTTCAGTTTTTGACATTAACTTCACTTTCCTCTGCAACACAGGCCATAACCAAATCACCTGAGGTAGCCTCCTCTTATGGACAGTTCATTCGCTAGAGATTCCATTGGAGACATTGTAATATCAGCACTCACTGCACATTACAGCTGTCATAAACTTGCATGAAGAACAGTGGTTTTTGTAGCCCAAAAATGCACTCATTAACTGACTCACTTGTGTACTCACTGTTTGACTTGTGAGTATTCACTTACATAGCCATTGGAAATTTTCACTCATTTCCAAAATGTTCAAAATGCAATAACTTCCAGAAGATTTTAGTTATTTTGCAATGGTGCTTCTAATGTTTACACTAGACAAGTGTGCTCCTGTTTACTGCTCTGACTACTTGCCACCAAACTCCGAATAACCTCCCAATGATATTAAGTCCTACAATACATAATGTTGGCAATAATCTGAAAGTACTTACTGTGTCTTTCAAAAACAAATCATAATTCAGTAATTTTATTTATTTTTAGATGAAGCAGATCATAAAAAAAAGATGAGCATGCGCACTAAAGTGGATGAATATATAACCAGAGCTGAAGAACTAAAGAAAATAATTTATACGGAGAGTGAGAAGGAAAAGAGAACTGATAATGAAAGTCTACCAAAGAAGTCTCATTACAGTGAGCTAAGTATGTATGAATAAATATTAATTTTCCTTTTAAGAGTATTAATGTATTGCCCATCTCACAATTTATAGACATATAGTAATAGGAAAGCGCTATGAATAGCATAGTATTGAAAGTTCTAGCATCAATGATTTTCTAGGTTCAAATGTTTTTAGAAAAGATTCATTTTTTAAAAAAGCATTATTTTTTTCTCAGAACAGTTTTAATAACTGCAGATAGCTAATAAGAACTTTGAGGAAAAGAGGCTGAAGATACTTGTGAAGATTCAGAAATGAGATGTTACAGAAATGAGATGTTACAGAAAATACTGCCTTTGTATGCATTTAAGTTTCCTATGAACTTTGAATTATTACAATCTTCTACATTAAATAATATCTAAAATATAAGTTTTGAGCGTGCACAAAAGAACATAAATTACAAAGCATTCATCAAAGTAATTAACATTGTAACAAAAATAATTGTAACAACCAAAATAGTGTACTTACACAAAATTAATAAAGAAAACCTGATATAAAAAGTTAAATGTAATAAAATATTATTTTGCTATTTTTTTCTTGTATACAGAGTCCCTTTGCAGTGTCACTCCATCTATGCAGGCAGCACTAGAAATTGGCTATGCAGCAGAGCAGTACATGTCTGAGGGCCAATACCAAATTGCTTTAGACAAATTCAAGTCATGTTTGGGTATATTAATACCCATGCTAAGTAGTGAACCAAAGAGTAGAAGACGTGAACTTCTACATAATCAAATAGAACAATGGATGAAGCAGGCTGAAAGTGCTAAAGCATTGTTGACAGTGATGGATTATAACTCTTCACCTGCCATAGTAGAAAGTAAAGGTAAGTAATCCAGTTTGAAGAGGTTCCAATTTTGATTTTAGAAGATGCACAAAAAGTAAGTATTCAGCAGTTAAGGAAGATCTTATATAGCACAGTCATATGCATGATCTGTGCAGACAAACTGTGTATTCTTGATATGAAAATAGTCTACAGATAATTGTGTTTAAATATTGCACTCTTTGTGACAATGGTTATGATAGTGTTCATCTCAAATATGATTTGCATATTTATGAATCAAATTTAAAGTGAGGTTTTAAAAAGAATATTTGCAACATAGAGACAACACCCACTGTTTTACCAAGCGGATAGCTTAGGTGGTTTCGTCTGTGGTCCATCTGTCGAAGGTCTGGGTTCGATTCCTGTGACCGACCTACCTGACCCATGGATTTTTTCGGGGTTTTCCCGGGTCACCAGGCAAATTATGGGTATGTTAATTACAGTCCCCGAATTTCTTGTCTCTCCTTTTCATGTACATTATCATTTTACGTTATCTCTCATCTGGTGGTTTCTTTCAGATTAGAAGTGTTGGCAAGTGTCTTGTTGTTGCTTGGCGGGATGATATGCTCTTGATAAAACTTCCTCCTCCAGTAGGACAGTCTCCGAACCTGATCTAGTGGTCTATTTCTGGACCACAGTAGGGTGGGATGCCGGTTGTTCTGAGCTGCTGGGGAGTTTCCAACTGCTAAAGTATAGGGACCCTGCCTTCTTCACTGTCTTGGCTCCTGGGACGGCTGCCCTCTGTCTCCTCTTGCCTCATCCTTACTCCTAGGGGTGCCCAATAGGTACAATAGACCAAATTTGGACCTCTGTGTCGAATCCCTTCTGTAGCGTAGTCAGTCCCAATGGTTTTATTCTTTATAATTAATAATGTACTCATATAGATTGTTATCATACACATTTCATCTTGTGGCAGTTTGATTACATCACTTAAGGTTTTAGTGTGAACTTCATTGACATAAGATGCTGAACTTATTAATTAACAAGCAGATCTCCTCACGCAGTGAATGAAATGATCATGGAAATCAAATAGAATAGGGGTTATAAAGAGCTGAGACTATCAGATATTCATTCTAAAGACGGAGAGAAAAACAATGAATAATAATAACTTAGCAGTCAGCTAATCTTGGCAAAGCTTGAATCTAGGTCTACTGAATAAAAGATATAATTTTAGATGGTACAATAATTACAGCTTTAAGGGAACTAAATTACATTGCAATACTATTTCTTTTTACCCACCACAATTTAAAGGTCTTGGTCTATGTACATAAAAAATAACCTACAGAAAATGCCATTTAATTTGGTAGACTTCACCAAGAATCCAAGCTTTTACTTGATTTCTTACATTTTCCGTAGCTTAGATATGACATTTTCTTTGCCTGCCTTGGTAGCGTAGATGTCTGTCTCATGTTCAAGGGGTCCTAAGTTCGAATCTCGGTCAGGGTGTTACCTGGATATGGTTTTTCCCAGGGGTTTCCCTTATCCTGAAAGGCGAATGTCGGGTAACTAAGCTTTATGGATCCTGGGCTCATTTGAGCATCATTTCATCCATTTCACTCACTGTCCAATATGACTCAACTTTGGAGGATGTAAATTACCAAAAAAAAAAACAGAAGGTACACCATTTCTAAATAAGTAAAAGCTCTGGTCTATTAAGGGAACTGAGAAATGGTTGTCTTATAATAACATGCTCTGAACCATGAGATACATTCTTTTGGGTACATGCGATCAGGGTGAAAAACATAATGTGATGCAATGTGGAAAAAATAACATGGATATTAAAATTTGTATCAGAAACTACTTGAAGCAGGGAGCTGGAGTTTCAATTCATTAAAACTTTATTTCCTTTTTCATACAACTTGGAGAAATTGAACTGTTAATATTTCTCTTCCTCTGCCTCTGTCTCAAAAAATGACATATATTTAGAAAATGTAGTTTTGTGATTATCTAATTAAAATTTAACATGGAAAATATGACCCACTTTTATGAATTCCACAAAATACTCAATAGTTGTATATGATGTTATTTCCTGATGGTCTAATGAGTACTATTTGTTTGAAACCATAGGAAATAAATTTACCTCAATGTTTCCTAAGATGCACAACAGTTACTAAGAATTCCAATAAAAAAGATGTGCCAAACTAAATTTTAATATAATACATTTTTATATGGAAGGAGCTAGAAGCAGATGTATTAAGATGTACTTACTTAAGATGAGTCAGCACTATGCCAGATGCAAAATTTAATGGCGCTTAGCAGGAGGTGCTGGTTTACACAACATCCAATCAAATGCTTGTTTATGTTTACTTGACATCTACAGTAATACCCTATAAAACATTTTCATTTCATCTTGTTACCACATATCCTCTCCTCACCCTTTGACATATGGCTACGTCTCGCATCTTTGCTAGTGGTCAGTGTTCAGCCTCCATTAAATTTTGCATCTGCCACAGTACCACTCACTAATATCACTTATATATATATATATATATATATATATATATATATATATATATATATATATATATATATATATAATTTCTGTAAAGCAGTCGGACAAGTTCTGAAGATGGGAACACATGTTCCCGAAACATGTTAACAGAGTATATTTTATTCCATTGTGGAAGGACTGTGATACAATGAAGCACAAAATTAATATAATTTTGAGTCGAACCCAAAAGAGTATTTTAGTTAATTGACAGAAATTAATTAATTATTTCTTCATACAAGCCATATACAGGCTAAGGTTTTTGATAGTCATGGTGAAAATTCAGTGCCACGGCTGGGATATGAACTGTGGCTCTCCTGGTTTCTGTCCAGTTGCTGTTACCCATTGAGCTACCATGGCCTTGAATGGCATTGAATATTTCATGTTGACTCCATCTATGTTAACAGAGATTTAAAAAAAAGTGATGTTAGTGTTACTAGTACTGACTCATCTAAGTAAATACAATACATTTTGTGTGTATTATCTTTCTAAAGGTTCAAATGCTTTAGGTACCCCAAAAAAAGTGTACTGAAGAATAGTAGGTTGAATATGAATAGTAATATTGTTTTTAATGTTAATTTCATTATAGAATTCATTTTCTTAACAATAAAAAATGTTTTGATCGTTTTTCATTTCCTAGTCTTCATAAAGCAATTAGACAGAAATTAGGTTCTTCAGAATTCCCATTTAAAGTGCCAGATTATGTTTGCATTTTAAATATTAGGTTAATAATAGCCTAGCACATGAAATTTCCATTTTTCAAAATTAATTCTCTACATTTCTCCATTCTTATGGAGCAACACAGTACTACCAGAAGAGCCTGCCTCGGTAGCGTGGTGGTAGCATGTCTGCCTCACGTTCAAGAGGTCCCGAGTTCGATCTCAGTCAGAGTGAGTTACCTGGATAGGGTTTTTCCGGGGTTTTCCCTTATCCTGAAAGACAAATGTCGGGTAGCTCTAAGCTCTATGGACCCCAGGCTCATTTGAGCATCATTTCACCCATTCCATTCATCGTCCAATATGACTTAACGTTGGAGGACGTAAATTACAAAAGAGGACTACCAGAAGATGCTCTGACAAGACTCAAAAAGTCTCAATAGAAATTTCATTTATCTAAATTTGAAACAGATATTAGAGCCTTTACAGATAATTGATTCTTGTAAGGTAATAATAATATAATGCTGTTTACTTTTTCTCACAACTTAAGTACAAATGAATGCACAAGTGAAAATAACTGTATTATATAACATAGATACCAACTTATTCGTTTTGGGGGGATGGGTAGGATTGTGCAATAAGGTTGGATATAATAAAATATTTAGCGTGATTACTAGAATAAAATATATCTATAATAGTCAAGTACAGATAACTTCATTGGGCTGGAAATTAAGTACTACTAATCTCAAAAACTATTATAAATAGTTTTTGAGATTAATTTTGACGTCACTGTTACTAAATTCCTCCAAACACATATAAGTACAACTACTTTAATTTTTATATTTCCCATAGCTTAGACACATAAAAACTAATCGGTTGATTGTTTTAAAATTTGAATGAAAATAATGCTAAGTCTCTTGAGTGTTACCTTATTGTTTTGTGATGAAAATGTCACATCTCAGCTCATTCCTGTTAATAAACTCATTCTGCCACTGAATGAAGATATAGTGACCTCTTCATGATCATAATGGATGACAGTAACAGCATTTAATGCAAATACAAGCAATTGCAAACCATTCAGGTTGTCCAGGTCACAAAGACATAGACTTGTAAAGTCCCACCAGATCAGTCCTCCCCAAGACTTTTTCTCCCCCTCTCCTTCAGGTTTTCTTCAGTCCAAGGACTATTATCAAGTTAGTATCCTAAATTTAGGGTTGAAATGTTTCCTTCCCATTAAAATGTCATTTATTACAATTGTTCACTGCGTGTGATGATTTATGTTTTAAAAACAGGTAAAAAAAGTGAGGATTTCATTCCAACAAAAAGTAATTGTAGAGGCTTACCACAACTCAAAAATGGATGTAATGTTGTTCCTCTAAGTAGATTTCTCATGATATGCCAAGTGAATTGGAAACCATTTTGTTTCACACCTTACTTTAAAAACTGATTGCAGTTATTAAAGTTACAAAATATTTTACAGCAATAAGGGATAAAACTATGAATGTATCAATAGAAAAAAATTCAGTATTTAGATAGAGTCAACATGAAAAATTCAATGCCATGGCCGGGATTTGAACCACGGATCTCCTGGTTTCCGTCCAGTCGCTCTAACCCATTGAGCTACTATGGCCAACTCACCGTCACACTAGCAGTATATAGACTAAGGTCTTTAATAGTGTGACTTTGTGGGTTCGTGAAATCAAAAGTGCAGGTTACAAACACAAAAAATTGCACTTTATTTCCATAGAAATACACTTTGTACACATACACAATACAACATACAAGGTCAACAAACACAGCTGTTTACCCGCATGCATTCAGTTACCGACTGACTGTCTTTGGCAGCCGTGCCGCCTTTTTATAGATTACTAACACACCAGAAATTTCTCAAACAATCGAGACCCGGCTAGAACAAAGGCGAACTCCCGAGAAATCCGTCTCCTCCCGCCTACCATTTCGGCGAGCTTTTATCTCCGCAGTGCACTGCCGTCTCTTTGATCTCGTTGCCCGCGCCGCCTCCGATCAACAATGGCCTGGCGACACTGCTCCTTCCTCAAGGCTGGTCGTCCCGAACAGCACTATCGTAACGGGCCAGACGATCCAGGTGTACCACCAACATCTTCCCTCGGGGCACCTTCTGGATGCGGTAGACCGCGTCGTTAATCCTCTTCAACACTCGGTACAAACCTTGCCACGGCTGTTGAAGTTTCGGACAGCGTCCCTTGGTCCGGGTAGGGCGGTACAACCAGACCAGGTCACCCTGCTGGAACCCTTGGCTGTTGGCTTGCCTGCCGTATCGGGTCATGCGGTCGCTCGCCATCTGGATGTTCTGACGAGCCATCTCATGCATGTCGTGGAGATGGTCCACCAGGTTCTCCACATAATCGGTTGCTGGCTGTTTTGCGTCCGGGGGGCTTCCGAAAGCTAGATCACAAGGGGAGACGTAACTCCCGGCTGAATATTAAGCTGTCTGGCGTCATCCCAGTGGTGTGTGTTGACGAGCGGTAGGCCAGCAAGAACAGTGACACCTTGACGTCCCAGTCTCGCTGATGGCTGGCCACGACCTTCCTCAGGTGTTCTAAGGTCTTGATGTACCTTTCGACCATGCCATCCAATTGGAGATGTAGAGGTTTTGTGCAGGTCTTGTTAAACCCAAGTCTTTCTAGTGTCTCCTTCATTAGGTTGGACTCAACATTGGTACCCTGGTCGCTGTGGAGCTCTAACGGCACCCCAAATCGCCAGAACATTTGCTCCACGAGGCAGTCTGTGATTGTCTGTGCCTCCTGGTTCAGGATGCCATACACCTCCGGCCACTTGGTGAAGTAGTCCACGACCACCATCAGGTACTTGTTGCCTCGGTCGGACACTGGGAATGGTTCAGCTATGTCGACGGCGATCCGTTCGGATGGCGCTCCGACGTTGTACTCCTGCATGCGACCCCGGTTCCTAGCCTGGGGGCCGCGACTCGCCGCGCACACGTTACATTGACGGCACCATCTCTCAGCGTCTGCTCGGAGTAGTAGCGCTCAATCAGTAGTAGCGCTGTCGGAGTTTGTCGATTGTTAGGTTTACTTCCAGGTGGCCTCCTGAAGTACCGGCGTGCACTTCCTCCAAGACCTCCGGGACCTTACTTCGGGGAAGTACCAACTGTTCCCTCTGCGTCTTCCCAATCAGGCGATTCCCATACCCGGAACAGCACGCCCTCTCTGATCTTCAATGAGTCCCACTGGGCCCAGTACGACTTGTATGTGGCGCTCCTTGGTGCGATGTCCTCCCAGGTTGGTCTTGTCCCTGCCTCCACTTCTCTCAAGAGTGGCCCCAAGTATGCGTCCGCCAGCTGCTCCCTCCTCAGGCCTGCGCTATCCCAGCCAACCGCAGGCACTGCCGTGACCACTCTGCCAGCTGCGGCACGCTCCTTCTCTTCCACTCTTGTGCACTGTCTCTTTTGGGCAGGGTCTTCGTGTTCAGAGGTGAAGTCGTACTTCTGCAGCCTCTGGACCCAACGGGCGTCTGGCCTTCCAAGTTTCTAAAGCTGAGTTCTCCAAGGTCTTTACTACCGCCGGGTGACACAGTAGTTCTTTTCTGCCTTGGATAGCGTCTTGCTGTAGTAAGCTATCACTCGCTCGTAACCCTCCTGGACTTAGGATAGGAAGCCTCCAATTCAGTGGTCGCTGGCGTCAGTGACCACAATGAAGGTGCCTTCTGGTTGTGGAAATCCCAGAATAGCAGCACTGTAAAGTGTCTTCAGATCCTGGAAAGCGTCTTCGGCGTCCTCCGTCCACACATGAGGTCTGTGTTCAGGCGTGTGAGGGGCTTGGCGATGTTGGAGAAGCCCTTTATGAAGCGGCGGTAGTAACTGCACAGCCCTAGGATACTGCGCAATTCTCTCTTATCCTTCGGCCGAGGCCAATCTCTCACGGCCTGTGTCTTCTCCGGGTCTGTAGCCACTCCGGTTGGTGAGACTATGTGGCCCAAGTAGTTGACTTCCTTGCGGAAGAGCTGGCACTTCTTCGCGTTCAGCTTCAAGTTAGTCGCCTGCAGTCTCTGTAATACCTTGCTCAGGTTGTCGAGATGGTCTTCGAAGGTCTTACCGACGATGATGTCCACGTATAGCAGGCAAGCGTCATAAGTCAACCCTCTCATCACTGACTTCATTAGGCGTTGGAAGGTAGCTGGTGCGTTACAGAGGCAAAAGGGCATAACTGTGAACTGCCAAAGTCCAGGGTCGAGAACCACTGCGCACCAGCAAGCGTGTCCAGTGTGTCGTCAATCCGGGGTAAGGCGAAGCAATCCTTCCTGGTGACAGCGTTCAACTTCCTTTAGTCCACGCTGAAGCGTAGGTTGCCGTTCTTCGTCACCAGAACTTGTAGGGAAACACCAAGGGCTGTCAGACTCTTCAATCACTCCCCTGGATTTCATGTCATCCAGCATATCCCGTACCGCCGTTTGTTTCGCCAGCGGAACGCGTCTAGGTGGTTGCCGAATGGGCCGGGCGTCTCCGGTGCCGATGTGGTGGAGCACTCGGTCCGTGCGGCCGTAGTCGCTGTCGCCTTGCCTGAAGACGCGCTGGTATCGTCTCAGCAGTTGTCGAACGTTCTCGATCTGTTCTGCGGTCAGGTGATCGGCCGCCCTCTCCAATAAGTCTTCCAGCCGGGACCCCAGGTGTTGCGTCGGCACCGTCTCCTGGGTCTCGTCGATTGGTGTTATGCTGACCACGAGCTCGCACGTCCCCAGCTCCGTTCGCTCCTGGACGGCGTGACCGTTGGGTTTAGCAGTCTCAGTGGCACCTCCTCTCGGCACGGCAATAATATCGTGGCTGCACAGAGTCCATGCACAGGCGCCTTCTGGTCCAGCATCATGTTCTTGGTTCGCTGGCCTTCCAATCGCGCCGTCACCACCACCTCGCTTCTGGCGGGGAAAAACCACGTCTTCCTTCAGGATGACTTTGCAAATTCCCAGACGTTCTTCAGGTTGCCGGAGTATGACCTCTTCTCCATTGAGCCGCAGGACCTTTCTGCCGACGTCGACCGTCGCCTCATGGCTCCTGAGGGCAAGTATCACCTCCTCAGCCACCTTCACGGCGAACACCCACTGACGCACGACACTCCGTCCCAAAGTCAACTTCAGCAGAGCCTCCTTCTCCATGGGCAAGGTGTCGCCCGATGCCGTCATAAGCTGGTATGGTCGGCTCGGCTTTCTCGTCGGCAAACCCCTGGCAATGTCAGGTCTGATGACGGTCACAGCTGCCCCGGTGTCTATGAGCACGCAGCACGTCTTCCTTCTCACCCAGCCATCTGTGATGAGGCTGTCATCCATCCGTCGACTGACGGCGCGCAATGTCGAGGGGATGGTGTTTAGCAATGCTAAACTATGTTCTATATGTCCTATATTTTTGTTTATTATTAACAAATTCAACTCTGTTATTGAAATTGTGTACTAATAAGAAAATATAAGATCATTGAATAGCTCAGGGCATTAAAGCAATTGTTTTATGAAGGGGATAAACTGATATGCCATAAAAATGGCTAATATGAAACAGTAGCTCCCTTAAAAATCAGAAGTGAGAATTAAAAAGCTGTTTTTATTTCAGAAATACTCCAATTTAGGTACTCCTTGTTTATGAGAGTTTTGAAGGTAAAGTTTGAAGCAATTGGCAGGAGTAAAATCTATGAATTTGTGCCTTTGAGTACACTATGTAGTTTACTTGAATACATTATGCTTTTAAAGCAGTAAAATCAGACATTTAAGGATTCAGTATGGTATTCTTTTCTGTTGATAAAGTGTTAAGACAGACATTTTTCTAAAATATGTATTGTCATTTTAGTTACACTTTTTTTTTAAAACATAATGTAGCTTTTACCTCTATAAAGAGGGTAGTCAGATTAAACTGTAACATAGTTAGTGGCACCTGCATAATAGGTACGTGCCAATATGACTGCCTCCGCTTCAATCCTTTGTAGCCACTTATACATGAAAATAAACACATTGAATGAACAAGGCCAACCAGTACTTTAATTTTTCACAAATTGCAATATTAATGTCCCTTAAATTGCAGCATCTTAAGTTTATCATTTGCATGTTGCAATTCTTCTTGGGAGATGTTTGATGTTTCTTTCTGTATATTATTTTGCAGTTGTTGTGAAGTTCAGTGTTTTGTTTCATACAATTTGCCTTTTAAATTGCGAGGTTGAGGACTAAGTGAGTGACATTTCTGCACTAATCATTTGCAAAGAAATCTATGCTATATGAACCAACCTGTCTTGATGAAATGTGCCCTCCATTTGTACATTTGTCAATTGAGGAAAAACTGCTATAAAATTTAGGTTTAATAACGTGCAACATTCATTATAAATTTAATGAAAAAAGGAAATTGCAATTAAATATTCTAATTGCACTCACTGGACACCTACACCAACCTTAGGATCATCTGAGGATTGATGTATAGTTTTGGATTCTCGAAGGGAAGTAATCCAGTAGTGGGGACTGGAGTCTCAGGAGAGAAGCAGCTCATGACTAAAAGTGTTGTTGCTTTATCTGCTAATATCATAGTTTGTATAAGTTGCAGCTATAACTGTAGTGATATGAAATTTGTCACAGGCTTTTGGTACCATTTGATTATAAGGAGATTGGTGTATAGGGTCATGGAAAAAGGTTGCAGCAATTTCAAATAATCATAACTCAGGAGGTATTTGAGATACTAAAACGATTTTTTTTTATTAAATTCATCAACTCAAAAGTTTTATTCTTCCCTTAGAACGTTTCTATTTGGGCTTTTTTGGTTGCTCTGCAAACATCCAGCCATTAGTCGATTTTGGCTCAACATGCTGGAGCATCTCAGACATGATTGTTTCAACACCATCAGTGATCCTGTGCCTTAAATCAGATCTCTGATCGGATTGCTGTACACAATGTTATTGAATAGGACTGGCGATACCAATCCACCAATTAGGGAATTTTGCTTGCACAGCGTTTCAAACTGGTATTGAAAAGTATGGGATTGTGCCATCTTGGTGAAATAATTTTACATTATTTTCTTAATCAGTTTAGTCCACTAGCGAGAAAATGTGCTGTTCTAGCATGTCTAAGTAAACATGTCCTGTGATTGTTCTGTCAGTAAGAAACAAAGGGCCAGTGACTTTATCATGCATCAAACTGCACCACATGTGTACTCTGTCATACTAAAATTTCATTGGATGCTTCAGATCCTCAGATTCTACAATTATGCCATTTGAACAACCATTAACATGGAATTTAACCCCATCTGTAAAGATTACACATTTTAAGAAACTTTCATCATCGTTAGTTTTGTTAAGTGTCATTTGCAAGCTTAATGCACTTTGGTGTTGGCTTAATGTGATCTTGGAGCTGAATTTTGTAAGCGTGAAGATGTAAGCGCTTATGTAACACATTTTGAATTGAATTGATATTCCAAGTTACACACAGCTTGCTTTACAATTGTTTTTTAAACTCTGAACACAACACTGCCAATTTCCTGAAACTGTTCAGTGCTCTTAGCATGAGGGGATCACCGCCATAGTCGGAAAGTGTGTGGAACAGTTATAACTGATTTAAATTCTGCTAACCACAACAAACAGTATGTGCTTTCTATTGAACTGTCGCTATTGCAATTGCACTCTCTACTAAAACAGTGTAGTGTTGCGCTTCCTGTTGAGCACTTGCGCACCAGCTGAAGGTCATGGGTGCAGTTAGGGAGGGCTGTATTCCTAACAAAAAAAGTGGGGAGACTCACCTAAAAAATTTTCCAGAGAGCTGAAGAACTGATCAGAATGCTGCACTTGTAGTTTTGCCTTCCTGCTTTGGTTGTCCTTAGCATGCCTATGACTTTTTATCCATTCTTTTATGTAATCTTCTGGCTTCCACATATTTAGTGGAGGTCCGTTAATAATAAATAACATCAGAGATGAGAGATGGCGTACAGAAAGAGAGTTCCTCAAAGGTGTCATAATTAAGTTCATCATACTGAAGCCTCTTTCACAGTTAGAGGTGCTCACAGGGAGTGTATCAATGCAAACAAAAACTGGTTTCAGTTCTTCAGGAATTTTCTCTCCGCTGAAACTGTCTGTTGAATTTGGAAAGGAAAGAACAAAGTGTTCATAAATCTTCCTTAGATATTCTTCTCCTTCTAGCATTGAGATGGCAGTTTCATAAGGCACTACTTGCTGTCCAGAACATGATTTTCTTTCATGAAGGATTTGAAATCCTCATCATTAGAAATTAACCTATTTTTCAAATTGTCACTAAGACTTTGGCAAAGTTGTTTCCTATTGATTTGGGTAGATACTCTGCTTGATTCTTTTCTGGAAGTTAGCATAATGTCTTTGAAACGGCCTTCTGAAATAGAGTTGTCTGCTTCCTTCAAGTAAACTCCTGGACTTTTCTTCAGTTGTTCAATGGTTCTTATTGATCTCGTGATTGCTCTATGTGAAGAGGGTATAGTAGTGCTGGAGGTGCAGCGACAGGATACCAATTTCTTCAAGAATGTCAGCCAGTACTGCATTGTTGAATAGAAATTTGGGACTTGATAGTGTTTTCTGCAATCCTTTAAATTCTTCTCTCGAATTTGATTTTCAGGTCATATCAGTTGAACATGCATTAAAATGAGTATTTAATGCTTGATATGACTTCCAGATAGCTCTGACTGCTCTAAAACTTGAGGCCATCCATCGCACTGAAAATACCTTAGGAATTTTCATAAGCTCAGCACCTATCTCTTGTGCAACAGCTAACAGTTCATGTTGATTCTTCAGACTGGTGGTGCAATGCATACAACTTATCAAAAAAATTGAGAACATGTGTCGCACCAGGAACATCTTCAATTGCATCAGCAACTCCTAATTTAATTCTGTAACACAAGCATTGCCATTTAAAAACTCTATTATATTTCCTTTTAAGTCTCTCCAGAACACCATTATTTCTACCTAGCATTACACTTGCTCCATGACTACAAACACCAATCAATTATCTCTTAAATAACTTGAAGAAAACCCATGTCTCTGAAGACATTTCAAAAGCTCATCTTCTATTGTTTCTGCATCTGATTTTTGAAAAATGTGTGTATGTTTCCGCCACTAATTTCTGCTCTGATATACATTTTTAAAACTGTATGCATAGCCACAGATGTAGATTCATCTATGAATTCAGAAATTTTGGATCGGTTGGATATTATACGAGGGCCGTTCAGAAAGTAACCTCCGATCGGTCACAGTGCGGGTAGTGGGGGGAGTAGCGACGCCATCTGTGCATTCACGCACTCAGCAGGCCAGTCGGCATCAAGCCGTGGTTGAGTGAACGTCGTATCTGCGCTAGTTTAGTGTTTGTGGCCATTTGAAATGTGTGCTGCAATAGAAAACCCCGCCAAATGTGAAGTGCGTGCTGTTATAAGGTTTTTTACAGCCAAAGGATATTCTGCAGCAGCTATTCATCGTGAGCTTCCGGTATCGTTTATTTGCACGATAACGCCCGTCCTCACTCTGCTCGCAGAACAACAGCCCTTCTTGAGTCCTTCAAGTGGGACGTTGTCAACCGTCCACCTTACAGCCCAGATCTGGCGCCAAGCGATTATCACCTCTTCATGCATATGAAGACATGGCTCAGGTCCCATCTGTTTGATGATGACGAAGAGCTCAAAGATGCGGTCACAGGCTGGCTCCAGGCACAAGCGGGTGATTTTTATGCAGAAGGAATTTCAAAGCTTGTGAACAGATACGATAAGTGCCTCAATCGTTATGGAGACTATGTAGAAAAATAGTGCAAAGATGTAGTTGTAAGATGTATATATTAAAATATTTTTATTTAACTTGGTGAATTTTTTGCAATCAACAGAAGGCTACTTTCTGAACGGCCCTCGTAGATGAACAAAGTTTTTTTTCATAGTTTCTGCAATGGAACCTATGATGTTGTCACAACTGAATTTGCTGTGTCGTGTTTTGCCCATGTCCTGTCCATTTTCAGTTTGCAAACTCAGAGGCTTAGGAAAATCTGAATATGGTTTTTTATATTTTGCTACAAAACATGTAGTGCGAAATACTTCCCTTGTAATATCGAAAATATGCTTCTACTTTTCAACCACAAGGTTTTGAAGAACATTTTCTTGTCTTTCTTTCTCTTGTATGCATGCTGTTGTATGAGCTTCAGAATTCTTATGTTTGTGAATTTTTGAGAGATGTTAGTTGGGCCTCTTTAGTTCTTCCACTTTAGTTCCACTTGGACGCACCAGAACTCCACTCAATTTCGTAGAAATATACTCTCCCTGTGATTTGTTTACTTTTAAATCTTGCACGTTTTTACAAACTGAGCAGCCTAATTTGCCTACCTTGGACACTAACCACTCATACTATGTCTTGAATTCACTCCATGTACTGTCACTCCAACATACAGGATAATCGGGTAAGTTTCCGGACTCCAATTGACTAGAAATTTTTTCACTGGTTTGAATTTGATTGTCACTTTTACTGATTTTAGAAGCACTTGGAGAACATTCAGAGATAGAGGAAACTGCGGATTTAGGTTTAGTAGAATAATCAACTATAGTATGTTTCATAATTAAAAAAAGAAACTATAGCACCAATAATATTCTATATTTAAACTATAGTTTATAGCACTTTATAGAAACTTGTAATATTCCACATTGAAACAACACAGAACTACTCTCCGGATCTGTTAACACTAGACTGATAAGTGAATTTAAGGGTTTCTAAAATCTCACATATTGGTCGTAGAAACTTTTACACAATGCAAGAGGAGTAGACTCAAATTACAGTAACTTCGACACATAGCACGCTTTACCCACTCGTGCATAGTGTTCTTTTTTATTGCAATGTTTGTCAAGTCCCAACCCCAAGCATGAATGCAGAAAACTTTCCATCGCTGAACTGGTTACTCAGACCCAACCCTCCTGCAAATCGTATGTGGCAATAGTAGGCATGTGGCTCTAAGTTTAATACTGTATCTTGAAATTATGACATATATTGGAATAATGACATATACTTTGAATGTTTTTATTAAGAAAGGTAATGGACTAACAAATGTATAAATAATATTAGTAGTAAGAGGACTGTGTCCCCCCTCCAAAAAATAGTAGGGGGATGGCATACATCTACATTCCCCCTCCACTACGTCTGGGTGCAGTACAGTCACATCTGAAAAAGCTTGATGAGTTCCGGATTAATTTGCAGGTCAAATTATTAATTTTTCCCAATTACAGCGGGACATATGATTTTATAAAATTGCTGCAACCTTTTTCAATGACGCTGTATTATTTTCAACTAGAACAGATTATCCCATCATTGATGGAGAAAATAATTGCTGAAACTTATTCATTGTTTCTCTCTGCACTTGGCAACCATAGCATATATGGTGCGGATGACATCATCAAGTCAAGCAAGGATTGAAGTCTTAATATTGGTTATAGAAAGGCAATACTCAAATCAGCTGTAGCATCCATGCTGAGTAGTGCACAAGATCATTCATAATCTGCACACTAAATGTCATCATATTGTACATTAAAGGAAAAATGAAAACAGTGAGAATTCCTCTTGTGATTGGTCAATATTGTTATCATTTCTCTTTTCACTTTTTTACTGCACAGCAATTACATGACTTGTTTTCATTTTCAGATGCTTGCTGCCTACAATAGCCTGAGCAGAAAGGGAGAGATTGCATTTGAAAGACAAACTAATGTCTAGTCAAGCACACTGTGATCATTTGCCAACTACAGTTTTTGTGTGAAGTGCTTACTTTTGTGATATTTAAAAGGTACAGATAAATGGTAGCACTGCCTCATTTTAGTGTAACATTCCGTTTTATTCTTTGAGAACTAAATGCAACATGTCATCCTCGTATTAGGGATCCCAGATATTTCCTGCTCTAATAAGAGTCCGACCAAAACATGAACTGCCATTTTTTGCATCATGGGGACTGGTAAGAAGAAATAGAATTTAAAAAACAAAAACTAATAATTTTAACATTTCAATCACTTCTATATACTATCTTTGTTTTCTGGAATTATTATTTACATCATTGACATTTTGATGATTCACTCCATTTGTATCTGTATTTGTATTTGCTTATTACACCATTTTATACCTTTTCAAATACAAGCACAATTACAAAGCATTTGCCTCTGAACACTTTAACGTAGTATTTTAAAGAAGGGTTATGGTAATCTAAACAATGCTTATTTTCTGTGCAAACAGTCGCAAATCTCAAGATGTTACCAGTATTCCTATGAGCAAGGACAATGATACAATGAAGTTCAAATTGCAGTGTTACCAGTAATGTCACAGCACTATTTCTAATATAATCTAAGAAAAAAGTTCCTGAATATATCAATTGTAATAATTCATATAGGAAAATTTATTAATTTAATTTGTAGAACTTTTGTATAGAAGACATAACTTTTTAAAGATTAATTACACATCAATAATTTGATGATGTACAAATAAAACTTAATACTAAAAAGTGAAAATATTTTTCATTCAGATAACATCCTACATAAACTTGACAGAAGTGTACTTCTCAGAAATTACAATTATTTTGCTCCAAAATAGCATTCAGGGTTGTTTCCAAGTACAGAGGTTTTAAATGGTTGGGTGTGGAAGGAATGTAAAGAGTAGACAGAACCATCAAAGAGAATGAAAAGCACCATTGTAGTGAACAAATTTTATCCTTATGCACAAAGCTTTTCATTCAGTACTTGAACACTCAAAAATTGCCGTAAGTATCACTTGGGGCCAAAACTGTTACTCCTAGAATGTTTTAGAAATGTTCCACCTTGTTCAGCTACTTGTGTAACCTAAATTAAATCCCAATTTTAAATTAATGCCATAGTCTTTGTTTGTTATAGAAATATGCAAGTATAAGTTCTAAGGATTTTTTATGTAAAGAATGCAGTGCCATAAGTAGTATTTTAATTTCAAACTCTGGGATCCCTATGTTAAGGGTACAGCATAGATAAATAAAGTTCTTCATTTTAAAGCCTATGATTCATTGCCAAGTGCTATTATGTTTGAAAGGAATGCTTTTTTTAATGCAAATATATGGATTATATTAAATTTATTGGGAGTCGATTAATGACACTAAACAACATTTACTTTTAAATTTTCCCGGAACTAGTTTCAGAGGCCTTCCCTCTATCCTCAGCCGGACATTGACTGGTTCTCATTGGTGTAGCTGGCAATATTTTATCATCAGTCTCCTCTGGTGGCAGTTCGAGGAACTTGCTGAACAAATCTTTCTGGGGGATGTCGAAATTGAATACTTTGTTCCTATTTTTTGACATGACGATTTGTTCCCATGTGGACAGTTCTTGTTTTCCTGTTGTATGTTTTAATACCAGAACCAAAATTACTAAAACATACAACAGGAAAAGAAGAACTGTCCACATGGGAACAAATCTTCATTTCAAAAAATAGGAACAAAGTATTCAATTTTGACATCCCCCAGAAAGATTTGTTCAGCAAGTTCCTCGAACTGCCTCCAGAGGAGACTGATGACAAAATATTGCCAGCTACACCAATGAGAACCAGTCGATGTCCGGCTGAGGATAGAGGGAAGGCTTTGAAACTAGTTCCGGGAAAATTTAAAAGTAAATGTTGTTTAGTGTCATTAATCGATTCCCAATAAATTTAATTTATACAACACTGTTTTCAACACTTCCATGAAAGGATTTATATGGATTATATTTATGAAGCAGTTTAAAAAGATTAGCTTTGTCTTCTAACTGATTGAATGTGGTCAAAAAAGAAAGAAAGAGGACACTTGGGTTATCAGCTGTTCAGGATTATACTTGAAGCTGCTTTTTCTAGGTGCCTTCATAACTAAACATTTATTTCATTTGTGCAACATTTCAGTTAAAAGGTGTGCAAATGTAATCATAATGCAGAAGGAATTGATTTCAAGTACTATCTTTCATTAACTTATAACTTTTCAAACCCTGTCTATTTATTATAATACATTTTGTCCAACAGTTGTAACATTTGTTTGTGTACCTCTATAATTTTGAGATCTTTATGGGTCATAATGCACTTATGTAGGTAATTTTGCCAGTTTTCAAAGTAAGTGTAAGCTACTTAGAGAAATTTTTCAGAATGACCTCTGTATTTATCACTACTATTGAAATGTAAAATGCCTTTCACAAAGCCAGTTTTTATTTGTTTGTTTCTTTGTTTTTTCAAACTAGAAAGTAAAAAGAGTAATAACATGTCAAATCTGGGCCAAAAATTTTAAAAAGTGCTTCATGCTGATTTTTGGTAAGATATTCAACAGTGGTATTTGCAGTGCTGGCAAGGGCATAGTGAGAAGAGGAAATAAATATCCTTTCCCAGAAAGAAGTATATAAAAGTTATTAAATTTTAGATGAGTCGCATTTCTTACACATCTGCTTCACTTTCGTACCTATTTTGAGGACATGTTTCGCAAATCTTCATTTGCATCTACGTAGATGCAAATGAAGATTTGCGAAACATGTCCTCAAAATAGGTACGAAAGTGAAGCAGATGTGTAAGAAATGCGACTCATCTAAAATTTAATAATTTCTCGCTTCACTGTGGTGTTCCAATACAGTTGAATCTCGATATATAAAAGTTAGTTAATTGTACATTGAAAAGCAGATGAATGTGGATTAGATGCAGTGAAATATTGAATGGAAGTACATATGTATATCCATGGTAAAGGAAGTTTGAGGTTATTGTTAAGCATTTTCCAATACTGGTTTAACTGGAATTATGATGCATTACCATGAGATACAATTCAGTAGTGTATTTCTATCCTTCTATTAAAACGTTAATTTTGAAAGTTAGCATTTGACAAGTTAGTGGCCAAATTTGGAACTGCAGTTAATGTTGCTGATGTTTGAAATTCATGGTCATACAAAACATATACATGAAAAGTCATTACATTTTGTGTGTGTGTAATTTACGTCCTCCAAGGTTAAGTCATATCGGACGGTAAATGAAATGCGTGAAATGATGCTCAAATGAGTCCAGGGTCCATTCATTCGTCAGGAAAACCCCGGAGAAAATCTTATCCAGGTAAATCCTTTTATGGAAGTGTTGAAAACAGTGTTGTTGTATAAATTAAGTTAATTAGGAGTCGATTAATAACACAAAACAACACTCACTTTTAAATTTTCCCGGAATCGGTTTCTGAGGTCTTCCCTCTATCTTCAGCCGGACATCGACTAGTTCTCATTGGTGTAGCTGGCAATATTTTGTCTTCGGTCTCCTCTGGTGGCGGTTCGAGGAACTTGCTGAACAAATCTTTCTGGGGGATGTCGAAATTGAATACTTTGTTCCTATTTTTTGAAATAAAGATTTGTTCCCATGTGGACAGTTCTTCTTTTCCTGTTGTATGTTTTAGTAATTTTGGTTCTGGATTTATGTTGTGGTTTTTTTCCCAAAAATGCGTGGCAACTGCTGATTTTTCTAATTGTTTGTATTTTATGTTCCTAAAATGTTCCTTTGCTCTTGTTTCTAAATTTCTTTTCGTTTTTCCAATATAAATTTGACTACAGTCACAGCATTCAATTTGATATATACCAGATTTTTTGTTAGATGGAATGGCATCTTTGATGTTTGAGCAAATTAGGTTTTTTAAGGAGTAATGGTTCACTGGAGCTAGTTGAATGTTTTGTTTTTTGAAGACTTTTTTGAATTTATCAAAGGCCCATGGATGGTAAGTGAATTTTTTGAAGATCATTTTAGTTTCTGTAGCTGAGAGGGTTGTGGTTTCCTTTAGTAGTTTCTTCTTTTTTGCTAAGTTCACTTTTTTGTCTACTAGTGATTTGGGAAAGTCATTTTTCTGTGCTATTTCAATAATTTTGTTGTATTCTATTTTGTATTCTTCTGCTGTGAGAGGGATGTTGACCAGTCTGTGTGCTAAACTATTAAAGATTGCCTGTTTGTGGGATCTTGGATTGTAGCCATTAGCTAATGGCTACAATCCAAGATCCCACAAACAGGCAATCTTTAATAGTTTAGCACACAGACTGGTCAACATCCCTCTCACAGCAGAAGAATACAAAATAGAATACAACAAAATTATTGAAATAGCACAGAAAAATGACTTTCCCAAATCACTAGTAGACAAAAAAGTGAACTTAGCAAAAAAGAAGAAACTACTAAAGGAAACCACAACCCTCTCAGCTACAGAAACTAAAATGATCTTCAAAAAATTCACTTACCATCCATGGGCCTTTGATAAATTCAAAAAAGTCTTCAAAAAACAAAACATTCAACTAGCTCCAGTGAACCATTACTCCTTAAAAAACCTAATTTGCTCAAACATCAAAGATGCCATTCCATCTAACAAAAAATCTGGTATATATCAAATTGAATGCTGTGACTGTAGTCAAATTTATATTGGAAAAACGAAAAGAAATTTAGAAACAAGAGCAAAGGAACATTTTAGGAACATAAAATACAAACAATTAGAAAAATCAGCAGTTGCCACGCATTTTTGGGAAAAAAACCACAACATAAATCCAGAACCAAAATTACTAAAACATACAACAGGAAAAGAAGAACTGTCCACATGGGAACAAATCTTTATTTCAAAAAATAGGAACAAAGTATTCAATTTCGACATCCCCCAGAAAGATTGGTTCAGCAAGTTCCTCGAACCGCCACCAGAGGAGACCGAAGACAAAATATTGCCAGCTACACCAATGAGAACTAGTCGATGTCCGGCTGAAGATAGAGGGAAGACCTCAGAAACCGGTTCCGGGAAAATTTAAAAGTGAGTGTTGTTTTGTGTTATTAATCGACTCCTAATTAACTTAACTTATCCAGGTAACTCACCCTGACTGAGATTCGAACTCGGAAACTTTTAAATTTGAGGCAAACATGCTGCCATCTATGCTACCAAGGCGAAACTTTCCTGTTCAAGCCCACATTGTAATGCAACAAATAAAAACTATTTTGTTAAAACTGAAACTACTTAAAGTGAAGCAATGCAAATACATATTGCAATAAATTATAACAATTGTGACAAACTTCACTTTTCTGTTTGAGAAATTGCAAAATCCTCAGGACTAGTTTCACAATGTCTTTGCGTCCTCAGCTAAATAAAAACTAACCTATACCAAGTAACAAATTATTAAGAAGGAATACTGAAAACTGCAAAATTAAGACATGATATCAATTTAAAGGATAGAGTATAATGCAGAAAATGAATGCAGCAAAGAAATACTATGAGTTAGCAACGTAGCAACAGATTTCCTAACTTTAAAGAGAGTCGATTAAAGACACTAGACAACACTTACTTTTAAATTGTCTAGTGTCTTTAATCGACTCTCTTTAAAGTTAATTTATCATAACACTGTTTTCAACACTTCCAAGAAAGGAATAACAGATTTCCTGTTGGCTTGATTTCTTATTACAGGGATTTTAGGTTCTACTGCCTCTTTCTCTCACATCATGAGAAAGAGACAGAGAGAGAGAGATTGCGCCGATTTAACTTGAGCCCTATTGTGACGAACTCCTATCCCCTGGGAAAAGAACGAGGGAAAAAGAAAGAAAGGACTGTGCCTTGCCTACAGTTCTGAATGCTGTTGAAAATCTTATACTTGTTATGTATTGTTTTTGTGCAGCATGGACATGTGGTAGCTGAAGGCATTTTGAACTGTCACAAAGGCAGCTGTTATGGTTGTAAAAGAATGTGCTTATAAATGTAATGCTTTTTTAATGCTGTTTATAGATTTACATTTATCACTATACAAAATGTATTCAAGTTTCAGCTGTCTTAAATTAATTGTTCATTTATAACACTTTGTACCTTTATGAAAGGGCCCTTGTTTCATTCCATTTGATTATGAGACTTTTCTCTTGTTGAGCATGCTAGAGTGGGCTACTATTAGTCTTGTAAGGTCCTTGAGAGACATTTATGAATTATTATTTTCCTATGCTGTTTTGTTAAGCTCTGTATCAATGTATCATATTGAATATGGAATGCTACGATTTGACACAGCTTAAAAGATCTAATCTTCATAGAATGACAGTTAAATATATTTTCATAAAACTGCTTATGAACCAATTAGTAGTTCCTTATACCGCAAGATAATAGAGTTTGTGTGGCATATTTAAGTTTGACTCCTACTATTGTATACATTTTTAATAAATGTTGGAATCTTCTTGGTAAGTAACTTAAATTATTTGTAATTATGAGGGCTGATCAAAGACTGACACTGATTTTTTCTTCTATAGTTTCTTTACTAGTTTTCTGTCTGTACTACAATTATTTGAAAAGAGTGGAATTTCATGTATGATGTCCATTAGTGGCAGCTGTCTCACACTGGTAGGTTGATTGGCAGTAATGCATTTCACATAGCACAAAATGGAAGCAACATGAAAGATGCAGTTCACTGCAATAACATTCGTTTTCATCTCTGAAAGCTACGATAAGTTGCAGCAAGCAAACAGTGGAGATTTTAGGTGGTTCATGGACTTCAAAGAAGGCAGAATGTTAAGCAAGATGGGCCTTTGTGTTTCAGCTTCTGCTGTAACTGATGTCAGCATCAACGTAGATGCTATGATTGTCTATGAGGATTGATGGATAACCTTGTGTAAACTCAATGATGTGTTGAGAATTTCATACAGTAATACTTTTAGAATTATGCGTGATCATCTCCATATGACCTGTACTTGGGTCCGTGGGGTGCCACAATACAATACAATGTTTATTAGCCACAGGAATTCATACAGAATTGTAGGCATTGTCAATATAGTTAGAGTATTTGACAATATTTCCAATTCATCTATAAGGTGTTTACAATATAAAGTTTACAGATAATTTATGCAAATTACTATTCACACTTGGAAACATTAAGACACTTGAGTACAATAACAGATCAACTCAGTTATGAATATTTATGCAGACACTGGCTCTAGTATTACACTTAATTTTAATGCTTTGGCCAGTTAAAGTCCTTCATTGATGAGTTCCAATCTCGGACACATGAAACAAGAACAGAAATATAATACATTAGTATAATTTGATGCAACAAACTGAATTTACTTTACCTGAATTATACTCTAAGTATTCATTTACTGAGTAAAACTATTTTTTTTTTAAGAAATTATGTAGCTCTGTCTTAAACTTATTTATAGAGGGTATGTTTTTTAATTGTCCTGCACCATGGCATAGCGGGCTAAGGCACCATGCCTTGGTCCCTGGCCACAGAAAGTGGCCCTGGTTCGATCCCACCCATGTGGTGGGGATTTTAGGTTCCAGGTATAGGACCAGTGCCCACTCAGCATCGTGAGGAAAATGAGGAGCTTACGATAGGTAAGTGGCCCTGGTCACAAAAACCAACATTCCAGCTGAGGGATCTGAGATGCTGACCACATCTCCTCTCCGTATCGGTTCGATGACCGCCCACCTCTGCCATGCATAAGTGGGCGTGAGGCCGGCAGTTGGTTGGTAGCCTCAGGCCCACTTGGGGCTGTTACGCCATGGGTTACGTTTATTTTTTTTAAATTGATTTGACAAGTGGTTGTATAGCTTTAAATCCATGTATTTGACAGAAGTCTCAAATAGTTTTGTTTTATGAATATAGGTGTGTAATTTGTCTTTATTATGTTTGTTATGGGTGTGTATTTCAGCATTTGTGACATAGTTCACAGTATTAGTCTTCATGTAAATTAGTATCTGTTTCATATATAAACTTAGTAGGTTCGGGATATTCAAATCTCTGAAATTATTTCTGCAGCTTCCCATTTTTGCAATACCAACCATAATTCATAATGCTTTCTTTCGTAGTTTAAATATCATCTTACTATTTGTAGCATTTCCCCATTGTTGTCCATATGATAGTGAATGAAAAGTTAGCAAATAACAGTTTCTGAGTGCAGTAAATTGTACTTGAGGCTTCAGCTGATGTAAAACAAAACAAAAACGGCTCAGCTTCTCTGCTAACTTTTCTATGTTTGTCCCAACTTAAATTTTTGTCTACCCATAGTCCTAAGAATTTAGTTGCTGTTCAAAATGTACCAATCTGTAGCCAATTCTGATGCAAGGGTTTCCCAGTTTTCTACGAACCTTGTGCTGAAAATTGAGCGCTATTGTTTTTATTTCATTTACAAGCAACTTATTGACTTGTTGACTCCCTTAAGTGCTCTCTTTGCCAATAGAGGGTATGTTTTCTGTATCATTATGATCATGAAGGAATACAAGCCAGTGTAGTGTGAAAATTGCCAGATTCTTTAACACCTTCCATCTTCAGGATTGATGATCCCATTTTTTTATAATAATAGAATCATTCACTTGCATGCAGTTCCCCCTCATACTACTGTTAAAGCAGCACATTGGTATTGGCTTAACTGAGGAAGCATATTACAAGAAAACAACTAGAACTTCATTGGACTGCTTGGTGACTTCATCATGACATGAGGTCTCACATCACAGATCCAGTCATGTAGTTGCTGGTTAAATTCAACGTTACCTGTGTACTTATACCATCTTTTGATATAAAATATATATATATATATATATATATATATATATATATATATATATATTTATTCCCATCATTAAAGACACAGCCCTGAGGCTGAACTCTGAAGCAGTGCTCAAGAAAAGCAAGGCAGTTCTCAAGGAACCTGCAGGGAATGGCCTAAACCCTGTGTTGGAGAACTGGCAGAGATGCTATAAAAAGCGCACTCAGGTCGAAAGGATTACTTTGAAAAAAGATCATGTAAACATTGAAATGGAATAACAAAAATCTGAGAAAAGATCATACTCAGTCTTTGTTGATCAGCTCTCATATCTAGCTTAAATGGTTACCTTACCATCACCTTAATTCTGTCCACAGTTATTAAATGAGTTATTTTAATTGAAATAAAGCATATACATTGAAGATTGTAACTAAGAAAATTTCTACATTGCCTCTTACATGCATATAACTTATATAACAGTAAAACTGCCGTATTAGAGCTTATTTATTTTATCTATGCACTTGATTTTCCTTAGGGCTTTCTTCCATGATTTTCATCTTTTACCAGCTTTTATCAATCCTGTGTCTTGCTTCCTCAATACCCATCCATGCCTGCAAACTTATATGTCTTCTAGAGTGATAAGTAGGAGGGTTATATCATCTTCTTTGAAGATAAAACAAGAAGAAACTTGAAGCATGTAACAAAAAGGATCAAAGAGTAGCAGTGCTTTCATTTTTTGTGTATATTCCTTCCTACATTTATACCATAATAATGGCAGCAATCAGTCTCACATTGCATATACCTAAAATGTAATATTACATTTAATTAGGTATAAGTTGCCCATTTAGTTACCATGGCATATTGATAGTACAATGATGGTACCTGAGTGGTTAAGAGTAACTGGATGAAGACTGGGGGATCTGTGGTTCAAATCCCAGTTATGGCATTGAATTTTTCAATCTGACTCTACCTACAATGTCTTGTATTTGAAATTTATCATATCCACAGCCATCGGAATAAAAATAGTATAAACATAGTTTGACTTTTTTAAAACTACTTTTTGAATATAGATATAAAGCAACTTCTTACAGGTTTACTATAAAATTAGTTTTATTGCCAAAATATTGTGTTTAAATTTCTTTGATGTAGTCCAGTGAAATGTAGTTTCCAGTTTTGTAAGCCGTGGTCCAAGTAATGAAAATCACCTGATGTATTGCACTTAACTCCATTGAGCGTCTTCAGAGATAAGAGATTCCTGGCTGATTTACCACTAAAGTGAGAGTGTCTGAACTGTATCTAGACAGATGGGACTATTCTTTCATCTTCTATTGATCACATGTCTGCCAATCCTGGCCAGACAAATCATTTGCCAATTTTCTTGGAGACAAGGATTGATGGAAAAGCAAACAATATGAGATGATGGAGCAGACCCTACTGCCTATTTATAGTTCTGACACTTCATCAAGTACAACTATAGCAAATCAATCAGGAGTTGCTGACCTATGAAGAGGAGCTAATAGGCACAATGTCAGAGATTTCATCGATGGACCATAACTTACAAGCCCAGAAACTACATTCTGCTAGATAAACTGACCATGAAAGTCTCAGCATATATATTTCTTAATGTGGTCATACAATTATTTAATTTTGAAATATTGTCGGCATTACCTAATCATTTTTATATTTACATATAATCCGTTCAGCTGATTTCCCTTTCATTAATGTTTAAGGCGATTGTGGCTAATATTCATATATTTACTGCCTTCATTTTTCAGTTTCACCAGAATTTTTATATTAGTGATTTAGCTTTCATTGTGGGTATACTTGGGTAACTTCTCAATCCTTTTTGGAGTCTCTAGGGATCTGTGATCTACTTCAACTTTTTAAAAGCACCATAAATCCTGTTTCAGCACTTACTTTTTGTACTTTCAACATTTTAGCAGACTTTCAGAGTAAATATAAATTTTTTGTCTGAATTTGAATCACTGCATATCAAGTAGGAATTGCATATTTTTCTGGACATGTTGTTATGTTTGTGGTATAAGATTAATTAATCTATGAATTAAATATCCTGTTCCTTTCCAGTGGTTTAGGTGAAATGAAATAATTGTTTTAATGTGAAAAGGTAAAACTGATATCTTCTGCAGTAATAGGTGCCAGTTGATTAGGAATTTATGAATAATTAATAGTAAGATTCTGATGACTTTCTATCTGTGTTTTGGTAAGTCTAATTCATTAATAAGTTGTGTATAAATCTGTTCCAGAGTAAAACAAGTTAAGCTAACCGTATTTGTTAGGCTTTTTTTTTGTGTGTGCATTGTTTGCTAGTTTTGTGGTATAGGGCACTTTTAGGAGTTTTATTGCATTAATCTGCATGTTTATGTACTTCAGGCAGTTTAATTGCAATTTTATCCATTTAAAATACATTTCATAAGGGAACTATTATTATGCTCACACCTATATGCACTCAAGAGTTTGATGGCATCATTTCAGCTCTATATGGGGCCTGTGTGCCAAAAATTGGGTGGGCAGAATAGCTGGAAATACTCGAAAATGAGTCCAGAATATATAGGAACATATAGGCATAATAACACAGCATTGTACGAAAGGGGTTGTTTACCCCTGGCTGGCAGCAGTCTTACACATGGCATACGTAAGGCGCCGTCCCACACACCCAGACAGGGCTGACGAGGGATGTCCTTGCAAGTGGTCACATGCAGCAGCATCATCCAGGCTTCAGTTTTGGGCATTATGGTCATCAAATTTTCGGGTGCATAGCAGTGTGAGTAGTTCCCTTGTTAAGTTCTTTTAGCCTTTCTTTGTTTTAAGGGTAGAGGAACATTTCCGTTCGTTATATTTCATTTTTTAGTACTTTGTTTGGTTCTTGACATACCAAATTAAAATTGTATTTAAGTTTCAGAAAACTAGACAAACACACTTTCTTTTTCTTCTGTGGATTGGCAATGAACTTAACCAGTCACCAATTTATGTTACACTTAATAGTTAGCAGATAGGTGCATTCCTTAGTAGATGACTCATTGTGTTTATTAACATTTTATGATTAGTAGGTGCAGATTAGGTATCTTTTACAAAGTATGAAGAATTGATGTGTGGAGGTCATCATGCTTAAAGTAAAGCAAAATATGGTGTATAAGTTAAAGAATTTTGTCTTGCATTATGGCGAAAAAAATTTCTACACTGAAGCAAACATACAAACTATTTCATAAACATTAAACAAAGAAAATAAAAACAGTGAAAAAAAAATGCTCCAAAACAATACACCAAATTAAAAATGAAAAGAAAATTAACTTTAACAGCCACATCATGAAATCCCTTAAAAAGAAACCAGTCATATACACTAAAGCAGATAAGGGGAATAAAATAGTAATTTTGGAAAGAGCAGAATACACAAAGAGGCCGGAAGACCTTTTAAAAGATAGTAATTACTAGGACCCAGGTAGTTACGTAAATACATGAAAGTAAATATATTTACATATCTTGCCCTTAAGTACATATTCTCATATATTTTACTTTTCAGTACATATTTTTACATATTTATTGATATTTCCAAGCTTTGTTGCAATTTTATTTGTTTTAACATGCGTGTTTGTACTAGTAGTATATAGCTAGCAGTAGACAGTCTGTCTGTCTGGTCTGTCGCGTTGATCTCATGATTAGCACCTTGGCACTGCATGTCCGTACTTTACTGCTGCATGTCCAAGTCAAGCCATCACACGAGAAAATAGTCGGCTGCAATGGCCAGCGTGTGTATATTGAACTTTTCATTGTAGTAAAAGATGCAGAAGGAGAAAACCTCACTCTGTGTTAAGTTAAAGCTTTACAGAAAGGAATTTAAAAATTTTTCAACAGATGGAAAGGTCCTATTTTGCTTGGTCTGCGAGAAGAATGTTCCCTGTTCTTAACGTTTTCAAGTGTTGTAACATTTGTCCATGTCATGTGATCAGGCCTGTGCTTCGAACACCACATCTCAAAAGCAAGACATATTGGAAATGTTATAGTGGGCGTGTTGAAAGATAAAGAAGCGAGTGAGCCTGTGTTAATTTGTGAGGTGTTACCAAAATGCAATCATCAAAGTATTGCTAAATTATTTAATGATACAATGGGACTTATGGGGTGAAACATAGCAATGTCTGGCTGAGGATGTGAATAAGTGTTTTCACAAAATTGCAATCCTGATCAGTTTTATAAGAAATGTTTCATCATTTCTTATAAGCTAAGTGAAGTTTTAAGTTAAAAATTATTATATTTTTATATACAGCAATGTGTTCCTTCTTGTGATGGATGCAGCACCATATATGTGCAAAGCTGCCACAGCTTTGCAAGTTTTTATATCCTAAAATGTTACATCTCACATGTCTTGTCCATGCATTCCATCACATAGCAGAACTGGTTCGTTCTAAATTTTCTAATGTTGACGCCTTTCATTTTGAATACAAAGAAAGTGTTTTTAAAGGCTTACAGCAGAGTTGATACATTTAAAGAACTGTTTCCTAGAGCTTCCACTCCCTCCTCAGCCAATCTTAACAAGGTGAGGAAGCTGGATTGATGCTGTAGGCTATTATGCAAAGAATTTTGATTCTGTGAAACAAGTTCTCCAGCATTTTGATTCCCAAGATGCAGTTTCTGTTGAATCAGCGAAGGAATCATTTAGTGACGTGAAATCTAAAAATGATATTGCCTACATTCAATGCAATTTTTCCCATTTATGCCATTAAATCGTTGGATGCATCTTTGGATGATGCATCTCTTGTTTCAAGAGCAAAGGAACACTTTAGGAACATAAAACATAAAGAATTAGAAAAATCAGCAGCTGCCACGCATTATTGGGGAAAAAATCACAACATAAATCCAGAACCAAAACTACTAAAACATACATCAGGAAAACAAGAACTATCCACATGGGAACAAATCTTCATTTAACAAAATAGGAACAAAGTATTCAATTTCGACATCCCCCAGAAAGATTTGTTCAGCAAGTTCCTTGAACTGCCACCAGAGGAGACCTATGACAAAATATCGTCTACTACACCAATGAGAACCAGTCAATGGCCGGTTGAGGATGGAGACAAAGTCTCTGAAACATGTTCCGGAAAAATTTAAAAGTAAGTGTTGTTTAGTGTCATTAATCGACTCCCGTTAAATTTAATTTATTATAACAACACTGTTTTCAACACTTCCAAGAAAGGAATTGTACATTAAGTACATTAAGTAAACTTGCTTAATTGCATTATTTTATATTGTGGAATTTTGAATTTCCCTTAAACTTATATTAAGATAAAAATTTTCAATTTTAAAGACATTTTTTTTAATTTCATATGACTTTTTTGAGGCATTTAGATCATAATTGCATTTTAAGTGCATTTTATAGTATATTAAAGGGTATAAAAATCAAGATATCTTACATTCCCTGGCCATGTCTATATTTTAATCTTACTTTCCATTCATAAGAGCAATCAATGATATGAAATTTGCTTGTGGTCTGCCCGGAAAATAGGAATAAGTTTGAGAATTCATTGTCACACCAGCATTTTGCCATAGTAACTCAGTGGTAGAGCAATTAATGTGCATAGACAAAAGATCTGTGGTGCAAATCCCAGCTATGGCATTGAGTTCTTCAGTTCTAATTCCGCCTTTTAATTATATCTCTGTGAGCTTGGAAAAATTCCAAACTCCCTTCATTTAAAGATTTGGGATAAAAGTACAACATTTTGCACAGTATTTGCCACAGTAAGATCCTCTGTTTATCTAACACAGCTATTCATTAATGTGCTCTATAGGTTGCAGATTTGTCAGACCTAGTGTGGCTTCCTGTGATGGCAGGTTTCATCACTTGCAGGAAGAAGATTATTAGGTAAAAAGTATTTCTTGTTTCAGTTACAGCATGAAATTATGCATAAATGTTGAACATATGTCACATCACTAATACTTACTTCACATAAAAATAAATAATTTTAGAATAAAATATATATATATATATATATATATATATATAATTAAGTGAGTTTTATAACTTACAAGAGCTTAAAGCAAACATTGATGGGGTAGCAGACTATATTGGTTTAATCATAATAGACTTATTATTAATAATAACAAAAGTGTTGTGGTAGGCTTCATCATAAAGTTAACAAAAGTGCGAGTTTCCCAGCATTTGCTTAGAGAATGAATTGGTATTACAATATAAAAATAAATTTTTGAGAGTTTGGGTTGGTAGTAATCTTGATTGGGGAATTCATATTGATGCTTCAAAAAAATATGCCAAATTTGTTTTGCGTTATGTACATCAGTTAATTTTGACATACTTGAAATAGCCTACTTTGCATACTTTCACTTGCTGTTATCCTATAGCATAATATTCTGGGGAAAGTCAAGCTATAACAAGAGAATTTTTTAATACAAAAGAGGGCAATATGTTTAGTTCTAATTCTCCAGCAATACAAGCTGCAGACCTTATTTCATATAATTATATATTTTGATAGTCCATCTGTGTACCTATCTTTATGAAATGCTGGTCTTCACGCATAAGCAGTTAAATTATATCACGAATGCTGAAATTGATAGGCACAATACTAGAGGTAAATTAAATATTCAGGGCATAAAGGATCCAACATATCCTAAGTATGGTATGGGTGCACACATACCGCACCACGGCAGATCAACCTAACCGTAGGACCATCCCCAACTAACTCTGACAGCTGCTTAAAGCCAAAAGAGGTGTCAGGAAGCTATTGCAAGGACTGCGCCATCCCAGGATACAAGCAGTCTACCAGAGGTGAAAATCCCTGGCTAAATGGCTGCTTCTGCTCACTGCAAAAGGACCTGGGAGAACACAATGCATTGAATAGACCTTATAGAAAAGCAACCCTGTCAGAAAATCCGACTCATGAAAGATCGAAGCCAGCATCAGCATCCCCACAAGGCACTAAAGAGAGACTCGCCTGTGAGCCCCAAGAGAAAACCATTTGCTTCGTAGACCATCTGGAGTCTCAATTCCAACCCCGGGAAGTCCCCCAGGACGATGATTTCACCGAACTCGAGATGACGGCAGACTACCTCTCTGAGGAACCCCGTCACCACACGAAGCGATCCAAAACCCAATTGTCTCCCGAAGACAGGTGGCCTCCCAACTCCTAAGCCTTAAACCTAATAAATCCCCTGGGCATGACGATGTCGCGGCACCAATGCTCGAGCACCTTCCCCGAAAAACTGTGATCCATTTGGCTCGGATTTATAATGCATTCCTGCATCGGCGCCACTTTTCAGCATGTTGAAAGAAGGGGAGAGTAATCGGCATTCTGAAGCCCGGCAAGGATCCCGTCTTCCCAGCAAACTACCGCTCCACCAGTCTGTTCCCAATCGGTGTAAAAGTCTTTGAACGGTTACACCTGTCCCGCCTAACTCCTCTTTTTGAGGAACGGCATCTCCTCCCGAATCACCAGTTCGGTTTTCGTCAGGGATACTCCACAACCTTGCAGTTACTGCGTCTTGCAGAGAAGGCTGCCTTGAGATTCAGGAAAACTTAGAAACCGTCGCGGTACTCTTGGACGTGAAAAGGCCTTCGCCACCACATACCACCAAGGACTATTGTACAAATTCAAAGAAGCCCAACTCCCTTCCGTTTACTCACCCTGATCAGCAGTTTTCTTCGGGACTGTAATTTCACGTTGCAGATGGATGGGAAGATATTCTCAGCCAGACTCGTAGCGGCAGGAATACCAAAGGCAGTGTACTGTCACCGTTACTGTACCTTAAAACATTAAATAACGTTTATCTGAATTATTATTGGTGCATATTCTCCTTCACATTACCCCGAATAATTGTGAGTGTATTGCATACGCAAAATACCTAATCGCTGTAAATCATATACAAATCACAAAGAAATGACCCAGCTTGATATACATGCGAATGAAGTTTTGTTAGGTTATGTCGAGAGGATTGAATGAAAAAAAAAACGCTAAATAGAGTAAACGTCCGCTAAACTACCAAAAGAGGCCAATTAAAAAAATCCCCTTTAGCAGCGTCCCATCCTTCTTTTATTCTATCTGCTGGTGTATGTTTAATATATTTGCATACTAATAAAAAGCATATCTTGAAATTCATGTCAATAGTCTAAGAACTTCTCCCAGTTTTGAAATATGTTTTTATAATTTTATGCAAGTGGTAAATCATAACGGATAACGAAATCGCACTGCCATACATTGGGGCTCACTGAATTTGTATGAAATAAAATGTTCGGTACCATTTCGAAAGTTTCGAAATTCTTTAAATATTTTTCATATCGAACTGTCATGCGACGTGTGTAAACTAATTAACACGAATCTTTGTTCCATTAGAAATAGTGACAATATGTCACTATTATATTTAATTTTACGTATTTGCATGCAACTAGGTTCATATTGCCTATTTTAAAATTGATTCTACTAACATATTTATGGTGATTAATGTTATCATATAGAAGAATAATTCTTTACATGTACATGGGTTTACGTGAGTCAAAAATGCAAACAAAATTGTTTGTGGGTGATATATGCTTTTTAGAAAAAATTGCATTCTTTTGTACATCTTTGTGAACAGTATATAACGAAAAATAAATTTTAAAAGGGGAATTCCAAATTTTTCACTTAGGTCAGGAGCTTTCTAAGAAACCATTGGGAATATTTTAATGAAATTTACCCAACTGTTCTCCTACCTTTTATTTGATAAAAGTTTTCAATTAAAATATTCGACAGTCACAAATTGGTTAGGAGAATTAATTTATAAACGAATACTATAACATTTAAGGCATATCCTTGAATTGTTAAGGGATGAAGAAAATTATTTGATTGCTACACATCAAATATTTCTGTAAGCTATACAGTTTTGTTTTAGCTTTTAATGTTAGCTGAATGAGAAGCTATGCATAAGATTTTCGCTATCGTATTTAGGTTATAGAATTAAGGCGACGAAAATCATTACGTTAGATAATTATGCACACACAAACTTTTTAGTGTCACGTTGATTTAGCATATAGAATTAAAGACGGTCAAAATCGTTACATTAGGTATACAAAAATTGTTAGCTTTAGTGTATAGATATTGCTTAAGTTTGAATGTATCTTCAGAGATGTCTCTCCAAGCCAAGAATTTTTAACAGCAACTACACAAATGTGCTAGCTACATCTGGAGTTTTTTAATAATAATAATAATCTTTTATTCACCATGAAGCTTACATGAAGCAATAGGTTTCGTCAGTTATAAAAAGTATTGACAATGTATTTACAAGTACAGAAAGTTTGCAAATTAATACATATAAAATTCTGGATGAAATCAGATTATTTGAACGGCTTAAGGTAGTAAGTATCGTAAGTTAATAACGTTACTATAGTAATAAAATGAAATAATTAGGTACCTACTACTATAATTTACAATAGTTTTACATAGATTCACTAGCATGTATATTATATTCTAAGTATTCTTGTACAGTATAAAATGTTTTTTGTTTAAACCAATTGTTTAATACCATAACAAATTTGTTTTATGGCAGTTTTTTTATTTCGAGAGGAAGCTTATTGAATAATTTTAACTTGATTACAGTGGCTGTTTATGGTCTTGCTCGATCGGTTGTGGGGTGTATATAAATTATGTTTGCATCGAGTGTCATAACTATGTACTGAGCAACGATTATAAATAATGTTATGCGTGACGTTCTGAGTTAATACTGGTTAATACCTTTCAAGAAAGTGCTGAAGTTCCTAACTATCGTTAGTCGAGAGATAAACTGCAGAACAAAATACCGCCTCTCTGCTGCCTCAATAAGCCGTCGAAGGCTGTTGTAGTACATTCAACTCTTACGAGGTGCCGCGCAGTTGCAATCCGCTGAATTTTTTATTTGATTAACACCCACTGGCTAACGGCCGCCAGTGCCACTGGAGGTATTATATTTTGTACATGTTTTTGCTATATCCTCCCCGTCAGAATCGTTAAGTTGTGACATAGTTGGCAAGTAAATTTGTTGGGGTACGTATGCACTTGTGCATAAAGTATCGGTGCTATTTGGAATAGGGATCCTATAATTTTACAACGGAAAACGGAAGTTGTACTCTATTTAGGAGCGAATAAATCCATATTTGTTTATGCTGTTCTGTAATTTCTCCCTTTATGATTTTCTGCAGACTTTATCTGTTTTCATTGTTTTGCAGTGCTAGGCTACAGTTGGAAACCAGGATTTCTCAAAGGGCATACCAACAATGAGTTATACTACGGTTCATGGAGTTCTGGTTAAGGTTTGACATTACGCACATATTTAGTTCCTGACTGCAATGCAACTCTTCCACTCTGTACTAGTCGGTACAGCTGATTGTCTCGCAAAGCTATAGTTCCTAATAACAGAGAACTGCCTATATTTTAAGATAAAATGTTTGCTCATTTTCGTTAGTAATAATCCTAATAGTAGCCTAGAAATTCCTGCCAGAGAAATTATGTTATATTTTAAATATTCTGAAAATAATTTGAGCTCTGATTTAGCACTGCTGAGATACTGCGCATTTATCTAGATCCTTTGTACTTTGTTCGCGAGTGGATGTTACAAGATATGCGTTCTCTTACAGATACGTGTGTAACATTAATTTGTACATATATGCACTTCCACAAAAGGACATTCGGGAGGTCCAGGTTCGATTCCCGTGGCCGACCTACCTGACCCATGGGTATTTTGGGGTTTTTACCGGGTCCCTAGGCGAATGCTGTTTGGGTTAATTACATACCCAAATTTCCTGTCATTCTCTTTCACCTCCATTATCATTTCATATCATCTCTCATCTGGTGGTTTCTTTTCGGGGTAAAAGTGTCGGTGGGAATCTCGGCGGTGCATGGCGGGATGTTATGCTCTGAGGAAAACGCTTTCCCCTCCGGCAGGACGGTCTTCGGTCTCAGAGCCGGCCTAGTGCTCCGATTCAGAAGCGCGGCAGGTGGGATGCCGGTTGTGCAAGACTGCCTGGAGTACTGGGGGGGGGGGGGGTGGCCTCCGGTCTATGAACCGGCCTCGTGACTGTTTCGGGGCCACGGCTCGTGGGATGACGATTGTCCTAAACCCAACGCCTGGTAAAGTGTAGGTACCTCGCCCTCTGTACTGTGGTGACTCCTTGGGTTTGGCCGCCCTCTTTTTCTTCTCGCTTCATCCTCCTTCCCGGGAGTGCCTCACTAGGGGGCATAGGTACATAAGACCAGTCTGGTCGAGATGCCAAATCTCTTCCGAACAATCCAATCCACAAATGGATGCGCATGTAAACAAACCAAAGGACACGAATTTCTTGTGCCTATTCCAATCACATCTTTCTTGCCTGCCAGTGAATCATCTCTATAAATACTGTTTCTCTATTCCTCCGTACTCCTACGCTTCCTCTTCACAAATGGGACAGATTCTCCCTATTTCATCATTAATTTATTTTTATCATCGACCAGGCTGTCAGTATTTTGAGCAAGGAGATTCCTTTCAAAATCTTCCTGTCAGATCTAATGAAGAAAAATAAACAAGTTTTATATTTCTATTGAGTTACGCATACACACACATACACCTCGGCGGCGTAGCTGGTAGCGAGTCTGCCTGCCGTTCTAAATATCCCGAGTTCGAATCTCGGTCAAACGAGTTATCAGGGTAAGATTTTCCGGGGTTTTCCCTTATCCTGAAAGATGAATGTCGGGTAAATCCAAGCTCTATGGACCCTGGACTTATATGAGTATCATTTCACCCTTTCATTTATCGTGCGATATAATTTAACGTTGAAGATGTAAATTAAAAAAAGAAACAAACAAAAACACACAGCACAAGGTATATGAAAACACTACATATCTTTTTAAATAAGTGGTAGAGAAAGTAAAACTATTTTCTAATCCATCTTTATATACATTAGTAGAAACGCCTACTTACAATTAGCATTACTACGGAGGGATTTGGCACCGAAATCAGTGATTTATTGTACATTAGCGCCAAGTGGGGCATGGATGAAGGATGAGGTGAGAGGAGACAGAAGGCGGCCAACCCAAGGAGTCACAACAGCGCACAGACACCCGCTTCTTCCCTGAAAGAGACCACTAGATGAGAGATAATGGGAAATGATAATTGGGATGAAATGAACGGACAGGAAATTCGGGGGATGTAATTACCCTACCCAGCATTCGCCTGGCAACCCGGGAAGTCCCCCGAAAAAACCAGATAGGCTATGGGAATCGACTCATTTTTTAAAAATACACAGAGTAAACACGTCAGTGTTAGGTTTTGCTGTGTTTCTGATGCACGCATCAACTTGCGCTGCTTACCTATAGTTTCACGACGCACACAGAACGTTTCTTAATACCCTTCTAACTGCTCTGCTTGCCGATTGTAATAGAATTCCGATATCAATTGTTCATCTTTTTTGCATTCCACCTCCTTTGGGGTGGGTCGGGTCAGTGGGTCGCAGAAGAGATGTTTCCGGAAACCGAAATTTCTCGAATCGAAGGAATGGAATATCTCGAAATCTAATAGTCTAGCAGCTAGCTCTACTTCAGCTTGGTACAAGATATGGCTACTTCCGGTTCCTGACGTCAACATTCTGGGATGTTCCGTTCTTTTCTTATTCTCTTGGAGGCCTAAAAAAACAAGTGGAATGAGATGACTCACAGTTAATTCCCCTTGGGTAGAGAGAGTAAACCATGAGCTTTGGGGCTTTGTACGTTCAGTGAACTATGAAATTTAATTTTTACTTTTAGTGGTTTTAGTCTTTAACTTTAAACTAATTTTAATAAAAATCACCTCGTCGCCATAGCTGTATTAGTTCAGTTCTGTTTTTAATTTGTTTTTTGTAGCTCCTACTCATAAAGCACTGCATTCCACACAAAAAGATCGAGATTTCATTAGGAATATATGTTTTGAAGTCCTAAGTCCGAGAAAGGTATTTTTTTGTAATAAGTTTGCGAGACTGTATATTTTGTTATCCTGCTACTCAAAAGGTTACCTTGACGTTATCTTTGTTAATAGAAACCTCTCGAATAACGCACGGATTATTCCACGTGGACATGACATCTATTTGTCATTTGTGATTCCTATGCATTCCATTGGCTGAAGTGATGCGTTCATTGGTGCTTAGTACACGTCCGAGAGGCGCGCCAGAGCCCCTCTCACTCTTCCGAGAATAATCAGTGCATTATCTGAGAGAATTCTATAAACAAAGATAATGTCAGGGTAACTTTTTGAGCAGCGCCATAATATATGGGTGTGTTTACATGTGTATATGCATATCTGTCTTTAAACAGCACAACTAAAAAATAGTACTTCGCATTTAATTTAGCGTCTTCAAATGATTTGCCACGAAGCTGTTAGAGAAAATCCTCTACCCCAAGCTGCCCTTTGCGGAGATTTTTATTTTTGTTTTTCTTGGAACAGTTTTAAGGGTTCGGAGGAGAGGAGTCGTGATCAACATCCCAGTGAGAGAGGTAGTTCCAGCTCGATGTTGAAGAGGTCAGTCGCGGAAGAGAGAAGTCCTGTATTCGACACTCTCGTGAGTGATTGGGAGAGAGAAGAGGAGCTTTGCGCATGGTTTAATGAAAGGATCCGGAGAAAGTGAAATGACAGTGGGGGAAAAACTGTATAAAGTCACAATATAATGTAGTATACTCCAGATGTATATGTATGTGTGTATGAATATGAACATACTCTCTAGTGTAGATGGTAGCTTATCTGCCTCACGTTCAGGAAGTCCCGAGTTTGAATCTCTGTAAGGATGAGTTAACTGAATAACATTTTTCCCAAGTTTTGCTTTATCCTGAAAGATGAATGTCGGGTAACTGTAAGTTGTATGGACCCTAAGCTCATTTGAGCATCATTTCACCCATTTCATTCATCGTCCAATATGACTTAACGTTGCAGGACGTAAAGGTTGAAAAGAGAAGTATGCCTATGTCTATGTATGTATATGCGCGTATATTATATGTATGTATAGTGTGTACAAGAAATGGCTGAATTCGTTATTAAATGGCCTTAGGTTCCTCTTAAAAAGTAGGACATACAACGTCTTAATTATTTGGTGCAAAGGAGAAAGGAGTTCAAAATGGCGCAGCAGTCCTACCTAAAAATAAATAAATAAAAACACATACAAAATATGTGGAAGCATTCTTTTATAATGCTGCTTAACAAAAACTTAAAAACGCGAGTTTGTTAAGTTGAATGCTTACAAATTTACAGCAACATTTCGTTACTATTGTTCATTTACGCAAACCGTCGACCAACAGACATTCCAAAGTTATCCTGAACAATCGAGCGGGATGGCTCAGGTGGTTTCGTATGTGGCACGCTATCATGGCCGACCTAACTGAGCTATGGATATTTTTTCTTTTTTTGGGGGGGGGGGAGGTGGGGTTCCCGGGTCGCCAGGCGAATGTTGGGTAGGTTAATTACATTCCCCGAATTTTCCGTCCCCATTATCATTTCATGTCATCTTTCATCTCATGGTCTCTTTCAGAGTAAAAGTGTCGGCGGTTATCTCGGCGTTGCGTGGCAGGATGATATGCTCTTGGTAAAACATCCTCCTCCGGTACGACGGTCTCAAGTCTTCGTACCCAGTCTGGTGGGACCGTTTCTGAACCACAGAAGTGTGGGATGCCGATTGTTCCGGCCTGCCGCAGAGTTTTCAACTGGTAAAGTGTAGGGACCCTGCCCTCTGCACTGTCGTGAGTAGTATAGAATTGAGAGAATCAGCACAGTGTAGATAAGATGTTGAACTCTCCTCTGTGTTAATATATGAGTGATGTAGAATGCTCATTGATTTAGAACTCTCCTATATGAAAATCGAGTTGTAAAAGAAGGGGAGTGTTGGCGTAGTGCCGTTCTCCCCTGTGCAGTGAGATGTGTTTGAGGGTTGGGATGATGATGATGATGATGATGATTGTGTGTGTGTGTGTGTGTGTGTGATGGGTGGGATGGGTAACGGGGGGGGGGGGGTTCCGGGGATGTTTGAATTAAATGTGAATTCTTTTCGATGTGTGTGTGTGCTTGAACTCTCATGTATGAATATCGAAGTCTAGGGTTCGATATTGTGATGGGGCGGGGTGGGTAACGGGGGTTCCGGGGATGTTTGAATTAAATGTATTGATAGTAATTCTTCGATGACTGTGCTTGAACTCTCATGTATGAATATCGAGTCTAGGGTTTGATATCTATTACGTTCAGTGCTTCGATGTCTGTGCTTGAACTCTCATGTATGAATATCGAGTGTAGGGTTTGATATCTATTACGTTTAGTGTATGATATATGATGTAGTATCGTTATTCTTTAGATAAAAGAATATCGAGAGAATGATTAGGTATGTTTACTGGGAGAGATTTATGAAAATAAATGTAATAAGACATTCTGGTAAGGGGTGTTCCCTATGCAGAATCTCTCCTTGAGCTATTGTATCCAAGAGCGATGTAAAGGTTAAGAAAAGGTTAAATTCCATTCCCACATCGAGGTACGAGAAAATATAAATCTATTCCACATTGATGAAGTATAAGAATGGAAATGTAAATCTATGTGAGAGGGTCGCATGACAAAGAAATGTCCCCTCTAAGCATGATAAAAGTGGTACATAGCAAATGCAAATAAAAATAAAAGCACTACCCATCTCTTTAAGAATGATAAAAAAATATTGAGAGAAAAGTATAAGAATGCAAATGTAAAGCTGTTTGAAAGGGGTTTCATGATAAAGGAACGCACCCTCTAAGCACGATAACTTAAAAAGAATATTCCCTCTAAGCATGATAAAAGTGGAACATAACATCGAAAATAAAATAAAAGCACTAACCATCTATTTAAAAATGATTAAGATAACGAGAGAAAAGTATCTCATCTTTAAGTATATATGAGTAATACAAAACTGATCAATCAATATGATAATATATATACGCAACTAGGGATCTATAGTGTAGATATCCTAACTATCCATGGTAAGATATCACCCTCCATATAAAAAATTGTCTAGAAAATCTCCCCTCAGTATTACGAATACTCCACTGAACGTCATCCCTTTTGGTATGTGGGTCAGAGAAAAAAAGAGTTAATCTCTCCAGACTGGTGACAGGGGTGGTCAAAACATTCTTATTGCTGTAGCGAAGTCGAACTTTGTCAAATAACGTTAGGAAAAAAAAAGAATATATTTTAAAATTAAACGAATGAATCTATATATTTGTATGAATGATGAAACAATACTATGAATGTGTTAGTATACCAAATGTAAAAAAATCAAATGTTCAGAAAAATATATTTTGTACAAGTATGTGTGTGTAAAGAAATGTGTAATTATATCCCCCCCTCCAAGATGTAGGGAACGAATCACAGTTAGTGTGCGCACGCAACATGGTGTTTGGGAAGGAGAGATACGGTTGGAGGGGGTGTAAAAAATGATGAATCTATATAAAGTTTAAACTATGATAATAAAGTTACTAGTATTACCTTCGAACTTATAACGTAGTCACAACTACTTTAAACACATAGCGTAATATGTAGACAGTAACACCTCTCCCGGACGGAGGGGGGGCGGAGCATCTGTTAATAAATACCGCGGCACGGATGAGTGAGGAGGCAGTCGATTCTCTGGAAATATGGATCCTACAGGTAAGATAGAAAAGTTGTATATTGTAAGTCATTTTTTATCTCTGTTTACGAAGAATGTTGAAGTAATACTGATTCGTGTGTGCTTATATGTATGTTTCAGATCATGAGATGCTACAGCTAAATCAACTAGCTGAAGGTGGAACACATCTTCCCACAAAGAAACTACGTGAATTAGATCAGTCCGTTCAACACATCATTCGATCCGTCAAAACCGTGAAGACCAGATATGGTGAACGGGTCGTCGTCGAAACATCAGATTTCCAAGTCTTCCTCCCGGAGAGATTCAAACATATGACCGCAGCGCAGAAAGATCTACTAAATCGTGGTGACTGCATACTCCAATACCATGGCGAGGAAACACTAGAAAGTGGTTTCAAACGACATAAATTGTCTTTTTTAAGCAGCCCGTAATGTCGTCAAAAGGTGAGTACAATTATTGAATAAAATTTCATAAAAAAAAAAGTGATAATGTAGTTACTTGCATGTAAATGTGAAATCGTACATGTTGTATTAGAACTTAAAGTGTTAATTATCGCACGTCATGTAGTATTAGTAATTGAATGTAGTTACTTGCATGTACGTACATGTTGTATTAGAACTTAAAGTGTTAATTATCGCACGTCATGTAGTATTAGTAATTGAGAGTGAACGTTGTAGGGTTAATTTTCATGTGTAATAATTACGTACATGTGAATATCGTAGTTCAGTTACGTTATTTCACATGCATGTTAGTTACGTTTGTTTGTTACACGTAAAAGTAACGTTGTAGGTGAAAAAAGAACGTTAATTTATATGTGTAAAACGTACATGTGAATATCGTAGTTCAGTTACGGTATTTTACATCTATATGGTTTACGTTGTGTGTTTTTATCATTTATGTAAGGGAGAGAGCATTACGTAAAACAGTTACATACTATCTGAATATTGTAGTTACGTGATGATAGCAATAATTGTAAAATACATAATCATTATGTAACTATTTTCATATGTAAAAGTTACATGCATGTTACGTTCTACGTAAAGTATAGAGTTTACGTAAAATTGAGATTCATACATGTAAAAGTTATTAACATGTATGTTATTTCTGTTACCACCTTACATACATGTAAATCAATGTTCCCGTATGTAAAGTTAATCGAATGTTGTAATTGCTTTTTTCAGAAACGACGACAAGATGCTCCGATACTGCCACTGGACAACCCTCGATTCAGCAAGATGAAACCTGTTCGAACGTGACCCAGGCTGAACGATTACGATGTATTCACAGTGAGTCTGCTTTCAAAAAACGATTAACCACCGACGAAATTCACAACTGTGTTAATATACTTGACCCCGTTATATTCTTAGCAGAATGCAAACCTTTAATTTTGAATGAAATTGATAAGGGCTTAAACATGTATAAATCAGGTCTTAAGATAGGATCCTGTTTATCCTGTCAATATGTCATAATATCACAAGAGAGCGATAATATTCATACATTTAACTTTAACAGTAAACTTGAGGTGATATTGCAATCTACAGATAAATCTATATGGTATGAAGAGAAGATTGTACAACCTATACTAGATCATATGGATAATTTTGAATCGCGTACCAGTTCAAAAGCTTTATACAGTATTGAGAAATTAACAATATATGTGACACAATACGATTCATTGAATGCAGGGATGTATACTGAATTACCCGACTTTATAAAATCGAAGAGAGCTGTTATTAACATTCGTAATACTGATAAATATTGCTTTGCATACTGTCTGTTAGCATCCAAATACCCAGTAGAACGTAACAAGAATCGACCCACCTCCTATAAAAGATATGATTTTCGTAACGAATTTAACTTTGAGAATATAACATTCCCCGTATCATTGAAAGATGTAGAAAAATTCGAGAATCAAAATTCAAATATTTCAATAACGATATACGGTGTTGAAAATAAATCGATTATTCTCTTATATCAACCAAGAGAGATAAAATCACATCATGTTAATCTTTTAATGTATAAAAGACATTATTGTCTGATAACAGACTTGTCACGTTTGCTAGGAAAGCAGCTAACTAAACATAATGGGCGAAAATGGTTATGTAACAATTGTAACTTGTATTTCACATCAGAATCACGTTTAAATAGCCATAAAAAGAGGTGTATGATGAATCAAATTATCAGAATGCCCGAGGCTGGTAAAACTGATCTCGTTGAATTTAACGCATATTCGAAATGTCTAAAAGTTCCATTCGTGGTTTATGCAGACATAGAATGTATCTTACGTAAGGTAGATTCGTGTCAAGATGTATCGAGTAAAAGCTGGACACGTAGCATTCATAAACATGAAGCGTATGCAATTGCATTACATTTGGTCTGTAGTTATGATAAAAATTTAACACGTTTCAAATCATTTGAAGGTCCATATGCAATTGAAAATTTTCTTAAAGAATTAACGTTAATTGCAAATCAGGTCATTAATATATATGCTAATAAAATTGAAATAAGTATGAGAGATGTGGATGAGCTAGAATATCAAAATGCAACACGATGTCACATATGCAAACGTGAATTTCTTAACTCGTGTATAAAGGTTCGTGATCATTGTCATTTGACTGGAAGTTACGTTGGCCCAGCTCATAAGCACTGCAATTTAAATAGGAAAATGCCAGGATTCATACCAATATTCTTTCATTGCTTGTCAAAATACGATGCTCATTTCATAGTAAAGAAACTAGGTTACGATACGGAACCTATCAACTGTATTGCACAAACTTCTGAAAATTACTTATCCTTTAGCAAAAGATATACAAATTCGAATGGAATGAGTATATATCTAAGATTTCTGGATAGCTATCGTTTTTTGGATTCAAAACTTAGTAACCTTTCGGATATGTTAGAAGCAGATGATTTTCATTATACCAATAATATGTACACGAATCCTTTGCATAGACAACTGATGAAACGTAAAGGTGTCTTCCCGTACACGTATGTGGATTCTATAGAAAAATTATACGAGAATAGTCTACCATCCAAACATCAGTTTGATCATGTAAGCGATGAGGATTATAGTCATGCTAGAACGGTATGGAATGAATTCAATGTTAAAAATCTGGGTGAATATTTAAATATATATCTTAAGTGCGATACATTAATACTAACGGACGTGTTTGAACGCTTCCGTGAATTAAGTATCGGTTTGTACGGACTCGACCCGTGTCAGTATTACACACTTCCCGGGTTAGCCTATGATGCAATGTTAAGAACGACTGGTGTACAGATTTCATTATTAACAGATAAGACTATGCTAGATTTCTTCGAAAAAGGAATACGAGGTGGAATTTGCACTGTGTCCAAACGGTATGCAAAGGCGAATAACAGATACATGACTAGCTATGATAACACTCAACCAACTAATTATTTAATGTACGTTGACTGCAATTCTCTATATAGTTATACAATGGAAAATAATAGCTTACCATACACTGATATAAGGTGGCTAACTGATGCTGAAATTAAATCAATAGATTTTATGTCTATTACAAGTGATTCTGACGTGGGATATGTGTTGGAAGTAGACTTTAAATATCCACAAATTTACAGCAACATTTCGTTACTATTGTTCATTTACGCAAACCGTCGACCAACAGACATTCCAAAGTTATCCTGAACAATCGAGCGGGATGGCTCAGGTGGTTTCGTATGTGGCACGCTATCATGGCCGACCTAACTGAGCTATGGATATTTTTTCTTTTTTTTTGGGGGGGGGGAGGTGGGGTTCCCGGGTCGCCAGGCGAATGTTGGGTAGGTTAATTACATTCCCCGAATTTTCCGTCCCCATTATCATTTCATGTCATCTTTCATCTCATGGTCTCTTTCAGAGTAAAAGTGTCGGCGGTTATCTCGGCGTTGCGTGGCAGGATGATATGCTCTTGGTAAAACATCCTCCTCCGGTACGACGGTCTCAAGTCTTCGTACCCAGTCTGGTGGGACCGTTTCTGAACCACAGAAGTGTCGGATGCCGATTGTTCCGGCCTGCCGCACAGTTTTCAACTGGTAAAGTGTAGGGACCCTGCCCTCTGCACTGTCGTGAGTAGTATAGAATTGAGAGAATCAGCACAGTGTAGATAAGATGTTGAACTCTCCTCTGTGTTAATATATGAGTGATGTAGAATGCTCATTGATTTAGAACTCTCCTATATGAAAATCGAGTTGTAAAAGAAGGGGAGTGTTGGCGTAGTGCCGTTCTCCCCTGTGCAGTGAGATGTGTTTGAGGGTTGGGATGATGATGATGATGATGATGATGATGATGATTGTGTGTGTGTGTGTGTGTGTGTGATGGGTGGGATGGGTAACGGGGGGGGGGGTTCCGGGGATGTTTGAATTAAATGTGAATTCTTTTCGATGTGTGTGTGTGTGCTTGAACTCTCATGTATGAATATCGAAGTCTAGGGTTCGATATTGTGATGGGGCGGGGTGGGTAACGGGGGTTCCGGGGATGTTTGAATTAAATGTATTGATAGTAATTCTTCGATGACTGTGCTTGAACTCTCATGTATGAATATCGAGTCTAGGGTTTGATATCTATTACGTTCAGTGCTTCGATGTCTGTGCTTGAACTCTCATGTATGAATATCGAGTGTAGGGTTTGATATCTATTACGTTTAGTGTATGATATATGATGTAGTATCGTTATTCTTTAGATAAAAGAATATCGAGAGAATGATTAGGTATGTTTACTGGGAGAGATTTATGAAAATAAATGTAATAAGACATTCTGGTAAGGGGTGTTCCCTATGCAGAATCTCTCCTTGAGCTATTGTATCCAAGAGCGATGTAAAGGTTAAGAAAAGGTTAAATTCCATTCCCACATCGAGGTACGAGAAAATATAAATCTATTCCACATTGATGAAGTATAAGAATGGAAATGTAAATCTATGTGAGAGGGTCGCATGACAAAGAAATGTCCCCTCTAAGCATGATAAAAGTGGTACATAGCAAATGCAAATAAAAATAAAAGCACTACCCATCTATTTAAGAATGATAAAAAAATATTGAGAGAAAAGTATAAGAATGCAAATGTAAAGCTGTTTGAAAGGGGTTTCATGATAAAGGAACGCACCCTCTAAGCACGATAACTTAAAAAGAATATTCCCTCTAAGCATGATAAAAGTGGAACATAACATCGAAAATAAAATAAAAGCACTAACCATCTATTTAAAAATGATTAAGATAACGAGAGAAAAGTATCTCATCTTTAAGTATATATGAGTAATACAAAACTGATCAATCAATATGATAATATATATACGCAACTAGGGATCTATAGTGTAGATATCCTAACTATCCATGGTAAGATATCACCCTCCATATAAAAAATTGTCTAGAAAATCTCCCCTCAGTATTACGAATACTCCACTGAACGTCATCCCTTTTGGTATGTGGGTCAGAGAAAAAAAGAGTTAATCTCTCCAGACTGGTGACAGGGGTGGTCAAAACATTCTTATTGCTGTAGCGAAGTCTAACTTTGTCAAATAACGTTAGGAAAAAAAAGAATATATTTTAAAATTAAACGAATGAATCTATATATTTGTATGAATGATGAAACAATACTATGAATGTGTTAGTATACCAAATGTAAAAAAATCAAATGTTCAGAAAAATATATTTTGTACAAGTATGTGTGTGTAAAGAAATGTGTAATTATATCCCCCCCTCCAAGATGTAGGGAACGAATCACAGTTAGTGTGCGCACGCAACATGGTGTTTGGGAAGGAGAGATACGGTTGGAGGGGGTGTAAAAAATGATGAATCTATATAAAGTTTAAACTATGATAATAAAGTTACTAGTATTACCTTCGAACTTATAACGTAGTCACAACTACTTTAAACACATAGCGTAATATGTAGACAGTAACACCTCTCCCGGACGGAGGGGGGGCGGAGCATCTGTTAATAAATACCGCGGCACGGATGAGTGAGGAGGCAGTCGATTCTCTGGAAATATGGATCCTACAGGTAAGATAGAAAAGTTGTATATTGTAAGTCATTTTTTATCTCTGTTTACGAAGAATGTTGAAGTAATACTGATTCGTGTGTGCTTATATGTATGTTTCAGATCATGAGATGCTACAGCTAAATCAACTAGCTGAAGGTGGAACACATCTTCCCACAAAGAAACTACGTGAATTAGATCAGTCCGTTCAACACATCATTCGATCCGTCAAAACCGTGAAGACCAGATATGGTGAACGGGTCGTCGTCGAAACATCAGATTTCCAAGTCTTCCTCCCGGAGAGATTCAAACATATGACCGCAGCGCAGAAAGATCTACTAAATCGTGGTGACTGCATACTCCAATACCATGGCGAGGAAACACTAGAAAGTGGTTTCAAACGACATAAATTGTCTTTTTTAAGCAGCCCGTAATGTCGTCAAAAGGTGAGTACAATTATTGAATAAAATTTCATAAAAAAAAGTGATAATGTAGTTACTTGCATGTAAATGTGAAATCGTACATGTTGTATTAGAACTTAAAGTGTTAATTATCGCACGTCATGTAGTATTAGTAATTGAATGTAGTTACTTGCATGTACGTACATGTTGTATTAGAACTTAAAGTGTTAATTATCGCACGTCATGTAGTATTAGTAATTGAGAGTGAACGTTGTAGGGTTAATTTTCATGTGTAATAATTACGTACATGTGAATATCGTAGTTCAGTTACGTTATTTCACATGCATGTTAGTTACGTTTGTTTGTTACACGTAAAAGTAACGTTGTGGGTGAAAAAAGAACGTTAATTTATATGTGTAAAACGTACATGTGAATATCGTAGTTCAGTTACGGTATTTTACATCTATATGGTTTACGTTGTGTGTTTTTATCATTTATGTAAGGGAGAGAGCATTACGTAAAACAGTTACATACTATCTGAATATTGTAGTTACGTGATGATAGCAATAATTGTAAAATACATAATCATTATGTAACTATTTTCATATGTAAAAGTTACATGCATGTTACGTTCTACGTAAAGTATAGAGTTTACGTAAAATTGAGATTCATACATGTAAAAGTTATTAACATGTATGTTATTTCTGTTACCACCTTACATACATGTAAATCAATGTTCCCGTATGTAAAGTTAATCGAATGTTGTAATTGCTTTTTTCAGAAACGACGACAAGATGCTCCGATACTGCCACTGGACAACCCTCGATTCAGCAAGATGAAACCTGTTCGAACGTGACCCAGGCTGAACGATTACGATGTATTCACAGTGAGTCTGCTTTCAAAAAACGATTAACCACCGACGAAATTCACAACTGTGTTAATATACTTGACCCCGTTATATTCTTAGCAGAATGCAAACCTTTAATTTTGAATGAAATTGATAAGGGCTTAAACATGTATAAATCAGGTCTTAAGATAGGATCCTGTTTATCCTGTCAATATGTCATAATATCACAAGAGAGCGATAATATTCATACATTTAACTTTAACAGTAAACTTGAGGTGATATTGCAATCTACAGATAAATCTATATGGTATGAAGAGAAGATTGTACAACCTATACTAGATCATATGGATAATTTTGAATCGCGTACCAGTTCAAAAGCTTTATACAGTATTGAGAAATTAACAATATATGTGACACAATACGATTCATTGAATGCAGGGATGTATACTGAATTACCCGACTTTATAAAATCGAAGAGAGCTGTTATTAACATTCGTAATACTGATAAATATTGCTTTGCATACTGTCTGTTAGCATCCAAATACCCAGTAGAACGTAACAAGAATCGACCCACCTCCTATAAAAGATATGATTTTCGTAACGAATTTAACTTTGAGAATATAACATTCCCCGTATCATTGAAAGATGTAGAAAAATTCGAGAATCAAAATTCAAATATTTCAATAACGATATACGGTGTTGAAAATAAATCGATTATTCTCTTATATCAACCAAGAGAGATAAAATCACATCATGTTAATCTTTTAATGTATAAAAGACATTATTGTCTGATAACAGACTTGTCACGTTTGCTAGGAAAGCAGCTAACTAAACATAATGGGCGAAAATGGTTATGTAACAATTGTAACTTGTATTTCACATCAGAATCACGTTTAAATAGCCATAAAAAGAGGTGTATGATGAATCAAATTATCAGAATGCCCGAGGCTGGTAAAACTGATCTCGTTGAATTTAACGCATATTCGAAATGTCTAAAAGTTCCATTCGTGGTTTATGCAGACATAGAATGTATCTTACGTAAGGTAGATTCGTGTCAAGATGTATCGAGTAAAAGCTGGACACGTAGCATTCATAAACATGAAGCGTATGCAATTGCATTACATTTGGTCTGTAGTTATGATAAAAATTTAACACGTTTCAAATCATTTGAAGGTCCATATGCAATTGAAAATTTTCTTAAAGAATTAACGTTAATTGCAAATCAGGTCATTAATATATATGCTAATAAAATTGAAATAAGTATGAGAGATGTGGATGAGCTAGAATATCAAAATGCAACACGATGTCACATATGCAAACGTGAATTTCTTAACTCGTGTATAAAGGTTCGTGATCATTGTCATTTGACTGGAAGTTACGTTGGCCCAGCTCATAAGCACTGCAATTTAAATAGGAAAATGCCAGGATTCATACCAATATTCTTTCATTGCTTGTCAAAATACGATGCTCATTTCATAGTAAAGAAACTAGGTTACGATACGGAACCTATCAACTGTATTGCACAAACTTCTGAAAATTACTTATCCTTTAGCAAAAGATATACAAATTCGAATGGAATGAGTATATATCTAAGATTTCTGGATAGCTATCGTTTTTTGGATTCAAAACTTAGTAACCTTTCGGATATGTTAGAAGCAGATGATTTTCATTATACCAATAATATGTACACGAATCCTTTGCATAGACAACTGATGAAACGTAAAGGTGTCTTCCCGTACACGTATGTGGATTCTATAGAAAAATTATACGAGAATAGTCTACCATCCAAACATCAGTTTGATCATGTAAGCGATGAGGATTATAGTCATGCTAGAACGGTATGGAATGAATTCAATGTTAAAAATCTGGGTGAATATTTAAATATATATCTTAAGTGCGATACATTAATACTAACGGACGTGTTTGAACGCTTCCGTGAATTAAGTATCGGTTTGTACGGACTCGACCCGTGTCAGTATTACACACTTCCCGGGTTAGCCTATGATGCAATGTTAAGAACGACTGGTGTACAGATTTCATTATTAACAGATAAGACTATGCTAGATTTCTTCGAAAAAGGAATACGAGGTGGAATTTGCACTGTGTCCAAACGGTATGCAAAGGCGAATAACAGATACATGACTAGCTATGATAACACTCAACCAACTAATTATTTAATGTACGTTGACTGCAATTCTCTATATAGTTATACAATGGAAAATAATAGCTTACCATACACTGATATAAGGTGGCTAACTGATGCTGAAATTAAATCAATAGATTTTATGTCTATTACAAGTGATTCTGACGTGGGATATGTGTTGGAAGTAGACTTTAAATATCCACAAATTTACAGCAACATTTCGTTACTATTGTTCATTTACGCAAACCGTCGACCAACAGACATTCCAAAGTTATCCTGAACAATCGAGCGGGATGGCTCAGGTGGTTTCGTATGTGGCACGCTATCATGGCCGACCTAACTGAGCTATGGATATTTTTTCTTTTTTTTGGGGGGGGGGGGAGGTGGGGTTCCCGGGTCGCCAGGCGAATGTTGGGTAGGTTAATTACATTCCCCGAATTTTCCGTCCCCATTATCATTTCATGTCATCTTTCATCTCATGGTCTCTTTCAGAGTAAAAGTGTCGGCGGTTATCTCGGCGTTGCGTGGCAGGATGATATGCTCTTGGTAAAACATCCTCCTCCGGTACGACGGTCTCAAGTCTTCGTACCCAGTCTGGTGGGACCGTTTCTGAACCACAGAAGTGTGGGATGCCGATTGTTCCGGCCTGCCGCACAGTTTTCAACTGGTAAAGTGTAGGGACCCTGCCCTCTGCACTGTCGTGAGTAGTATAGAATTGAGAGAATCAGCACAGTGTAGATAAGATGTTGAACTCTCCTCTGTGTTAATATATGAGTGATGTAGAATGCTCATTGATTTAGAACTCTCCTATATGAAAATCGAGTTGTAAAAGAAGGGGAGTGTTGGCGTAGTGCCGTTCTCCCCTGTGCAGTGAGATGTGTTTGAGGGTTGGGATGATGATGATGATGATGATTGTGTGTGTGTGTGTGTGTGTGTGTGATGGGTGGGATGGGTAACGGGGGGGGGGGGTTCCGGGGATGTTTGAATTAAATGTGAATTCTTTTCGATGTGTGTGTGTGCTTGAACTCTCATGTATGAATATCGAAGTCTAGGGTTCGATATTGTGATGGGGCGGGGTGGGTAACGGGGGTTCCGGGGATGTTTGAATTAAATGTATTGATAGTAATTCTTCGATGACTGTGCTTGAACTCTCATGTATGAATATCGAGTCTAGGGTTTGATATCTATTACGTTCAGTGCTTCGATGTCTGTGCTTGAACTCTCATGTATGAATATCGAGTGTAGGGTTTGATATCTATTACGTTTAGTGTATGATATATGATGTAGTATCGTTATTCTTTAGATAAAAGAATATCGAGAGAATGATTAGGTATGTTTACTGGGAGAGATTTATGAAAATAAATGTAATAAGACATTCTGGTAAGGGGTGTTCCCTATGCAGAATCTCTCCTTGAGCTATTGTATCCAAGAGCGATGTAAAGGTTAAGAAAAGGTTAAATTCCATTCCCACATCGAGGTACGAGAAAATATAAATCTATTCCACATTGATGAAGTATAAGAATGGAAATTTAAATCTATGTGAGAGGGTCGCATGACAAAGAAATGTCCCCTCTAAGCATGATAAAAGTGGTACATAGCAAATGCAAATAAAAATAAAAGCACTACCCATCTCTTTAAGAATGATAAAAAAATATTGAGAGAAAAGTATAAGAATGCAAATGTAAAGCTGTTTGAAAGGGGTTTCATGATAAAGGAACGCACCCTCTAAGCACGATAACTTAAAAAGAATATTCCCTCTAAGCATGATAAAAGTGGAACATAACATCGAAAATAAAATAAAAGCACTAACCATCTATTTAAAAATGATTAAGATAACGAGAGAAAAGTATCTCATCTTTAAGTATATATGAGTAATACAAAACTGATCAATCAATATGATAATATATATACGCAACTAGGGATCTATAGTGTAGATATCCTAGCTATCCATGGTAAGATATCACCCTCCATATAAAAAATTGTCTAGAAAATCTCCCCTCAGTATTACGAATACTCCACTGAACGTCATCCCTTTTGGTATGTGGGTCAGAGAAAAAAAGAGTTAATCTCTCCAGACTGGTGACAGGGGTGGTCAAAACATTCTTATTGCTGTAGCGAAGTCTAACTTTGTCAAATAACGTTAGGAAAAAAAAGAATATATTTTAAAATTAAACGAATGAATCTATATATTTGTATGAATGATGAAACAATACTATGAATGTGTTAGTATACCAAATGTAAAAAAATCAAATGTTCAGAAAAATATATTTTGTACAAGTATGTGTGTGTAAAGAAATGTGTAATTATATCCCCCCCTCCAAGATGTAGGGAACGAATCACAGTTAGTGTGCGCACGCAACATGGTGTTTGGGAAGGAGAGATACGGTTGGAGGGGGTGTAAAAAATGATGAATCTATATAAAGTTTAAACTATGATAATAAAGTTACTAGTATTACCTTCGAACTTATAACGTAGTCACAACTACTTTAAACACATAGCGTAATATGTAGACAGTAACACCTCTCCCGGACGGAGGGGGGGCGGAGCATCTGTTAATAAATACCGCGGCACGGATGAGTGAGGAGGCAGTCGATTCTCTGGAAATATGGATCCTACAGGTAAGATAGAAAAGTTGTATATTGTAAGTCATTTTTTATCTCTGTTTACGAAGAATGTTGAAGTAATACTGATTCGTGTGTGCTTATATGTATGTTTCAGATCATGAGATGCTACAGCTAAATCAACTAGCTGAAGGTGGAACACATCTTCCCACAAAGAAACTACGTGAATTAGATCAGTCCGTTCAACACATCATTCGATCCGTCAAAACCGTGAAGACCAGATATGGTGAACGGGTCGTCGTCGAAACATCAGATTTCCAAGTCTTCCTCCCGGAGAGATTCAAACATATGACCGCAGCGCAGAAAGATCTACTAAATCGTGGTGACTGCATACTCCAATACCATGGCGAGGAAACACTAGAAAGTGGTTTCAAACGACATAAATTGTCTTTTTTAAGCAGCCCGTAATGTCGTCAAAAGGTGAGTACAATTATTGAATAAAATTTCATAAAAAAAAAGTGATAATGTAGTTACTTGCATGTAAATGTGAAATCGTACATGTTGTATTAGAACTTAAAGTGTTAATTATCGCACGTCATGTAGTATTAGTAATTGAATGTAGTTACTTGCATGTACGTACATGTTGTATTAGAACTTAAAGTGTTAATTATCGCACGTCATGTAGTATTAGTAATTGAGAGTGAACGTTGTAGGGTTAATTTTCATGTGTAATAATTACGTACATGTGAATATCGTAGTTCAGTTACGTTATTTCACATGCATGTTAGTTACGTTTGTTTGTTACACGTAAAAGTAACGTTGTAGGTGAAAAAAGAACGTTAATTTATATGTGTAAAACGTACATGTGAATATCGTAGTTCAGTTACGGTATTTTACATCTATATGGTTTACGTTGTGTGTTTTTATCATTTATGTAAGGGAGAGAGCATTACGTAAAACAGTTACATACTATCTGAATATTGTAGTTACGTGATGATAGCAATAATTGTAAAATACATAATCATTATGTAACTATTTTCATATGTAAAAGTTACATGCATGTTACGTTCTACGTAAAGTATAGAGTTTACGTAAAATTGAGATTCATACATGTAAAAGTTATTAACATGTATGTTATTTCTGTTACCACCTTACATACATGTAAATCAATGTTCCCGTATGTAAAGTTAATCGAATGTTGTAATTGCTTTTTTCAGAAACGACGACAAGATGCTCCGATACTGCCACTGGACAACCCTCGATTCAGCAAGATGAAACCTGTTCGAACGTGACCCAGGCTGAACGATTACGATGTATTCACAGTGAGTCTGCTTTCAAAAAACGATTAACCACCGACGAAATTCACAACTGTGTTAATATACTTGACCCCGTTATATTCTTAGCAGAATGCAAACCTTTAATTTTGAATGAAATTGATAAGGGCTTAAACATGTATAAATCAGGTCTTAAGATAGGATCCTGTTTATCCTGTCAATATGTCATAATATCACAAGAGAGCGATAATATTCATACATTTAACTTTAACAGTAAACTTGAGGTGATATTGCAATCTACAGATAAATCTATATGGTATGAAGAGAAGATTGTACAACCTATACTAGATCATATGGATAATTTTGAATCGCGTACCAGTTCAAAAGCTTTATACAGTATTGAGAAATTAACAATATATGTGACACAATACGATTCATTGAATGCAGGGATGTATACTGAATTACCCGACTTTATAAAATCGAAGAGAGCTGTTATTAACATTCGTAATACTGATAAATATTGCTTTGCATACTGTCTGTTAGCATCCAAATACCCAGTAGAACGTAACAAGAATCGACCCACCTCCTATAAAAGATATGATTTTCGTAACGAATTTAACTTTGAGAATATAACATTCCCCGTATCATTGAAAGATGTAGAAAAATTCGAGAATCAAAATTCAAATATTTCAATAACGATATACGGTGTTGAAAATAAATCGATTATTCTCTTATATCAACCAAGAGAGATAAAATCACATCATGTTAATCTTTTAATGTATAAAAGACATTATTGTCTGATAACAGACTTGTCACGTTTGCTAGGAAAGCAGCTAACTAAACATAATGGGCGAAAATGGTTATGTAACAATTGTAACTTGTATTTCACATCAGAATCACGTTTAAATAGCCATAAAAAGAGGTGTATGATGAATCAAATTATCAGAATGCCCGAGGCTGGTAAAACTGATCTCGTTGAATTTAACGCATATTCGAAATGTCTAAAAGTTCCATTCGTGGTTTATGCAGACATAGAATGTATCTTACGTAAGGTAGATTCGTGTCAAGATGTATCGAGTAAAAGCTGGACACGTAGCATTCATAAACATGAAGCGTATGCAATTGCATTACATTTGGTCTGTAGTTATGATAAAAATTTAACACGTTTCAAATCATTTGAAGGTCCATATGCAATTGAAAATTTTCTTAAAGAATTAACGTTAATTGCAAATCAGGTCATTAATATATATGCTAATAAAATTGAAATAAGTATGAGAGATGTGGATGAGCTAGAATATCAAAATGCAACACGATGTCACATATGCAAACGTGAATTTCTTAACTCGTGTATAAAGGTTCGTGATCATTGTCATTTGACTGGAAGTTACGTTGGCCCAGCTCATAAGCACTGCAATTTAAATAGGAAAATGCCAGGATTCATACCAATATTCTTTCATTGCTTGTCAAAATACGATGCTCATTTCATAGTAAAGAAACTAGGTTACGATACGGAACCTATCAACTGTATTGCACAAACTTCTGAAAATTACTTATCCTTTAGCAAAAGATATACAAATTCGAATGGAATGAGTATATATCTAAGATTTCTGGATAGCTATCGTTTTTTGGATTCAAAACTTAGTAACCTTTCGGATATGTTAGAAGCAGATGATTTTCATTATACCAATAATATGTACACGAATCCTTTGCATAGACAACTGATGAAACGTAAAGGTGTCTTCCCGTACACGTATGTGGATTCTATAGAAAAATTATACGAGAATAGTCTACCATCCAAACATCAGTTTGATCATGTAAGCGATGAGGATTATAGTCATGCTAGAACGGTATGGAATGAATTCAATGTTAAAAATCTGGGTGAATATTTAAATATATATCTTAAGTGCGATACATTAATACTAACGGACGTGTTTGAACGCTTCCGTGAATTAAGTATCGGTTTGTACGGACTCGACCCGTGTCAGTATTACACACTTCCCGGGTTAGCCTATGATGCAATGTTAAGAACGACTGGTGTACAGATTTCATTATTAACAGATAAGACTATGCTAGATTTCTTCGAAAAAGGAATACGAGGTGGAATTTGCACTGTGTCCAAACGGTATGCAAAGGCGAATAACAGATACATGACTAGCTATGATAACACTCAACCAACTAATTATTTAATGTACGTTGACTGCAATTCTCTATATAGTTATACAATGGAAAATAATAGCTTACCATACACTGATATAAGGTGGCTAACTGATGCTGAAATTAAATCAATAGATTTTATGTCTATTACAAGTGATTCTGACGTGGGATATGTGTTGGAAGTAGACTTTAAATATCCACAGGAACTTCATGATATACAAAATGATTTGCCATTATGCCCTTTGAATGAAATCGCGCCAGGTGATAAGTATACAAAATTGCTAACAACATTGAATGATAAAAATAAATACGTATTACATTATCTCAATTTTCAACAATGTGTTAAACTTGGTTTGATTCCATCGCGTATACATAGAGTAATAGGTTACAAACAATCTAACTGGATAAATCCTTACATTGAACTCAACGTTCGTAAACGTATTGAAGATAAGACGAAATTTGGTCAAAATCTATGGAAGTTAATGAATAATTGTGTTTATGGAAAATTTATAGAGAATGTAAAACGTTATAATTCATTTCATTTAGCTACCAGCTGGAAACGAGCGCGTAAATTGTTAGCTCGACAGACATGTATAAGGTACGTGATTTTTGATGAAAATTTAATAGGTATAGAATTGGTCAGAGATGAAATATTGATGAATAAGCCAATATACATAGGACAAGCAATCCTGGATCTATCCAAACATAAAATGTATGATTTTTATTATGAAATTCTGAAGAAAAAATTGAAAGATGTAACTTTAATCTATACGGACACGGATGCTTTTCTCTTTGAATCTAGCTGCGATATATATGAATTTATTAAAACCAATATACATTTATTCGATACATCGAATTATCCAATGGATAATGTGTATGGTATTCCGTTAGCAAATAAGAAAATTTCAGGATTATTCAAGGATGAGCTAGCCGGTAGAGTGATGACTGAATATGTAGGGCTGAAATCGAAATTATATAGTTATCGATATGATACTGAAGTGATTAAAAAATCAAAAGGTGTAACAAAAGATTCGATGAGATTCATAACATTTGAACAATATCTCTCATGTATTACACATCCTGACACTATACATCGAAGCATGCAGACATGTTTCAGAAGTTATAAACATGATGTTCATACTATTGAATCTAATAAGATAGCTTTAAGTGGTATCGATACAAAACGATACATTCCCAATAATTCATTTTCAACATTAGCATGGGGACATTATGCTATAGAAAATTGTCAAGTGTAAATTTCTTTTTCTTTTCTCAATAAAGCATAGATTCAACTGAGTTAAAAGGTATTACTAGGCCACGATAATAACATATTACTGTATTTCAAAAAATAAAATAATTGAGTTTCAAGTATAATTGTAAAGTGTGTTACAACTGAGTTAAAAGGTATTACTAGGCACATGATAATAACATATTACTGTATTTCAAAAAACGAAATAATTGAGTTTCAAGTATATTTGTAAAGTGTGTTACTAATTACATGATAATAACACATTTACTTCATTTGAAAGATAACGTGTTGCTTTTTTTATGTTTATGTTAGGGGTGAAGGAATATTTTTTCCTATTCATGTCGTTTTGAAATGTTAGATAGCAGAAATCAATGAAATGTTAATTCAACTATAATCATGTATGATTTTTTATTAAAATATATTTACTAATTATATCAAAATGTTATTATCATGTCTCCGTTAAGGGGTGAGGGGAGATTTATATATATCAATGTGAACTAGCATGTACAAAGGCTCTTATTTTAGCTATAATCATGTATGATGTTTGTTTAACGTATATTACTAATTACTTCAAATTGTAATTATCATGTTTACGTTAAGGGTAGGTGAATTTATATATACTCAATGTGAACTAGCATGTACGTTATGTTAAAATCTCTACAATTAAATGTTAATTCAACTATAATCATGTATGATTTTTTTTTAAAGTATAAAAATGTTATTATCATGTTTAAGTTAAGGAGATGTGAATTAGCAGTTACAGAAGATTTTTAAAAAAGTATAAAAATGTTATTATCATGTTTAAGTTAAGGAGATGTGAATTAGCAGTTACAGAAGATGTCAGGAATCAATGTGAACAAAAAAAAAATCAAACACAATATATCATTAAAATTATATTTCTTTATTGAGTTGTGTGTTTTTTTATTTATACAATGTCCACCTCATTAATCCATTCACGGGTAGGAAATCCTAACCATTTCACCAGAATCCTATCACCACGACGTCTGATGATCCTTTCAACTAAATACGTGTCTGGATATTGAGTTTTCTGTAATTCATAACCGTAGAATGCTCCTTCAATCAGTTTACCCTCCAGATCCTCGATGAGATAGGTCAATGGATGTGTCCTTTGCACTGTACGTATCCTAAAGACTTCAACACTCCAATTTGGTAGATAACCTTTCTCCATAACACCTTTATGCTTAGAAATGCTCACGTAGTCACCAACACGATGAAGCCTAGATCTTCGCTTCTCACGCCGACTTCTATCATATTTGTAGACGCTGAGCAGGAGAGAATTATCACGAACTTCTACAGGCTTCATACGAATCGTTCGATGGTAAGTATTATTGTAGGTATGAATAATTCTAGGTAGTATGTTTATCCATTGATATGAGCCTTGAACAATAAATTCCTTATGCAAAATCAGTTTGATCGTTCTTATTAAACGTTCCACTGCAGCAGCCTTAACGTGTGTGAATGTACTGTAATGATTAATATTATTACGATTCATTAGTTCGCGGAAATGTTTATTGTAAAACTCCCTTCCTTTATCAGATTGAACATTCTTCGGAAACGATTCCATTTCATTCAATATCTCCTCCATAGCAGTCGAAACGTTAATACCACTTTTATCACGTAATGGTCGTGCATAAGCCATCTTGGAATAAAAATTGCATGCAAGAAGAATATACTTATAATTCCTATTGTCTCTTGCATAATTAGACATGTCCATAAGATCTATTTGTACTAAATCGTTCATTCCTTTGCTTATGATCTTACGACGTAAAAATCGTCTTCTAGCTGGTGCATGTAACTCGGTTGCAATGCGACGTTTTATCATGCTATAATTTTTGATGTTTTAAGTTCTGTAATAATTTCTTCTATCTCGGGTGAGTGATTCAAATTACCTGCATCCCTCGACGCAACTAATAATCTTAATCTGTTTATTATTTCATTCGGATCGTTCCAGTAGACGTAATCTAATTTCCTCTGCGGTACATGTTCTTTCCAACGTAAACCAAATCCAGTTCGATTACTAACAAGGTCACGAATGATATGACGATACTTGAACCCTCGATTTGCTCTTAAACGTCCATCTCTTGAATAACCGTGTCTGTAAACTTGAGTATTCTGTAAGATTTGCGAATACACGTCTAAATCATCATCTGTGTACGATGTCTTGCGAGGTAAACGTTTAAATAATAATTCATATAAGCCTGCTGTGGGTTCATACGTTTCTGTTCCTATCTGAACACCATCAGATTTAAACACAACTGTCTTGTTACCCAATTTATACTCATTATCCTCGTAACGTATGCCGTAAGTATTGTCCATGTCACTCGAACTAGCAGTTCGAACCTTGTGTAGATACTTTGACACGAGATCAGATCCGTTAGCATCATCTGTAGTTTCGTCGTCGTCGTCGTCGTCGTCGTTGTTGTCTTGGTGTGCTTTCGCTATTACTTTCAATGGTTCGGTTACAGGTTGAAGAACTTCAGACATGACTCGTTGCGTTTCGAATTTCATTCCTTTGAGAGAACGTAACTTTTCTCTTATTGCCCTACTGTGACGGGCAATGGATTCCTTAAGTCTTATAGCTTCAGCATCCATATCGAAATGAATGTATAATTAATCAGCTACTGCTAATTTATATGAAACTATCAGTTCTATACTTAATATATGACCATCTTTAGCACGTCCGACTGGCGCTGTAAACGATAGAATATCGCCAGTTTCAACTCTTACAGGATATCTTTCAACTAATCTTCCGTTTATTGCAAACAATGTATCATTTACAGCATGCGGATGTACCGATGATACGATGGAACACGAGAGTACACTTCCATTTCCAGGAACTTTATAGTATTCGAGTCCCGATGTTAACGTATACCTTAAAGAGGGACCTCGAAACGGACGTGTTTGCAATGAAATTATGAGTTGTGCTTTCAATTGTTGTAACATAGTGTTTACAACATTTCTCATTCGTGTTTTCATAGTATGAATATCATTATTTATAGTGATTAGTTTATTATCAAGTTCCGTTTGTCGTGCGGTTAGTTCTTTCACTTCTTTTTCTACAGCTGTAGTAATAGTCTCGCTAGCGGAGGTGATTGTTCTAGTTAACTGACTTTGTAATTCATTCTGTTTCCGTGTAATAGTATCGACAATGTTTGTTATAGTCTCAGTTAAACCCGTTTGCAATTCATTATGTTTCTGTATAAAGAAATGATTAACATAACTCATGGTGACTGCATCACTATCATCTATCGGGTCGGCTAAATCCTTCAATCTCTTCATTCGAAATGATAGAGTTTCATTAGAGTCGTGAATTGGAATCCTATCATCTACATATTTTTTATTAGGAACGTCGTGTTCGTGAAGGGGGTCCAACAGCGTTTTCATTCTTATACCATCTATAATGACATTATTTTCGGAATCACGTTTAAATGCATATTTACTTAAGTACTCCATTAAATTGTTGTATTGGATGTCGAGCGATTTTTGTATGTGATCCCTAAGCATAGCTTCAAACTCGCCCATACGCTGATACGAGGTCTGCTCGCTGAAGATCTGCATTCGATTCTCGACGTCAGCCGTATGCGTATCCACATAACGTTTAGTCGATGCATCGTCACCTTCTTCAGGGTCGTGAATATTGCACAACCGCTTTCCCTTGAATCGATAGTTTCCCGATCCATCTCTAGTTATGATATATCGATTGAACACACCCCTAGAGGGTATGATTCTTCGGGATCCGAACCTGTCGATACTCATTGCTTAAGTGATGGATTATTCTATTTATTCATTCTGATAAAGCGATCAAAACCGTGACGGTAGCGTCCCTCGTTCAGTGGATATTCTGGTACTATAACAACAAAGGATCGTTCATCACTCTCCCATATATGTTTACACATATTCTTAAATTCATCATAGGACATATCGGTATTTACATAATCTTCGTATATATGTTTTAAATTGAGATTATCCTGTCTAAAGAATATAATCATATTTGCATTATCTCTAATTAAATGTTTAGGTACTTTAGCATATGATTGTGCTAAATATATAGCATCGACATTACGATGTCTACCCATACTGTAATATGAAGCTATCTTACCCTGTTTTTCATTTATCACATCATCAAATACGAATATCGAATTTTCTCTAGCATCCGACGTTTGAATTACTTTATCACCATCATCGAACGTAAATACACCTATATCGGGTATAGTTTTCAGTAACCTGAGTAAATATCGATATTTAGGTTGTTGCAACGATTTCGAGTATATGTAGAGGTTTTCGAATCTCAGACCATTCTCGTGAATAAGCAGGTTGAGTAAAACGTTCGTTTTTCCAGCATTTGAACTGCCAAGTATGAGCGCTCTAACGTTACTCGGAAACAACGTACCGTGTCGTCCTTTGCGAATGTCATCCTCGAAATCTAACACCTGTATGGGTAGCGTACACTTTTGCTTTACTATCTCCATATCGCGACTAATACTTATAAAGCATAAGTTTTGTCTTTTATTTCGTTCATGATAAGGGCAATCTATGTCTTTACTGGATTTAGCCAATCGTCATAGGAATCGTATACTTATAAAGCGCACGTTTTGCCTTTTTTATTTCATAGTGAGACATGCGCTCTACACGTGCACGCAAAGGTTCGGGAATTCTTAATTCCTTGATTAATTCATTACCATTTGAGGCACATTTACCGGGTTATCGTTTCTGCGGTCCCGGAACGAAACTACATAAACGCTTGCAGAGAGGTGACTTACCGGTGAACGGGTTAGATTCAGCGTGTCTCGATCACGATCGGGCTTACGCAGAGAGTACTAATACAGAATCTCGTCGTCTAGCCGATAAGGTGTTGGTAGAGAAAGCTTGGAGACGTGTAAAGTCTGCCGACGCTTCTTTGGGCGAACGACTTGCAGCTCGACTTGTGACTACACTTATGAAGGGTAAATTGGCAGCGGGCGCTGGCATGCGTAAACGTCGCAACAAGAGAGGTGGTTTCTTACCTTTGCTACCACTTTTAGCAGCTCTAGGTGCAGCAGGTGGTCTAGCTGGAGGTGCTGCTCAGATTGCTACGGCTGTCAATAAGAAACGTTCGGATGCAAAACAACTTGCGGAATTAACACGTCACAACGAGCGCATGGAATCTTTGGCTCAGGGCAAAGGTCTTCGCCGTAAGAGACGTCGTAAGGGTAGAGGATTATATCTTCGATCAAAAAACTCGGGGCGAGGCCTATATTTATCCCGGAAAAAGCCCTGAGTGCTAACGAGATCGATTCGTATGCACGACGTCTACGCATTCCACATTTTAGAGGTGTCTACATGATCGATAAACTACCTCCACATCCTCGATACTATGAGAGAATAGTAGTGAATCTGGATACATCAAATAACCCTGGTACACATTGGGTTGCTGTACGTAAGGATGGTGACGTTGCCTACTACTTTGACAGTTTCGGCGATCTGAGACCTCTGGAAGAGATAGAAACGTACCTTTCGGGTGTCAAGCTCCTATATAATACGACGAGATTTCAAGAATTCGATTCTGTGATTTGCGGTCACTTGTGCCTTCAGTTTCTCCTCGATGAGTTACACGATCACCGTGAGTGGTAGTGATACCAGCTTCTCTACATTTCTAAATCCACCATTACATCTGGATCCTAACGGACATTACGAGATAGCTCTATTGAATTTTGAGACTTTTTACTCAATTCCGAATGTGGACGAGAGTAATAATCTATTCCATTACGTTCGCGATGGAAAAGTCGAACGTATAGTAATTCCACCGGGTACTTATGAATTGGATGATATCGCCAGATTGATCAAGGATGCTCTCGACATCGGTGACGACTTTATTCTACGTGCTAATAATAACACCATGAAATCAGAAATTCAATCTCCCTATATTATCGACTTTAGTCGTGAGAGATCTATTGCTTCACTTCTCGGTTTCACCTCTAAACAGAGGGTACCGGCAAACGTGCTGACCGAGTCTAATGATTTGGTTAACATATTCAAAGTCAGCATCATACGTATCGAGTGTAGTCTTGCAACGGGATCTTTCATCAATGGTAAAAGCGGTCATTCTCTGTATGAATTTTTCCCATCGGTACCTCCAGGTTATCATATTTCGCAGGAACCATCAAGTCCTATATATTTACCAATCATCGATACGAATCTCATTGATCATCTCGACATTAGAGTGGTAGACCAGAACGGCGATAAGTTAGATTTCAGGAACGAAACCATCACTGTACGATTGCACATACGTCGTAATGGGTATAAGTTTTAAGAGACGATGCTATATTAAAAAACATCTCTCGAGATTGATCTCTACTCGATCATCGACCCGCAAGCTAATCACATCGTCTAATCGACAATTTCTCGCTAACTTAGGCTTCAAGGTTCTATGATGGATGTGTTGGACGTGACCGGGATTCCGACCTTTGATGATAAGATCAGTAAGGAGGAAGAACACGTATTCCTACCGTACAATACGTCAGCTCTCGATGTGAACGATGAAATTAGAATTCCATGTCAAGCTGAAGTTTTGTACACGCTTCCTAGTAGAAGTTATCTCTACATTGAGGGGACTCTCACTAAACCCGACGGCACCGTTGCCACATCGAAATTGAGTAACAATGCTATGGCATTCCTATTCGATGAGATTCGTCTGGATATGAATGGAACGACTATTGATAGAACTAGGAATCCGGGCATTTCATCAACGATGCGTAACTATGCTGCACTGAATGAACTGGAATCGAATCGTTTACTAAATGCTGGATGGATCTATCCTGGAGGTGTGGTAGACATCGTGAATACATCGAATGGTATCTTCAATGCTATCGTTCCTCTTTCGATGTTGCTGGGTTTCGCCGACGATCACAAGGAGGTCATACTTAATAGCAAGTTTGAACTTATTCTCATTAGATCTAAGGATTCTAATAATTGTATCATTGGAAACGATCCTACAACCATACAACTAACTAGACTCGAATGGAGGATGCCTGTACTTCGACTTTCAGATTCTGAACGAGTTGATAAACTTAAACTCGTCAAATCGGATAAACCTCTACACGTCGCATTTCGAACCTTGGACCTTCACACTCAACCTGCTGTACCTCAAACTAAAGCGTTCACATGGAACATTGCAACCACGACTAAACTTGAAAAACCACGTTTCGTCATAGTCGGTGCACAAGTGGATAGATTGAATCATCTCGCTAAGGATGCTTCTCTATTTGATAATTGTAATATCACCAATCTGAAACTTTATCTCAACAGTGAATCTTACCCCTATCACGATATGAATTTGGATTTCGCCAATTCGAAATTTGCATCTCTGTATGATCAATATTCCAAATTTCAATCATCCTACTATGGAAAGGAGAATTACCCTCTTTTGAAAAGGAACGACTTTCTGAAATATGCACCGCTATTCGTCATCGATTGCTCTCATCAACCTGAGGATACTGTGACGGGGGCAGTGAATGTCAGATTGGAAGTTCAAGCATCGTCAAATTTTCCTGCACAAACTTCATTATTCTGTTTAATTGTTCATGATAAATTATTCACTTATAAACCACTAACTCATGTTGTACAATCTATCATATAGGTGTAATAAATAAAACATTACAAATTCAAATTATCTTTTTATTGACTTTAACATACATCTCCAATATCCTCTTCCTTGCACTCCTGCTTTTTGCATCATATGAACATAATGATTTGTGAATATCATACAACTGATATAAATTTCTTTCAATATATGGAATTAGTCTTTTAAGTCCATTGAATGCAGTACTATTCAGATTTATACTGCCCACATTTAAACATGTATTCACAAACGTTATTTCTTGCATCTTATTCATGCATAACATTATATTAAATGCATATATTATATTTTCACTGTACGGTGCACATGGATGCTTACCATCTTTCAGATACGTATCCAAAACACACAAATTTGACATTATTACCTCCCAATCCTCTTTTGTAATATACACAAACGTATCGTCATGTGTGTCTTTAATGTAAAGTGATGGGAGTTCATTGTATAATCCTATGTTCACACGAAAGTCAATGCTGATGGAGATGTCGTTATCGTTCATGCACACACTATTTACCATCACTCGCAACTTCCTCCTCTACTTCTTCTGCGAAGGGTGTGTAGGGTTCGAACATCATTATGATGAAACTGTCTTGATCGAACGTCTTCTTGGCTTTGACGATTCTCGGTTTGCAGTTCGTCTTCTTCTTTTTCTTGTCTCCTTTCTTACTGGATCTGCGGACATACACGAACTATGTCTCAACATCGTGAATATTTAATACACTTGTTAACGTAAAACTCTTATTATTTTATACTCACTTTTCTATGACTTCCTCCTCGGGTTTCGATGTACCGATATCCTTAAACGGACGATCATTGTACGGACCGCACACATCTTCACCTTGATCCTGTTCGGACTGGTATGCCACATCTTCACTTTGGGCTTTACTGAAATAAACATATTTATCATTAGTTATCTAACACATAACAACACTTTCACGTTAACACACAATTATAATTCTACTTACCCGAGGTACACTTTACAATTCTTTCCGCATTGAGCATAAGATGTGATCGAATCATGATGGGAAGGATTCTTGCAAATCACTTGATGCATCTTTCCATCACACGTTTCATCGTGGTGCTCAACCCAATGCTTTTGCAAATCTTCGAAATTGCGTAGATTCTCCCAGAATCTGGTATCACTTTCAATGATAGGTGTTGTTGTTCCACTCATCTTGACGTTGCGATGTGAAGTGAGAATGCATTCGTTCCCGAGTGAGCAGATGGGTGATGAAACGTGATCATACCTGTCTCCCCCCTCCCCATCCTATCGTCGATTGTACTTAACGGACGGAGGGTTTGTGTGAAGTGAGGACACGTTCGTTCCCGAGCTGGCGGGACAGGGTGAGACCTGTTAATTCGGATTTACTCACATATGCACAAATCTTGAGGAATGACAACACGTCATCACCCTTATACTTCAATGTGGAATAGATTTATATTTTCTCGTACCTCGATGTGGGAATGGAATTTAACCTTTTCTTAACCTTTACATCGCTCTTGGATACAATAGCTCAAGGAGAGATTCTGCATAGGGAACACCCCTTACCAGAATGTCTTATTACATTTATTTTCATAAATCTCTCCCAGTAAACATACCTAATCATTCTCTCGATATTCTTTTATCTAAAGATTAACGATACTACATCATATATCATACACTAAACGTAATAGATATCAAACCCTACACTCGATATTCATACATGACAGTTCAAGCACAGACATCGAAGCACTGAACATAATAGATATCAAACCCTAGACTCGATATTCATACATGAGAGTTCAAGCACAGTCATCGAAGAATTACTATCAATACATTTAATTCAAACATCCCCGGAACCCGCGTTACCCACCCCGCCCCATCACAATATCGAACCCTAGACTTCGATATTCATACATGAGAGTTCAAGCACACACACACACATCGAAAAGAATTCACATTTAATTCAAACATCCCCGGAACCCCCCCCCCCCCCGTTACCCATCCCACCCATCACACATTACACATCACACACACACACACACACAATCATCATCATCATCATCATCATCCCAACCCTCAAACACATCTCACTGCACAGGGGAGAACGGCACTACGCCAACACTCCCCTTCTTTTACAACTCGATTTTCATATAGGAGAGTTCTAAATCAATGAGCATTCTACATCACTCATATATTAACACAGAGGAGAGTTCAACATCTTATCTACACTGTGCTGATTCTCTCAATTCTATACTACTGTCGTGGTTCCTCGGGACGGCTTTCCTCTGTCTTCTCTCGCCTCATTCTTCCTCCCGGTACAATAGACATAAGTAAAATAGACCAAGCTTGGATCGACATGCCGACCGCTCATAGCGTAGTCCAGTCCATCCTGTAACAGAAGGGAGAGTGAGAGAGAGAGAGAGAGAGAGAGAGAGAGAGAGAGAGAGAGAGAGAGAGAGAGAGAGAGAGAGAGAGAGAGAGAGAGAGAGAGAGAGAATGGGTTAGAGTAGAGCCTTGGCATGTGCCTAGCCGACCAGATAAAAGCCACAGAAAAAAAGAATCTTTCGTCAGATTGGACGGTCACCAGGGATCGAACCAGGAAGCTCCCGAATGCTAGTCTTGCGCGTTACTGCTGAGCTATTTCACTAGATATAAAAAATTTCTTGATGTTATGAAATCAGAAGCACGGTTTAAAATAGTTTCCAAAATTCGTATAGGCAAACAGTAGAATTGTAATTATAAAATATTTAATTTTTATCTTGATAAACGCTTCTGGTTCTCGGCATCACTCTGTTGCCATCTTGATAACTATTGTTACCGACCGACCGAAGTGCTGGCTGGCTGGCTGTATAAAGGCAGAAGGCTTTTGCTGCGTGCCCACCCGTTCAGGGTTTTACCGCAGGTAGGGATTTTGTAGGATGGGTTCTTGGTTTCGAGTTAGAAATGTTTTCTAGGTTACAATTTTATGTGCCGCGGGTTGTGGGAATTGATGCACAACCTTGCACCCTGGTGTTCTAATTTTAAAATTTGTGATTAGGTGAATTGTGATGCCAAACAGTTTAGAAGAATTATGTGAAGTTCAGCTTTAGCTGCTGTTAGGATTAGCTCGGATGCCCACATCCATGCGGGGTACCCGGAAAAGTCTGGAACGGCGTCTGGTGGGGATGTATTGTTAGAACCACATTTTCCTTTTTTATTGTTTTTGAGTTTCAGATGTGGCTGTTGTAGTGTTTGAAAAGCTATGCTCTATTTTGCGTACGTAAAGCTTTGCGAAACTGTGCACCGGAGCATATAGACACAAAACCGCTCTCTAAGCGGAACTAATTAGCGCTGTGTCCACTCTATTGGCAAGAAAGTGATTTACGGCATTTTGCTTGGCAGCATAAGATAGACACGGATTCCGAGTTTTCCGAGTTGTTGCAGTAGAAATATGTATGCTAGATAGTAAGTACATGAATAAGCAAACATGCATAATCTTAACTACCTAGGATGCAGATAGAACTGGCAGATATGAGAGCCTCCAATAACTGGGACACAGTACTGCAAGTAAGCTAGAGTGGGTTGTTTTTTTCTTCTAACATGATCTCTGGAAGGAAGGGATGAGCAGGTAGAGATAAGAACGACCAGATCCGATCAGCGATGTGTGTGCTATGCAGGATGGGGTCCATAACGATTTCATATAGAGCCCATCCTGAGGTGGGCTAAAATCTATGCCCTTCCTTCTCCTGTGGCAGTCGAGACATCTTATAACAGAATATATCTGTAACCGTTCCCGATCCTATCAAAACCTCCACCACATCTTCAATTACCTCATCCGCGATGAAGCAATTATATTTTGGTAAACAAATTGCTCCACTTTTACGGGACAGTTTGAAACAAATAATGTTTAGCTCAGGGTTAAGCAATGAGGTTTCTCACAGGGTATGCGTGGATATGTGTGAGAAGGATAGTTTTAATGACACTGGAATGCCCGTTTCAAACTGGTTTAATGACTGCTTCCTTTATTATTACATTGAACTCGAAGTTGCCGACCAAGGATTACCAATCACTGTTTAAAGTTACTGAAGGCGGAATGTTTATTACTCGATAAACTTTATTCGTTCCTCACGTATATATGAACCGACAAATATCTTCTCTCATTTCTGGTATACCTGGACCAAGACAGATCAAGAGGACTGCCCTAATCGCCCTCACGCCTCGGACTGTCTTAATGGCTTGCCAGCCACGAAGTGTTCTAATCGACCTGACGCCAAAGACTGTCCTCCACATCTGCGCGTGGGTGTATATGTCACTTTCACTTTCTGAAAGCCCTCTTCATTTAACCAAAGATTCCCTTTGTAACAATTTTGTCTTTGTCATTATTAGGGACCGAAGAATACCTCATTCAACAAGTCAAGTGCTATCCTTTAGAAATCTGCAAAGGACACTGTTTCTTACGTTTCTTTTGTTAAAACAACTTATTCACCCAAACTGCTATTCGACTCAACTGCCCTTGCACGTTTTGTAACAAAGAACCAACATTCCTTTGAAATCCATCATGATTCTTTATACATTGCAATTCTTAACTTCGGTATCAGCGATTAGGCGAATATGATCTTGACTCAGGTGAGAAGTACAAACACCGGAGGCTTGTTCTAGCACAATAACATTCATTCCTCCATTTTAACCCCAAAACCAAACCTTCCTTATCTTAGAACCCATAAGCTCTGACCCTTCTCCATACATAACCTGTCGTCGTTACCATTCCCTTAAAAAAATTGCCAGCAGTGGGCCTAGCCCTGATCTGGTAAAACACTAATGACCTGCCTCAGGTCTTTTAATGTCCCTCGCTGCTGCAGAGTGAACTTCCTGGAGTATCCTTTTCACCACTTCTTTCATTCATATGAATTAATCGTTACTGGACACTGCACTGGATCCTGTGGGCGAGGCCATGAAACATTCATTCGCCTTATATATACTCGTATTCCACTTATGGAAAGTGGAGTAACGGGCGGAGATAAACGATGCAACCTATAGTGCTAAATGCGAAACGAATGAAACATTTAATTTGTGCGTATCGCATTGTCTTCATCGCCTGGTTTAGTGTCTTCCTCTATGATTTGGAAACCAGCTGTCGAAGTGCATGTTATATGTTTCTCCATAATTCAATAAGGGGTATCTTACTCTATAAAACTGTCAAAATGGTTTATTTAAATAAATAATATTAGCGTACATAACATGCTTTTAATTGTAGCCCATGGCGTAACAGCCAATGTGAGCCTGAGCCTGTCAACCCGACTGCCGGCCTCACGCCCACATACTCAAGGCAAAGGTGGGCGATCATTAACCGATACGTCAGCATCTCGGTACCCCAGCCGCTAAATTGGCTTTCTAGACAAGGGTTCGCTAGTTAGCGTAGCTCCTCAATTTCCTCACGATGCTGAGTGAGCACCGGACTTAAAATGTGCACCCCTCCCCCCGCAGGGGTGGGATCGATCCCGGGTGCATTCTAGACGCAGGGAACCAAAGCACAACGCGCCAGTCCACTACGCTGTTAGCTGAATAAAACTGTAAACATGTTTGTTTTAATTTAACTCATCATTTCAATTAAAATCTAATTTTAGTTTTCAAATCAGCTTCATTCTTGAAACACGTTTGGTCATCTGCAGCTCGATTACCTGTACCTAACCAGTTTACTTAGTGTTTAGGTGAAACTGTACTGTACTGTAGGAGCTTCAAAGAGTTCCTGTGAGCTTCAGGAAGAGCAAGCTGCCTACCGTTGACACCAAAACGCTTTAAAGGTGTCAGAACAATTACATTCCACTAAATTTCTGTGTGCATATTTGTCTCTGTGTGGCGCTGTGAATGTGCAACTAAAATAGAAATGTCGGGAACTGCAAAACTTGGTATTTAAATTCACCTGTATATAAATTCACCTCTTCCAGAGAGGCGACACAAAGGTTTTCAAGAAAATCGCTCTACCCAAACTATCTTTTACACGGGAGAGTGTTGTTATTTTTCCTTATCTCTAAAATGTCTCTAAGAATTTGATCAATACACCGTCTATAGATTTACAGTCTATAAATGTCTCAATTTTTTGTGCCAACAGCCTTATAGCCTGTAATGTCCTTTTCATTTGTAATGAACTTTGGATAATTCGTGTAACTAGTAAACTTTAAGAGGAAATCAAAATTTATTCCATAAAAGAGTAGATCTCGTTAAAACACAGTTTATTTGAAACAGTTTTGCCACATTAGCTATTTCAGAAACATTTGCTGTCATTGGCTTGAATTTTTAAATACATTTATCATTTTGAAACGCTGTCGTCATTCAGACGATTTCTCGCGATGTCATGTCTAACATATGGGAGTTAAAAGCCAACATAAATTTAACATCGCTTCGATCTCCTGTATCCGAAGTGTGTAATGAAGCTAATTCAATAAATGTTTAACTCGAGGAACATGAAGCAGACAGAAAAATAAGCTCTCTCAAGAATAATTATTCTTATTTATGGAAACTATACCTATAAAATTAAACATTGGTGGCTAAAGAACATATGTGAATGTAACTCATTGGTTTTTACTTTCTGTATCACCTATCTGCAATAAGTAAAAGAAAGTATTTGAACCAAAAATTACAAGTTTTGAAATACTGTCTCAAACAGTAATGTTTACTGCGCCAACGTATCTTGACGATCTCTTCCTTGATGTTAATTCCGGCTATCTGCTCAAGCTATGAGAAACTTTCTCAGGGTAGGCGTGGGTATGTATTATTCAATAAAAAGTTGACTCTGGTTCTGACTAGGAAACTTTGTAATTTCACGTCCTCCAACATGAAGTCATATCGTAGGAAACTTTTAATGAAGTCTACGAGGGTGGTCTGAAAATTTTCCGACCTCAACATGAAAATAGCAGCACTTGTAAATAAAAGCTAGTGAATTTCGTTGTTCACATGTTGACCGTTACTCACCAAAGTTTCAGCAATTTTGGACGCTCAGTTGTTATGTCACAGTCGTTTGAGTGAGTTGATGTGAGTGTTTTATGGAAATGGACAAAGTCGAGCATCTAGCTGTCATTAAATATTTGTTTTTGAAAGGCAGTACGCCTACGTAAACCAAAGATGAGTTGGATTCTGTGTATGGGGACTCTGCACCATCATTTATCACAGTGAAATTTTGGGCAGTTGAATTTAAACGTGGTCGTAAGAGCTTGGGAGACGATGAACGTTCGGGAAGTCTAAAACAGCAACTACCGACAAAAATATCGCCAAAGTTCACCAAATGGTGCTAGACGACCGCCGAATTAAAGTGAGAGAGATAGCAGCGGCTATGAACATGTCAAAAGAACGTGTTTGTCACATATTAAATCAACATTTAGACATGAGAAAGCTGTCCGCGCGTTGGGTGCCGCGTTTGCTCACGTTAGACCAAAAACGTGTTCGAATGAACATTTCCAACGCTTTATTGGCACAGTTTAGGCGAATAAATCCGAGTTTTGGCGCCGATTAATTACTGTAGATGAAACTTGGATTCACCATTATATGCCCGAAACAAAAATATAGTCCAAACAATGGGCTGCAAAGGGGGAAGTGGCTACAAAGAAATCCAAAAACTGTTTTCTTTTTCGGCTAGGAAAGTGATGGCGACTGTTTTTTTTTTTTTTTTTTTTTTTTTTTTTTTTTTTTTGGATAGTCATGGAGTTATTTTAATCGATTATATTCAAAAAGGAAACACCATTATAGGAGAATACTACGCATAATTACTTGACAAGCTGAAGGCAGAACTTGTGGAAAAAACGGGTATATTTGCAGAAAAAATCCTGTTTCACCAAGACAACGTACCGTCTCATACCTCAGCGGTTGCAATGGCAAAAATCCATGAATTACGGTTTGAACTGCTTGAACATCTGCCTTACTCACCAGACCTAGCCCCAGGCGACTTCTTTTCACTCCCTCATCCGAAAATAGCGCTCGAAAGGCAGAGATTTTCGCCAAATGAAGAGGCAATCACCTTCGTGAACAATTATTTTGCAGAGAAAACGCCGAGTAATATTTGGACGGGTTACAGAGATGGGATCATCGCTGGGAGAAGTGTGTAGGGTTACAAAGAGAGTTTGCTGAAAAATAAAAAAATAAAAAAATCTGAAAAGATGTCTTGTGTCTTTATTAGGTCGAAAACTTTTCAGACCACCCTCGTACACTAGCGGAGAAACTGCCGATTAATGGAAACTACCATATGAATGTCTGGTTTTAAAGTATTTGATTCCTCTGCCAAGCGATAACATGCGGTTCTGCTATGGAGGCAAGAATGACGCCTAATCCGTCCACCGGCCACGTCTTGTCCCACCAGCTATCAGACTACAAGTGTCTTAGTTTATGCCCAAGATGTGCTATTAAGCTTCAGTTCTCCTAATAATTTCCCCTTTGTTAATGCCTAAAAGACTCCCTCTCCTAGCTTCTAATCCGCTGTTACCACCTCACGTCTACTTTTCTTAGTTTTGCTGCTTTACAATTCAGAGTCCGTCCATAAATTTCTGTACTTTAAGAATCCCAAGCTAGCCTGCTATACCTAATCTGACATCCCTGCCTAGCAATCTTCCCTTTCGCTCACGTAACTGCACAAACGTCTACGAATTTGCCTGAAAACCAGCCATCGCTAATTATCGTACGAAAATGTACGCATAATCTATGGCCAAACCTACAACATCATAACATTTAATACAAATTCACAGAATATTCATATTTAATTGTATTATAATAGGTTGTAATTTATTTAATTGACCCATATAATTTCTGCATCAGATTTCATTGGAAGTATGGATTTAAGGCTTTCTGAATAAAACAGCAGAAGAGGGTTCGTGTGTGAATGTGTGTGTGTGTGTGTGTGTGTGTGTGAGAGAGAGAGAGAGAGAGAGAGAGAGAGAGAGAGAGAGAGAGAGAGAGAGAGAGAGAGAGAGAGAGAGAGAGAGAGAGAGAGAGAGAGAGAGAGAGAGAGAGAGAGAGAGAGAGAGAGAGAGAGAGAGAGAGAGAGAGAGAGAGAGAGAGAGAGAGAGAGAGAGAGAGAGTGAGAAGAGCATAACTTAATGAAAAGTTCGATAAAGCCGTACTTGACATTTAAGTTTAGCGTCTTCCAAGAATACGAGACAAATGTTTGCAAGGAAATTACGCCATCCCAAAATTTGAGAGTTTATTAAAACTGGTTCACGATTTTGATTAAAAGTCATATGCTTCAGACTTTTACACGAGTAATAAAATGTGTAACTTGAATTTTCTGCGGACAGCTTCATTTTACGTCAATAATGTATAACTTTATTTTACTGGTAGACCTTAACAGATAGACGAAAACGTAGTAAATCTTGTTCTAATGAGCAATTATAATAGCATGTGAAAGCAATAATTTCCGGAATATTCGTTTTCATTTATTTTACTTTTGCATTAATTTGGTTCTCGTGATGTAATGTAAAAAGTATGGAATTTCAAAGCCAAACGATAGCGACCCACTTTTTAAAATGTTTGTTGTCGTTTCACCTTCCTGTATCCTTCTTTTGTGAAATTTCTGCAAACATTCTCATTTAACATTAACCTCTAGGAATGTTTTTAAGAACATAATGCTGAAGAAATATGAAAAAGACGTTTCCAGTTAGGAAAACTCACGTAAACGTGGCACATAATGTTGTAAAACTTGTACATGTTCTTAGGATTTTGATTCAAATATTATGCATTTAAGATATTTATGTGACAAAGTATACCTATATCTTGAATTTTCCCTGTAAGGTCCACTTCATTTAGAAGGAATATCCAATATGACAACGTTGGAGGACGCTAATTCAAAGTAAAGGTATTTTCTATTTCCTTAAAAATTAAAGAGAGAGAGAGAGAGAGAGAGAGAGAGAGAGAGAGAGAGAGAGAGAGAGAGAGAGAGAGAGAGAGAGAGGAGAGAGAGAGAGAGAGAGCATCGATTCTATAAATATGTAGATCTGTTTAAAACAAAGGATTTGTTTAAAATAACTGTTTTTGAGGGAGAAATTTTCGAGTATATCTTATTTGTTCAATACTTTGTAAGCTTTTTTAAAATTCCAGTTGCTGTCCACCATGCCATGAAAAGATCATTGAATTTTAAAGCCACAGCGAAATACTTTCAGAGTTCAGTCTATCGATTGTTTACCGAGAGGGATGGCTCAGGCCATTTCCTCTGTGGCCCACATTTAGGAGGCCCAGGTTCTATTCCCGTGGTTAGCCTACCTGACCCATGGGATTTTAGAGGTTTTCCCGGATCGCCGGTAGGTTAATTACAACCCTCGAAATCCCTGTACCTCAATTTCATCTCCATTATCATTTCATATCATCTCTCATTTGGTGATCTCTTTCAGGGTAGAAGTTTCGGCGGTGCATGGCAGGATGATATGCTTTGAGTGAATCACTTCATCCTCCGATAGTGTGGTAGGCCAACCCAGGGTCATGAAATTAATAAAAACCATAAAGCTTTTATCAAACCTTAATTTGAATTTATTTTCTTGCTACACTTTGCGCTCACCAGTACATAAACATACAATAACAATAAACTTCTGTTCCTATCTTCATATAGTATTTACTTCCAGCTACATTTTGTACTGATCAACCCAGACACATAAAGTAACAATCAACTTCTGGTCCCGAACTGAGAGGAAAGAGCCCCATAAAACAACACGGCTCACCAAAAGGCAACGCATGAAACCCCAAAGAGAGTATAAGGAAACCCGAACATGGAGGACTTACCCAGAGACACCGACGCGACGCGAGCCAGGCACACAACTCACCTGCCGGTTTGAGGGAGCCACCCAAGGAGCCTCTGGCACCGCAGCGCCCCCAAAGAGGAACGGCGGAAAACCAAAGCAACGTGACAGCAACGCCTCGAACCGGAAGGGCAAGTAAAAAGGTGCCGGAGGGAAAACAAAACGGCACAATAGGTCGGTTGCCGGTCTCCGAACCGGCTGCTCGTACCGCTTCCGAACTACAGTAGGAGAGAATATCCGCTGTCCTGGCCTACCGGGGGAGGTTTCCATCTGAGTAAAAATGTAGGTACCCTGCCCTGTGCACTGTCGTGGCTCCTTGAGACAGCCGCCCTCTGACTCCTTTCACCTCATTCATTCTCCCGGGGATGCCTCACTTGGTACATCAGATCATGACTAGTCGCTGTGCCAAATCCCCTCGTAGTAATCCTAATCTAATTGTTTTCTTTATCCCTCTTGTACCTGCAGTGAAATCTGTAATGAAACTGCGAACATTTTTATGCCGATTAACATGAGGCAAGTAGTTAAATCTATTTCTCAAGATCGTGTGTTCAAATCTGGCGGAGGACAATGGAATTTTTTGGGCGTAAAAATCCCTAGCGTGGCTTCCTTCGGAAGGGAAATAAAACCTGTGGTCTATGCCAAGTAAAAGAATCTCTAGTCCGATAAAGAGGCCTCTTGCAAAATTAGGCGGTCATTCATGCCCAACGTAGAATGGGACGCTGAGAACCTCAGCAGATAAATCGTCTATAAATAAACAAGTAAAATAAGCCCGTTTAGGAATGGTTTGAAGAAAATATATGAAAATAAATGTTAATGGGTAAATGAAGAATTTTTTAGAACAAATGACAACGTTCAAGTATCGCGTGTCCAAAGATTTAGTTATTGAAGGAAAGCATATATTGAGGAAAATATTGAAAAGTACACTTTAATTTGAAATAATTTAATAAGTTTATTTCATATTTCTATATTTTATGTTATTCACGCCACGTTAGGACGCCAATATATAATACTTTAACTTTTATATTTCTCTGTGCCAAGTTTGTTCGTCAATTTGATAATGATCTTTAACTTTTTTTCCCAGCTTAGCTGTGGTCGGCGGGCACTAATGATTTACTTACATTTTGGTCGTGGTCTTGGATTTATGTTTTATCTCACCTTTATTAGTGAAATAATACTTCTTACGTTGGTTTAAAGATTATTATTACCGAGTGGGATGGCTCAGGCGGTTTCGTCTGTGGCCCTCATTCGGCAGGCCCGGGTTCGATTCCCGTGGCCGACCTACCTGACCCATGGATTTTTCGGGGGTGTTCTCGGGTCACTAGGCGAATACTGGGTAGGTTAACTACAACCCCCGAATTTCCTGTCCCTCCATTTCATCTCTATAATCATTTCATATCATCTCTCATCTGGTGGTCTCTTTCCGGGTAGAAGTGTCGGCGGGTGTCTCGGTGGTGCATGGCAGGATGATTATGCTCTGAAGAAAACTACTTCCTCTGGTAGGTCGGTTGCTGGTCTCCGCTCCTCTGCTGGGACAATTTCGGCCAGCCAGGGATCCATGGGGCTCGGATTGCCTGCCTGGGACCATTAGGGCTCGGCTGGTCGGCTCGTTGCCGTGCCGCTATAGGGGAGCCGGTTCGTTGTCCTTCCATGTCGGAGGAAGTCTCTATCCAAGTAAACTGTATGGACCTTGTCCTCTGCACTGTCGTGGTTCCTTGGGTCGGCCGCCCTCTGTCTCCTTCACCTCCCGGGGGTACCCCACTTGGGGGCATAGGAACAATGGGCCCAGCATGATGGCCTACGTACGGAATCTCCTCCGTCATGAAATCCCAATCCCAAAGATTATTATTTACTTTACAGACACAATTAATAAATTGGAAATACAATTATCCACAACGTGTTCTGAAACACGTCTATCGCTGAGAAAAAAATTACAGTAGCGTCCCCAGAAGTTTATTCCGTCTCTATAGTAACCACTCAACAGTTTATATATCGATTCCTGGTCGCTAACTGCGAGTCTATTGTTCCCCCCCTTATATTTATGATCACATTTATATTACATTACACACACACACACACACACACACACACACACACACACACACACACACACACACACACACATTTGACGCTTGTCAAATTTCAAACAACATTTCAAAATTTATAAACAACTTTTGTTTGGGGCCGCTCTACCATAAATAGCGGTTTCAGAAATGAAAGCAGACATTGGAGAAAATATTGAAAAATACACCAAACATAAAAGTAAATTTTGACAATAATACAGGAAGGAAATAGTACCCACTACGTATTTATAGGATAACCAATCCGGCATTGAAATATGAACGCGAAATATGGTAATTGGAAATCATCAGAAGCCAAAGCTGGAGGATGCACAGATGAGATTTTTCAAGTCAATACTGAGTGTAATAAAAGCTGATTGGATTAGAAATGTTAAAGGAAAGTTTGGGAGAACAAGGTCTGACAGAGGAAACACGAGTGCAGCAATATCAGAGATAGCGGAAACATCTGTAAAGAATGGGACTTCGAAGTTTCCTGGCAAACATTTTATCAACGCCGTGAATGTTGGTCTGAGTGGCTCACTTGGTTAGGTGCTGACCTACTTGAACCTGAGGTCGCGGGTTCTTACCCGGCCGAGACCGAAGGATTTTAAATGTGCTTAAAACCCAGCAGATTTAGGAACTCCTGCGGCTCTGTTATATCCTGACAATTTGCAGCGTTGTAGGACAACCATGAAAAAGGAAGATACAGCAGTTCCTTAACTTGATAGCAGTCGTGAGGACCAATTACTTGTAGAGGTAGGATATCTTTTTAAAATAAAAATTTGTGCAGGGAAATTCCTTTTGGATTATATACACTCGTTGTATGACGGAGGATAACAGAATCTTTTGTAACCCGGATCTTGTCAATCTTTTTAAGGATTTATGTATGTTTAGTACTATCAATATTTAGAAACGGGTGCACCAGTATGCATTAATATTATGCAATATTTTAAATTGGAATTAACTTTTGATTTAAAAACCTTGCAAAGTTCAGTAGGTTATCGAGCGTTAACTGGCGTTATCGAATTCAAGAAGTTGGCAAACCTTTTTTGATATAAAGAGAAACAGAGCTCGCATGCTTATTTTGCTTTAATGTTCGTTCTGGGGAACTGAAGGAGAGAGCACTATGCTAGATTTGTAAAAGAGAGAGAAAGGGATGCAAAAGATATTCGGAACTGCACTGTTTACGCCACGCTCTACCGGGAATTAATGGTGTTTTAGACAATAAATATTTGCATTTTACAATCCTTTTGTGTTTCAACCCGCTCTTTTTCGGTGGAATAGTGCGGCGCGGAGCTAAACGCTTGCCGAAAAAAGAAAGAGATGCGTGGAAGTTTCTTCTTTTCTGATGCCGTCTCGAATATTGCCGAGCGCTCCACTAATTTCTAGAAACAGTGACTGGAGAAATAAAAGCGCCGCGGCTCAAAGCGAGTTCAGTTACGCTTTTAGAATTGTGTGCAGCTCTGTGATGGACCTTTGAAATATACCGCAAGTGCATTCTTTCGTTTCAACAATGAACCTGCACAACAAATTGCTCATATACAAGCAAATACTCCGCCCTGCACTAACCTATGCTTGCACAGTCTGGGGAGTTGCAGCAAAATCCCATCTCCACAAATTACAAGTCCTTCAGAACCGCTACCTTCGGATAGCAACAGATACCGATTGGTACATTCCTAACGATAATATCCACGCAGACCTCTCCTTCCCAAAAATCACAGACTACATCCTTACACTATCTCAAAATTTTTATAACAAGCTCCCTTCTAGCTTCAACAGTCTAATCTGCGGTCTGGGAGAATATGACCTAGACCCCGGTGAAACCTACAATCGACCCAGACTAGTGCTAGCACCACCATAGGCCCATAAAATCCCCCAGATATTCATTACATTTCAACCCCTACCAACAAACCAAACAACCATTAAGACATATCCACCACCATCCACCCACCGCCATATCATTAAAAACCACCACCATGCCAGTAAGGGACAATGTCCCGAAATGGCAAAACGTCGAAGGCCTCTCCTCTGAGGAGGAGGTTCATCTTCAACGACACCACTGTGCTGTCTGTGTGGTGAAGCAACGAGAGAGTACTGTGTGTATGACTCGTCATTTTTAGAGCCTATAAGGGGTGTACAAAGTGTGTTTTTACTGAAATAAAAGCACTTTAAATTTCTTCAAACAAGGCTTTTAATTCTACGAACCCGCAAAGTCACAATAATAATAATGATGATGATGATGATGGTGATAATGATAGTTTCTGATATTGAATTGAAACAATGTGATGGAATACGTATAATATATATAATTTTACGTCCTCCAACATTGTCATATCGGACGGTGAATGAAATGGGTGAAATGATGCTGAAATGTGTCCAGGGTCCATGGAGCTTAGAGCTATCCGACATTCGTCTGTAAGGATAAGGGAAAACCCCCGGAAAAACCTTATACAGGTAACTCACCCTGACCGAGATTCGAATTCGGGACCACTTGAACGTGAGGCAGACATGCTACTATCTACGCTACCGAGGCGGGCATATATATATATATATATATATATATATATATATATATATATATATTGCCGAATATTCAAGTAACTTCAAATTCCAACAAGTGCACTGAAATATTTTTTCTCGAACACCTATTTCACTTTAGAAGAGCGATCTTTTTGTTATTGTTGCAAATGGCATGTGTTTATCTGCACTTATTTTTACTTTAATGTTTACAGCTGTTTTTTTTAGAAAAATGAACGTCTGAGCTTGAATTGTAGAACTTGGACGGAATATTTTTGAGTGCCTGTAAACTGATTTAACTGACGCACTAAATAATGTTTCTGCAATAGCTTGCAATTAATGACCCACTGTGGATCACTACATTTTAAATATTCTGGTGATCAAACTTTGTGAATCCAGAAGAAACAAATCGGACCTGTCACAATATGAAGATAAAAGGGTGCTGCCAACTAGAGAATGTCAAAGAGGAAGAATTCCGGAATTATTATGCAGTGCAAAATTAGTTTATGTATTTATACACATAAAACTACTAATAATAACAAAATTCAGTGAACAGACTATATACAAGGCGTGTCCGTAAAATAAGGTCTACAAGGTGCTGGAGCCGTGCGGAACGCTATTACGCGAGATGCGGCAACACTGGCGTGTAGCTTGGTTTCACCCTTCAAATCCCCACCACAACGAACCCGTTGCAACCATTAATCTTGGCTGGGCAGCCGTTTGCGATGGAGCTTCTTATCACTTCTGCCGCCAAGTGCGAGCTACGTGCAGTTATGCGATTTTTGAGTGCCAAGGGCACTACTCTCACTGAAATTCATCGTCAGTTATGCGAAGTCTATGGGCCACAGTGTATGGACGTCAACAACGTGCAAAAGTGGGTCAGAGAGTTCAAAGACAAACCTACAGACGTCCATGACGAACAGCGTTCTGGTCGGCCTTCAGTTTCAGCCGAAACAATTGCAAAAGTGGAGCAAGAAATGCTTAAAGATCGGCATGTGACAGTTCGCGAGCTTTGCGAACTTATCCCTGAAGTCAGTAAGACTACGATTGACATTTTGACCGAACATTTGCATTATCGCAAGGTGTGTGCGAGGCTGATCTCCTGGCCCAGTTCGAATTGGACATCCTCATCTATCCCCCCTAGAGTCCAGACTTAACACCTAGTGATTATCATCTGTTTCCTGAGTTGAAGTCACACCTGGGTGGAACACATTTCCAGACCGACGATGATTTGAAAAACGAGGTTGAGCGCTACCTGCGCAACTTGGCGGGAGAGTGCTATGACAAGCGTATACAAAAACTGCCACAGCGCATGCAAAAGTGCATCGATCGCAAATGTGATTACGTTGAAAAATAGCTGTAAGTTCCGCCTTTCCATCAATGTAACATTAATTGACAATTAACATGTTTTATATATTAAATAAAATTGGAGAGCTAATTTTACGGACAGATTAGATTTTCTTTAAAGTGAGTATGGAGATAGAGTGGAATCGTCGCATACTATCGTATAAATGGGTATCCAATATTGTATGCAGATGACACATCAGTTATTTTACAAAATATAAGTCATAATAGTTTGCAAACTGATATAAGCAATGCATTAAATAACTTAGACAAATGGTTCACTGATAATGGTATGAGCTTAAATAAAACAAAAACTAGTATTATACAATTTAAAACTGCTGCTAATGCTAATCTGAAACAAGATAATGTAGACAATAATAATAGTTCTACAATAAAGGGTTATAGTAAGATATTAGGAATGCACATAGATGGATGCTTAAAATGGAATATCCATATTGAACATATAACCAAAAAATTGAATTCGGCCTGCTATAACATGTTATGCCTGACAAATATGATGAATATAGAAACAAAAATAATTGTATATTACAGCTATTTTCATTCGATCTTGGCCTATGGTATAATATTGTGGGGAAATGCATCGGGATGGGAAACTGTTTTTAAAATTCAAAAAAAGATAATACGTATAATGTTACATGCTAACTTTAAAGATTCATGCAAACCACTATTCAAAAAATTAAAAATTCTAACAATGCCCTCAGTATATATTTTAGAGTTATCCATCTATGTATATAAAAATTATGAGAAACTTATCCAAAAACAAAATCGTCATCATTACGGCACTCGGAAAGAGTCCAGCAAAAAATACCCCATGCATAGATTAACATTATATGAGAAAACACCCTATTATATAGGTATAAAAATATACAATAAATTACCTCAACGACTCAAAGAAATAAAAACTCTGAAACTATTTAATAAAAGTGTAAAAGATCTGTTACTACATAAGACATATTACTCCATACAGGAATTCATGGATGACACAATATCATAACTACTGCATTACTTGTAATTGATAATTTATGTACATATACATTAGAATTAGTTTTTCTTTTAAATTTCTTTTATGTATAACTTGACGACTCACCAGTTTACCAGCTAGGCTTACAATGTAAACGTTATGTGACAATAAAGATTCTATTCTATTCTATTCTACTACTGTACCCTGGCCGCTGAAACGTTGCACTTGATACCGTATGCCCACGACAAGAGGAGTATGGAGGACAGAGGAGCTTGAACTGTTTATCTGCTCCGGTAACGGATCTATTTACTAGGAGACGTGTGTATGAGAGTACTTATGTATCATCCATGCTGCCAGATCTAATATTTGTTGCAGTAAATGCAGCGATATGTATTATGCATGGGTGAGTTATGTGACAACACTTGTGTATTTTAAACGAACCTTCCATCCTTATCATACTGGGAAGGTGAGCATGAACACTGTTGGGACAGCAAAAGTGATTACGCTATACATTCCTCTAGCTTGCCTTCTTGTCGTGAGTCTACAGTAGTTGTATGCCTTCGTATAACGTTGGCTTGTGGTTGCAACGTTGCCAGTAAACAGCAACAGCTCTTTTTTTATTTATACCCCGCCTTTAACTGCAGTGGTCATTTCGGCGGCCGTTCTCCTTTGGAACATATCGATGGTGTTAACTCCTAAACGCTGGATTGTATCATTAGATCACGCACGCTTTCAGATACGCATACAGATTCACAATTGAAACATACGGTTGGAAATAACTACATTCAGCAACAATTCCAGTTCCACTTCCGTTTTTTCTCCACCACTCGGAATACCATCTTGTGATTGGTTTAGAACTTGTGACATTTTTTTCAAAAGGTACCAACTTAATCGCTAGCTGTCAAGTGCAATGTTTCAGTGGCAGGACATTTATTTATTGCCAGACCGCAAGTTTGTCTTATTTCCTTAATATGCCCGTCAATCCCCAATATCGATTTTGACAGTACATTATTGTGATAATTCTGTAACAAGTCACGAATCAAAATAATATTTAATGAAGGCAAATTATTACTTATTACTGCTGCAGTTGTATATATGTGAGAGTATTATTTCGAAAAGTCAAACAATATGCTGTCGAGGTAGTGGTGAGTGAAGGGAATTCAGAACACTCTTCGGCATCGTTTGCATGTTTGCGCAGATAATTGTTTGCAGAGCGAGTGAGTGAGTGAGTGAGTGAGTGAGTGAGTGAGTGAGTGAGTGAGTGAGTGTGTGGTGTTTTAGTTTGTCCGATTACAATGGGCGTACGCAGCCGATTCATACTATTTTTCACTATTGTGACTAAGGTTTCTTTTTTCAAAATAAAAAATACTATACTTCAAGGTCAATAGGAGCAAGGATTGGATTTTTTTTTATATTGTCAAAAATGTTTGTATGTTTAAACAAATATGAATGTAGGGCTTCGTAGAATGGAACAAAATTAATCTGGATATTTTTCTTAGTGGCAGGTTCTAATCTTATCACATTACTTATCACATTCAAAAGCTTGTATTTATTATATACATATTACACTTGTATTAGTATTAAGTTTTAGAATCGTTTATATTTGGCTTTTGCCATGAGTCATTTTTTAAAGGGCGCTGATAACCGCTGCAGTTGGGCGCCCTTATACATATATCATCATCATCATCATCATCATCATCATCATCATCATCATCATCATCATCATCATCATCATCATCATCATCATCATCATCATCATCATCATCATCATCATCATCATCATCATCATCATCATCATCATCATCATCATCATCACCATCACCATCATCATCATCATCATGCCCGCCTCGATAGCGTAGATGGTAGCATGTCTGCCTCACGTTCAAGAGGTCCTGAGTTCGAATCTCGGTCAAGGTGAGTTACCTGGATAAGGTTTTTCCGGGGTTTTCCCTTATCCTGAAAGACGAATGTCAGGTAACTCTAAGCTCTATGGACCCCGGACGCATTTGAGCATCATTTCACCCATTCCATTCATCGTTCGATATGACTTAACGTTGGAGGACGTAAAAAAATAAATAAATAATAATAATCATCATAAATAAAATAAAAAATATAATCATCGACGGTATATTGTTGTTTCTAAGGAATAATGACATTATTCTTTATGTGCCACATTTCATACAACTTACATTTAAAAACAATTCGCCCCGATAAGGTGCAAATTACCGCATTAGAAATGAAACTAGTCAGTTTTATTGGCATAAAAAAGCACTTCAGTTTTTTAACTACGTTGTTGTTGTTTTTTTAACTTAGTCAAACAAGTTTCATCATGACCAAAACAAATTATTTTTGTGGTAAGTATTAAATGTGGAATTTGTCACGTTTACAAAGTGTTGCCCTAATATTACTAATTGCTTTAGTCATCAGAAAAAAGTCGCAGAATCATAAGCCAAAGTCAAATCGTTTTGTAATGTTGCTTGCTAATTGAAATTTAGAAATTAGAATAACATAAAAGCAATATAATTCGTATGTAATCATGCACTATGTAAAATTTATGAAAATTAAGGCACTCCAATCGTTAATAATACATACAGTGGATGTGTAGGTATAGACATCCATATTTGCACTAATCCTCATCTTAGGCACTTAGAAATAACTACATAGGTACTATTCTTTCAATAAAAACTCGCCTTTTTCGACGTAGATTCTCTCTTTTCTTCAAAGCTGCATTCTGGACATAGTGAATCATTTCGAAGACATTTCTTCTTATCTGTTTGCTCTTAAAAATTTTGATTGCCGCTTAAAGCCTGCTTCCTTTATACCCTTGTACCTCCAAGCAAATTAACAATAGGATAATGTTTATCTTGATTGACATAAAGTCGGTGGAGGAATTCGCGTCTGTAAAATTAGTTTGCAGAAGAGTAAGTGATGTGAGTTAATACATTATTTTTGTTATATCTCGTGTTCTTTTTAAATGCAAACAAAAATTACGGTGTTCTTTTAACAACACAAGCAACTTATATTTTCTGGAGGTTTCGGACCACATTATGTATAAAACTGGAGTTTTATGCTTATTAAACACAGAGTTTGTATTTCTGTGCATGAGCTAGCGTAGGCCAAACTGCTGGATGTGTATAGTTTCATTTTCACGCTACTCTGTTAAAAATACAAAATATTCGGTGTTCAGTTCGAATCATACCTTTGTATTGCTATGAATAGCCTTTTAGGATTAGAGAATGTTTACGTAGGCTGTAATTATATGCTCTGGATACAAATATGGTTGTAAGGCTGTCGTAAGAAGTGCTTGTACATTTAGTATAGATATTGTCCTTCCGACTTACAGAAGACTTTAGTACCATCAACTTTTGAGTTTCTAATCATATTTGTAGCTACAGTGTGGAGTGTAAACAACATTTATATTTATTCTTTCGCGCTGGTCGCGTGTAAACTAAGTTTGGAAGGTTGTATCAAAATTCAGGAATTCAAGACCGGATCTCGAGCTATGGATCTTTGGCTAGCTTCATGTATCGAACGATGCTCCACTCCGGAACTAACGTAAAGAGACACCAGAATTGCTACTAAAAGCTCCGCTTATCTGTTTTATGTATTCTAGTGAATTTTAAAGAGTCTCAATTACACTTGGATATCACATCTTAAAGCCGACGTACTACATGAAGCAGGCAGGATAGGACAGTGCCTTTTCGGATGTTTTGTCATGCTAGGTAAGGGAAAGCCACGGAAAGTCAAGGATCCGTGGTTTTACTTCCGGCTGTGTTGAGAGTCCAGCCTTGGCATGAATATTTTAAACCTTACTAAAGTTTCTGATGTAAGGATCTCAATAAACAGTGAGGACGAACTTAAGGGTATTCTGAATGTAACAAGTATAAGAGCATTTGAATGTATATCTACAAATACTTATGTCAAAAGTCCATCCGTGAACGTCAGTTTGTTGACCAGTAAAGATGACAGCAAGGGTCACGCATTTTTATTCATGCATGCTGGAGCTGCAGCTCAGTCCACTTTTTCTTTACGCTTCCGTTTGAACCAAGATGAATTTATTGATGGGGACATGGCATCTGCGTTGTCACCTGACTGAATCCCCATTTATTTTTATCTTCGAGGACACACTTGAAGAATAAAACATATGCTCTGAGATCTTTGAAAGGTTTGGTCTTCTGTACTTCGATGCTACAATAATTGCCTTGCCAATCGTGGCAGTCAGTGCAAGATTTATTTTGATAATGCTTAAACAGAATGTTCACATTATACGTTTATTATGCCTCTGAAAACTTACCCTGAATTATCGGCAGCGATCTTATAAATTTCTTCTTCTTCTGCTCCCCCTCCTCCTCTTCCTCCTCCTCCTCCTCCTCCTCCTCCTCCTCCTCCTCCTCCTCCTCCTCCTCCTCCTCCTCCTCCTCCTCCTCCTCCTCCTCCTCCTCCTCCTCCTCCTCCTCCTCCTCCTCCTCCTCCTCCTCCTCCTCCTCCTCCTCCTCCTCCTCCTCCTCCTCCTCCTCCTCCTCCTCCTCCTCCTCCTCCTCCTCCTCCTCCTCCTCCTCCTCCTCCTCCTCCTCTTCCTCCATCAAGCATTAAGCCTCTCCTTAGCTTGTCGCTTGCTCCAAATGATAATTTGTCCTTTAGGTCTTCCGATGTTTCGTTTTCCTTTGTGTATGTATGATAATAGTATTTTCTTCTCGTTTCTCGTTCATTCTAAGTTTTCTAGCCACTTCTATATATTATGATTTACTTTTTCATTAAGGTTAAGAATCCTTAATTACTTATATCATCATTATTCATTCTATATCTTCGTAACGTAAAACGTAACCCATGGCGTAACAGCCCCAAGTGAGTCTGAGCCTACCAACCCGACTGCCGGGCTCACGCCCACTTCCGCGCGGCAGAGGTGGGCGGAGAAGAGATGTGGTCAGCATCTCGGCATCCCCCAGCCGGAACGTTGGTTTTCGTGACCAGGGCCGCTTGCCTATCGTAAGCTCCTCACTTTCCTCACGATGCTAAGTGGGCACCGGCCCTATACCCGGGACCGAAAATCCCCATTCTATCCCTTCAGTGACCCCCAAAACTTATTTTAAGAATCTCACGCTGCCTGTAACTTGTTTCTATCTTTGCTTGGCATTGTCCAAGTTTCGCTGCTGTATGGAGCTACTGCGGCTGCCATGATTTTATACAAGTTCATCGTCACACATTTTTTTTTTTTTACTTTATTTTATAAAGTTCTTTTAATTTCCCCACATATCCTTGTGACACTTTCAACTTTAGTTCTAATATTCACTTCTTTTATGTATGATACTGTAGATCCTAAAAATGTAAAAGCCTTTACGTGTTCAATTATATTATTGTCTAATACAAGTTTATATCTTAAGGGATGGATTTCTTGAAATGCCATGGATTTAGTTTTGTTTTTCGAGATGTAAAATTGTAATTAAGAACTATTTTATGTAATTCAAATAGTGATCTTTGTCGTGTATCTTCATTATTACTTGATCATAGGAATAATAAAAGATAATAATTTAATAATAATAATAATGATAATGATAAAGATAAAGATAATGATGATGATGATGATGATGATGATGATAATAATAATAATAATAATAATAATAATAATAATAATAATAATAATAATAATAATAATAATAATAATAATAATAATAATAATAATAATAATAATAATAATAATAATAATAATAATAATAATAATAATAATAATAATAATAATAATAATAATAATAATAATAATAATAATAATAATAATAATAATAATAATAATAATAATAATAATAATAATAATAATAATAATAATAATAATAATAATAATAATAATAATAATAATAATAATAATAATAATAATAATAATAATAATAATAATAATAATAATAATAATAATAATAATAATAACCCATGGCGCGACAGCCCATATAGGGCCAAGGCCTGCCAACCCGACTGCCGGTCTCACGCCCACATACGCAAGATCGAACATCCAACCGATACGGGGGGGGAGATATCAGCATCTCGGCTCGCCCAGTCGGAAAAACCAGGGCCGCTTACCTATTGTAAGCTCCTCAGTTTCCTCATGATGCTGAGTGGGCACGGTCCTATACCCGGGACTTAAAATCCGCACCTCCAGGGGTGGGATCGATTCCGGGTCGCATTCCGTGGCAGGGAACCGAAACATGTTGCCTTAGCCCACTATGCCACGGAGCAGGACGATTATCTTAATATAGGAATATAATTACAACATTTTTCTTGTTATAAGCAGTAGTTATATTTAAAATATTTAGCCGATCTAGCCATGCACTGATTGCATCGTCTAAATACTTTCACTTACTTTCACAGGCTTTCCACTTCTCAGCAGTTGCCCTGTTCTGTACCAGTTCTACATACTTCTCTATCATTCCACTGTCTCTCTTGTAATCCTCGTTTCTCCATGGCTTTATTAATTCCATCCTTCCATGGAGTCGAGCTCTTCCACGTTTATTTCGATCAGGTGCGGATCAACTAGCAATCTTCTTTGTTAGCCTTTCGTCAGCCAATTTTTGGACATACCCATGCCATTTTAAGACCCTTGCTTGTATTCTATCCACAACATTTTCATTAGCATTCATTTCCGCTCTTATGCAATCATTTCTTGTATGCTCCATCCCTGATATTCTCATATACTTCTCCTCAAACCATCCTTTTCTGTCGCTAACAGTCTTCTCAATCTTTCACTCACCGTGCGACTTAATTTCCATATATAAAAATACTCTCCAATATAGCTTTTATTATAGTTACCTAATTTTGTTCTCCTAGTATATCACTCTACATAGGAAACCATTCAAGCAGTTAATTGCCTTTCTGGTATAGTTTATTCTATTATTTATGTCTCTTTCACTTGTGCCTGATTGCTCATTAACACTACGTAACAAAATTTGATGAATTTTTTGTTTATCCTATCTTTTTTAGTATTTACTGCTTAATTCGGTGATTTTGATTATGTATATATGAGTGTTTTGTTTTCCCTAATGTCAATATTTTGGATGCAATAACCTATTCTTCAAAATTCTTAAAAGCAACCAAAATTACATGTGTATTTAGAGATATAAAGAGAAAACTAAGATACAGTACATTCTATAATGGTTCTATAGGTTTATATAAGTGCACATAATACTGAAATACACTACAAATCAATACAACAATGTTTTTATTAAAAGCAGACTTGAGAAAGGTTTTTCCTTTTATGTTTTCATTTCTCTGCACGCACTATGCCCCATACATAGTCTTCATCATTGCAAAGTCATCATCTTTTCATAACATGAATATCCTGGTATAGTAGCGTATTGAACATGTTTCCTGTTACTGGTATCTTAGCAATGTGTAATGTTAACTACTCAAATCTAATAGTTATCATGATGGTTGGTTGGCTCCCTCCATGTTCAAGGAGCTGCAAATGGCATACATTTTCTTGTTTCATGTCAGCGTCTAAGGCAGACCTACATCTTACGCAAGATACTTGAGGAGCCCATGGAACATCTTGGTCTCCAACTGGTACACCGAAATAAGCTTCGTAGGCGTCACAGAACTTGGTCCGAAATTCCCGTCTCGGTAGCGTAGATGGCAGCGTGTCTGCCTCACGTTCAAGAGGTCCCGAGTTCGAATCTCGGTCAGGGTGAGTTAACTGGATAATGTTTTTTCCGGGGTTCTCCCTTATCCTGACAGACAAATGTCGGGTAACTCTAAGCTTAATGGGCCCTGGACTCATTTGAGCATCATTTCACCAATTCCATTCATCGTCCGATATGACAACGTTGGAAGACGTAAACTACAACAACAACAACAACAACTATTCCCAAACACAATTTTGTTTCACTTTTTCTGTTTGTTCCACAAACGTAACAACATGTGCCTGTATGCAACTTACAATGTCTGGATACTGACATTTCTTTTAAAGAAGCCAACAGTCAATCAAATATAATCACAGAACTGCAACTGAAATTCCCAAACAGGAAGACTACATTTTGCAAAATATATTCGATATATGTGAATAGGATTGTTAAGAGTGTCGATATATACTAATTTTACTAATGTAAGAAGTACTAGTTACGTACTAGTAATTGCCTTAAACTACTATGATTGTCAGAAAACAGCGGAAAATTCAAAGTTATTGGTAACATTAATTAAACATAACAAAATGTAAATTTCGAGAAGTATCGACATTTGGGGGGAGGGAACTAATGGTATATTTGTGTTCAGCGCATTGGTTTTACCCCCTTCCCCCAAAAACCCTCTAAGGTAGGAACATAAACAACTTGTTGTTATATAATGTAATAGATCCAAGGTATAAATATGAAGTAAATAAAGTGGACGATGTACTACACCGATATTAATATCTGGTGTCTTAAAATTATCAGTGTTTTGTTCAATGCATATCTTTGTTCCCTTATAAATGTTGTCCTGTAATTTATCAATATCTCTATGATTAGCAGGAAGCAAGGATTATGTTGGCATTTATGCTCACATCTCCCTTGGGAAACCTACAGGAGAAAGGGTTAAAGCCAAGAACAGAGTTCAACTTGATGCGGAACGGCAGGTTCGTACACAAGTGAGGTTCCTAACTTCTCCAGATATTACATCCTGACTACTACGGGGGACCCTCCCCCCAAGCCTAACTTTCCTAGCATCCCATGTAATGTGAACAGAAGAATATCGTTTTAATGAATACTCTGATATACAAGGTGTGTTCAAAAAGTATTGCGAATTTTGTGTGTTTTCAAAAAGTATTTATTTATTCGTGAATATCTAGTTTTTTCCATTCAAAGTAATCGCCACTAGATGTTATACACTTGCGGCAAAGTTTTTTCCAATCCTTGAATCACTTTAAAAAATCGTTTTTTTTTTTTTTTTTCATCTTGTTCAGCTCCTCCTTCGATGTTGTCTTTATCTCCTCAATCATGGTGTAGCGTCGTTCTTTCATGGGTCTCTTCAGTTTTGGGAACAAAGAAAGAAAGCAGGGTGCCAGCTCTGGGGAGTACGGTGGCTGCGGCATCATAGATGTTTTGTTTTTTGGCCAGAAATTCGCGCACAAACAACATTGTGTGAGCAGGGGCGTTAAAATGGTGTAAAAGCCAATTTTTGTTCTTCCACAAATCCGGTCGCTTCTGGAGGATTGCTTCGTGCAATGCAACTTGCAGGTAATATTCTTTATTGACCATTGTACTCTGTATCAAGAACTCATTATGCATTACGCCCCTGCAGTCGAAGAAAACTGTAAGCAAAACCTTCACTTCGGCCAAACTTGTCGCGCTTTCTTCGATCTTGGCTCGTGTAGCGGCAACCTTTGGGATGATTGAGCTTTAGTTTTCACGTCATAACCATAAACCCTTGATTCGTCACCCTCTGGAGCAAATTTGGGTTGTCACGAGTAGAGTTCAACGGTCCCTTAGCAACGTTAATGCGATGGTGTTTTTGCTCAGAATTGAGCAAGTTTGTTAGGGATTTTGCGGAGACCCGTCTCATGCCCAAATCATTGGTCAAAATCGAATGACACGAGTCAATCTATATGTTTAGGTCTTCAGCAACTTCTCTAAGGGTTATTGGATGATTGGCTAATACTATTTTCTTAACTTCTTCAATGTTTTCCTCTGTTGACGAGCTCGGGCGTCCGGGACGCTCTTCGTCGTTCACTCTTCTCAAGCCACTGAGAACCTTTTGTACCACCGATAAACGTCGCTTTGCTCCAAGGTAGCTTCACCATATGCTACAGTCAACATTCAAAATGGATCCGCGTACTTAATTTTGTTTTTCACACAAAATTTGGTACATATTTTTTGTTCCATTCTTTGGAATATACAAAAATCTAAGACGAGCCAAAGCACGTCCAAGCAAAATAAATATCAACAATTAACTGAACATTCAAAATGGCCAAGCTTGTCAACATAAGTGAGGGACATGAGTGCCTACCCAACGGCACAAAACAATCGAAAATCGAGTATACGCAGCCCACGAAAATTCAAAAGTTGCGATACTTTTTGAACTTACCTCGTATAACAAGCATGGTATTTGTAATAATTAAATAAATTTTTGTGATAGTACCATATATTTTGCTAATAGAGTAGCTTCCCTACTGTATATATTAAACTGTATCATTAAATCTTGGAGCAAATAAAATATAATTATTGCTCATATTCACTTGTTAACACTGGTGGCAAGATGCAACTCATCTTAGTAATTTATACGAGGACTGTAGGTACTAACAAATTATTGACATGAACCGTGCATTTTAGTAATAGATACCCATTTTTTCTGTGATCAGCTCTTGTCACTTATGCTTTACTAATTGTGCTATTTATAAAGATTCAAGATTAACATTTAATTCTACATAACAGTATCTCAACGACAGAGAGAGAGAGGAGAGAGAGAGAGAGAGAGAGAGAGAGAGAGAGAGAGAGAGAGAGAGAGAGAGAGAGAGAGAGAGAGAGAGAGAGAGAGAGAGAGAGAGAGAGAGATTAACCTTTAAGAAATCTCAAGCTTAAGTTTTAGAGCTTTAAAGAACAGTAAGTGGAGTCTTCAGCCTTAAAATTTACAGGTAGTTTATTATGGTTTCTTTTTCAGAGGCATATTCTCTTATAGAGATATGTAAAAATATAATGTCAGCAGAGGACAACTGATTATAAGTTTCTTTTTCCCAGGAATTTGCAGCATAGAAGATGCGGATGGTTTTGAATTTGTATAGTACGTTGTTATGTGCAGTAAAAATGATTAGAGTAAATAGCAGCCATGTTTTACTCAACAGATAAATCAATTCATTCATTTTTATCTGAGGGTTCCTTCTTCTGCTGAGTTCTAAACGATTAAACCTCTAGTATTAGTAGTGGATAATACAAGCAAAAGTAACCGTGATACGATGGCCCAAAGAGAACTAAGGCTGATGTCACAACCAGTGTATGTTTTATCTTTAGTCGTAGGGATATAATGATAGAATTCCGTAGAAGATGTGGCTTGTCAGGGTAGGAAATGCCTCTGGTCACTTATGCACATTCTTCAAATTTAGCCGTCTCTAGTTTTCAATGAAGCAGCTCCTCAGTTGTCACAAAGGACTTCAAGAGGCTAAATGCACACCAGATTTCCCAGAACGAGAAAATGTCACTGAGCTGCCACTTCCCTCCACAGGCAGTAACGCTGTCACATACTCTATGGTTTCGGTCAATAACACCCGAACAAGATCGGTGTGCGCAGAAATTAGTGTTGAGGCATGCGCAGAAAGACCATTTTGTCCGTTTCTGCGCCGTACGGATGTCGTCATTTCCGTTGACAGTGGTGCTATGGCACTGACTGGCGTGGAGCATTTCACTTGCCTTATTCCATTAGGTCGCCCTTTTAACCAATTTATGTTGTGTAGAGTTTAAAATCCATTCTAAATCTAAGATACCTACAGTGAGAGCACAGTCCAGTTGCAAAATTAGCTGTTCACATATCTGATACATTGTAGGTGAAATGTGCTTCAAAGGAGTTTTTTTTTATCCTACTGTGATAAACAGCCTCAAAATAATAGTCTATGATATATGCATCGAATTTCATTTTTTTGTGGTAAAACTTAGTACGTCACATATCGTAAGTTATATTAGCTTTTAAATGATTTAGGTGTTTGTAAAGATACGATACATTTTGTATTTGAAATACTGGCGTTCTGTTTGACGGCAACTTCACCATAAATACACATTTTGAGAGAGGTTGTTTCAGGTTTCTTCCAGGTTTTTCTCAGTCTTCACAGCTGGCCAATGCTGCAGTTATTCTTCAGCTTAAGGCTTGGAACATTTCTTTATCAAATTTGCTTTCCCAGTTATCACTTTATTTCACATATCAATGTTCATTGCTTATGGTGCCGTATGTAGTAAGTACAAAAGTTACCTAAACACTATATACAAGTGATCTTACGAACTTCTATCTACGTCATGTTAATTAAGATAAACATATGTGACATTCATTTATTATTAATTTTTTTGTAAATAGAATGGAAATAGGGGAATAAGTAGCCTTATGCAATAACTTTATATTTCAAGAATGGTTGCTACGTGAGGACTTTAAAATTACGTATGTTTTAATGAAAGAAGAGGGGGTATAAAATAAAAGATAATCTTCAGATAAGTGTGTTTGAAATTTCAAATCAAATGACAAGGAATATCTCGGAAATGATACTAAGATGACTGAACTTAAATGCTATATTTAGACTGATGCTGTTCACAGATTCACACACAAACACGCACACGCATTTACACAGACACGTATATGGATCTTTTTCCAAAAATATTTGTCAGGGATTCTCAAAACACGCATTTTCAGTAAAAACTGAATATAGCTTTTCTTTTAATAGGTGGAACGCAAAATTTCTTCTAATTCATACGTAAGCCGAGCGGATAGCTCAGGTGGTTTCGTCTTTAGCTCGCATTTGGAAAGTCCGGGTTCGATTCCCGTGGCCGACATATCTCACCCATGACCTTTTTCGGAGGTTTTCCCGGGTTGCTAGACGAATCCTGGGTAGATTCATTACATCCTCCGAATTTCCTGTTTCTCCACTTCCATTATCATTTCATACCATCTCTCATCTGGTGATCTCTTTCAGGGTAAAGGTGTCGGCGGGAGTATCGGCGTTGCATGGTAGGATGATATGCTCTTGGTAAACACTTTCTCCTTTGGTAGAATGCTATGACAGTGTGCTGCCCTCTGCTGTGTCGTGGCTCCTTGGTGTCAGCTGCCCTCTGTCTCTCTCCTCATCGTTCGTCCCAGTGGCATTCCACTGGGCATAGGTACAAAAGACCAGTCAGGTCCAAGTGCCGAAGCCTCTGAGTAAATTCTATCCTATTCTGCTACACGTAAGGGAGTGTAAAATGTGAACCACATTACATGGATTTCCACTTCGTCGTAATCAACTAAGCTAAAAGTCTAAAAGGTTCAAAAGCCCTAATCTCTCGTGCTGCTGTGCCGGACAGAGACAGAGAGAGGAGGGGAGAGAAGGCGGGAAATAACCAAATTAAGGGGAGGAACTGCAGAAAAGGAAAGAGGATTGAAAGAGGAGGGGAGAGGAAATGAGAATGTAGAACGGGAGTTAAAGAATTGGAGAGAGACGAAGAGAGGGAGAGGGAGAAGAAAGTGAACTAACGATAGAGGGAGAGTCAAGGAATAAAACTGGGGAGATGTGAGTTAGAGAGGGCAAAGAAAGTTTTGAAGTTATCGTCTACAAAATAATAGCAAAAATAATTAAAAAATAATTGCATATGTTATTTATATTTTATATGTAACAATGTTTATGTCTACATTATTATTATTATTATTATTATTATTATTATTATTATTATTATTATTATTATTATTATTATTATTATTATTATTATTATTATTATTATTATTATTATCATTATTATTATTATTATCATTATCATTATCATTATCATTATCATTATCATTATCATTATCATTATCATTATCATTATCATTATCATTATCATTATCATTATCATTATCATTATCATTATCATTATCATTATCATTATTATTATTATTATTATTATTATTATTATTATTATTATTATTATTATTATTATTATTATTATTATTATTATTATTATTATTATTATTATTATTATTATTATTATTATTATTATTAATATTATTATTAAATCAAATGGACTTATTACTAAAACTGAAGTTATTTTCTTTCTTTCTTTCTTTTTTTCTTTCTTTCTATCTCTCTCTTCCTACGTCCTTCTCGTATTCCCTCTGACACTCTCCTTTTTCTCTTTTAGATGTATCAGTGCAACGTGCATTTCAGATGATTTTTATAAAATGATCATAAAATTATTTTATTTCTAAGGTTATAATACGTTTATATAAAATTTAATTTGGTTTGGCAGTTCACTCCCTTTGGCAAAATTAAGTTGACATATAGCATATTCTCTAAAGATCTAAAGCATTTTGTGCATTAGACTTCATAAAAGTGGGTTTGGGCACTCTTAAGTGAAAGAGAGAAGAAATGAAAACACAACGTTTTAAAAAAATGTTGTTTCTAGCTTCAGTAAATATTTAGTTCTTAACGAGTGTCAATTTATCAGGATCGTTCATCCACGCCGGTGTGCCAGAATTTCGTCTCGCAAGAGCACTTTCAGATTATTTTATTTAAATTAAATAATGTAAAGGAACTCTTGAGTGACGAATTGCCAGTAAATCTGACATGGGGTTGTCGCTTTAAGCACACTTACGGACCGTTTAAACCTCAAGCTTCTTGACGTATTATACTCAATTGAAAGCTTCAAGGAAACATTCTGTTACAGATTTATTATATGTATGTCCTAATTGCTGTGCAGTTACTTAGTTATAATGGTTCGAAGTTGCATTATGTAATATCTATCCGTTTACGTAGAAAATGAAGCTAGCTACATGAAGCAATAGATATTACACAAATAAAAGTTTTTGCCACTAAGGCTTCACTTAAAATGGTGTTGATACTTCTTTTCAAATGGAAATCGATTTCGCAAACAAATCGCTTGCGTCCTCAGTCCACCGATAAAATCCGTTGTGAAGGATACGGGTTACCATGCCTTTCTTAGTCCTTTTTTTTTTTTTTTTTTTTTTTTTTTTAGTATTGCCAACATCTGAAAACGAAACAAACCTAAAAATAGAATCAACTGCTGGTATTTTAAAATTTATTACGCGATGTTTATTTTTTAAAATAAATGTTTTCCCACACTAGTAAATCTATCAGACCATTTAATTGTTTTAATAATTTCACTTCAGGATTTATTTCATGGTTAAATGACCAAAAATGATCTGCTACGGTCGATTTATCAGTTTGTATATACTTAATGTTACGAAAATTTTCTTTCGTTCTGGTTTCCAAATTACGTTCCGTCTTTCCATTATAAACCTGATCACAATCTAAACAATAAAATTAATAAATACCAGATTTTTTATTATTAGGAATTGTAGTTTTTTGGAAAAATGTAAAGAATATTATACACTTCAATAAAGTGTACAAGTATGAGTACAGTATTTGAAACAAAATATGTCCCAAAACGTAAATACTTGGGTTTATGACTGATTATATAAATCTCAATGCAAGTTCTCTATATTGCAAAATAAATAATAGCAAAACCTATTAGTAAACTAAATTATAACATAATGCAACATACGGCAAAGTCATAAACATTTTTGGAAAATTTGGGCCTTCTTTATGTATTTTGATCTCCTGAATTTGAAAACGATACTCACCCCCCCCCTCCAGTTTTTACACATCGTATACTTGGCATAATAATGGTATACGACACGAAAACACCATATGAAACCCAGAAGCTCCAACTATTCAACACTTGCGCCTCTAGCGGTACACAACAAACTATCGCATTACAAATGGCACTACAGGCACCGCCTGACATAATGTGTTCGTGAGGGAAAGTACTTAAGCGTGTGTTGATGTACAGTTCGGTGCACGGAAATTTTCCGATACTGTTGGTGTATTACTTTATATAATGTTGGCATAACTGTTACACCATGCTTGTTCTACACCAGTCCTGACTGTGCTAATCTGTTATTGGTTTATAGCAAAGTTCAATAACACAAGCACTGACCGATGTGCAAGGCGCGTAGCCGCGGTGGTTAGAGCAAGGAGAGGGGTACTGAGGAATTTAACCTTAGCGGAACGATTGTCAACACCACCTCCTTGCTGTGTCCGTCACTCATTCGTTTGATGTCACAACTCGGAAACAGGGGAGAAGTACAAGGGGTGGGTTATAAGGAATGAAGGTTCGTGGGTTAATTACTAGAATACTAACGTATTTGTGTTTTCCCCTTACGTTTGTCTACGACGAAAATGTGCTTTTACTGACAAAATTATTCTAATTACTACTTCGCCCCCCAAATTGTCCCATTTACGTAGCCAGGCCTGCTCTCTCCATATCTTTGTTTGACTACAATATAATATACAATGGAGATCTGCATTGTCTTCTCCACACAATGGACATTTATCTAGCTCCCTCTCTTGACCTATACCTTTCAAGGTTCTCACTCCTGTTCTCGCCCAAGCAAAACCTTCTCGCCCTAACTTATTACATATGTCTATATATCCTTCCCTCCAGGTTGAAGAACATAGTAAGGTAAGCGCTGGTGATTCGGATTGGCGGGTGTCTTGGATTAGTTTTTCAAAACTGCTACCTAGGAGACGATAGTGCTTTTTTTAATTATTTTGTAATGAAATGAGATGATTCGAATTAAATATGCGCAATGTGGAGTTCAAGTTGATACACATAATAAAACCGATAAATCTGCCCCATCTCTCATTCCCTTCCCAAGAAAACTGCAAACCTGAGAAGATTCATTATTCGGAAAGGATGGGCAATCTGCTCCTATCCTCAATAACCACTGATAAAATAATCAAAGTCGGATAAGACGCATTCTGAATTATATGCTTCAATATAGCTTAAACTGTCTGGGCTTCTGGTTCACGTCCGCCATCGCGAAACAAAGGCCAGGAGCACGCCTTCCTATCGCTGACAGGGTTTTGAACTGGTGGCGTGGTGCCATTCACCTACAAACCTAAACAGCTCTTCCAGATATCTGAAATTTTCCGTGCACCGGACTGTACAATGTCTACCTGAGGCTGTTAACTCTCCTAATTGTTTTTGTTCCATTTATACCCCGTCTTTAACTGCAGTGGTCACTTCGGCGGCCGTTCTGCTTTGGAACATATTTATAGCTTTAAATTGAGTATGTTAGGTTGCTTGTACTTTATATTTTATCGTTAGATCACGCACATATTCACACTCTCATTCATACTTCCAGACTCTGTAGAAGATGACGAATCATCTTGGTTGGAGAAAAGTTCCCACCCCCAGCTGGTAATTGAGCCCGCAATCCCTTGCACAGATGCTCTACCGACTGAGCTATTGGGCCAGCCTCTGCTAATTTGTGGTGAAGTTTTGGAGAGAGGAAAAAAGACTGGATAAACTACGTTCTTCCTGAGAAAGGTTTATAATGCCTATTTCGCGTGAAACTAGATGACATCAATAAAGCTGGGCTGCAAAGTTCGTGTGTGTTGTGTGGGTAGAGAATTTACGGTAATGGGCAGCAGCAAAGATAAAATGATTACGATTTGACATTCGCATTGTCTGGTGGGAGCAACAAAATTATATTGACGAATGCCACTTCTGCTCTTGTAAGATTACAGGTTTAAACAGGAAAAACAAGACAAGTATTGACTATTCGAATAACATTCGCTCAGAGATTCATCCTATTCCACGTGGCCCGGATAAACCTATTCCACATTCTCTGCAGGCATTCGATACGGACGACAGTGATAAACTGATGACAGATGATACCGAATTTGAAGTAGGCAAAGATGAGGGCCCTTTTCTGTTCATTCAGGCAGATCTAAATGACTTAGTCGTGATTTGGTACTGACAAAGGATAAATCAGAGCTCTTGGGATCAAGACTGCGTGAAAGGCATATGTTAACAGCTGGTATATCCGTTAAATTTTAATGAAAAATGTACCTGATTTTCACACAATATTGTCCTCAAAACAACGTGTTAACGCATTGAAACGATGTACAAGGCCTGATGGACCAGTTCAACATTCCTTGTGTGCCAGATGACTGCAAGACTGTTTACTGACTCATCTTTAAAGCAGTCTGAAGGTAGTTCTGCTGCACATTGATAACAGTTATGCCTGAATATCTGTCGGCATTCGGTGCACCTGGAGGAAACATATGGCGCTCTTACTACCATTCATTATGAGAATCACAAATGGATGAAGTATGGCGATTTTGAAGGTAGGATTCTGGGACAGTAATCAAGATATACCAAGTTCCTCTGTTTCTTTTGTGTCGGGTTCCTCATTTGGGAGGAAGAATAATGGCACTGGCGGTCGGAACGGGTTCTAGGGATAAAAAATGTCTAGTGGAAGGAGATAAAATACTCTAACAGCTCTGCATATCAAACTGGGTGTAATGAAGCCAGTTTGTTAAGAATAATTATCCAAGTATGTAATTGTTTCAGATATCTATGTTACGGTTTCCTTAACCTGTCGGCCTGCCTCGGTAGCGTGGTGATAACGTGTCTGCCTTACGTTCAAGAGGTCCCGAGTTCGAATCTCGGTCAGGGTGAGTTACATGGATAAGGTTTTCTCCGGGGTTTTCTCTTATCCCAAAAGACGAATGTCGGGTAACTCTAATCTCCCCCTCCAAGCCCTTGACAACAGTCAAGGTGGCTGGGAGTCCGAGGGCCTCCCACCAGTGTCCTGCAGGCGCAGTGACAGCGGGCGACTGCATATGGAGTAGGACAGTTAAGTGCAGAGGATCTACTTCCATTAGTCCTGGACCCGTAGGACCTAGGACCCGGGCCTCCTTCTACCCGGGAGCGATGGATACTCCGGGGCTCTTTCCATAGGACAATGCCAGATTTCTTAAAAGCCCCCCCCCCCGCTGAGCACAACGTCAAGACGGGATGGAAGTGGATACGCCACTTACGCTCGTCAACCCCGCAGGGAAGACTACTGAAAACCTCGGTGGGGCCCAATGATGATCTAGCACACCTTCTACTAGCTCTGCAGGCTAGTACCTGGGACTTTTTGGGCAACCCTCTACCCCCTCCGGGCGGCCGAAGCCTGGCCGGAAGTACCCAATTCCCCGTGGGTGTCGGGAACACACTGCCCCCTCTAGTTCAACCCATTCCGAACAACTCCCCTACGGGAGGGGCTCGGCAGTTCAGCCCGAGGTTCCTCTAGTAACGTCAAAGGTATCACGAGTGCTAAGGTATGGGTCCGCAGGCGCCGCATCTCGGCAGCTGAAGGAGACGGATCCCCTCCCCTACGGGAATGGAGTAGGACACTCCGACGACAGCGCAAGGACTAAGGAATGACGAACGGCCACGCCGGAACAAAGGGCGACCAAACACATTGTTTGTGTAGCATGCCACATACCAACAATTGACAAGCCTAGGAAACTAGGATATATAAGTAGCATAACTAGTAACCATTGCATTTTTAATACCTGACTAACAGGTCACCAAAGCCTGAGCTCTAGTATTACAATACAGATGTGCATAAGCAGCACATATAAGTTATATGAATTGTTAGCTTTATATTCTTAATACTGACTAACAGGTCTACCCGGCCTGAGCAATAGATACCCAATCTAATTACGCATGATGAACACTAGGTGGCGCCCAGGTTTCATGGACACCACCAAGAAACAATGTTGACGCGCTCGCTTAGTAGATTCCACATACTGACCGGGGTGCTATGCGGGACTCGACTAAGAAGTATGATAATAAATACACGTAAACTAATCTAAGATGCACGAAACTAACACGTAGAGGGGTCTTTTATTGAGTATGCCTGGCCCCCTCAGGTCACAGGGACCCTCACACTGTCGGCCATTGCACGTGGACCGTCGCCTGTAACTGGGTTTTTCCCCTCCATGGTAAAAAAATATCTAAGCTCTATGGACCTTGAACTCATTTGAACACCATTTCACACATTCTATTCATCGTCCGATATCCTTTACGTCGGAGGACGTAAATTACACACAAAAAAACTTTCAGTGATAAGATGAAAGAGGGCGTGTTTATTGATACCAATATTGGAAACTTGTGATAGATTTCCTTCATTCAATGAATAACATGGAGCGAAAAGCCTGGACTCCCTTTAAGTGTGTGGTTAAAACCTTGGGAAACAATCGTAGCCCAGAGTATATTGACATAGTTAAGGACATGCTATCAAAATTGCAACAACGTTACAAATCGTAAATTAGCACTTTGACTTTGTCCCTCCAATCCTGGGTGCTGTAAGTGAGGAATAAGATGAGAGTTTTCAGCAGGACATCGCAGACATAGAATGATGATATCAGTGAACTTGCTCGGATGATGGATGATTACTGCTGGATGCTTCTCTGTAAGCACACGGATATTCTCCATAAGAAGAAAAGTAGGGGAAACGCCATGATACAGTAGCGACGACAGTTCTGAGCCGGTGACCTACTTTCTTTGCGCACTGGAGAGAGTCTATGACCAAGCGTCACTTGCATCTTGTGCTACCGCTAGAAGATGGAAGACAATGCAGCAAAACCATATTTCATAGACTCCTCTTTACTAAAATGCATATCTAAATCGCATATAAGCACTTCCTCATCTCAGCCACTGAGAAGCAACAGATCTTTACTGTTTCACTTCTTTGCTTTCACAAATGTTTTAATTTACAGGAAAATAGAAATCTGGGGTGATGGCTTTGTGGCTTGTAGCGCATGGAAGTGAGTTAGCCGATTCTTGTATGAAGATAAGCTTCATCTTCATGGATAACCGACCTTCCTTCGTCTCTAAGCCTTTTTATGGCACGTAAATATGACACGCGCCAATTTCTCATATACCTTTGTTATAACAAGACCTTATTGTTCCTTGTTTTCTTCCACTTGAAACCTATGCCACATAAGATGGTCTTTAAAATAGTGCTTCTCCCTTTAAAGTTAATGGAATCTTGATCTTTCAGGAGTCCCAAATTTTGACAGTGGGTACAGTTTTCTCCTGAATATAAAAATTATAAATTATTTGGCGAATTACACACCTATCAAAGTCATCAATGACAGTGATTGTTTCTGGTACACGATGTATTTCCCAGATGTTTCAAAGGAGGTCACACAGGTCTCACATTTCTCCTCTTCCTTAATTACTTTACGAAATCTTCTCTGAGATACTTTTATTACTGCACTCGCCCTCCCTTGCATTTTATTAGCATATCGCCAGAAACTGCTTCCCGTTTCAGAATAGATTGACATTATTAATTATTACTTCGCGGTTTGGCTGTGAAGTGTTTTTCCACCAAGTTTGCTTTGAATTGGAGGCACTTTAAATAAGAAAATATATAAATGCACACACATACAGACAAAACGCTAATCACCAGTGCGATTAAAAATCACAATTTCTAAAACTTTAAAATCTTAACGTGATGACACCGAAGCGTCGGATGTTAACCGTCAAAACTGTCCACGATATTGGCCATTTCAGTGTACTGCGCATGACCGAGAGTGTAGGCTCAGCAACTGGATTCTAAACGACTGCGCACACGGTCTCTACCAGCACAGAACCATCGTCCACACTGTAACTAAGAAAGTATGAAATTAATTATTTTAATGTATGTTTGTACCACATTTTCTGGTCATGCGTTGTTTTAAACTTGTATTATACTCCTGCATCATTCCTGCGACATGTATGCAAATTATTTATGAAACTAGATTTTGAGTATTGTTTTCGATTTCAGAATCGAAATACATAAAGGAAATCGTCATTTTAGAAAAAAAGATTTTTCACTGTTGCAATTATGTAGATTTATAATAAAAGCTTTTTAGGCTTTTGATGCGTCTATATTATTTAAATTCCAATGATATTACATTCCAACATTATAAATATCCTGTTCAGGGATGTGCGTACCAAACCAGCTTCCTTCGCCAGCGAGAATCTATTAAATTAATGTGTTATCTCACAGGCTATTATTTATGTGCTTTCAAATAAAGGAAAGCACGCCATCTCTCAGAGCAATTGCATCTCATCCCCGATTTCGACCGAAAACAAATCGAAAAGCTTCAGAACAGGGCTGTTGATTAATCTAAATTCATAGGACTCTGGAGAGGACAGCGCCTTAAACTGGCATACCCACTCCTACTTAGGCAGATTTATTTTGCTGAAATCTTTTCTTGGATTTAATTTAAACTAGCGTCGTAAACATCTAGAGCAGCAGTAATGCCAACAGCGATAGTGGCATATTTTTAGCAGTGTTACGTCATCGTAAAGGCATCGATCCGTCATGTGACAGCAATGCTTCTGCGCAGGACAGCCGTAAAGGCAATTTTGAGACAATCTGCTGGTTTCATGCTGACTTTTCATCAACCAATTAGCGGCCTCTCTTTTCCGTTGCTTGCTATTCTTAACCTGCCTCAATTTTCCTTTGTTAATGACGCTGTATCTAACTTATTCTCAGTTGTTTCTCGAAACAACTCTGTGTTGCTTCGAATGCTCTGTAGGTCTGTGTTGTCTTAAACTTTGAAATCAATGTTTATTATTTGTCTTCATATCATACATACCAAGTGGGATGGCTCAGGTGGCTTCGTCTGTGACCCGCATTCGGATGGTCCTGGTTCGATTTCCGTGGCCGACCTACCTGACCCATGGTTTTTTAGGGGTTTTTCCCGGGTCGCTAGGCGAATCCTGGTTAGGTTAATTACATTCCCCGAATTTCCTGTCCCTCCATTTCATGTCCATTGTCATTTCACATCATCTCTCATATAGTGGTCTCTTTCAGGGTAGAAGTGTCTGCGGATGTCGGCGGTGCATGGCAGAATGATATGCTCAGAGAAAAACTAGTTTCTCCTCTGCTAGGTCGTTTGCTGGTCTTCGAACCTGCTGCCAGGACCATTTCGGGACCAGCTGCCGGGACCATTTGCGAACCGGCTACTGGGCCCGTTTCCGTACCGCCGTAGCGGGGCATTCTGTTAACCTGGCCTGCCGAGGGAGGTCTCTATCTAAGGAAACTTCAGGGACCCTGCCCTCTGTACTGTCGTGGCTCCTTAGTATGGAATCCCTTGTCTCCTCTCACCTCATCCTTCCTCCTAGGAGTGCCCCACTTGAGGGCATAGGTACAATGGATCATGACTGGTCTCCGTGACGAATCCCCTCCGTAGTAAAATCCTAATCCTATCATGCGTAATCTCTTTCAAGTGTTCGAGTTTACCAACATTATTGACAAAGCAAACCAGTGCAAGATCAAATACAGATTGATGAATCCTCTCAAAGTGCTTAGTGGGTATATTTTCCAAGAAACAAAAACAAAATCTGAAACAAAAATACTGTCCAGCAACGCAAAGAAGGTCTCTGAAAGGAATGTGCTGCTTTACACAGTGGGACAAGGACAGCGAATGTGTGTGGCAGAGAACGCCTGCTACACAAGGAGCATACCGTTAAAAAACATGTGCCCTATTGACCCTGTACACTAAAACCGAGAAGATTCATTCACAAAAGCAGAAGCCATCAGAATGTTTTTGTATGGTCTGTAACTGCACTGACATGGGTAGTCATATCTGTCCAGGGAGGGTGTGGGAACCTTCGCCAACCCCCCTGTGTTTCAGGCCTCGAAGACTTCTCCCCTTTGGAGGACAGTAATTATGGTTTATAAAATTTGTACTTCAGGAATTTATTCAAAATAAGCAAAGTTTTCGCGTATATCCTAAAATTAAAACGGGTCAGGCTACCACTTTATACTTGCTATGGACCCATCTATCATATCAGGAGCAACATGGCTTGTGACTAGAAAGATCCATTAAACAGCCCATTGTGTTTTAATGGAACACATGGTGCCTTGTGCACTGCCTAAAGTTCACGTGATATTCCAAATGGTGGATTGGTATTCGTAAGAATATAAAACTGGAAGCCACGTAAGGAAAGCGCTTTGGAATTTTGTCGAGAAAGCGATGTTACTCTGTTCGGGTTCTTCCGGGGCTTTATCTTATCTTGAAAGACGAATATCGGTTAACTCTAAGCTCTATGGACCCTGGGTTCATTTGAGCATCATTTCACCCATGTCATGCATCGTCTGATATGACTTAGTGTTGGAGGATGTAAATTAATTGTTAAACAGTTTTGTATATTTTTGTAATTAGTGTTTATTCCCAGGTTTGCTAATATTTGTGTTGTTAATGAAACGCGATTTTAGATAATTTACATTTTCTTTTTCTTTACGGGCCCAAATGACCTTGTTGTCGACGGGCCCTAAAACACCACACACTCACTCACTCACTCTTTTTCTTTATTCCTAATTTCATGTCATATTTTAATTTTAGTTTTCAAACATTCTTGACTGTTACTTATGGCTTCATATGTACCTCTCGTGGTAGCATTTCAGAGGCTGTTTTCTACCGAGGGATATTTGCTTTCCTTGTATTTATTTTATTTTTCTACAGTATTGCTGAGTATTATTATAACATTATTTAAGCTAGGTGTTTTATTGTTTACTACCGGGTAGAACTAGCTGTGTTATTAGCATTATTTTCTATACATTCTGGTCTAATCTGCAGATTACAGTTCTTGTTTATGTTTCATATCTACTCTTAGCTACTGATTTTAATTTCAGTTTTCTATAATTTTTGGGCTAACATGATTAACCTAGTTTGTTCTTTTACTATTATTCTTGTGTATTTGAACCTCTGTTGAAATTCTTTAACTGATTGTTTAACTGACTGACTACTTCTAGCAGGTCTTTAACAAATATGTGCCTACAGCATTTACTTGATTACTTAGTTTCGTAGTGCTGGTTAGTTCTACTTTAATGCTGACCAATTCCGTGCTAAATTCTGCCCTAGTGTTTGATAGTTATGTTTTAGTTCTGGGAAGTTGTGTATTGAGTGCACTTACCTGTAATTTTAATTCTGATATGTTTACTGTAGCTTCCTGAAACTGCGTGTTTCTACTTGTCATGCAGCCTTTCTCTTGCCCATTTACTTTATTTTTTCTCTGCGCTTTCAAGTTGTGACCTTTTTACCGTTTTCTCCACAATATAAGTATATACGTAAAAGTTGTGCCCCTTACTTTTCTATATCACGTAGATCTTGGTAAGGTCTAGGATGCTGTTGGTCCTCTTTTTCAACGGTTCCTTCGTTGGGTCTCGAGCTCAGTCCGTCGCTGATGTTCCTTCCCCGATAAAGGTGCTTCGCGTTGGTGTACCAGTGTAAGATGGGGTGTTTGTCTTGGTTTCACGTTGGGTGATCCTTGACAAAGGATTCGTTCAGGGGTGAGAGATGAGGTGCTGCTGGTGTTAACGCTGTTTCAAGCTCTGGACGTTCGCGAAATTTTGATGGTGTGCACAGCTAATTGCTATGCATCTAATATTTTTTGGAGTTGGAATTCGCCGCGCGTTGGATTAAGTTTGAGGTGAAGTGTCAATATTATTTTTTTATTTTAGGCAGACTTCTTCTCGAATTAATATTCGCGATTCAGTTGCATACGATTGTACCGTACCGTACAAGTGTTTTGCTCGTACGGTTCAAGGTTTATTCATTTACATCTAACGGAAGTAGTGATGACGATTCTTATTCTAGGTTCGCCGTATTTTAGAAGTCAAGTACGAGGGCTGTTCAATAAAAAATGATCATAATTTTTTTACGGTCATAATTTTTCACACTAAAATTCAATCTTGTTATATTCTGTTAGCTTAATGTGAAACAAACACGCCGTAGTAGTTTCATCGTTGGTACTCCTGTTTCCCGCCTGTGAGAACCAGGTAAATTCCGACATGTTCAGTATCGCCTACCACTGCAATGAAGGTAACTTGCAGTTAAAGTTGATGTTAGAGGAAGATCCGGAATTTCTTTCAAACGTAATCACTGCTGATGAAACTTGGCTACACCATTTTGATCCTGACAGCAAACAGTAAATCTCAGTGTGGAAATCTCCTTCATCGCCAACACCCCCCCCCCCAAAAAGCAAAAATGATTGCTTCTGCTGGGAAAGTTATGGTCATCTCATTCTTTGATATTCATGGAATTGTTTATCAGCATGTTGTACCTGCACACACATCAGTAACTGGACTATACTACAGGGGTGTCTTGAAAACATTGCAAGTCCATACCAAGCGCAAAAGACCACATTTCCGTGAAGTAGGCTGGATGTTCCACCACGATAATGCGTGGCTGCATATTGCCAATGTTGTTGCTGAATATCTTGCAAAAATCAACGTGAAGCGCATCCCTCACCCTCCCTATAGTCCGGATTTAGCCCCATGTGACTGTTTTCTATTCCCTAACTTGAAAAGCCTTCGTGGGAGGCATTATCTATCATCAGAAGCAGTGGTGAAGGCTGCGGAGGCGATTTTGAAGGATCTCTCAAAAATGGTTTCCAGCATGTCTTTGAAGACTAGCAGGAACGGTGGGACAAGTGCATCGCATTCAGGGGAGACTATTTTGAGAAGATACATCAAAATTATGAGGATGAGTAAAGGTACGTTGTCAAAAAAGTGATAATTCTTTATTGAACAGCTCTCGTAATTAATATTATTTCAATAAATAATCTACCAGTTGTGTTTAGAATGGGTCTGTGGTGATCCCTGCTTGTCGTAGAAACCGACCAAAAGGTAGGGCAATGCCAACGGAGCGTAGAAGATCAGTCTGTTGTGAAACTGCAGTTAAAAGATGCTACAAGTGCTCAATGACAGCATTGTTGCAACATGGCGAGGAAACTATGACATAAAATGTGCGGTGCCTCGACTGCCTTCAGGGTAGGAATAGAGTTCCAAAGGATAAGGGAGAAAACTTCAACAGAAAATCGAATGGGTAGAGGGAGCTCATATCCCAGTTAAGGCAATTCTTCTAAGGGAGAAAAACTCGTAAAATATTCCGTAAGCTTTGAGATGGTATGGTGGCAATTCCATTACCAAGTTTCCCCCTAAGCTCTGTGGATCCTGGGCTCATTTGAGCATCATTTCAACCATTGCATTCATTATCTGACATACCTTAATGTGGAGAACGAAATTAAAAAACAAAAAACCTTCCTAATTTTAAACCACTATTTATATGAGAACTTTTCGTACAATTTTATTTTCTCAAAAAAATTCTTCTCGATTTTTATTAAAATACTCTCTATATATTCAGGATACGAGTATTTTCGTCACAAATGAAAAGAATATCTGGAATTTTCTGGGAATAGCCTCTGAAGTCCTCTTCATTCTGAATGACGTTTGTATAACTACTGAATCGTAAGAGATTAACAAAATCTTATAACACAATATCTGTAAAGCACGTTATTTATGTTAACACTTGTACATTTTAAAAGTATAGAAATTAAAACAACCAATCTCTACAGAGATCTTTCTTTGGCAGCACGAGCAACCTGGGGGCTGAATTCCAATATTCTGCATGTTTTAAATGGTAGAACAGTACAATCAATTATTGTTCTATACTCTGCAGGTGCTTTTGAAGAGGTGCCATTATAAACAATGAAATCAACATATGCTCGCACAAATTCAGAGAGGATTTATTTTGTGTACCAGTCGTGCATAACACACAATTTCGACTAATGCTGCCTTTCTCGCTTTATTGAAAATAGTGGAAATTTAATGTACATTTTGAAAGATTTAAGATTCCAATAATAAATAATTCATTTTCACTATGCGGAAAATAATCAAATTGTAGAACACATTCTGTTTTATTCCCCCTTTGTTTAAGGTAATGTGATCGGACGGGGATTTCGACATGCACCCTTTTGTACCTGTACCTCCTAAAGAGGGTACTCCGAGAGACAAGAGAAGACAGAGTACAGTCGATCAGGAGTCCCTTCATATCAGAGAGCAGGGTCTCTATTATTTACAGATTGAACCCCCCGATGGTACCAGTTCAATCCAAAGGAGCACTCGCCTATTTTTATTATTTTTTGTTAAATTACGTCCTCCAACGTTAAGTCATTTTGGACGATGAATAAAATGGGTGAAATGATGCTCAAATGAGGTTGTTTCCCAAGCGAGTAAGAGAATGTGCAAGGTTTAAGGAGCCGTCAACAGCTAAGTCATTTATAAGCTCGAAAAACTTATAAAATTTAGCAATAAAAAGTTAAAACAATAACTTCAAGCATGAAATCAAGACTAAACAGTAAAAGGGTAAAATTATACAAATCACATGAGAAATCTTAAAAATATCTAAAACCTGCTAAAACGAAATTGCAAGCTAGACTTGAGCATTCAAATCAAAACGTTTTGAAGGACGTTCTTTGTTTTCTTTTTCAGTTGGCTGACATTGGAGCGACGACTATAAAATTGCCGTCCTCTTGGGACTCCTCTGTTATCCGAGAGTCCGAAGATCCCCTGCGGCTTGTGGCGCGAGAACGGTGCTTCAAAGCGGGTGTGACTGCGCAATCCATAAACGTTTGGAACGATTTTTTAAGGGTAACTAACATAGGTTTGGTACTTTTTGTTGCTGGCTTGGGATTTGAGAACTAAAGTCTGCACAGCTGAAGTTGTATTTGCGAAGCAGACGTGGCATGATACAGTGAGGCAGTACTCGCTCTCAAGTCAGTGCAAACATCTACAACAGGCACTTTTTTTGTAAGCCAACGATGGGCCGCTGAGGCACAGTCTGTGATGTTAGCAGGCTTAAGCTGCTCGAAACGATGTCATGCCTCAGGAAATATGAGACATTCTTTAACGGTAGCTCCTGTATACACTTTTTGAACTAGATGAATGACTCCCTCTACAGTTCAGTTCACACAAGGAGCTCAAGTTCATGGGCTGGTAGGCCACAACGTTCGCAAAGGGCAAGACTGGTACACAATGCCTTCGGTATGTCCAAATCTCTCGCCCTGAAAACAACGTATGGGTTTCGGGAAATACTGGTGCATGCTAGCACGTTCATATCTGCAGAAAATCTATTTGGTAACTTAGTACCCCTAAATGTAAGAAACACTGCCATACTAAGTTTTAATTGACCGGTAAGCTGGACAATCAGTGGATCGGAAAAATCATTTGAGAGATCTTCGGACTGGAGGTGGTGACAACTCCTCTACATGAGCTGAGCTCCTACTCCACCCTATCTAGACTGAGTAGTAGCCCAACAAACTATCTTTCAAAAACTTCTCTAACTGGTGTGCAGTGATTGTCTCTATCAACAGCGTATCGTGTCACGTATTTTGCCGGGTCACTGATGCTGTCGACTTAATGTTTTATATAAAACGAACTATCTTCAACGGCTTTCCCTTCACGTGCCAATGTCAATACCAAAAAAGAATCACTTAGGGGAGTTTTGCGTGGATACATTGTAAATAATACTTACATCCGGAACCGTTGGCGTGAGCCTGCCACCCGGGAGTTAAAACAAGGACACGTAATATGCGCATTCTGCGCCGTCATGGTGATCCCTCCAATGACCGATCTCATATTCAGAGAAGCTATCCTCCAATCCCCACTGTTTGCCCATATGCTTAAACCGTTTATTACGGATACCCGGCTTTAAGCCCCTACCGCCTGCGGCTCCCCACTTTAGGCCGCGTTGTATGTAAAAAACAGACGCAGATTCAAGCGAGTTTGGTTGATTACACGGGTTCCGTCATCCGTAACACGTCCGGCCCGTGGTACTACCCCAACGGTAAACAACCATCGATAATTAACACTAGCTGGGTCCTCAAAGAGGGCGCGGGGTGTGCGTGACGGTGTGGATGGGCTGTGCACCTAAGAGGACAGTGCAAAAGGTCCTCTCAACCTTGTCGCCTGAGACCTCTGAATAGTACACATGTCGAAGGCCTCGCGGAAACGAATGGAAAGAACCACGGAGTTAGGAGAGATCCCTGCAGGTGAGGCAGTAAATAAGTAGTTAATAACTAAGTGGGAAGTTACGAACTAATAACCATAATAAAATCTAGAAGAGCAAGAACGTGTGAGAGCTGACAAGACAGGACATGGACGTGGCGGTGAGCAGCTCGGGACCCCGGATCACCAATTCCGCATTACGACTATAGCAGTAGGCCCCTTGGGAACGTGTTGCTCAAGAAATGCTACTCATTAATGTTTATAAGTTCATTGAATATATATTTAAACATTTGTAATCATTGTTGTCATTTGTGTCTTTTCTAATTAGTATTAATGTTCATTCCATTTAATTTTAATGTTTGATTGTTTTTTTAAATGCAAATGTTAATTTGTACATTATTTATAACCCTAAAATACCAAGCGGTACAATGAGGTTAATTTTTTGGGACATATAAACACTGAACAGAAAGAAGCATAAACTTTTGTAAGGATAGTTTCTTCCGCTTCTGTGGTAGCGTGTCTACCTCTCATTCAAGGTGTCCCGAGTTCGAATTTCGGTTAGTTTTAGTTATTCGATTCAGATCTCTCCTGAGATTGTACTTGTTATGAAAAGACGAATAATGGATAACTAAGCTCTAGGGACCCGAGCTCATTTGAGCATTATTACACTCATTAATCGTCAATATGATTTATCTGTTAAAGTATGTTATACTTCAAGCGAAAAAAGATGGCTTGTTGAAAAATATATAGAGAAAGCTATGAGAACGTAACCATCTGATTTTTTTCTCTTCTAGTCATGCAAAGGGAAATTTCAATGCCATCCCATAGGGACCCTACTATATTCACTTAATTCCCTTATATCTTTAACATAAAGTAAGTAAACCTTTCAACAAATTATTATCTCGATTAAGGTAAAGGTGATACAAAAATGCGCCTTTTAAATAATAGTTTGCAGAAGAATTTATGGAGTCAGACATGTGAATGCAACACATCTAATTTTTAAAATCGAATATTTCTAAGAGACTAATGCCTGTTGAATATAAAAGCAGATCATCCAAATTTTACTACATACGTTTATTTCATTAAATTTTTGCGTTCTCTTGAAAGTTCCTCGTACTTTCGGGCTTGGATGCGATAATCTCGATATTGTTACTGAGGAGCCGCTATGATCTCAGGATCCTCCTCCACGAGTATCTGTATCGGCTGCAAATTGCTATGGAGTTGGTGCTGTGGTAGAAGAGGGTATTGGCTTTTTTATCAGAGTTCTTCATAAAATAAAGTCGTACAACCTTATCAGCGTTCCTAGTATTGCGATTCTCTGCAGGTTTTCACTGAATAAGAACCACTCGTGGAATATAAATATACTTGCTCAAAGGTTTTAGAATACTTAAGTAAATAGCAAAATATCAAAATAACATGGGATTCACTTCGCGCTTCACTGGATGCAAATTATATAGCGTCAGTTTGAACGGCTACGGGTTAGCAGTGCACCCCCTCGAGATTTCGCCAGACTGTTTCAATTTCACCACAACACATACTTTTTCTACAGCCATGGAAAGTGAGGCGGTACTTGCCCGTTAAGTACCTCGTTGAGCCCTCCCGGCACTCAACACCTCATATAGTAGGATATGTGACGGGTGAAGCCTACGGATGGGAGGTTTAAGGCATGTCTTTTTTTTTTAGGGTAGGTCTGCATGGATTCTCTCTTTTTGGTTTCAGGGAGTGGGTGCGTCCTGACAGTGTATGGGTATTATCACATAGAAGACACCATGACCGTTGAATGGGAAGTTTATTTATACAAGTCGCCCTCTCCAGTCGTCACTGTAGTGTAGGTGTAATTCGCACATTAGGCGCGAGATTTAGGATTTGCCCGTTGCTGTTCGCGTGACATGACTTCTAGTTTGAATCACAGTCGCGAGTGAACTCGTAAATTCCTAGGACGCGCCGAGTGATGCATGTAGCTGTGTACGCGTCGTCGTTTCTGGACCTCGCGAGAGCATTACTTCGCGCACTAGAGTATTTTCGAAAGATTATACAACAAAGTTTGGTAAAATCTTAATGATGTCGCTCGCTAATACAGAGTGTCCGATAACCGCCTAATGTGTGTTGCACCGTCCATTCGCGAACACGGATTTTGATGAACACTCAGTACTTGTTGCCCCCTTCACTCGCCAATACAGAGTGTTTTTCCTAGCAAACATCAAACATCGCCGTTGCACAAATTTCTCCTTCCTTTCGCCGAATTTTGGACATTTTAGAAGTCATGTGACCTGTTACTCGTTCCTTATAGGTTGTGTTTCATCCCTACTCTTAAATTTCATCACAATTTCGAGTTTATGGGGCATGTATTCCACGCAACTTTCACTTCCCCACGGTCTAGGTAATTAATGCAGAAGCACGTTTGAAAAAGTGTGGCTCAAATCCCCGGTGTCTATTCTCTCATCACGTATCATGTGCAGACCAATGCATCGGCAGGCGACTCGTTGTCGCTTGGGTCTATCCCTCGGGCGATTCTCGAACAATGCCCCTTTATCGGCTCAAAACAAGGAATATTCCTGTGAGGGTAAGTGTTCATTTTCCCGGCTCTCTTTACACGTTGGGTTCACGTGTTTGCAATAAAATATATGTATTGGGGTTGCCTGTTTAGTTTCTGCAGCTGTATAATTTAATCAGTATCCTCTATATTTGTTATAATTTAGCTTAATTCATATTGTGGTATCTATCCGCCCTTAATTATGCATTTAATATGACTTTCGCGGTTATTATGCCAATGTTATGCCTAACAGGTATGGTATCAGAAGCCGCCAAATTTTCCTAACCTAAGCCAGTATTTCTCTCATACCGTTGGTTACTTCATTTTTATCTTTGCTTTAACTGGTCTCTTCTTTGAACTTGTACATCCTAACGACACGACATCCAAAACAATTTCTGTGGGTTACGCTTCTGCCCCGGAGAAACGGTAAACTCTTTCTCTCGCTACAAAAAGGGGAGGCCAATGACCATTATATCCAACGCTAAGGATAGCAAAAGATTTGAGGAGCTTGTCCCGTTATTCGTACAGAAAACTAGCATACCGTCCTGAAGAACTACGCCTATATTTATTGGTAATCACGGTTTATACCAGTTTATGCATATAAGGGCTTTCCCGTGATACATTTTTACAAATATTAGTATAAAAGCTATATATGTTTGCTATTGAATAATACCTGATTTTACAAACTTCTTGATTAATATCTAATAATTCATTTTTGTTCAAGAATGGGCAGGCGGAAATAGCGCTACAATATGTGCCTACGTCTAATTAATGTGATTTCACGTCACGTAATTGAACTAAATCGTCGTGGTTTCTGGCAGCGGCTTTTAAGCACAAGTCAACAAGAAACCCTGAGATATTTACTCGACTTCCGCAATATACATTTTTCTCTCTACTTCTGCCAAATCTTCCGTTCGTACCTCTATAGAAAATCAATAAGTATATCATCATAAACGTTACGTAACGAGGTTACATAATTTCGTATTTTGTATCACAGCTGAGTGAACAAAATATTGGTAGCAGGATCAACTGGAGTAACTAATGTAAATGGATTACATATCTATAGAAGGTGATAACTATTATCCTAATGGATTATCCATCAAGATATTACGAAACTGAAGCTACATATTATAAATGAAGAATGATTTAATGATAAAATAATTAAGTGTAATTACCTCAAAAACACCAAGAGCGAAAAAGATATCAAACAATTTGTAATGTAATTATATAAGTGGATAAACAGAGAGTTTATCCATGAGTAGAACAATTTAAAACGCGAACCTAAGGGGAGCGTTTTAAGTTTTGTGAATGGATAATAGAGGCTTGTCCATTTGTATAATACATTATTTAATCCTACGGATACGATGAATTAATATATGACAAATATTAAGATTTTGCAATACAGATAGTAATAAATTAAATAAGGGATAAGGCATTGAGTTGCGGCGTACTTATTGTTATAAATGATGGTATGTATGAATACTAATTTTGCTTTTATTGTTGCTAGTTTCCGTAAACTAGTCGGTTAAGTTTACGATGGACATTGAGAACGTTAATATATGTGTTCCAAATGATATATTGATTGAAACAAAAGAAGCAGTGAGGCTTTATTACCGTAATGTGGAAACGAGTGTTCCTATTTTACCTTTTTAAAAAGCTTGCTAGAATCTGGTATCTTCTAGGGAAACTAAAGAAATGTGTTAATCGAGATATGTTAATAACATCTTACTATGGCTTCTTTCATCCACATATACTGTATGGGGTTAGGCTTTGGGGTAATTGTGCTACCTCGAAAAATGCATTCATATGGCAAAAGAAATCTCTCGGACTAATTCTAGGATTAGGACAACAGGATACATGTAAGCCTAGCTTTATAGACCTTAAGATAATGACTTTACCGTCAATGTATATATACACCAATATCATACACGTTAAAGAAAATCCAAACTTATTTATAAATCGTTGTTCAGTACACAGTTATGACACTCGATGCAAACATAATTTAGATACACCCCACAACCGATTGAGCAAGACCATAAATAGCCACTGTTATCAACAGTTAAAATTATTCAATAAGCTTCCTCTGGAAATAAAAGAACTGCCACAAAACAGATTTGTTATAGTATTAAAAACTGGTTTAAACAAAAAGCATTTTATACTGTACAAGAATACTTAGAATATAACATACATGCTAGTGAATTTATGTAAAACTATTGTAAATGATAGTAGTAGGTACCTAATTGTTTAATTTTATTATTACTATAGTAAAGTTATTAGCTTACGATAATTACTGCCTTAAGCCATGGAAATAATCTGATTTCGCCTAGAATTTTATGTGCATTAACTTTTAAACCTTCTGTACTTGTAAATACATTGTAAGTACTGTCACCCAATTAGCGGTAGGCATGAGGGCAACAGCTGTGAGGAGACCAAAGTGCAGCCGTGCCACGCCTCCCATTAGTCTCTGTCACTAACTGAGGGGTCGTTAGGAAAATGTCACTTGACCCTGGGCGCTTCTCTCCCCTTCTGCTGCCCTCTGGAACTTTCGTGAAACCAGAGACTTCTAGAAAAACAGTGACATTCCTATAAAAAAGGATTTCAGCGAGACAGTGAGTCAGTCAGTGTTTGACGTGCTCGCGCCGTGTTAATGAACGAGAAGACTGTGTGTAATTGTGTACGTGCATCTGAACGGTAACGGACGAACTGGTGAATTGTAATTGTGTGCAGTACGCATTTCTGTGTAATTGGCAAGTGTTCAACTGTAAGTCGGTGGAAATAAAGAACATTGTTGAGTTTGTGTAATTGGACTTTTCATTTCACGAACCCACAAAGTCACAATTGGTGTCAGAAGTGCGACATAACACAATGGAGGCAGCATTAGAAAAGATTTTAGCGGAACTGAAAGAAATGAAGACGGCAAATGAAAACCTCGCTGCAAAAACAGAAGCGGCAAATGACAACCTGGCCGCGGAACTGAAACAAATAAAGAGCGAATTGACCACGGAAATGAGGGCAGCGAACGACAGTCTGGCCACGGAAATGAAGGAGGCGAACGAGGTCCTCGCCGCCAAATTTGAGGAACAGTTGGCCGGCATGAGGGATGACGTCACGAACCTGGGCAAGCGGATGGGTCAAGTAGACGACCGCCTTAATGATTTAGAGGAAAAAGCCGACACTAACGCCAAGACCCTGAACGCCGTGGTGGAAGACGTAGAAGACCTTGCTTACCGCGTTAACAACCTGGAGGGAAAGGCCGACAGCAGCGTCAAGTCCCTGAACGCCATGGTGGAGGACGTCGTCGGCAGGAAGCTGAAGGATTTGAAGGCCGACTCGCCGGGACGCGACACAACATCTGCGCGCGTCAAACCTCCCAAGTATGACGGCGCGTCAACGTTTGAGGTCTTCCGCCGCCAGTTCGACACAGTGGCCAGGCACAACGGATGGTCACCGGAGGAGGAGGCCACACAGTTAATAGCCAGCCTACAGGGAAGAGCCGCGGAAGTCCTAAACGCGGTGCAGACGACGGCGGCGCCCAAGGACATCTGGGAAGCCCTGGAGGATCGCTTCGGGAACCACCGCTTAGCCGCAGCATACCGCAGCCAGCTAAAGGCAAGGTCACAGCAGCCGGGGGAGACGCTGCAGGAGTTCGCCATTGCGATCGAGCAGCTGGCTAGCAAGGCCTTGGTTGACCTGCCACTGGAGTTCGTATCCCGGGAAGCCGCCTACAATTTTGTCGACGGGGTACGGGACACAGAGATTCGTCAGCGCCTAATGCTCGGGGAGTATAAAACCATCCACGAGGCGCTGACAGCGGCATTAAGGATGGAGGCGGCCAAAATAACATCCATCCCGACGTCGAGAACGAGGAGTGTCCGCTACGCCGGAGACAGAAGACCAGCTGAGGGACGCCGGCGAACACCTAGTGGCCTGTGTTGGGGGTGTGGACAGCCCGGACACCTGCAGAGAGACTGCCCACACCAGGAACAGCAGCCGGAAAACGAGTAAGGGCCGTCGTGGAGAGGGGCACGTCGGCACCATCACCACCATCCCCTCGAGTGACACTGCGCGCCGTCAGCCGACGTATGGATGACAGCCTCATCGCGGACGGTTGGATAAGAGGAAAGCCGTGCCGCGTGCTGGTGGACACCGGGGCGGCCGTGACCATCATCAGACCTGACGTGGCGAAGGGTTTGCCGACAAGGAAGCCAAGCAGGCCATACCAGCTTGTCACGGCATCGGGCGACACCTTGCCTGTGGAGAGGGAGGCCCTGCTGGAGCTGAACTTGGGTTGGAGTGCCGTGCGTCTGTGGGTGTTCGTCGCGAAGGTGGCTGAGGAGGTGATTCTGGGACTGGATGCCCTCAGGAGCCACGAGGCGACGGTCGACGTCGGCAAGAAGGTCCTGCGGCTGAACGGAGAAGAGGTTATACTCCGTCAACCCGAAGAGCGCCTTGGAATTTGCAGGGTCGTCTTGGACGAAGACGTGGTTGTCCCCGCGAAGAGCGAGGTGGTGGTGACGGCGCGACTGGAGGGCCAGAGAACCAGGAACATGATGCTGGACCAGAAGACGCCTGTAAACGGACTGTGTGTAGCCAGGGCATTGCTGCCGTGCCGAGAGGAGGTGCCCGTGAGACTGCTAAATCCTACGGACGCCGATCACGACGTCCAGGCCGGGATGGAGTTGGGAATGTGCGAGCCCGTGGTGAGCGTAACAGCTATCGACGAGACACAGGAGCCGGCACCGAAGCAACACCTGGGGCCCCGGCTAGAAGGCTTGGTGGAGAGGGCGGCCGACCACCTGACCACAGAACAGCTGGAGAAGGTTCGACAACTGCTAAGGCGGTATCAGCGCGTCTTCAGCCAAGGTGATAGTGACTACGGCCGCACGGACAAAGTGCTTCACCGCATCGACACCGGGGACGCCCGGCCTATTCGGCAACCACACAGACGCGTTCCGCTGGCGAAGCAAGGGGCGGTACGAGACATGCTGGAGGACATGAGATCCAGGGGAGTGATTGAAGAGTCTGACAGCCCTTGGTGTTCCCCTGTAGTCTTGGTGACAAAGAAGAACGGCGAGCTGCGCTTCTGCGTAGACTACAGAAAGTTGAACGCCGTCACCCGGAAGGACTGTTTTCCCTTACCCCGGATTGACGACACTCTGGACACGCTAGCTGGTGTACAGTGGTTCTCGACCCTGGACTTGAAGTCGGGCTACTGGCAGGTAGCTCTAGACCCGAGAGACAAGGAGAAGACTGCATTCTCGACGGGCCAAGGGCTCTGGCAGTTCACGGTTATGCCCTTTGGCCTCTGCAACGCACCAGCTACCTTCCAGCGCCTTATGGAGTCAGTGATGAGAGGGCTGACTTACGATGCCTGCCTGCTATACCTGGACGACATCATAATCGTCGGGAAGACTTTTGAAGATCACCTCGAGAATCTGAGTAAGGTGCTACAGAGACTGCAAGCGACCAACTTGAAGCTGAACGCGAAGAAGTGCCAGCTCTTCCGCAAGGAAGTTAACTACTTGGGCCACATAGTCTCGGCAACCGGAGTGGCCACAGACCCGGAGAAGACACAGGCTGTGAGAGATTGGCCTCGCCCAAAGGATAAGAAAGAATTGCGCAGTTTCCTGGGGCTGTGCAGTTATTACAGGCGCTTCATAAAGGGGTTCTCCAACATCGCAAAACCCCTCACCCGCCTGACAGAGGAACACTGGCCTTATGTGTGGACGGAGGACGCAGAAAACGCTTTCCAGCACCTAAAGGAGACCCTGTGCAGTGCTCCAATTTTGGGTTTCCCACAACCGGGTGGCGCCTTCATTGTGGACACCGACGCCAGCGACCATTGCATTGGAGGTGTCCTATCGCAGATCCAGGATGGCCATGAGCGGGTGATAGCCTATTACAGCAAGACGCTATCCAAGGCAGAGAAGAACTACTGCGTCACCCGACGGGAGTTACTGGCGGTAGTAAAGACATTGGAGCACTTCCACAAGTACCTGTACGGTCAGCCATTCCACCTGAGGACTGACCATTCCGCCCTGACCTGGCTATTGAGCTTTAAGAACCTGGAAGGCCAGACAGCACGTTGGGTCCAGAGGCTGCAGGAGTACGACTTCACCTCGGAACATCGTAGAGGGAAGAGCCACGGTAACGCAGACGCCATGTCCCGAAGACCCTGTCCAGAAGAGTGCGGCCAGTGCACAAGAGTGGAAGAGAAGGAGTGTGCCGCAGCAGTCCGAGTAGTTGTGGCAGTGCCTGCTGAAGGCTGGGATAGCGCAGGCCTGAGGAGGGAGCAGCTGGCGGACGCAGACTTGGGGCCACTCTTGAGGGAAGTGGAGGCAGGGATGAGACCAACCTGGGAGGACATCGCACCGAGGAGCGCCACCTACAAGTCGTACTGGGCCCAATGGGACTCGTTGAAGACCAGAGAGGGCGTGCTGTTCCGGGTATGGGAATCACCCGATGGGAAGACGCAGAGAGAGCAGTTGGTACTTCCCCGGAGTAAGGTCCCGGAAGTCCTGGAGGAAGTGCACGCCGGTACTTCGGGAGGACATCTCGGAGTGAACCGAACGATTGACAAACTACGGCAGCGCTACTACTGGCTGAGACTCCGAGCAGATGCTGAGAAATGGTGCCGTCAGTGTCACGTGTGCGCGGCGAGTCTGGCCCCCAGCCCAGGAGCCGGGGTCGCATGCAGCAGTACAACGTCGGAGCGCCATTCGAACGGATCGCCGTTGACATTGCTGGACCGTTCCCAGTTTCCGACCGAGGCAACAAGTACCTAATGGTGGCCGTGGACTACTTCACCAAGTGGCCGGAGGTGTATGCCATCCCAAACCAAGAGGCAAAGACAATCACAGACTGCCTCGTGGAGCAAGTGTTCTGTCGATTTGGGGTGCCGTTAGAGCTACACAGTAACCAGGGTACCAACTTTGAGTCCAACCTAATGAAGGAGGCACTACAAAGGCTTGGGGTGAACAAGGCTCGCACTACGCCTCTACATTCCCAATCAAATGGCATGGTCGAAAGGTACATCAAGACCTTAGAGGAACATCTGAGGAAGGTCGTGGCCAGCCATCAGCGAGACTGGGACGTCAAGGTGCCACTGTTCTTGCTGGCCTATCGCTCGTCTTCACACGACACAACTGGGATGACGCCAGCCAGCTTAATGTTCGGCCGAGAGTTACGCCTCCCCTGTGACCTGGCTTTTGGAAGCCCTCCGGAAGCGAAACAGCCAGCGACCGAGCATGTGGAGAACTTGGTGGACCATCTCCACGACATGCACGAGATGGCTCGCCAGAACATCCAGAAGGCGAGCGACCGCATGAAGACCAGGTATGACAGGCAAGCCAACAGCCAAGGGTTCCAGCAAGGTGACCTGGTCTGGTTGTACCGTCCTACCCGGACCAAGGGACGCTGCCCGAAGCTCCAGCAGCCATGGCAAGGACCGTACCGGGTGGTGAAGAGGATTAACGACGTGGTCTACCGCATCCAGAAGGTTCCCCGAGGAAAGATGTTGGTGGTACACCTGGATCGACTAGCCCGCTACGATGGTGCTGTTCGGGACGACCAGCTTTGAGGAGGGAGCAGTGTCACCCAATTAGCGGTAGGCATGAGGGCAACAGCTGTGAGGAAACCAAAGTGCAGCCGTGCCACGCCTCCCATTAGTCTCTGTCACTAACTGAGGGGTCGTTAGGAAAATGTCACTTGACCCTGGGCGCTCTCTCCCCTTCTGCTGCCCTCTGGAACTTTCGTGAAACCAGAGACTTCTAGAAAAACAGTGACATTCCTATAAAAAAGGATTTCAGCGAGACAGTGAGTCAGTCAGTGTTTGACGTGCTAGCGCCGTGTTAATGAACGAGAAGACTGTGTGTAATTGTGTACGTGCATCTGAACGGTAACGGACGAACTGGTGAATTGTAATTGTGTGCAGTACGCAATTCTGTGTAATTGGCAAGTGTTCAACTGTAAGTCGGTGGAAATAAAGAACATTGTTGAGTTTGTGTAATTGGACTTTTCATTTCACGAACCCACAAAGTCACAGTACTTTCTATAACTGGCGAAACCTATTGCTTCATGTAAGCTTAATGGTGAATAAAGGATTATGATTATGCAATGATATTAATACTGATAATTTTACTGCGTCTAATCCTTTGGAGATTTTAACTTTTATTCAAGTTCAAGTAGTTAAAGAATAAACATGATGTTGCTGTTAAAAGGTTATAGAAAATTTGTAGTTATCAACCATTTATAATATTTACTTTATCCCGCCCGTTACCGGAGCAACGAATGAATTTTGTTTACTTTATGGCACTCTTTGCCCTAATAACTATCAATTTGATTTAAAGTCCAAGTTTTCTTATGTCGTTTCTCAATAGCAACGGTGTCTATTAAAGTATCTGTAGGATAAAAGCATTTATTAGAATTTATAGCCAATTATTATTGCTGCATTTTACGTCTTTGAAGAAGTGGTTATTTAATCATCGAATGGAACGTTTATTGATTTTACTCCTCCATGAATTATTCAGGCATGGAATCCATTTACATTGATCCAGATGTCTTATTTTATTTTGAACTTATGTACTTCTTTAAAATTGATTTCATGATATTGCCCTGGTAATATTACTGATAGAAATATGGGAATACTGATTTCTTAAATTTACCAATCTTCTAACAGGATAATGAATTTAGGGTTTAAATTACTTTTAAGTAATAATGCGTCTCTTTTGTCTCTGCAGCTGTCTGCCGTTCTAAGAAGCATACTGTTCCTGTGAGAATTTCCGTGAACAAAACCCACTGGTAAGCTACTCTTGTGCATGTAACTTGTTTGAATGTAATATAGCGTAACACATGGACGAAAGTGTCCGTATTCTGTCATGCTTGTGCACGTGGGCACGCAGTAATACAAAAAGTGTGTTTCTTACGACGGATGCAGTATTTAAGTAATAATTGGTCTTTTGTCTCTGCAGCTGCCTGCCGTTCTAAGAAGCACACTGTTCCTGTGAGAATTTTCGCGAAGAGAAAGATGCAGTATAGTAGTGTAAATTCTTTAATGTGTTAAAGTAGAGGAAGTTTCCCTGTCATTAGTACGTATCAAAATAATTGCAAATAGTTACCTTGATAGTGATCAACGGCGTAACAGCTCGAGTCGGGCCTGGGCCTGCCAACCCGACTGCCTACCTTACGCCCACATGCACAAGGCAGAGGGGCAATTGAAGACATGCCCGGAAAAACGAGCTAAACCTCAAAATAAAACATTTTGCGATTAGTGCTGCCCTCTGTTGTTGCGGCAGAGAGCTATCTTTTCTTGAGTTGGTATATCCTCCAGAAATTATATTACGTTAAATAAAGAGAGGTGAAGTTCTTGCGTTTCGTGATATACTACTCGTATTATCTCAAAAATGGACTAATCTGTTCATCCTCTGTGCCTGCCATCTAGTGGCCGATCAAAGATTTTTACCTTGTGACCGTGACTTCGGCCTTATGGAGAAAAAAGAGATAAGCAGCTTATATTTATGTTACAGATCAGTGAATGGAGCTAATGAAAAAAAAGGGTAAAGAATCGTTTTTCCTGTTGTCAAAATGACAACTAACATGTTCATCTCTGCAAAGCCTCTTCTGGATGAACTACAGAAAAGAACAGTTTCAGAATCAGGGCAAAATATGCTCCTGAGCGAGGTGGCATGCATGAAAGTATTTAAAGATCACCTCTTTAAGCTATATTTTAAATATACTTAAGGTGGTATTGAGGTTTATGACGTTTTGCACATTAGAAGGAAAATATCTGGCAAACCTTCGCTTACCTGATATTTCGTCCAAGAAATGGTCCCAGACCTATAAATCATGCGAAATTAAAGGACCTGCAGGATCTCATGAATTATGTCTAACCAATTTATCATGAGTACTATAAAACTCTTAAATCTGAGACCGTTTAAAATTGCAAAAAAAAAAAAAAAAAAAAAAAAAAATCATTAATTTTATCTAAAATATGTGTGAAATGTATCTAGAATAAAACGAGTAAAAGCTAACAAAGGTTTTCACTTTATTTTTCTTATTTTATTGTTATGAATGTTATTACATCATTCATTTTTGGGGCTATTAAGGATAACACTGATAAAATATACGTATTCTTAAGACTCATATTCTCCGAGATAAAATAAAATAATTTTAACGATTTCTTTCAGCCTCATTCAAAAAACACTATTTTTCTCTATTTAAAAAAAGAAATGTGGGTTAAACCGTTTTTCCGGGCATGTCTTCAATTATCCACTGCTACCGAGAGGAAATATGGTTAACATCTTGGCACATCCAGTTGGAAAGTTGGAGTTCTTTGACTGGAATTTACTACTGTATGCCCACGACAAGAAGGATAGAGGGGTATTAAGGGTACAAGAGCTCTAACTGTTTATCTGCTCCGGTAACAGATCTGTTTACTAGGAAATGAGTGTATGATAGTGCATATGAATCAACCATGCTGCCAGATCTAATGTTTGTTGCAGTTAATACAGCGGTAGGTATTATGTATGGGTGAGTTATGTGACAACACTTGTGTATTTTAAACGAATCTTCCATCCTTGTCATACTGGCAAGGTGAGCTTGAGCACCGTTGGGACAGCAAAAGTCATTACGGTGCACATTCCTCTAGCTTGCCTTCTTGTCTTGGGTCTATAGTATCTACTACAGCTGCTCTAATTCCTCACGATGATTTAAAATCCTCACACTACATGTGGGATCGAACCTGGGTGCATTCTGTGGCAGTGAACTAGAATACAACGCTCCAACCCATTACGCCATTATGTCATGGCGAGGATTTAAGCCTGCCTATATCTACGGGTTGTAACATCTCTGAATATGCCAGGTATTAAAAAAGGTATTCACTTTTGGGAGGCTCTAGTAAGGGTCAAACAAGAATAAAATCACATACACATACATTACCTTAAGAGGTAGCTTAACACATAACTTAAGGCCCGGTTGCATGAAACTCACTAACTGCAGTTCATTTGTAATCGAAGATCAAAATTGAACTAAATTTACGAGCCCACGTGGGTTGTAAAATGCTCATCTTAGATCAGATGAACGTGTTTAGTATTGATCTGAGATCACAAAAACTAATGCGGCAACATCACCAAACATGTCGCAACTTTCGTGTTGTATCGAAAGGAATCGAGAATTATCGGAACTATTCGACTCTGTTTAATCAACACCAACTCCAATACTCAGACCAACACCAACTCCAATACTCAGACCATAATACAGATTCCAAGATGGCGCCCGTCGAAGCCCAGCGACTCTGGTTACGCAGAATAGGAAACTATACACAATGGACATAATATAATCCATATTACGGAGCAGCGAGGTAACTCCTAAGCATTTATCACTTTATACTTTCAACTAAAACGTGTAATAACATAAATAAAGAGCATCATGACAAATCCTAAGAGCTTATCACATTATATAGTAGCACGGCCAGTACTATGCTTTTTCCACCTTATGCTTCCAATCAAAATTTAATTTATAAGGCATGACAACTCATAAGCATTAAACACAGCAAACTTTACCTTATTGGGCTGTATCATCCTATCGTCTGTAGCAAGTACTAAAGTTTCTTTTATATTGTTTACATGGTAACCTTTTCTGGTAAGGACATACTGCTTTACTATAATATTTAAGAGAACTCACCAGATTGTCCAGTTTACTCCAATTGTCACGTTTGAAGGTGTCAAGTTCCCTCACACTGCAAGATCCATTTAAAATTTTCCACGGGTAGGCTCATAATATTGCTTCTAGGTTATGAAATACTTTGAAACTTATTAAGTGAAGGAACATCAGTGAAGTTGGGATCTTGAATGTTATTGAAAAGAACGTAACTAATCGTCTTTAATAATGACTATCAATGGGTTAAAATCTCCTCACCACTTCGGTTCAAAACTGTCAATAACATCTTGTGAACATCAAATATTAAACTTATCTTTACTCTCTGTAAAATGTCTTGGATACATTCTTCAGGATTTCGTTTTTTTCTGGTTGAGCTTTAATGTGTGATAGGATGGCTGATTCTTAAACATCGTGGGGTAGACATCATCTATTAATTTTGGTACTTTTCGAAGGGCACGACTTGGTTCACCATCATTTACTGGAAAGATGTCTTCCTTAACCTCAAAGCACTGTTCAAAATGAATACATACTACAGTTTTGTCATTTACTTTAAAATCTTTACGATGAATGATCCTGATCCACTTATCCCATTACGATTTTTCCTTCGCAAATTTAAATGTCGTGTGAGGTGCACTACCATAATTAGATTGCAGCTGGGAACACAACAGCGACGCATTTCGACAATACTTCACAGTATATATATCGTATTATGGTCTGAGCAACACCAACTCCAATACTCAGACCATAATACGAGAATCTGTTGTAGGAAAAATGGCGGCGCTCGTGGCCCAGCTTGTTATGTTGTGTTTATATCTACAGAGTAAAGTGTTTGTTTGTTTACTTTGATTGTGTGTTTGAAGAATTAATGTAATCCATATTACAGTGGCAATTAGTGACTAACGAGTTAGTTTATAGTTGAGTATTTAACATAAAGTGATAACGTTTACCTAAATATATACTGTGAAGTATTGTCGAAATGCGTCGCTGTTGTGTTCCCAGCTGCAATCTAATTATGGTAGTGCACCTCACACGACATTTAAATTTGCGAAGGAAAAATCGTAATGGGATAAGTGGATCAGGATCATTCATCGTAAAGATTTTAAAGTAAATGACAAAACTGTAGTATGTATTCATTTTGAACAGTGCTTTGAGGTTAAGGAAGACATCTTTCCAGTAAATGATGGTGAACCAAGTCGTGCCCTTCGAAAAGTACCAAAATTAATAGATGATGTCTACCCCACGATGTTTAAGAATCAGCCATCCTATCACACATTAAAGCTCAACCAGAAAAAAACGAAATCCTGAAGAATGTATCCAAGACATTTTACAGAGAGTAAAGATAAGTTTAATATTTGATGTTCACAAGATGTTATTGACAGTTTTGAACCGAAGTGGTGAGGAGATTTTAACCCATTGATAGTCATTATTAAAGACGATTAGTTACGTTCTTTTCAATAACATTCAAGATCCCAACTTCACTGATGTTCCTTCACTTAATAAGTTTCAAAGTATTTCATAACCTAGAAGCAATATTATGAGCCTACCCGTGGAAAATTTTAAATGGATCTTGCAGTGTGAGGGAACTTGACACCTTCAAACGTGACAATTGGAGTAAACTGGACAATCTGGTGAGTTCTCTTAAATATTATAGTAAAGCAGTATGTCCTTACCAGAAAAGGTTACCATGTAAACAATATAAAAGAAACTTTAGTACTTGCTACAGACGATAGGATGATACAGTCCAATAAGATAAAGTTTGCTGTGTTTAATGCTTATGAGTTGTCATGCCTTATAAATTAAATTTTGATTGGAAGCATAAGGTGGAAAAAGCATAGTACTGGCCGTGCTACTATATAATGTGATAAGCTCTTAGGATTTGTCATGATGCTCTTTATTTATGTTATTACACGTTTTAGTTGAAAGTATAAAGTGATAAATGCTTAGGAGTTACCTCGCTGCTCCGTAATATGGATTATATTATGTCCATTGTGTATAGTTTCCTATTCTGCGTAACCAGAGTCGCTGGGCTTCGACGGGCGCCATCTTGGAATCTGTATTATGGTCTGAGTATTGGAGTTGGTGTTGGTTTAATTCAAGTCCACAGAGTAGCCAATCTAGACATAACAAAAACTAAATAAATCTTTCGCTTTATGGTTATTTGTCTTAGAAATAATGTTATTTTAAATAAAAAGTATAAGAATTTTACTCCATACTGAAACAGTATTTATCAAAAGTTGATCATTTCGCTTATTTTATCTCCATTATATGCCCAATGTACATATTTTTCATTTTCGTCTGTTTACAATACTGTGAGCTGGAAAATAAACAAAAAAATGAAAGATAAGTGAAGTTTTAAGTTACAAATTATTATATTTGTATATGAAAAATGTAAGTTCAAGCAAAAGAGAAGATGCGTTCCGCTAGCTCTAAATCTCGCATAACCCTTCTTATTTCACCCTCTTCCATAGGCATCCTGATGAAATGAGGTCTTAAAGCTGCAATCTCCCTTGTAAATTTGTGTATTGTTCGAAACGCAGTCCCTTTATTTATATTAAATGTTTCCCCAATCACCATTTGGAAGCTTTCAGTGGTATAGAACCGTAATGTGAGCAGGATCATAAATATTGGATTGAGTGCATAATTTCTCAGGGTTTGTGTTCTTAACTGTGCATGTAGCCTATGCTCCAGTTCTTCAACTACATGCTTTGATAGTCGAAATCTCATTTTGAATTTTCTGCCATTTAGTTCTGAGATGGGATTTCCTCTATGTTGGAAAACAGGAGGAGACCTTTAAAATGGGAAATTCTAGTCATCAGAGATATCAGAGTAATCTGAATTCTGAAAATAATAAAACTGTATAGGTTATGAACACAAACAATGCATCTTTAACATACATTTGTGAAATAAAGAGGCTAATTAGTTATACAAGTAACCACAAAAAATGCTTTATTTACTATTTATTTAAAGCTGCACTACTTATTTCTTCTCGGAAACTATTGTGTAAATTCTGCAGTTCTGCTGATGTAAGTTTAATCAAGTTAATTGGAGAAAATTCACCAGTTAGGTTTGATCTTAGATCAAGAAGCCATGAACTTAGATCAATGTTTATACAACCAAAATTCTAAGTTCAGCTTGACTGAAGATCATTTTCATGTGCTTGAACTTAGATTAGCTTTTATGCGACCGGGCCTAAGAGTAATGAGGATTTGTTCATTTTCTTCTATTGCAGGCTTTTCGCTATTAGAAACGATCTGCAGTGATTACAGTGCGAGATGGGAACATTGTCAGACGAGATCGTAGGTCGAATTTGATAACCAGTCGAGTATTGTCATTTGATGTTATGATATATATCATAATCGTATAACGTTTTATCTACTTCGATAAAAGAACATTTTATACTTAAAATTTATACCATTGCTATATATAGTGACTTTCTAGTCGATAGTTGTTATGTACAGGGCCATATAGGAAACCAGATCATTAGTGTAGGTATAGAACTGCGGTAACTAGAATAACATATAAATATAACTTTACCGCGCTCAGGACAATGAAATAGGTAATTACGATATTTGTTTTGATTTTTTAATGTTCCTTTTTACACAAAGTAGATAAACAATTGGAAACGCATCATTCTTTTACTATCCATAAATAGAGCAAGTAGTAAATGCTCTGTATAGTTGAATAATACTCCAATCAAATTGTTTTCTAGTATTATAATTATTTCGGTTACATGTGTCTCGCTTTATATGTAGCATTTATGCATTAGTTTGCCCTCCCCATATCGCTGCGGTAGCGTTATTGGTTACGGCGAATGCCTGCTCACTCTTCGGTAGTGGTAAGGATTGTATATCATATTGGGTAATGTGTGATGTGGAAAGTGGTCGTTGCTTTGTGGTCGGGGCGGAGCATGTGGCGGTCATGCAATTGCAACAGGCATTTTTGCACCATTTTACCATGAATTGCTTCAACTGCAACGGACTTCATCACAATACAGAAAGGAAGTAAATGAAAACTACTTGCTTATTAAACTATTTCAAAAAACAGGGACCTCACTAAGTATTTATTGGATAAAGGTTGCTCGGGGTTTTTATTGCTAACTCTAAACTTCTCTATCTCAACGTAACTTGAGAGTGAATTTGCACAACTTTGAAATTATTTGTGTCCTCACGCGTTCCTAATGAATCATCAGAATCACTGAGGTTTTCATTATTGATGTTTGCTAAGCATAAACCAATGGACATTCTTTGAATGTCTGGGTTTGTGGTATAATTTTTCGTGAGCTGTTTTAAAATAATGCATCAAGCGGAGTTCTGAGAGCGCAATTTAGAAGCATATATTTAGAAGACGAGTTTAACATTAAAGACATGACACATGATTCGTTTAAAGCAATGCAGGACAAATTACGAATTCATGCCTTTCAAATTGTTCAGAAATATATGATGCCATGGGTATATTGTTAGCGTTACTAATTATCACACCGACATTTTTATCATTAAACTGTAATACATGATAATTCCAGAGTGATATTAGTGTGGGAAAACATTTATATTAAAAGAAAGTTAAAGCACCTAAGAAGGTAAAAAAATATGTAAAAATATTGGAAGTTATAAAATAATTTGGGAGCCAGGAACAAACTTTTATGAGGTTTAAAAGGTGAAACCTTGTAAAAATGTAGAATTATTTGAAATCTTTGAAATCTTTTATTCTTGCTTCCAAAGTATTTTCATGAAATTAAATTTAATGAAAATGCAACGGGAATGTTTGTACTTCACCAACTCCTAATGTATCCCTAAAGCAATCATTGATGTTCAGTGTAAGGAATGGACGGGAAACCTTAGTTACGATGTGCATCCAACAAAGTTCCATGTTCTGTAGACGTGGAGGTCCTTTATGGAGGGTTGGAGGAGGGATACTACCTTCTCTCACGTTAGAACGAGATGTGCGTGTTGCCTAAGTTAGCAGGCGTGGGCAGAAATAGATCGAATGCTATACACTTCAGATGTGTGGCTATAATAGTAGAGAAAGAGAATACGAGAGAGATGCCCTATATTTTTCTGATACACTTTAATAATGCTTGCATTACTATTAGCATTAAATGCAATAAAGAAGGAGTTATTTTTCTAAAATGGAAGACAAAACTGTTGTCCTTCTGATTTCGCGAGGCAAAAAATATATCCCAACAAATAAATTATTCTCAAGCATTATCACTTATTCTATTGACGAATTTGTTTTCGTCAAATAATATAATTTTTCGAAGTGACAAACTCCTAATTGAAGCTCATATTCAAGCTGTTTCGCTACATAGGACGGTGTAAATCTATGTTTCACGATAACAACGTAACCCATAGCGTAACAGCCCCAAGTGGGCCTGAGCCTACCAACCCTACTGCCGGCCTCACGCCCACTTACGCACGGCAGAGGTGGGCGATTATCCAATCGATACGGGGAGGAGATGTGGTCAGCATCTCGGCATCCCCCAGCCAACGGAATGTTGGTTTCCGTGACCAGGGCCGCTCCTCATTTTGGTCACGATGCTGAGTGGGCACCCGGGATCTAAAATCCCCTCCACATGGGTGGGATCGAACGGGCCGCTTTCCGTGGCCAGGGACCAAGGCATGCTGCCTTAGCCCGCTACGCCACGGCGCAGGACTAACTATAACAAGCGGGTCATTAAATAATAATGTTGGTTTTAAAAGGTTTTATTAGCAAAGCCTTTGTTAATAAATGAGGTATATAAATACAAAAACTCTGTACTAATATGTTAACATTATACATAAATTTAAATAAAGTAGCAGTTAAAGGGTGCGCAGCAATATTTCTAAAAATAATTTTAATATATAATGGAGCGCAGACGTTTTTGTATTCTTACTCTATGGGGACTGAAAATCATTAATTTGAATCCTTTGTACTCATAAACTGAAAGGAAACACACATGAAGAAGAGTTCAGATATTATACATTGATAAACTGATGTTAAGTTTATAAGAAACGCAGTGATTAATAAGTAATTAAATTCGATTTTTGTTAAGTAATATGATTACAAATGTGGTTATCTAATATTGAAAGCATTAAACGCATAGTGTTTGGCCTCGCTTTTCTGACGCAACCTGCGTCTATCATATACCTAGTGCACCGCTCTTTAATTAACTAATTACTCTCCCACAACACTCCAGCGGTTATCGTCCAATTAAAGAAGGTGCTAAAAAGAGCCTATGGTTAACTGGATCAATATCAACGGGTAACCAAAAACGCGCTTACTACACAACCGTTTGGCTACAGTAAAGAAACTAATGTAATAGCAACCTAGCACGTTTGTGGAAAATAGAATAACGATATTGGTTATTTGAGTAGTAATAACAATGTTTTAGAAGTGCATATTAATACGCACCTTTTGCTTAATTTTGAGCTTCTAAGCATAACATGTACAATGAAAAGGTAGAGCCGGACTGAAAAATTCAATGCCATAGCCGGGATTTGAACCATGGATCATCGGTTTCCGTCCAGCCGCTCTAACCATTTGAGCTACTATGGCCAACATGCCAACATGACATTAAATTCTCCAACTGACTCGTGTTTCTCCCGGTAAACCACTAGGAGTTCTCATAAACACATGAGACAACTACCTTAATGGCGACTTACTGTGCTGTAAGTACTTTAAGGCCCGGGCTTTATAGTTCGGACCACTATTAGGTTGTAACAGTATTTTTGTGTTCGGAGGAATTATAAAGAATTATAATAATATAAAAAAATGTATGTAGTCGTGTGATTGGCCGAAGTAGTAGTGGTGTGATGTGGTATGACGTGGTGTGATGACGTGCCAGTGGATCGGCCAATCACAAAATAAAGCGGAAATTACTATAGTGACAAGAAAATCAATAATCTTGATAAAAGTGTGATAATCTTGAGTCTTGCTTGAGAACGATGAAAGATGTTGCGGTAATTATAATTGTAAAGGAAAGTTAATAACATTCAAAAAGTGTTATTCGATATTTGTAATAGAAACGAGTGAATCGTAGTTCATATTATATAATTAAATAATATATTACAAAATTGGACTCATATAAATTTTATTTCTGTCACCAAAAATCCGCATCCACACCTGAGAAAAGATCTCATGACTCTTATTTGATAAAAACTCGACTTGGATCTTACAAAAAGTTGGCGTGCTTCCTATCGGCTTTGAGTGGAGAACAAAATAAATTCCCGTTACAAATGGCGCAGCAGCGTGTGGCCGAATAGGATAAAGAAGAGGAGATTAAAGCATCGTACAGCTCCGTGGGAAAATAAAAGGAAAGAAGAAAGAAGAGAGAAGAAAGAAGAAAACGAGAACTAGGGTAAGTGTTCGTCTACTGGGTTAAAAGCTGACTGTCGATTTGCGGAGGGGAGGGGTGCGGTGCGGTAACGGGCGGGATGTATGCAGTGGCGTTGCACAAATTTTATTAATTCCTTGGTAATATTTGGCAGCTATTCACCGTGATTCGTAATAAGTTAAGAATAAAGATCACTTATTAGTAATATTTCATAAAGAAGCACTTATTAGTAATATTTCGTAATAAACAATATAATTAAGAAGCACTTATTAGTAATATTTCGAAATAAACAATATTTAGAGGCTGCCGTAAGGAATGCACAATGATATGTTTTATTTATCAGTTTTACAATAATTATTATCCTTTAATAGCTCTCTCTGGACAGATAATTCAGAGAAATATCATTACATATGTACCAAGTTGATATCAGTGGCATATTTTGCTTATTTCATTCAGTATTTATAACTGTGTACTAAATGGACAAGAACTTAAGAACCAGCACATTCGCGTCACCCTGCAGCCGAAGCACTTATTAGTAATATTTCGAAATAAACAATATTTAGAGGCCGCTGTAAGGAATGCACGATGATATGTTTTATATATCAGTTTTACAATAATTATTATCCTTTAATAGCTCTCTCTGGACAGATAATTCAGAGAAATATCATTACATATGTACCAAGTTGATATCAGTGGCATATTTTGCTTATTTCATCCAGTATTTATAACTGTGTACTAAATGGACAAGAACTTAAGAACCAGCACATTCGCGTCACCCTGCAGCCGAAGCACTTATTAGTAATATTTCGAAATAAACAATATTTAGAGGCCGCTGTAAGGAATGCACGATGATATGTTTTATATATCAGTTTTACAATAATTATTATCCTTTAATAGCTCTCTCTGGACAGATAATTCAGAGAAATATCATTACATATGTACCAAGTTGATATCAGTGGCATATTTTGCTTATTTCATCCAGTATTTATAACTGTGTACTAAATGGACAAGAACTTAAGAACCAGCACATTCGCGTCACCCTGCAGCCGAAGCACTTATTAGTAACATTTCGAAATAAACAATATTTAGAGGCCGCTGTAAGGAATGCACGATGATATGTTTTATGTGGCATGCCAGCGCATGCGCACTCGTTCACCCCACAGCCGAACTCGGGCACATCAGATGGCAAGAAAATGTAAAGTGTTAGCGCATGCGCATTCGCGTCACCCTTGCTTGGTAACAAATTTTATTAATTCCTTTGTAATATTTCGCAGCTATTCACCGTGATTCCTAATAAGTTAAGAATTAAGAAGCACTTATTAGTGATATTTCGTAATAAATAATATTTAGGCGCCGCCATAAGGAATGCACGATGATATGTTTTATATATCAGTTTTACAATAATTATTATCCTTTAATAGCTCTCTCTGGACAGAAAATTCAGAGAAATATCATTACATATGTACCAAGTTGATATAAGTGGCATATTCTGCTTATTTCATCCAGTATTTATAACTGTGTACTAAATGGACAAGAACTTAAGAACCGAACTTGGGCGCATCGGGTGGCATGCCAGCGCATGCGCACTCGTTCACCCCACAGCCGAACTCAGGCACATCAGATGGCAAGAAAATGTAAAGTGTCAGCGCATGCGCATTCGCGTCACCCTTGCTTGGTAACAAATTTTATTAATTCCTTTGTAATATTTCGCAGCTATTCACCGTGATTCCTAATAAGTTAACAATAAAGAAGCAAACTAATTTTATTAATTACTTGGTAATATTTCGCAGCTATTCACCGTGATTCCTAATAAGTTAAAAATAAAGACGTTTTGAGGTGCGCATGTTGCCCTGGACCGAAGTGCAGTGCACAGCTAATCTTAAGCTATATACCAACCTGTCCGCGCTGGCTGCAATCTGCGTAACTACAGAGGACCGAACACTGAAGCGTGCCTTTTTATTTTCGCCTAAAAGGCGTTGGCTATGGTTTTGTGGTCGCCATTGCTGGTAATATTTAGCGGACAAGAAGCACAAAGTAACACAGGTTGTGCTGTGTGATAGCTGGTGATATTTGTTGGCCAATCAGCAGCGTTGTTATAACAGCCAATCCGTAGCTCTACTGGCGGAAACAGCAGCCAATCACGGCCGCTCCCCTCAAGAATACTGATATTTTTCAGCAGTTCGAGTGCTCATTGTGAAGTTTAATATCCTTCAAGATGGACGCTCGTGCACTTATGGCTACCGGAAAGGTGAACTTCTCTTCTCTGTGTGCCCATTTCGGGTACTGTTTTACCCCAGAGGAAAGAAGAATAGCTAATCTTCGGGGTATTGATATTTTGAAACTATATGGCGTGCTTCCAGAAAGGGCCAATATTGGTCTCTGCGAATGTCCTCGTTGTGGAGAAGTCATGGGGACGGTGACCTCGAAAAATAGAGGAATTGGGTGGAGATATATCTGCCCAAATTATCACAGACTTGAGGCAACACGTAATACCTTCTTTCAGCGTGTGCGCCTCAACGGTGAACTAGGTACAGACAGGATCCTGAAGTTTGCCTGTCTGTGGTTGATGAAGATACCCTGCATCACCATCCAGAACCTCCTAGAGATGGCGCATGAAACTGCCATAGCGTGGAGTTCCTATTTTAGGGACGTTGCAAACAAAATTGCTTGGCACGACTTCCAGGTCCTTGGTGGCGACGGCGACATCGTCGAGGTCGACGAAACGCACCTATTTAAGCGTAAATACCATGTGGGACGGCGAGTCATGTGGCGTCATCACTGGCTGGTTGGTGCCATCAGCCGCACCACAAAACAACGCTTTGGGCTCCTGGTCCCAAATCGCAGCAGAGAAACGCTGCGACCTATCTTGCAGCTCTACGTGGACCAGGGTAGCCTATTAGTGACCGATGACTGGAGGGGTTATTGGGGCTGCGAGAATTCTTTTAGAGGCCATGGAGTGGTGGTACACCGGCGCAATTTTGTTAGCCCACCCAGAAATATGGATCCCTTGTGGGTTCCAGCTGGCACCTACAACGCCCAGTGTCTCGACCAGCAATGGATTGGACCCCCTCCAGCTCCGGGATTGGAACCGTTGCGGTACCATACACAACGTATGGAGAACTCTTGGAAGGGGTTGAAGAAGATTCTCTCTTCCTGCACCAGCATCACCAACGCTCACAGCCGCGTAGGCGAATGGATGTATAGAGAGAATATTCTGAAAACTATACCCTCTGAAACGCAGCGACTGGAAAGATTCCTGCGGGATATAGCAAGGGCTTATCCAGGTGTGGGAAAAGCACCCATGATAGCTGACATTGACAACTGTCAGTGTCATGAGTGTCTCTAACAAATTCAACATTTCTCCATTACTCGGTCACGCACCGGTAATTAAACGGCCCTTTTCAGGGCCATCACAAGGTTTCCATAGAGTGGGTTGTACTGTTCGCCACAACAAAGTCCCAGGGGAATGAGGGGAAAGAGGGTTTAGGCACTATTATTTATTATTATTATTATTATTATTATTATTATTATTATTATTATTATTATTATTATTATTATTATTATTATTATTATTATTATTATTATTATTATTATTATTATTATTATTATTATTATTATTATTATTATTATTATTATTATTATTATTATTATTATTATTATTATTATTATTATTATTATTATTATTATTATTATTATTATTATTATTAATTTTTTTTTAACCAACGACCCTGCGCTGGCACTTCCTCATTTTCTTTGTCATCCGAAGTGCTAAGTTCTTGTCCATTTAGTACACAGTTATAAATACTGAATGAAATAAGCAAAATATGCCACTGATATCAACTTGGTACATATGTAATGATATTTCTCTGAATTATCTGTCCAGAGAGAGCTATTAAAGGATAATAATTATTGTAAAACTGATATATAAAACATATCATCGTGCATTCCTTACAGCGGCCTCTAAATATTGTTTATTTCGAAATATTACTAATAAGTGCTTCGGCTGCAGGGTGACGCGAATGTGCTGGTTCTTAAGTTCTTGTCCATTTAGTACACAGTTATAAATACTGGATGAAATAAGCAAAATATGCCACTTATATCAACTTGGTACATATGTAATGATATTTCTCTGAATTTTCTGTCCAGAGAGAGCTATTAAAGGATAATAATTATTGTAAAACTGATATATAAAACATATCATCGTGCATTCCTTATGGCGGCGCCTAAATATTATTTATTACGAAATATCACTAATAAGTGCTTCTTAATTCTTAACTTATTAGGAATCACGGTGAATAGCTGCGAAATATTACAAAGGAATTAATAAAATTTGTTACCAAGCAAGGGTGACGCGAATGCGCATGCGCTAACACTTTACATTTTCTTGCCATCTGATGTGCCCGAGTTCGGCTGTGGGGTGAACGAGTGCGCATGCGCTGGCATGCCACATAAAACATATCATCGTGCATTCCTTACAGCGGCCTCTAAATATTGTTTATTTCGAAATGTTACTAATAAGTGCTTCGGCTGCAGGGTGACGCGAATGTGCTGGTTCTTAAGTTCTTGTCCATTTAGTACACAGTTATAAATACTGGATGAAATAAGCAAAATATGCCACTGATATCAACTTGGTACATATGTAATGATATTTCTCTGAATTATCTGTCCAGAGAGAGCTATTAAAGGATAATAATTATTGTAAAACTGATATATAAAACATATCATCGTGCATTCCTTACAGCGGCCTCTAAATATTGTTTATTTCGAAATATTACTAATAAGTGCTTCGGCTGCAGGGTGACGCGAATGTGCTGGTTCTTAAGTTCTTGTCCATTTAGTACACAGTTATAAATACTGGATGAAATAAGCAAAATATGCCACTGATATCAACTTGGTACATATGTAATGATATTTCTCTGAATTATCTGTCCAGAGAGAGCTATTAAAGGATAATAATTATTGTAAAACTGATAAATAAAACATATCATTGTGCATTCCTTACGGCAGCCTCTAAATATTGTTTATTTCGAAATATTACTAATAAGTGCTTCTTAATTATATTGTTTATTACGAAATATTACTAATAAGTGCTTCTTTATGAAATATTACTAATAAGTGATCTTTATTCTTAACTTATTACGAATCACGGTGAATAGCTGCCAAATATTTCCAAGGAATTAATAAAATTTGTGCAACGCCACTGCATACATCCCGCCCGTTACCGCACCGCACCCCTCCTCACCGCAAATCGACAGTCAGCTTTTAACCCAGTAGACGAACACTTACCAGAACTAGTTTAAGTGAGTGAAATTAAAAAAAAAATAGTAGATTAATGATACTGAGAAATCAAAAGATAGTTAAAAAGATGGCGAGTAGAAAAGAAATAATAGTGGAAGGAGAAGTTACTGATAGTGTAAGAATGAGTAGGGAAGATGCAGGATTAAGCAAAGATAACGAGTTAATGTTAGAAAGGATAACGAAAATGTTGAAATCAGAGTTAAAAAAATATGCAAATGATTTAAAATTACAAATGAGTAGTTTAAATTCGAAAATGAGAGATGTAAAATCAGAAATAGGAGATGTAAAATCTGAAATGAGTAATTTGGATTCTAGAATGGGAGATTTAAAATCAGAGTTGAGTCATGTAAAGTCAGAATTGAAATCAGAGTTAGAACAAAATGTAAATGATTTAACTAAGAAAATGAATGAGTTAGATGTTAACTTAAAACAGGAATTGGCAGAAGGTGTATGCAATTTAGAGGCTGGTTTGTCACAAAAGTTAAAACAGGATTTGAAATGTGAGACAGCACAAGAAATTAGAGAGGGAAGAAAAGAATGTAAAGAGAATATGGAAAAGTTATTGCAAATAATACAACAGAATAAGAACGAAGATAGACAGGAAATTATGGAATTAAGAGAAATAATTCAGGAAACTAGGTTATGTCAGGACATTGTGAAGCAAGAAATAAGAAATTTACAGACAAATGTTGACTTACCAAACAGTGAATGTTATAATACAGGTGCTTATCAGAATATGTATGTTGTAGGTTCAACCAATAGGTATTTTGATGTGAACTGTAATGTATACGTACACGAAATGTTCACACAAACACAAACACACAATGAAGATCATAGTGGTCACATGTATGATACACCACACAAGGTAATGTTGTTAATGTTCTCTTTAAGATTTGAACACACTACTAACCTAACCTTCAAACAACGTTATAATATACATAAAAACAAAAGATGTATTTATCAAGTTCTGGATGCTTGCAAAGATCAGGTTAGCCAACTGAGGAAAATGTATCACACTATCTGTTCAAAAGTTATGAGTATGAACTTTGTCATAGATACAGGACAGCTAAAAAGATTAATTATGTGGGCAAATCACCCAACATGAACAACGAAACAGAGAATTCTTTTGTATATAAATTGCATATATATATATATATATATATATATATATATATATATATATATATATATATATATATATATATATATAATTTTGTTAAATTTTCAGTTATTTCATTTTAATTATATATATATATATATATATATATATATATATTCGTTTACAAATTTTATGTTAAAATATTCTTTATATTGTTGTAATATATTTTTCTCATTGTTAATAATTTAAAAATGTTAATTATAAAAATACTTTAATGGAAATTTGGGGCGGGGCACACCCCACTCATAAAGACAAGGATATATATTAAAAAAAAAAAGAAAAAAAACTTGTTATAGCAATGCTAAGTTGTTAAATGTTCCTTTATCATTACATTTCAGTTAATGTATGTTTATTGTTATATGTTATGTAAGTTATATTTATGTTATAGTTCATTATTGTAAACAAAATTGTTAATTGGGGCTGTTCTTCGAAATATATGGAAACAAATTGGTAATTCCTTTATTTGGTTATTTTCCATATATTTCAAAGAGGGGCATTTGTAACAGTATTTTTGTGTTCGGAGGAATTATAAAGAATTATAATAATATAAAAAAATGTATGTAGTCGTGTGATTGGCCGAAGTAGTAGTGGTGTGATGTGGTTAGACGTGGTGTGATGACGTGCCAGTGGATCGGCCAATCACAAAATAAAGCGGAAATTACTATAGTGACAAGAAAATCAATAATCTTGATAAAAGTGTGATAATCTTGAGTCTTGCTTGAGAACGATGAAAGATGTTGCGGTGATTATAATTGTAAAGGAAAGTTAATAACATTCAAAAAGTATTATTCGATATTTGTAATAGAAACGAGTGAATCGTAGTTCATATTATATAATTAAATAATATATTACAAAATTGGACTCATATAAATTTTATTTCTGTCACCAAAAATCCGCATCCACACCTGAGAAGAGATCTCATGACTCTTATTTGATCAAAACTCGACCTGGATTTTACAAAAAGTTGGCGTGCTTCCTATCGGCTGCGATTGAAGAACAAATATATTCCCGTTACAAGGTACAATTAATGCAATTATGGTAGTTGTCTCATGTGTTTATGAGAACTCCTAGTGGTTTACCGGGAAAAACACGAGTCAGTTGGAGAATTTAATGTCATGTCGGCATGTTGGCAATAGTAACTCAAATGGTTAGAGCGGCTGGACGGAAACTAGAAGATCCGTGGTTCAAATCCAGGCTAAGGCATTGAATTTTTCAGTCTGGCTCTACCCTTTCATAGTGCGTCCTCCACACGGCTAGTGTGAAAGAACAATTAATTTCCATTAAGTATACCTAATAATGATCCGAACTATAAAGCCCGGGCCTTAAAGTACTTACAGCATAGTAAGTCGCCATTAAGATGAACGTTTAAGAAAAGAGATGAAGGATAACAATCAAAGTTTAAGTGAAAGTTTAAGTAAAAAGATAGATGATAACAATCAAAGTTTAAGTGAAAGTTTAAGAAAAGAGATGAAGGATAACAATCAAAGTTTAAGTGAAAGTTTAAGAAAAGAGATGAGGAGTGACAATGAAGGTTTAAGTAAAAAGATAGATGATAATACTCAAAGTTTAATAAAAGAGATGAAGGAATATAATCAAAGTTTAAAAAAGATAGAAGGAAAGATAGAAAGTGGTTTTCAGAAGTTAGAGGTAGGACAAATAGAACTAGGAAAGAATTTAGACAATCAACAACATGAGTTAGAAAATTTCGGGAAAGTTAGTCAGGAAGTAGAGAATGTAAAAGAAGAAGCTGGTCAGGTAACAGACAATGTAGGTAAAGATGTTAGTGAGGAGACGCAGAACGCTGAAAATGAAGTTTTGAATGTAGTTAATGTGAAAACAGAAAACTGAGGGAGGAAATAGGACAGAACTTAGGCAAAGAAAGACAAATGGCTAGAAATGAGTTAGAAGAAACTAGGAGTAGACTAGAAGTATCAGAGTGGGAAAATAGAAAACAGACGAGGAATGTGGAAGAAACCACTAATCAAATTAATGAGGTAGCAATAGAGATCACGGTGACAAAGGAAACTGAAGTTTTCAATCTAGTTAATGAAAGGTCAGATAGTGAAAATAGAAAACTTTGGGAGGAAATAGTACAGAAATTAGATAAAGAAAGAGAAGTAGCTAGAAAAGAGTTAGAAGAAATTAGGAGTAGATTAGAAGTATCAAAATGGAAAAATAGAAAACCGACGAGGTATTTGAAGGAAACCAAAATTCAAATGAATGAGGTAGCAATAGAGATCACGGCGACGAAAGAAACATTGAAAAACATTCAAAATCGAGGGAGAAACGAAAGAGAAATATTAAAATATTTCGGGCAAGGGGCACAGTTCTATCAGAATATGTGTAGAAAAGATAGCACAAGATATCGATGTACAATACCTAAGCTAGCTATGGAAAAATCATGGGGATGTAGAATAAATAAGTCCTTTGTACATGGAAAAGTCCGCAAAATTCCTTTGTATTTTCGAAGTACGTTGTGGGTTGATGAATTTTCTTGTAAATGGTGGGAACTTAGGCTAAAGTATTTAAAATTGCCATAACAAATTGTAAAAGGAGAAGAAACAAACTTGTAAATTGTATAGGTTAAGTATGAACAGTGTAGTGTAAAATTTATAAGGTTAAGTACAAACAGTGTCGTGACAGTGCAGTGAAACTTAGAACTAAACAAGTGAAAAAAAAAAAATTATTAATGAAAATCAGAACAATGAAAGACTTTTGAAAAGAATATTTATATAGAATCCAGAAGAAGAATTCAGAAATGTTGTATAAAAATATAATATTATTAAAGTACAATGGTTTAAACATGAGAGTATATTTATGAATTGTTTTAGCTGTAGCAATAATATGAATTGATTTTAGGTGGACCAGATGGAGAAAAAGAGAGAGATGATGATGTAGATTAGAGTGTTGTCCGTTGAGTGGCATTCAAAAGTTGAAAATTGCAGATCAGAGTGTTGATAGATTTTAAATGAACTATTCTTATGTAACCATGTGAATAATTTTTAGGAAATGTCATGTAAAAATGAATGTTGGGAAAAGAAATTGTTAAACGAATTGGAAGTTGCTGACAAAGGTCTAATATTTTGCGTTATATTCGGGCAAGACATATATATTATTTCATTATGGGATAATAAAATAATATCTATGGGGGCATTTGATACCGAAATTAAGATTTGCCAGAAGTAAAGAATCATGATGGATGTCAAAGGAATGTTGGTTCTTTGTTACAAGGGCAAGACCAGTTGAGTTGGGGGGAAAGTTGTTATAACAAAAGCAATGTAAGAAACAGTGTCCTTAGCAGTTTTCTAAAGGGGCTCACTTGACCTGTCGAATAGGGTATTCTTTGGATCATTTAGAATGGCGACAAAACAGCCACAAAGGGATCTTTGCTTGAAAAGGAGTTTTCAGGAAGTGAAAGTGATACACCCACACGCGCAGCTGTGGTCAATCAGAACAGTCTTGGGCGTGAGGCCGATCAGAAGTCTTCGGCGTCAGGCCGATGAGAGCAGTCTGAGGCGTAAAGCCTATTAAGGCAGTCCTCTTGTTCTGTCTTGGATATTTGTCGGTTCATATATATTTGAGGAACGGATAAAGTTTATCGAGTAATAAACATTCTGCCGTCAGTAACTCTAAACAGAGATTGGTAACCCTTGGTCGGCAACTTTCATTTCGATGTTAAAAAAAAAAAAAAAAAACAGTGAATAAATAAGTTGGAAACGGGCATTCCAGTGTTATTAAAATCTCCTTCTCACACACATCCACGCATACCCTGAGAGAAACCTCATTGCTCGCCAACTTATTTGATCGCCATTAAATTATTTGCATCAAATTGGCGTCCACAACGTGGAATTGTGTGCACCCAGAAACGTTATAGTATCAAGGTAGTTGTCTCATGTGTTTATGAGAACTCCTAAGTGGTTTACTGGAAGAAACACGAGTCAGTTGGAGAATTTAATGTCATGTCGGCATGTTGGCCATAGTAGGTCAAATGGTTAGAGCGGCTGGGCGGTAACCAGAAGATCCGTGATTCAAATCCCGGCAATGGCATTGAGTTTTTCAGTCTGGCTCTACCCTTTCATAGTGCGTCCTACACACGGCTAGTGTGAAAGAACAATTAATTTCCATAATATGTACAGGTTTAAAGCCTACATTACATAAAATGTAGGCAAGTACATAAAGTAAAATAATTTTAATCAATAGCGCCTTCTAGGTTCATTACTATCTGAAAATGGATTTCATAATCGTCTTTACGAAACTCTTCACATAGATCTTAAAATCTCAGACAAGTAATATTTGTTGAGTACCTGAAACAGCCTTGAGTGCAAGGAAATAAAACACTGAGCTTTGAATTAATATCTAATTCAGCTTTATAAAATCTTAAAAATATAATGGACATAGACAAGTGTGAGATATGATGATTGCTAAATGCCATTGGAGCTAGGAAGTTGAGAAATCTAAATGGCCTATCATCAAGTATACTATACCTTGAAATTACAGTGTAAATTGCCCTCCCTCCTACTCCTTTATCCCTATAGTCAGCAGAATGAGTTTGCCAACATGGAGTTCGAAGTCGATCAATGGTGATCTGCAGTGCCATTGTGTAACGTGAGGGTATAATCCATTTTCGAACAAGACTGGGGAAGCAAAACTTCTTGCTATTCAAGGTAGAAAAGCACAATGTTTACGCAAATACAAACTTACAAATTTCCTCTTGAGAAGAAATGCATCTCTCTTCGACCAATGATAAAATCGTAGCTCGTGGAAAAGCAGTGAAGGCCGTGGTCGTTCCTATACTCCAGTAATAAAGTCGCATAAAAGCTTACGGTTAAGCAAGTGAGGAAAACAGCAATGATACCTGGAGGGGAAGATACTTGATGTCTACTGTCTACTCAGAGAACATCGACACTCAAAAAGTAACCGCCTACTTGAAACGAAAGAAAGAGTGTGCAAATTACAGAATTAGAGAAAGAGAGAATATGCAGACAAAGAGAGAAACAATGGGAGTATGATATCCTGGCCCACACAGTACGATGAATAATGACATTTTGATGCTTTAGGATTCCAATTACGAGAGCTGTTCAATAAAGAATGGACATAATTTTTATGGTCATAATTTTTCGCACTAAAATTCAATCTTATTATATTCTGTCAGTTTAATGTGAAACACACAGGCCGTAGTAGTTTCATTGTTGGTACTCCTGGTTCCCGCCTGTGAGAACCAGGCAAGTTCAGACATATTTAGTATCACCTACCGTTGCAATGCTGGTAACATGCAGTTAAAGTTGATATTAGAGGAAGATACGGAGTTTCTTTCAAACGTAATCGCTGCTGACGAAACTTGGCTACATCATTTTCATTCTGAGAGCAAACAGCAAAGCTCAGTGTGGAAATCTCCTTCATCACCAACCACGGAAAAGCAAAAGTGGTTGCTTCTGCTGGGTTGCTTCTAATGGTCACCTCATTCTTTGATATTAATGGAATGGTTTATCACCATGTTGTACCTGCACACACATCAGTAACAGGACAATACTACAGGTATGTCCTGAAAACATTGCAAGTCTATCAGGTGCAAAAGACCACATTTCCATGAAGGAGGCTGGATGCTGCACCACGATAATACTCGGCTGCATATTGCCAACGTTGTTGCTGAATATCTTGCAAAAATCGACGTGAAGTGCATACCTCACTCTCCCTATAGTCCGGATTTAGCCTCATGTGCCTTTTTTTTCTATTCCTTAACTTGAAGAAACGCCTTCGTGGGAGGCATTATCGAACATCAGAAGCAGTGGTGAAGGCTGCGGAGGCGATTTTGAAGGATCTCTCAAAAATGGTTTCCAGCATGTCTTTGAAGACTGACAGAAACGCTGGGACCAGTGCATCGCATTCAGGGGAGACTATTTTGAGAAGGACCATAAAAATTATGAGGATGCGTAAAGGTACGTTGTCAAAAAAAGATGTGATTTTTCTTTATTGAATAGCCCTCGTATTTACTTTCAGTGATCCTTATAATCTGCACTGAATGACCATCACATTTTAATCGTTCTAACATAAAACGTTAACTTATATTGGTAACGTGGGATGTTCACAAGGTAGTATGTAAAATTGAGGATAAACAGAGTATTATATATATATTTTCTTTTAATTTTACCAAACAATATTTATGGTGCAGTAATGAAAATTAAAATGAAATGAAAATAGCTTAAAATGTCCCGTGAAGGGCAAAGGCCTCCTATAAGATAGGGAAAACTCATCTATTCTAACGTGGTGAGCTATTCTATGTTAGACGTTGGACATGTTTATTGTCACTTTTGTGTTATTATGCGATGCACTATTTAGCCATTACCTAGTAATAACGCTATTTAATGCTTATACTATTCTCTTTTTAGTAACTACTATCTAGTATTTGCACTATTCACTATTTAGCCGTTACTATTCTGTATGTACACTTTACACTATTTAGTCACTGCTACACCGTATTTACACTATTCACTATTTGACTACACCGTTTCCGTATTTACACTATTCACAATTAAACCCTACACAGATGATCTCCAGGATGATCTCCAGGAATTTCCAGTCTCTTCTTTCTCTTGCTACCGTTGACCACCGCTGACCTGCATGCTCCTTGAAGATGTCTGCCCACCTGCTCTCGGTCTTCCTTGTAATCGTTTTCCTATTCGGGGATCCCACATCGTGGCCTTGTACGTCCACCTGTTGTCTTGTAGTCTCGCCACGTGGCCTCCCCGTTTCCATTTAATCTTGTAGCTGTGTCATGTCTTTGGTATGTAATTGCTGGAACGCTGCATTTGAGATTCTGTCTTTCAGAGATACCCCCAGGACTTTGCGTTGCATCTTTCGTTGACATATTTGGATTTTGTTCTTCTTTATGGTGCAGTAATAGTTGACATTAATGTTAATCGGCAAACAACGGTATATTTGTAACCATAGCTGTTACAAGGTGATTGTTCGCATTTAATTTCCTGAAACGACATTATTATGGAGATTTATAGAAACTTAACATTATAAAAAAGTTGTTTCTGTATCAATATCGGGCTCAGTTGTCTCATTATAACATCCTTTCTATAATAGTAATGACACATTTTCTTGATTTATTTCCTACAACTAATCACGTTAGAATTGCATAATATGTTGGATTCAACTCTGATAATCTTAACATGAAACTCAGGAAAATTTTTGGGCTAACATAATGTTCAAAACTATCACCTTATTGCACAAATTACTGCTGTAATGAGATTAAACTGTTCCAATTGTTAGTGATACTTAAACTTTTCCTGCAATAAGTCTACCCTTTTTATAGTTCAGCTGTATAAAATTCAATAAAATTAAGGTAATCTAAGAAGTTTATATAAAATTCTGTATATACAATAATATATCACTCCAGCATTCGACTATACCATATTTTATTACTATTCATATGACACATTTTAAGAAAATAAAAATACCTCTGCAAAAATGGTTTGGTTGATATGCAAATTTTCGGAAAAAATAACAAACTTGGACCGTAGAAAAATATGTGATTGTAGGTTATGGGAACCAACATTTTCGCTGGGAGAAGCATGGTACTGACCACATCATCTCCCCGTCGGTTGGATGATCCCCTTCATCAGCCTTGCGCATGTGCGCATGAACTTGACAGCCCTGTTGGTCACCCAAGTTCATCAGGGTGTCGTGCTGCAATTCTGCAGGTCTTGAATAGCCGGTACAGCCCTCAATTCTAAATAATTTGGGGTAAGAGATGAACAAACACTTCACAAAACATGTAGATATTGTTTTGAAACAGTTTTTACATAGGTAACAATTTCCGAGTTATTTTTCCTTATTAGTTTGAATTTTCAAATGCTTACAACTTTAAAAAGCAGTGAAGCGCTATTTTGGGTTTTGTATAGTGATTTAAAACTCTAATTAACGTTTTAGAGTACTGATTCTTTCTTTTAGCTATAACATTATATCTGTAAATGTACGATGAAATTTTAACTTTACTATCAAGAACTGAACACGAAAATAAGTTGTATAAGAGTGTGTAGAGAAAATCATGTGAGTAGCTTGTTTAATTCGGGTCCTTTTGTGTTAAGATCACGATTTACAAATTTTGTGTCTAATAGAAAACTAGCTGTAAAACTGGAAGGATGAAGAATCCTAAATTATTACTTCAGTGTGATTATAAAAATTGCCGAAACCAGCATGACGTATGCTTCTATGGTTGAGTAAAGTTGTATAAATGGTTAAAAATAAAATTTAAGGAATTTTTATAACAGCAGTTGGAGGTTTTATCATAATGTACATAATTAAATCAGCATTTTAAGCGAATAACTAGAGTTTGACAATGCTATTAAAATGCAGCTACGATATTACAATGCTAACATATGAAATCAAATAGTCACAGATCTCGATAGTTGATAGAATTTACTATCTCTGAAGCACTGACATGCTACTGATAAAAACACGTTTTGCAATAATCTGTTGATCTGTCGATATTAGCCTCCACCACACAAATCATTTAACCTTGCATGAGTTCGTCCATGATTTTTGTATGACTTTTTGGTTTTCAGTTTATCTTCATGGCTTTTTGTACTGAAAAACATAATATACGAGATTATGTGTACACGAGGTTTCAATACTGGAAACGTTTGAATTATCACACATACAGTTTTATCTTGGAACATTAATATACAGATACTAAGCGGATAAAAATTCTCTTGTTTCGAAAGAAGATATCTAATTTACATTTGTAAAATCTAATGTTGTGTTCTGTGTGAATAATTATCAAAAAAAATGTATAATTAGATTGCTGCCTAAGTGATAAGAGATACAAAAAGCTTGCTTCTGGGCTGAAAATAGTTAACAATACGGCTACTTTATGACATTATTACTTTGTATAATGGAATTGTTGAAATGGAATGTGAAAACTAATCTCTGGTTCAGACCAATAACGTCAGTAGGTTAAAAATAGCGGTTCCAGCGCAGACCCAAATGAGCAAGATGGCGGCCATGCGCAATCGGTATGTTTAGTGGATTTAGACAGTGTTTAGGTAGGCAGTCAATCCTCTTATTTTGCTGTACCTTATAATGCTGTGTCCTGAGGTATGATCAGAGTTTGTCTTGAGCTATGATCTGAGGCTCTAGGGTTAAGGGCTGCAGGGTTTCTTAGGTAAAGTCTGTTGGTATGGGATGTTAATATCTGAAGGATTTAATGGTTAGGTCCTGAGGTATGATCTGGGACTCTATGGTTAAGAGTTGCAGGGTTTCTTAGGTAAAGACTGTTGGTCTGGGAGGTTAATAGCTATAGGACTTAGAGGTTAGGTCTCGAGGTATGATCTGGGACTCTATGGTTAAGAGTTGCAGGGTTTCTTAGGTAAAGTCTGTTGGTATGGGATGTTAATATCTGAAGGATTTAATGGTTAGGTCCTGAGGTATGATCTGGGACTCTATGGTTAAGAGCTGCAGGGTTTCTTAGGTAAAGACTGTTGGTCTGGGAGGTTAATAGCTATAGGACTTAGAAGTTAGGTCTCGAGGTATGATCTGGGACTCTATGGTTAAGAGTTGCAGGGTTTCTTAGGTAAAGACTGTTGGTATGGGATGTTAATATCTGAAGGATTTAATGGTTAGGTCCTGAGGTATGATCTGGGACTCTATGGTTAAGAGTTGCAGGGTTTCTTAGGTAAAGTCTGTTGGTCTGGAGCTTGAAAGCTGTGGGATTTAGAGGTCAGGTCTTGAGGTATGATCTGGGACTCTATGGTTAAGGGCTGCAGGGTTTCTTAAGGTAAAGTCTGTTGGTCTGGAGCTTGAAAGCTGTGGGATTTAGAGGTTAGGTCTTGAGGTATGATCTGGGGCTCTAGGGTTAAGAGTTGCAGGGTTTCTTAGGTAAAGACTGTTGGTCTGGGAGGTTAATAGCTATAGGACTTAGAGGTTAGGTCTCGAGGTATGATCTGGGACTCTATGGTTAAGAGTTGCAGGGTTTCTTAGGTAAAGACTGTTGGTCTGGGAGGTTAATAGCTATAGGACTTAGAGGTTAGGTCTCGAGGTATGATCTGGGACTCTATGGTTAAGAGTTGCAGGGTTTCTTAGGTAAAGACTGTTGGTCAGGGAGGTTAATAGCTGTGGGATTTAGAGGTTAGGTCTTGAGGTATGATCTGGGGCTCTAGGGTTAAGGGTTGCAGGTTTTAACAGGTAGGGTTGCTGGTATGGGAGGTTAATACCTATAGGATTTAATGTGGCATGAGCTCTAGGGTTAAGGGTTGTAGGGTTCATAGCTAAATGTTGTTGGTCTAGAGGATAAAGACCGTAGGGTCTTTTATCTATGTTTTATAGGCTGAGGTATGGTCTTATAATTTTGAAGTTAAGTTTGCTAGCCCAGCGATTAAAGGCGGTTAATCTTGGGGCAAGTACTACATTTATGCTTTACTATGTCATCCTATTATAAACTAACCTAACCTAATATACTCTTTCATTTCTACCTTCTTTCATCATTCTTATTATAACCTAGCTGTGTTTGGCTAGTGGCTTCCTTTGTTGCACCTGTTAACCTATTTGTTCTCTTTCCTTAAGTTCCTCTATTCTACCACTTTAACCTAACCTAATATATCCCATGGTTTTAGCTTCTTGATCATTGTTGAACCTAGTTGATTCTGGTATTAACATTCGTTCTCTTTTCTTAAGCTGCCCCGTTTTTACCTCCTTAACCTATCCTAAGCATGTTTCTTTTCTCATGCTAACTACTTGTATGTATGATGCAAAGTTTTTAGGCATATCGATATTATAGCTATCTTTGTCACTGCAAGAGGTATATATGCTGATTACAGATCTTTATACAGTAAATTTAACCCTTTGTGTATCTGCTTCTCTTTTCCTAAAAATTGAGGTTCTTTTGTTGCTAGGGTTTCTTGTTTTTCGTACCTTCTCTATGCTTTCAGGAACTCTATTCTACCTTGTTATGTTATGAGGTCTTATGCTTATATCTTAGGCTTTTTGATTAAGCCTTTTGATCTGAAAGACTATGTATTTTGGCCATGTTCCTCATCTCTTATGGCCACATGGCTAGGTCTTGAGGCATGATCTTAGGGCCTGGGGTTTAAAGGATATAAGTCTCATAGCTTAAGCTCGTAGGTCTAAAGGTTAAAGACTGTAGGTTTAGTGGTTAGGTCGTATGGATTCAAGGTTAGATCTCTCGGTCTAGAGTTTAAGGCTGTAGGATCTGAAGGTTACGTATGGAGGTATGATCTGAGGGCTCTAGGGTTAAGTGTTTTAAGCTTCATAGCTAAAGGTTGCTGGTCAGGAGGTTAAAAGCTGTAGGATCTGGAGGTTAGGTATTGAGGTATGCTCTCGGAGCTCTAGGATTAAAAGCTATAGGCTTCATAGCTAAAAGTTTGCCAGCTAGAGATATCTTCTTTACTGTTAGAGGTATATTTGCAATGGTCTAGGCGTACAGTTTTCTTACATTTTTTCATGCAGATTGATGTCTTCGTACTCTTGTGTCTTTTTCAAGCTTTTACCCCCTATGCATCGTCTTGTAATAGGTCGTTACGCTAAACCAATGTTCTAATGCTATTTCCATGCTTTTTCAGATGTTATGAGGTTTATGCGCGTTTCAGGGATATTTTAGACCAAGTTACGTTACTCAATTCATTTTATAACTAATTAAGAAGTTTTTCAAGGATATTTCAGATTACGAGATAGTAGTTACTTTTTAAATTTACCTATTTTAAAATTAACTAAAGTGTGTTCAGTTAGCTTATGTGGTGAGGTAGACGTCCCTCGTCTTTTTTCTCTGGACTTGGGACCAGCGTCAGAATTTGTTTTCTGAACGGTAGACTTAACGCCCTCCTCTGCTCTTATTATTCAGCTGTTTTCATGCTTAGATATTTTAATGCTACGTTCTAGTGTTTATTTCTCGGAATGAAAATTGTTTTTTTTCTGCTCTAGGGTTCCTTCTTTCATTCGCCGTTCAAAATATGACAATGTCCATGGGCATATGTGGATACTCCATCATCTGCAATTACTCTCTTGTCATCATGTGGAGATAGGGATATTTTGTTCACTTCCACTGACGCAACATTATGTTGATGGGACATAATTAGGTTCATTGGCGTTCTTATGATTTCTCTGCTTTTAAGACAGTCCACATAGCTCTCAAAGGTGATGTACTGTTTAATGGCACTATGTTTTATGCCTTTTATCTTCTTGATTATGCCTCCATCGATGTCGAGTGCATACATCTTCGGTCTCAGTCCAACAAAACGACGAATGATTTTTCCATTGGCTTCATCTTTAAATTTTCCCAACACTTTCTTGTTTTTTGTAGAATGACATATGTGCTCGCTAGGATAATCAGCAGTATCGAGATGTTCCAGAAAACGTAACTTATCCTGGTATATGTCTCCGGTAGTCACACGATGGATGAAAGAGTCAGTATCCATGTACATGAGCTTCAGATTTTCAAGCCCGTAATACGGCATTAGCACATCATAATGATACCAATACATCAAGGTCTTCGAGATATCCAGCACACACATCCCAATGTATATAGGCTTGTTGAAGACTATCTCCCGTGACGCCATGTGTATTGCAGCCAGATTGGGTCCATATATAGTTCTATCAATAAATGTAGGCTTAGCAACCAGTTTTTCCAATGTCTTCCAATCGGTGACAAGTCGTATATTCAGTCGGTTTCTGATGTTTTCCATAGTTTTACCAAACATGGCATTGTTAAAAAGTTTGTAAAGATCCTTCTCGAAATCATTTCTCGATCCTTGTCGTAGCCGGTTATTGAATTCCACATAAGGCTTTAACCAACATGACTGTTGAAATTGTAGCACCCGATGGATTTTAGTCAGTTGTAACCCATGACTAAGGGCCTGCTTCAAGGTCATGTAATGCACCACATACCTAGTTCGTGATCCAAGGTGAGGAATTAGTTTCCTTGTAGAAGAACCCGGGGGCTTGATACACTCAGGTAGGAACGGTAAATCATTGTGTAGGTCATGGAGTTCTGTAGGATATTGAAGGTCCACTTCTAAGATGTATCCGAGAGGGTCATCTTCTCGTAGTATATCTAGGTTGATATCTTCAGGAGAAACCCACTTAAAACCCCCGTAAGCAAGGGGTTTCTGCATCGCCCACGCGTACTGGTTATTTGAATCCTCGTACGTAATATATTGAGAGGGTTTACTTGAGTCATACTCCTTCATGTAGTGATTGTTCGCTTCTGCATACCGATGAGAAACTTGGCATAATCCTCCTCTTATACCTGCTTCAACCATGAGTAGCTGGTCATAATCCTGTAGTAATTCCAGTTCAATTCGTGTGTACAACAGCATTGCATCCCACGTAAGTCCGGGTGATGTATAATAATGTGCGGGATCAACTTTATGGGTTTTCAGGGTCTGCTCTCTGAATGTTTCAAACACATCTGCTAGTAGAAGGACATCCGAAGTTAAGTAGAGGTCACTGTACTCGCCTAGTGTTCTGATGTTGAAGTGACTCCATACGGTTTTTGCATGCTGATACTCTGCATCACTAATTTCTTCTCTGTTTAACTTACTGTAGAATGCTTCTCTCGGAGGAAGTTCTGTCTCACTCAAAACATCCCATGATGTAACGTAATCATAGGGAAACACACCTTTACGCATCATCAAATCGATCTTCTCTGCTCCAAAGTACTTCTGAGTTTCAGGATATGATGTTAGATTTTTTGCTAGTTTATCCAAGCTGGTACTAAGGAAGCGATAGGTATCCACAAAACGAAGTTTAATGTCACCAACATACTTGGAAAATGATATATAACTTTCCTCAGAGCTAGGAATAACTTCTACTCTATCGCTAGTACAGCCTAACTCCTTAACAATGAAATGGGAGTCATATCCACTCAGGTTATGTATGAAGACAGGAATATAATTAGGCGTTTTACAGGTTAGATTACACTGATTATGTAGACTTCCTCGATATTCACCACTTATATGATCATGATCTCGTACTTTCCAGTTATCGTCGGTAAATTCTTTACCACATAAGTAGCATTCTGTAGAAGATTCGAATGATTTTTGTTGCTTATCTGTCAGAGTTAATGGAGCACCAGTTTTGTATACAGCATTAATTTTCTTTGCGAGAGAACTTACATACTCCATAAACTTCGGTGCAGCGTCACAACCTCGATATACATAGGGTTCAGTAGGAAGACCAGTCTGTAAACCTTCAATTGTAGCTGAGGATTTGACATAAACACAGAAACTCATAGGAATATGCTTCTGATATGGAACTGTATAAGACGTTTCGGGATTAGAAGAACACCCGTGGTAAGGGGTAAGAATGCTTTCAAAGTCAGCGTATATGACATAAGGTAATTTCAACATCCTTTCAGGATTCTTGAATCTAACAATAGATTTCTCCTTAGTTGGCATAACAATCTTAGCAACTCCGTGTTGGCTACATATTTTTCTATGCTCATTTAACCTCTCAACTCCTCCATTTCGATACTCAAAGTGCGTAAAACAGCGTTTGCAGATACAGAGTTTTCCCTCACATTTGGTTTTTTGTTGATGAATAAGTCTCTCGAAATTCTTTATATAAACGTAATGATGACGTCCAGCTGAATTGCTTAACAGAAGCAGATCGCGATGATCGGACAGTTCTTCATCGATAACCTTCATAGGAAACACTTGATTTTTCTCATCCAGTCCGAAAACATTTATAGAGATGTTATTTTTTCGTTCAAATTTCGGGATATCAGTCAGGCTCGTAGGAAACGAGAGGCAGGAAAAGTCATATCTCTCTTGAAGATCCTTATACTTGCTAACACGTTGAGGATCCTTGTGAATGAACTTTGCGAGAACAGCATACATAAAACACTTTTCATCTTCATAATTCTGTGGATTTATGCAGGCTCCTTTAGCTCCAATAGAGGTCGGTAGAGGGATGTAACTGGTTCCCCTCAGTTCATTATTCTTGTTGATTCTAACACGCACACCATCAACAGCTAATAAAGCCCAGCTGCTTCCTTTAAGTTGACTTTCCTCCATTTCAGTACAAAGTTTCTTGAATTTACTTTCCAATATGGCGTCCAAGTCACTTTCTAAAAATATTGCTTGATTTGGCGTTTTAAAGGCTTTATCAGTAGTGTCACCAACGGCATTCACAAACCGACATTCAGCCATGAGGTTAATTTTCACACTTTTATGCATCCTCAGTTGCTTCTGAACGGCTTGAATTATCCGCTGTTTTGATTCCTGGAGATATGTATTCAGGTCTTGGCATGTAGAGCACTGGATGAAATATGATTTCAGTCGATCCTGGAAAGCTGTTTCATATTCTACGACATCGTCTTCATCAGGCACCATTAACAGCAATTTATGTTTGGTAGGCTCGATCTTGAGTTTCTTAGCAGTAGTTATTCTCTCGCATCGTTCTTGGTGAGTATCTCTGCGATTCTCAGTATCATAAACGTTACCACAATGTTTACATTCGTAAAACCGGCCACATACCAGCTCATGTCTCTTTTTATTGTAGCTTTTCAGGAAACTCTTTGCACATATGCTACACCTATTTTCAGGTATAGTGTCTAACAGAGCTTCCATCGCTATAGTTTTTTGTTGTGTGCAGACTAATTCTCGGGAATATGCTGCCAAGTAAGTGTCTTGATACACTTTTCACTTCTCTTCTTAACCTTGATAAGTTATCAGCGCTACTGATGATGAATTTCACTGTAGAAGCTGATCCGCTATGCTATAAACACACTAGCGTAATTACAATCTAAGATCGATAAAGCTCTCTTTATACACTTAGCACAGACCTAATAGAAAACTTCATCATCCCCTTCACCAACGGGATTCGAAGGTGGCACTCCTATCGGAGAAAACCTAAAGGAAAACTTCATCACACCACCACCACCACCACCACCACCACCTTTGTAGTTCGAAGGTGGCGCTCCTATCGGAGAAAACCTAAAAGAAATCTATTATCTTGCTACCACAGGGGTTCGAAGATGCTTCTACTATTGGAGAAAACCTAAAAGAAAACTCTATTCATTTTCCAGTTTTCGATTATTCTTTAACTACTTTACAATTCACATGAGAGAAAAAATTAGACAAATTAAAATTGAAAAAGGAAATAAATAGTTAGATTTGAAGATAAAATTTAGACAATTCAAACGAGTATAAACACGACTAAGCTCCGCCTTTTAGTTTTAAAGTTACATTAGGAGCTCCCATTGCCACCCGTAGACACCTCTCCATCATCTTCAACCACGTGTTCTTGATTCTTTTCACACATATCTTAACATAACAGTTATATTTTTCCCAAGTTCATCTATTACACGGTTTAACTGATCCACGGGGCACCCTTAGAATCCTTCACTTCATCCTCAAACACACCTTCTTGAACCCTTTTGATATATTTTAACCTATTTATGTTTGTTGCTACGGGCATCCGTTCTCTTTTCTTAAGTTAAATTATTACGACCATCTTGTTATGTTTAAGCCTCATGCTTATATATTAAACTTTGTGATTAAGTATTTTGATTTGAAAGTCTATGTAAATCGGTTAAGGTAAACATCTCTTCTCAACATGAGACAAGTCATGATGTATGATCTTATGGGGTGAGCTTGCCAACACGTCTAAAAGCATTTATATTCAAAGGTATTTAAATTATCCCACCGAGATTTGAACCCTGATCCTAAGGCGTAAATTACCATTTCAACAACAATTCACACCTAAAGTATATATGTATACGCTATTTCATTGCGCTAACGTTATTAGTTCAAGAGTTATTTAAGATTCAAGTTATTGCGACAGTAGCGGTTATCGAACCACGGGTCTGTAGGATACGGAATCATAAATCATTCACAGCATATGTTGAATGAAAAAAACCTGCGCTTTCCCCTGCTGTTCTATGTGCAATAGATCAGAAATAGAACACAATTACATAATTCAATGGACGATGGGAACTGAACCAGGGACCCTTGAGCTACACGTTGTCAGCATATGATTAACTATGAGAAGCATAACCATATAAAGGTTATATCACTTCTCTAGACCCAGCGGTTACAGAGATATTTAAATTAAACGATTCAGGACTCGAACTAAGGACTACAGGTATACAGTATATACCCTGCGGACCTAGCTAACCATATGTAAGTAATAAAGTTTATCCGAACTCTCTATCATAATTAGTTTCGGAGTTATTCCAATATAAGCAGTACTCTTCTGCCCCGAGATTCGATTAGGGGACCATTGATAAAACTACCAGTCAGACAGTCAGTAAGGGCACGGACACCCCTGCGCGGTAGAAAGGCAGCATGCATCGTCTTTCCACCCCTGGTCGGCATCCCATTAGTTTCCGAACACTCTTTATTTATCACATGCAGGTGTGCCTGCGTCTTGGGACAAGGGCTTGACAGGTCATTAATCAAGGAGTAGTAGATAAAGGCTTTTTCCATACCACCTGCAACATCTTGGGTGGTCCTCACACCCCCTCCCCTCCCCGTTCCATACCACCTGCAACATCTTGGGTGGTCCTCACACCCCCTCCCCCTATTATGCAAAGTGATCTGGAAAAAGCCTTTATATACTACTCCTTGATTAATGACCTGTCAAGCCCTTGTCCCAAGACGCAGGCACACCTGCATGTGATAAATAAAGAGTGTTCGGAAACTAATGGGATGCCGACCAGGGGTGGAAAGACGATGCATGCTGCCTTTCTACCGCGCAGGGGTGTCCGTGCCCTTACTGACTGTCTGACTGGTAGTTTTATCAATGGTCCCCTAATCGAATCTCGGGGCAGAAGAGTACTGCTTATATTGGAATAACTCCGAAACTAATTATGATAGAGAGTTCGGATAAACTTTATTACTTACATATGGTTAGCTAGGTCCGCAGGGTATATACTGTATACCTGTAGTCCTTAGTTCGAGTCCTGAATCGTTTAATTTAAATATCTCTGTAACCGCTGGGTCTAGAGAAGTGAAATAACCTTTATATGGTTATGCTTCTCATAGTTAATCATATGCTGACAACGTGTAGCTCAAGGGTCCCTGGTTCAGTTCCCATCGTCCATTGAATTATGTAATTGTGTTCTATTTCTGATCTCTTGCACATAGAACAGCAGGGGAAAGCGCAGGTTTTTTTCATTCAACATATGCTGTGAATGATTTATGATTCCGTATCCTACAGACCCGTGGTTCGATAACCGCTACTGTCGCAATAACTTGAATCTTAAATAACTCTTGAACTAATAACGTTAGCGCAATGAAATAGCGTATACATATATACTTTAGGTGTGAATTGTTGTTGAAATGGTAATTTACGCCTTAGGATCAGGGTTCAAATCTCGGTGGGATAATTTAAATACCTTTGAATATAAATGCTTTTAGACGTGTTGGCAAGCTCACCCCATAAGATCATACATCATGACTTGTCTCATGTTGAGAAGAGATGTTTACCTTAACCGATTTACATAGACTTTCAAATCAAAATACTTAATCACAAAGTTTAATATATAAGCATGAGGCTTAAACATAACAAGATGGTCGTAATAATTTAACTTAAGAAAAGAGAACGGATGCCCGTAGCAACAAACATAAATAGGTTAAAATATATCAAAAGGGTTCAAGAAGGTGTGTTTGAGGATGAAGTGAAGGATTCTAAGGGTGCCCCGTGGATCAGTTAAACCGTGTAATAGATGAACTTGGGAAAAATATAACTGTTATGTTAAGATATGTGTGAAAAGAATCAAGAACACGTGGTTGAAGATGATGGAGAGGTGTCTACGGGTGGCAATGGGAGCTCCTAATGTAACTTTAAAACTAAAAGGCGGAGCTTAGTCGTGTTTATACTCGTTTGAATTGTCTAAATTTTATCTTCAAATCTAACTATTTATTTCCTTTTTCAATTTTAATTTGTCTAATTTTTTCTCTCATGTGAATTGTAAAGTAGTTAAAGAATAATCGAAAACTGGAAAATTAATAGAGTTTTCTTTTAGGTTTTCTCCAATAGTAGAAGCATCTTCGAACCCCTGTGGTAGCAAGATAATAGATTTCTTTTAGGTTTTCTCCGATAGGAGCGCCACCTTCGAACTACAAAGGTGGTGGTGGTGGTGGTGGTGGTGGTGTGATGAAGTTTTCCTTTAGGTTTTCTCCGATAGGAGTGCCACCTTCGAATCCCGTTGGTGAAGGGGATGATGAAGTTTTCTATTAGGTCTGTGCTAAGTGTATAAAGAGAGCTTTATCGATCTTAGATTGTAATTACGCTAGTGTGTTTATAGCATAGCGGATCAGCTTCTACAGTGAAATTCATCATCAGTAGCGCTGATAACTTATCAAGGTTAAGAAGAGAAGTGAAAAGTGTATCAAGACACTTACTTGGCAGCATATTCCCGAGAATTAGTCTGCACACAACAAAAAACTATAGCGATGGAAGCTCTGTTAGACACTATACCTGAAAATAGGTGTAGCATATGTGCAAAGAGTTTCCTGAAAAGCTACAATAAAAAGAGACATGAGCTGGTATGTGGCCGGTTTTACGAATGTAAACATTGTGGTAACGTTTATGATACTGAGAATCGCAGAGATACTCACCAAGAACGATGCGAGAGAATAACTACTGCTAAGAAACTCAAGATCGAGCCTACCAAACATAAATTGCTGTTAATGGTTCCTGATGAAGACGATGTCGTAGAATATGAAACAGCTTTCCAGGATCGACTGAAATCATATTTCATCCAGTGCTCTACATGCCAAGACCTGAATACATATCTCCAGGAATCAAAACAGCGGATAATTCAAGCCGTTCAGAAGCAACTGAGGATGCATAAAAGTGTGAAAATTAACCTCATGGCTGAATGTCGGTTTGTGAATGCCGTTGGTGACACTACTGATAAAGCCTTTAAAACGCCAAATCAAGCAATATTTTTAGAAAGTGACTTGGACGCCATATTGGAAAGTAAATTCAAGAAACTTTGTACTGAAATGGAGGAAAGTCAACTTAAAGGAAGCAGCTGGGCTTTATTAGCTGTTGATGGTGTGCGTGTTAGAATCAACAAGAATAATGAACTGAGGGGAACCAGTTACATCCCTCTACCGACCTCTATTGGAGCTAAAGGAGCCTGCATAAATCCACAGAATTATGAAGATGAAAAGTGTTTTATGTATGCTGTTCTCGCAAAGTTCATTCACAAGGATCCTCAACGTGTTAGCAAGTATAAGGATCTTCAAGAGAGATATGGCTTTTCCTGCCTCTCGTTTCCTACGAGCCTGACTGATATCCCGAAATTTGAACGAAAAAATAACATCTCTATAAATGTTTTCGGACTGGATGAGAAAAATCAAGTGTTTCCTATGAAGGTTATCGATGAAGAACTGTCCGATCATCGCGATCTGCTTCTGTTAAGCAATTCAGCTGGACGTCATCATTACGTTTATATAAAGAATTTCGAGAGACTTATTCATCAACAAAAAACCAAATGTGAGGGAAAACTCTGTATCTGCAAACGCTGTTTTACGCACTTTGAGTATCGAAATGGAGGAGTTGAGAGGTTAAATGAGCATAGAAAAATATGTAGCCAACACGGAGTTGCTAAGATTGTTATGCCAACTAAGGAGAAATCTATTGTTAGATTCAAGAATCCTGAAAGGATGTTGAAATTACCTTATGTCATATACGCTGACTTTGAAAGCATTCTTACCCCTTACCACGGGTGTTCTTCTAATCCCGAAACGTCTTATACAGTTCCATATCAGAAGCATATTCCTATGAGTTTCTGTGTTTATGTCAAATCCTCAGCTACAATTGAAGGTTTACAGACTGGTCTTCCTACTGAACCCTATGTATATCGAGGTTGTGACGCTGCACCGAAGTTTATGGAGTATGTAAGTTCTCTCGCAAAGAAAATTAATGCTGTATACAAAACTGGTGCTCCATTAACTCTGACAGATAAGCAACAAAAATCATTCGAATCTTCTACAGAATGCTACTTATGTGGTAAAGAATTTACCGACGATAACTGGAAAGTACGAGATCATGATCATATAAGTGGTGAATATCGAGGAAGTCTACATAATCAGTGTAATCTAACCTGTAAAACGCCTAATTATATTCCTGTCTTCATACATAACCTGAGTGGATATGACTCCCATTTCATTGTTAAGGAGTTAGGCTGTACTAGCGATAGAGTAGAAGTTATTCCTAGCTCTGAGGAAAGTTATATATCATTTTCCAAGTATGTTGGTGACATTAAACTTCGTTTTGTGGATACCTATCGCTTCCTTAGTACCAGCTTGGATAAACTAGCAAAAAATCTAACATCATATCCTGAAACTCAGAAGTACTTTGGAGCAGAGAAGATCGATTTGATGATGCGTAAAGGTGTGTTTCCCTATGATTACGTTACATCATGGGATGTTTTGAGTGAGACAGAACTTCCTCCGAGAGAAGCATTCTACAGTAAGTTAAACAGAGAAGAAATTAGTGATGCAGAGTATCAGCATGCAAAAACCGTATGGAGTCACTTCAACATCAGAACACTAGGCGAGTACAGTGACCTCTACTTAACTTCGGATGTCCTTCTACTAGCAGATGTGTTTGAAACATTCAGAGAGCAGACCCTGAAAACCCATAAAGTTGATCCCGCACATTATTATACATCACCCGGACTTACGTGGGATGCAATGCTGTTGTACACACGTATTGAACTGGAATTACTACAGAATTATGACCAGCTACTCATGGTTGAAGCAGGTATAAGAGGAGGATTATGCCAAGTTTCTCATCGGTATGCAGAAGCGAACAATCACTACATGAAGGAGTATGACTCAAGTAAACCCTCTCAATATATTACGTACGAGGATTCAAATAACCAGTACGCGTGGGCGATGCAGAAACCCCTTGCTTACGGGGGTTTTAAGTGGGTTTCTCCTGAAGATATCAACCTAGATATACTACGAGAAGATGACCCTCTCGGATACATCTTAGAAGTGGACCTTCAATATCCTACAGAACTCCATGACCTACACAATGATTTACCGTTCCTACCTGAGTGTATCAAGCCCCCGGGTTCTTCTACAAGGAAACTAATTCCTCACCTTGGATCACGAACTAGGTATGTGGTGCATTACATGACCTTGAAGCAGGCCCTTAGTCATGGGTTACAACTGACTAAAATCCATCGGGTGCTACAATTTCAACAGTCATGTTGGTTAAAGCCTTATGTGGAATTCAATAACCGGCTACGACAAGGATCGAGAAATGATTTCGAGAAGGATCTTTACAAACTTTTTAACAATGCCATGTTTGGTAAAACTATGGAAAACATCAGAAACCGACTGAATATACGACTTGTCACCGATTGGAAGACATTGGAAAAACTGGTTGCTAAGCCTACATTTATTGATAGAACTATATATGGACCCAATCTGGCTGCAATACACATGGCGTCACGGGAGATAGTCTTCAACAAGCCTATATACATTGGGATGTGTGTGCTGGATATCTCGAAGACCTTGATGTATTGGTATCATTATGATGTGCTAATGCCGTATTACGGGCTTGAAAATCTGAAGCTCATGTACATGGATACTGACTCTTTCATCCATCGTGTGACTACCGGAGACATATACCAGGATAAGTTACGTTTTCTGGAACATCTCGATACTGCTGATTATCCTAGCGAGCACATATGTCATTCTACAAAAAACAAGAAAGTGTTGGGAAAATTTAAAGATGAAGCCAATGGAAAAATCATTCGTCGTTTTGTTGGACTGAGACCGAAGATGTATGCACTCGACATCGATGGAGGCATAATCAAGAAGATAAACGGCATAAAACATAGTGCCATTAAACAGTACATCACCTTTGAGAGCTATGTGGACTGTCTTAAAAGCAGAGAAATCATAAGAACGCCAATGAACCTAATTATGTCCCATCAACATAATGTTGCGTCAGTGGAAGTGAACAAAATATCCCTATCTCCACATGATGACAAGAGAGTAATTGCAGATGATGGAGTATCCACATATGCCCATGGACATTGTCATATTTTGAACGGCGAATGAAAGAAGGAACCCTAGAGCAGAAAAAAAACAATTTTCATTCCGAGAAATAAACACTAGAACGTAGCATTAAAATATCTAAGCATGAAAACAGCTGAATAATAAGAGCAGAGGAGGGCGTTAAGTCTACCGTTCAGAAAACAAATTCTGACGCTGGTCCCAAGTCCAGAGAAAAAAGACGAGGGACGTCTACCTCACCACATAAGCTAACTGAACACACTTTAGTTAATGTTAAAATAGGTAAATTTAAAAAGTAACTACTATCTCGTAATCTGAAATATCCTTGAAAAACTTCTTAATTAGTTATAAAATGAATTGAGTAACGTAACTTGGTCTAAAATATCCCTGAAACGCGCATAAACCTCATAACATCTGAAAAAGCATGGAAATAGCATTAGAACATTGGTTTAGCGTAACGACTTATTACAAGACGATGCATAGGGGGTAAAAGCTGGAAAAAGACACAAGAGTACGAAGACATCAATCTGCATGAAAAAATGTAAGAAAACTGTACGCCTAGACCATTGCAAATATACCTCTAACAGTAAAGAAGATATCTCTAGCTGGCAAACTTTTAGCTATGAAGCCTATAGCTTTTAATCCTAGAGCTCCGAGAGCATACCTCAATACCTAACCTCCAGATCCTACAGCTTTTAACCTCCTGACCAGCAACCTTTAGCTATGAAGCTTAAAACACTTAACCCTAGAGCCCTCAGATCATACCTCCATACGTAACCTTCAGATCCTACAGCCTTAAACTCTAGACCGAGAGATCTAACCTTGAATCCATACGACCTAACCACTAAACCTACAGTCTTTAACCTTTAGACCTACGAGCTTAAGCTATGAGACTTATATCCTTTAAACCCCAGGCCCTAAGATCATGCCTCAAGACCTAGCCATGTGACCATAAGAGATGAGGAACATGGCCAAAATACATAGTCTTTCAGATCAAAAGGCTTAATCAAAAAGCCTAAGATATAAGCATAAGACCTCATAACATAACAAGGTAGAATAGAGTTCCTGAAAGCATAGAGAAGGTACGAAAAACAAGAAACCCTAGCAACAAAAGAACCTCAATTTTTAGGAAAAGAGAAGCAGATACACAAAGGGTTAAATTTACTGTATAAAGATCTGTAATCAGCATATATACCTCTTGCAGTGACAAAGATAGCTATAATATCGATATGCCTAAAAACTTTGCATCATACATACAAGTAGTTAGCATGAGAAAAGAAACATGCTTAGGATAGGTTAAGGAGGTAAAAACGGGACAGCTTAAGAAAAGAGAACGAATGTTAATACCAGAATCAACTAGGTTCAACAATGATCAAGAAGCTAAAACCATGGGATATATTAGGTGAGGTTAAAGTGGTAGAATAGAGGAACTTAAGGAAAGAGAACAAATAGGTTAACAGGTGCAACAAAGGAAGCCACTAGCCAAACACAGCTAGGTTATAATAAGAATGATGAAAGAAGGTAGAAATGAAAGAGTATATTAGGTTAGGTTAGTTTATAATAGGATGACATAGTAAAGCATAAATGTAGTACTTGCCCCAAGATTAACCGCCTTTAATCGCTGGGCTAGCAAACTTAACTTCAAAATTATAAGACCATACCTCAGCCTATAAAACATAGATAAAAGACCCTACGGTCTTTATCCTCTAGACCAACAACATTTAGCTATGAACCCTACAACCCTTAACCCTAGATTTCATGCCACATTAAATCCTATAGGTATTAACCTCCCATACCAGCAACCCTACCTGTTAAAACCTGCAACCCTTAACCCTAGAGCCCCAGATCATACCTCAAGACCTAACCTCTAAATCCCACAGCTATTAACCTCCCTGACCAACAGTCTTTACCTAAGAAACCCTGCAACTCTTAACCATAGAGTCCCAGATCATACCTCGAGACCTAACCTCTAAGTCCTATAGCTATTAACCTCCCAGACCAACAGTCTTTACCTAAGAAACCCTGCAACTCTTAACCATAGAGTCCCAGATCATACCTCGAGACCTAACCTCTAAGTCCTATAGCTATTAACCTCCCAGACCAACAGTCTTTACCTAAGAAACCCTGCAACTCTTAACCCTAGAGCCCCAGATCATACCTCAAGACCTGACCTCTAAATCCCACAGCTTTCAAGCTCCAGACCAACAGACTTTATCTAAGAAACCCTGCAACTCTTAACCATAGAGTCCCAGATCATACCTCAGGACCTAACCATTAAATCCTTCAGATATTAACATCCCATACCAACAGTCTTTACCTAAGAAACCCTGCAACTCTTAACCATAGAGTCCCAGATCATACCTCGAGACCTAACCTCTAAGTCCTATAGCTATTAACCTCCCAGACCAACAGTCTTTACCTAAGAAACCCTGCAACTCTTAACCATAGAGTCCCAGATCATACCTCAGGACCTAACCATTAAATCCTTCAGATATTAACATCCCATACCAACAGACTTTACCTAAGAAACCCTGCAACTCTTAACCATAGAGTCCCAGATCATACCTCGAGACCTAACCTCTAAGTCCTATAGCTATTAACATCCCATACCAACAGACTTTACCTAAGAAACCCTGCAACTCTTAACCATAGAGTCCCAGATCATACCTCAGGACCTAACCATTAAATCCTTCAGATATTAACATCCCATACCAACAGACTTTACCTAAGAAACCCTGCAGCCCTTAACCCTAGAGCCTCAGATCATAGCTCAAGACAAACTCTGATCATACCTCAGGACACAGCATTATAAGGTACAGCAAAATAAGAGGATTGACTGCCTACCTAAACACTGTCTAAATCCACTAAACATACCGATTGCGCATGGCCGCCATCTTGCTCATTTGGGTCTGCGCTGGAACCGCTATTTTTAACCTACTAACGTCCATAGGTACTGTCCGCCCACCACAAGAAGACGAGGTAGAGGGATGTGTAATTTAATCACTTTTTCTGTGTTTATGCTCACCTTCCGGATATGAAATGAATGATAGGTTCACAGTGTTGTCATAACTCATCCATGCATAATACCTATCACTGCAATTACTGAAGCGAGCATTTGATCTGGCAGCATGAATGACTCATGTGTACTCTCATACAGTCATTTCGTAATAAACAGATAACTAATCCTTGTTTCACATAAGCTTGCCCCGTATCTCTTAACGGCCACGTGACCTTATCACATCTCATTGGCTGCTGTTGTGTATAGACTGTTGTGCGGTAAAAATTAGTTCGTTATTAACATGGTGATATTCTTTATATGTTGGAAGAGAATTGTCAAATGTATATTTTCGTGACTGTTTGAATTAAATATATTACGCAACAGAGCTGACATATCTGAAATGCATGTTAATTCTTAAACGAAGTAAAGAGGAGGTTCCTTTGCTCTAAGCCCGCATTTCACATGGCACGATAGCACATGCTTCAGCGGTAGTGATGACGTATTTGTTTATATTACTTTTATCACTGACCTTGTTTTGAACTGGATTAGTCATATATCGCCATTCGAAGCTGTGCTGTGTCGAATGCGAGAGCTAAATTATTGTATTGATTGTTTATTGCGCGTGTACTTATTATATGTATAATGGCAATGTCTACCGCCAGTAGGGAAAATCTTTACAAAGCGGCGATAAAGGAATTGTGATGCATGTGTTTAATATACTCACAGAGAAGAATCCGTCTTTGTCAGGGAGAGAAGACCAACAGCTATGCTCTGAAGTTACAGGAGTGAGTATTAGATCCGTAGGGAGGTTGTGACATCAAATTGAGACAACAGGAAAACTTACCACTCCAGGGGCGATATTGCTGTGTGGTGAAGACGTTATTTAAGGACAATCAGACCGTACCGGGATACAAGTCGCAAAATATACTACATTGACGAGACTTGGGTGAATGAAGAACACATGACAAGTATGGCGTGACACGACTTTTAAGACTGAAAGACAAGCATTTTTGCAAGGTATGTGTGCTGGTGTAAAACATCCCAGTGGAAAAGGCCGAAGGCCTTTCATTATAAACTTGTTTCAGTTTCATTACTCATTCATTCAGTTTCAACTTGCTCAGTTTCATTATAAACTTGTATTTTTGCATGCCTTCATATTCTTATTTGTATGATTTTATCAATCTTCCCGGCAATTATTATGACGTTTACTGCAGGTTTAAATGTGACGGTAAGGCACCGCCTATGGCCTATGTCGCGAAAGCATTTGCCAATTAGGGTGAGAGGGAAGGTAGTTGCACGCGGAGTGATACATGTCAGCGGGGCAAGGTTATATGAAACAGAGATTAGCACAGTAGATAAACATTTTAAGCTCCTCTCCCCTTCATTTCCCGCTTGCCTTCTTGTGGTAGGCAGACAGTAGATCCGTAGCACTTCCAGACTTGAAGATTCGTGGCACTGCTGGGGCAGAATAGAGTGGACGGTGTACGAACGGTCGAACTTGCCTGCTTTAATGTGATATTGATGAATGAAAAGAAAGTTTATCACCTCACATGCTGATGCTGTTCTACCCCATCTCATGTCCATCTGCATCTCTATTTATGTTGCTCTTACAGGATTCTGACCTTAATTTTGAAACCTTATACAACAAACTGGTAGCCAATATAAAAAAGCCTTCTAGTGATCACGGGGAGTGATTTGTAATTAGAGCAAGCATACGCGTAGCGGCACTGCGTATTCCACAAAATCTAGAAGCACACTTGAACCATGAGAACGTAAACGGAACGGAAGTGGAATGGTGGAAACGAAACCGTGATAGATGAGAAACCACCCCAGCATTTTCCTTCCGACTACAGAAAACTACAAGGATTCAAGGCAGAGTGATCGGTCGATCGGAACAGAATCTGGGACCTGTCGGATGCGAGCCTCACACTCGGTAATGCGGAAGAGGGGAGGTAGTATTTGCCTTCACCTACTTCTCCATTATCATGTCACATTATCTCTCATCCGGTGGTCTCTTTCAGGGTGGATATGTTGGCGAGATTCTCAGCGCCTTGGGTCGACCGCCCTCTGTCCCCTTTTACCTCATCTTTCCTCCTGGGGATGCTCCACTTGGGGCTTAGGTACAATAAACCACAGGCTTCGGTGCCGAATCCTCTCTATACTAACCCCAATCCTACTGTTTACTTAACCACGACACATTCATGGCACTCAAAAACATACCTCTATAATACTTGAATTCCTGAGTAAGTAAAGAGAAAATGTCTCATGCAGAAAACGAATGTGACGTCATAAACTCATAAGCCATGCTCAAGGAGAAGACGTTGGGATCTACCGCTCATACGTTAACGAGAAATAGTACAATACTTAGAAGTATATTATAACAGCATTTCAGTTTTCGGGTTAATTAAAGAGATGCGGACAAAAATCAGTTATGATAGACTAATAATAAAACTGGTAGGTTACGGTGTAGACCTTTGGCATTGTTGTGGCAATTAGTTGTTTCAGAATAATTGAAATTATTGTGACTTTGTGGGTTCGTAGAATTAAAAGGTCGAGTTGCAGAAATTAAAAATCTGCTTTATTTTCGTAGAAATACTCTTATAGATTACAACAGCATTACGTTACGTCACCATCAGTCTACCAAGGTCGATCACAATAACAAACAGTGACAGCAGATTAGCTCTCGTTACAATAACAGTTCCAGCTGTCTCTCATTCACAACACTGTTTCATAACTCACTGTTTTACAAATAACTCTTTGCGAGCCGTCACGTCCTTAAATACCTAATTCGTAATTCTAGATTGTTCTAACATAAATCAGAACCCGAACAATCTCTGTCAGTCCAGAAATTTCCGGAGGAATAAAGAAACCAAATATTTTATCACATTCCAGAAGCGTAACTTAATCTATGCCGGCAAGTCCTTTACCTCAGTTATCTTTTGCTTGCCGGCGCTTGTTTACAATAGCCGCGCTATCATTAACTGCTTAGCAAGGCTCATTATTACCATGGAACTTTATCCGCCGACTGTTTTATCATTTGTGCCGAAACTTTTATGCCTGTTGCCGTGACAGTATTATACTACATCTGATCTATTTCTCGATGCCCTGTCTTTTTATATAATACAAAAGAGGCATTTAATAGTTCTTCCACACTAGGCGTGTGTAGGTGTGTTTTTTATTCTGCTTCGTCTTCTTCTACTACTTCTTTTGGGATTAACCTATGCATTTTTTTTTTCTTTTTTGTAAATCCGAAGTACTCAAATTAGCCTTATAAAATATTTACTACATCTGTCTGGTGGATTATGTTATGCGGTTTCTATATCATGCATTGTTTAATAAAACTGCAACTGTTTAAGTAAAAATGCTCCTCATAATTTCTAGACGAAATTTATAGTGAAATACACCTTTAAATTTTATTACAATTGTGAATTTACTTTTGTTCAATCTTTAATTTTTAAATTAAAAGATAAAAGAACATAGTATCAAAATTCCTGAGCTCTGTGCAACTTATCAGTCTCTTCTGAAGTTCTGATTATTTGCTTTTCATAAAGTAGCTTGTAAATAGCATGCAAATTGGAGAAGTCGATTTGCTTGCGCACAAAGTTTGCGAAAGTATTTCTGGTCTATGAAGAAATGAAAGAATGTGTAGTGTTTAACGCCCACTTTTACTACATGTGGCACCGCAGGCTTTATGATACATGAAATGAAGATGGAGCACCGGTGAAATGAGATGATGGGGAAAACCGGAGATCCCGAAGAAAACCCGCCCCAGCGTCGTGTTGTCCACCACAAATCTCACTTTGCTATCTCCTGGGATCGGACACGGGTCACCTTGGTGAAATCCGAGCGGTCTAAACACTCAGCCACGGTGCGACCCTATGAAGAAATATAAATCTCACTAAAGTGATAAACGTACTGCCACATCCCAGCTGCCAGAGACATTTAAATTATGTATCCGAAATAAATCCTGTTGAATAACAAAACTGTTTATTTACACACTGCTCTTAAAGAATCAGACTCAATGATATGCTAAATAATAATAAAAAAAATCTGCCAAATTTGTATTCATCATGTCTCTTTAAGAGCAAAGCAAAGTTAAAAAAAAAAAAAAAAAAAAAAAAAAAACGTATTTTTCTCTATTTCAGGAGAATTGGACTGGAATAAAGTTTTATTTATCTGTCATACAGCAAATTCGAAGTCACTTCTATATTTCATGAATTTTGCTTTCCCCTTCTTATTTTTTCTATCGTATTTAACAGTTATGCAGAGCTTTATCCTACCACATAGAATGTTGCTACTGATTTTGCAAAGTTCACACGAACGGGTGCTACAACGAGAAGAGTGAGCAAAGCGCCTCATTATGTTAATCAATGGGCGAAGCGTAGTTCTTACTAATTATGTTAAATATCTCGGTGCTCCAGTGCACATTAGATCAACGATGATGATACCGAGTAGTTCTATGCCAAACGATGTTGAAAGGGCGGAGTGCGTCAGATCGATAGTCGCTAAGGTAAAGGCTCCCCTGAGGCCCAGGCGACTGGTGGTAGTTGGTCCTGCACTTTTTAGCTTCATCACCCAAACTTTTTGTTCCCCCATAGTTACTGGCCGCGATCTTGTTCGTCTCTTGGTGCTACATTTGACACTGAAATTCTTCACCTGGACGCACTTGCTGTACTGGGAGTCGGCTTTCGGGGGGCAAAATGCCTAAAGGGAAAGTAACGTTGATCAAGATTATAATAAGCTCACTTAGCACTATAGATTAAACAGCCTTTATTTAATATAAGTAGCATTGCAGGTGGGTAAGTGCGTGGGTGATTGGGGGGAGGGGTGGATACTTTTGTTTTGTATTTTACATCTTCCAACGTTAAGTCATACCGGGCGATGAATGGAATGGGTGAAATGATGCTCAAATGAGCCCGGTGTCCATGGAGCTTAGAGTTACCCGACATTCGTCTTTCAGGATAAGGGAAAATCCTGAAAAAAAACCTTATCCAGATAAGTCACCCTGGCCGAGATTCGAACTCGGGACCTCTTGAACGTAAGGCAGACTCACTATCATCTACGCTACCGAGACGTGCGGGAGGGGTGGATAAGTTAACCACGTTACATTAACTAAAATAATATTCTGTCCTTTTGTCTTTGTGAAATTTGCAGAAAAGCAACCAAAATCTATGTCAAAGAATATTAAATTAAAAGTTTTAGTATGAATATATATATTCAATGTAGGATTCTGCACCTCGCTGCAGCGACATTTGAAAACGAATTTTTATGCGGTGTTTTATTGAACGCCAAGTTGCGATTATATTGGAATAAGTTTTAAGAATTTTTAATTCAGGTTTGTTAAATTTGGTTCTAAGGTAATTTAAAAGATGAATTTCCAGCTGTAACATGATGATCCACTTCCTAATGAACTTATAATTTCCCCAGTGTATTCACTCCCTATGCGTGCCCGCCTCGGTAGCGTGGTGGTAGCATGTCTACCTCACGTTCAAGAGGTCCCGAGTTCGAATCTCGGTCAGGGTGAGTTACCTGGATAAGGTTTTTACGGGGTTTTCCCTTAACCTGGAAGACGAATGTCGGGTAACTCTAAGCTCCATGGACCCCGGGCTCATTTGAGCATACACGGCGCTGGACGGGTTTTCTCCATGATCTCCGGTTTCCCCCACCATCTCATTCCACCGGTGCTCCATGTTCATCTCATGTATCATCAGTGTCAACCCCTGCGGTGCCGTATGTAGTAAAAGCGGGCGTTAAACACTACACATTTCATTTTAATTTCATTTGAACATCATTTCACCCATTCCATTCATCGTCCGATATGACTTAACGTTGGAGGACGTAAATTACATTTCAAAAAAAAAAAAAAAAAAAAAAAAAAAAAACCAACCAGCTCCCTATGCATCCTTTTCCTGCGACGACGGAGCTAAACGTTTTACATCTATCCTCTACGAAGGTCAAGTAACAACATCTTCATATCATAATGATTTACTTAAACCCTTTTAACACATATATAACTGTCATATTCGACGATCAGCTGATTCTGATTTATGTTCACCTTCTACGATGTTCAAACTTATTTTATCGCGTGCTTGTTCTGAGGAAGATTATTGATTTTCTTTCCCATAGCAACCACACATTTCTTTGCGACTACGTGTATATGTATTGAATGAGGAACATGAAGAATATTAGCCATTCGTTGTCTTATTTTTTTATGAAAACAGCAGTTTAGTGTATGAATGGTATAATTCACACATATTTACTAAAATATATTTAATTATGTGCTTAAAAACAGATGAAAGACTCAGTGGAACGAGCGGATATTTTGTACTTAGAACCGTCTGCCAATTTGCAAAGAAATCGTATGTATACAGGCTGCCCACGAAATGAGCGATTTTTATATGATCCTACACAAATTTTGATAATAAGAATCATAGATTGATGATGCAAATATAGTTCAGGGTACACCGCTTTATTTATTGTAACCAAATCTAAAATTCATAGTCATTATATAACTATGTTATCGAAGATAGGCATGGGAAATTTATGGAGAGCAGAGGAGTCAAATCATAGCGGTGTTTTGGAAGGAAGTGAGAACCAGAGTACAAGACAAAGATAGGCAGGAGATATGGAAAGTATAGATGAAACGAAATCTTTGAAACTTCATAAGCAATTAAAGACAGAATGGAGTAGGGAAAAATATATAGATAAGTGTGGCAAAATTGGAAGAGAAGGCATAGCATGGATGAGAGTAGGAATAATATATGTGAAAGGGTTGAAAAGTACGTGAGCAAAGAGGTAGTGGCGTTATGTATGTTAACGGGGATGAGTGAAAAGAAAAACAGATGTATAGGAGAATTCTTACATAGGTTAAGAGAAAAGTGGATTAGGGTAAAAGAAGTGAAGGTTGGGACAGGAATTTTGGACTATTCGTCGTTATTTTGTCTCCATCTTAATCAGCCACACGTTCGGGCGAAATTTGGTAAGGGATTTCTATGTTTGAGATGGGATGCACGTTGACTTTTCGAAGATCCACGTCGAGAAGCCAGAAATAACAAATTCGTTGTATTTTGATTTGTTTCTTGATGATTGTGCTTGATTAAATAAGAGTCATGAAAATCTTGGTTTCAGGCGTGGTTCGGAATAAAGTTTCGGAGAAGTCAAATTTTGTAACTATTTAATTGCATTATTTAGATTACATTTTACTTGAACTTCCTTTCCCAGTCACTTCCAACATATCGATAAATTCTTACTTTGTTATATTTAAACAGATTCAAACTATTACTTAAATGTTCTTGATCTTGCACCACTATTCATCACACTCACCATTACAAAACATCTCTCTATACCAAGATTATTGAGTTTTCGTAACTATCGTTACTCCTATCTTAATTTTGTGATTGGCCGATTTAATTCCACGTCACAACATTACGTCATACAATTATTACCAATCACGAATTACATATCTTTTTAAACTTTTAAATTATTAAATATATTTACATAATCATTTTTTTTATAAATTTATACACTTTTCATACCTCTTCCAAACATAACCCAAAAGTACTGTTACAAGGTCAAGAAGAAATGACACCAAGCTGATAAGGAAGACCAAAGGCTTATGTCCAGGGGACCTGAGTCAGCGAGTAAATCTTGGGTTAACAATTTCATGTATTTGTACAGGATGTATAATAGTGCTTGTTCGATGTTAAAGTCATTGTAGTGAAAATGTTTTGGAAACTGTATAAATAAATATCATATCATATCAAAATATCATATCATATAACTATGTTAAATCTTTGTTCGAAATACCAACTTAAATCCAAAGATAACTTGAATCGAATTGCCAATTATTCGTAATAACCTGCCATGCTATGATTTGTACTTTGTGTGCCTTAAATATAAGATCAAACCATCCAGTACTTTCGTCCTAACAGTTTCATTTGCACTGCAAACCATAAAATTTCATCCAACATTTTCAATTAAGTTTATCGACTCAGCATTACTCGTGCATTCTCTATAGCATTTCTCATTGCATTCTCTCGTGCACTCTCATACTCATTCATTCTCGTGGATATCCTCTAGCACTGCATGAAAATGTAGTCGTTTTATAAACATCTGGTATGTATCGGCAAGCTGTCTCTCACAGCTTGTTACGTAGTTTAGTTGGGGCGAGTTCTACCTGATAATAGAACAGTTTGTGGTATCAGGTATGCTGTATTCTGTAATATACCGGTGATTTAAGATATTCACATTTTAAATCAATATTATATTTGCATCATTAATTGTATCCGCTGTTGTCTCATTTGCATTTTCAGTAGTGGATGATCACTGCAACCATGAAAAGATCATTTGTGCAGATAAATGTTGAGGAAAATAGTATTAGTAATTTGTAATTTATTTCTCATCTTTCCTTTTACAACATCAAATAGAAATACAAAATCAAGATTATAATTATAAAATCCATACTGAAAAATGCCATATATTCCTAAATCCTGGAAATCCTATCCTGTTGCCCACCATTGACTAATAATTCGGTCTCCATACACCTAGTTTTTTGTGTATTGGAGGCCCTCCACTCCTTTTTACAGATTTTGCCATTTCACCTATCCCACCTATCCATGTTCTTAGAATTAGTATTAAAATAATCACTTTGAATTAAAATGCTTAATACAAAGAAATTCTAGTTATATATTTTGCGTAAAAAGTAAATTTTGTAGCTGAGAGCTTGTAACAACAATAATGTAGGGCACCGAAGAGATTGCAGCATTGTTTTCACTCAGCTGTTAAACAGAATGGAAACAGCTCCTGAAAGGTTTATTTGATCATTGTAAAGTCTGTCTAGTCAACACGTGTGCAGTTCAGACCCTCCCGCTCACTAATGACCGTCATAAATCTATCTCCACACTTCAGAAATGGAACACTGACGTTGAGGACTAATAGCAGCCCTGATTTTCTTGAAATGACAGTCGCATGTTTACTGCACGTGGAGTCTCAGTTGCCGAAGTTCCAACTTACAGTGGGTCTGTTTCATTACGTGCAGAAATTCGATGTGTGTCACAATGTGGAGACCGTGGAAGGGAAATGCAGTGGTGAATGCAAATGAAGTATTAGCTAACTTTCAGTCAAGTGAAAATAATCAAAGTGATGACAGTGTGAATAAATTGGCAAGTGTTGCTGGGCCGAGTTATGTTACTAGAAAAGCCTCAAAACACAAAATTATAACGGGAACTCTTTCTAAGCAAATTCAAGCGCTTGTTTTGAACACATATAAATATTTGCTGAAAAATAATCTTGGTAAGTGGTCGTGCAATGAACCTGATGATACATTCTGGGTACTCACAGAAATACAGTAAGAAATATTGTGACGAAAGGAATACCAAAGACTCTGATCAAATGTGAAAACAAAAGGAAACGTTTCTCTAAAGCAGACAATTTCACATGCGATTTAACTCGCCGACAAATTTATAGATTCCTTGCAAAAGGGAGAGCGCCCATCTTAGACGAGTTGGTTGCACATTTGCAAGAAATTTGTGGTTTACCTTATGGGCACTGCACTTTGCGCGGCTTATTATGGAATCCAGTAGAATTGTAGCTTGGCGATATATACATTTGTCAAAACTAAGGAAGTTTCGCAGTAATGGACATAAGATAATTTATTTAGACGAAACCTCGTACGATACCCATGACGTATTGAGAAAGGTGGCAACCTTACAGAACGATCTGGGAGAAGGAGGACCGGGGTTGTAAAACGATTATAAGGGTTCGTCAAAGCAGTCGGCCGACGTGCACACGAGTTAACTAAACAGACTTTACAATAATACTTTATTTCACCATCTTTCTCACAGTGTTTAGCACATACTAGATGTATCTACCAGGTTTAGCTGTATGATTTTCCAAATGTCCTTACTATTAACAGATTTCAAAATAATCCTCAGGTCATCTGCGGAGCTCAACCTTCTTTGGAACATAAGACTGTGTTTAAAGTCGTAAGAGGCAAGCAGAGGTTGTCAGTCATCTCTCATTATGGCTTAATGATGTCACAGCTTCCAGCAAAATAAAATGTGACAAATCATTCACATAAAAATACTGGTGATTAGAGAGTTCGATCAAAGTTCAGTGGAATTGAACTAAGAATACAAGGCCATAACCAAGATGTGAAATGCATAAATGGAGATATTTTCAACATTAGCCAATACATACGATTTACAACTAGTGTATATTGCCAGTTCCAAGAATCTAATGTATTATATTCGTATGGTTTTCCCCACTCATTTTTCAACAAACTATTCTTGTAAAAACTTAATTTGAAATGTACTTCCTACTAGTCGAGATAAGTATTTTTTGTGAGGTGGTTTTATTAATACTTCCTTGTAGGCACTATACAAATAAGGAAATACAGTAGTCTTAAGCAGCAAGAGAGAGAGAGAGAGGGGGGGGGAGAGGGAGAGATAGAAGGAAAATGACATTCCATGCCATGAAAATACTGTGCTATTTTAATCAAAATCCACAGTTATTTTTATAAAATCTAACATTTTGAAAATGCTTCCATATAAAGAGTATTTTTGTAGAGGATTTATTTTTGATAATTTTTGTGTCACGTTCTTAGAAGTTGGTGAAGTTAAATAGGTATTTAATCGACTTTTCGTTTCTGGGTTCTGCTGTTCACACGCACGCGCACATACAGGCAGGTAGACAGACACACATACACACGCGCGCCTGCCCGCGGACCTTTTTCTGGTAGATTTTATATGACATTTTTTGGTAAAGTGCAATAATTTCCCTACTTATTAAACGCATTAGAAAAAACAAAAATATGTTTAAAATTAATCAGCATCAACATTACATCATGCAGCTTTCTAAAAAATCCGAAGATCTGTGGCTCGAGCCACAACCATGGCACTGAATTTTTTAAGTCTCATTACCTTTGCAATCTTTTTGCAACTGTTTCTCCTTTTCAAAAACGTGCCGGTAGTTTTACTTGCCAAGCATACTGTACGAAACCAGTTTACAAAAATTAGGTCCTGAATATGTGGTCCATTGTTATAACTATTACTTTTTAAAACATAACTATAAGCAGAATATTTTGTTACATTATATACAGGTGTGGTAAAATGAGTGCAGATTTGTTACGGAATGTTTATATTTTGATAAAGTGAAACAAGTTCCTATGTGACGATGAATGAAATGGGTGAAATGATGCTCAAGTGAGAACATAAAAATGGAGAATGGAACCACGAAATCTGTATGGGGCTGTGGGAAAGGAGCTATTCATATCTGGAAAATGTGTGTGAGGTGCATAAAGACATAAAAGTGTAGAAATGTGTTATTTTGTCCTCATGATTACATTATATGCTGAAATTGAATGTTCCACCGTTTTCCTTTCCATTCCGATCTGTTCCTTTGCCAATCCTATTCATCTTGTAATGATGAAGTAAGTTTCCGCTCGGAATAAAAGTGGAAACGGAAGTATACGAGGGGTTGTCGTTAAGTCTTATCACCCTTTAAAAAATGTGATAGAGTTTGTGCTGATATGTGCTTGTTAGTTCTTCTTTATGTAGTCACAATTCAGATTTACACATTTTTCCCAGCGTTTCTTGACCTTTCGAATGCCTTGATTGTAGAAGTCTGCAGAATTCGCTTTAAACCACTCTTCCACTGCATTAATGACGTCATTTGAATTGTCAAATCGGTGACCAGCAACGTATTTTTCATTTCCGGGAACAAGAACATGTTACTTACTGCGAGATCGGGCGAATAAGGCGGATGCTGTAAGGTCTCAAAGCCACTTTCGCTTGTTTTGTCAACTGCAGCTTGAGATGAATGAGCTGGTGCATTGTCAGCCACAAGACGAACACCTTCGGAGAGCATACCGCATCGTTTCCTAATCAGAGCTGCTCGTAACTTGTCCAGAAGATTGCAGTAGTATCTGCCAGTGATGGTTTGACCCTTGGCAAGATCAACTATAAAGATGACTCCACGACAGTCCCAGAAAACTAAAGGCATGACCTTCCCAGCTGACTTTTGCACCTTTGCCTTTTAGTGAGAGGGAAATCGGCATGTTTCCATTCCATATTCATGGTTTTTGTCTCTGGATCATGATGATAGACCCAGGATTCATCCATGGTTACCAGACGCTCAAGGAAATAATCTTCATCCTGTTCCAACAACAATAACATCTGTCTTGAAACGTCATGCCATGTTTGATTTTGGAAAGGGGTTAGCAAACGTGGAACCCACCGTGCAGACAGCTTAGACATGTGCAGTTCGTCATGAATAATTTTCCACACACTACCACAACTAAGATGTGTCCCATTCATGATAATTTGGATGGTTGCTCGTTTGTCTTCCAGTATTAAACACTCCACTTTCTTCACTGTGACAGCTGACGGTCTACCAGCTCTTGGTCCATCTGTCAGGGACATGTGACCAGTTTGAAAATTCCTTTTCCACCTCACAATAGTGTCATACGATGGGCAATCATTTCCATAAACAGTCGTCATCTCATCATGGATATCCCGGGCAGTTTTGCCCTTCAAATGCAGGAACTTGATTCCTCTACGAGCCTCAATTTTCTCCATCTTACACCTCAGTCACTACGGCACCCCCCCTCCTCTCGTACAGAAAATTCTTCATCGAAAACCTTAATATTTAACATAATGCGAGACGTCCAGGCTTCAATATAAGGTAAAAGCTTTCATTTTTACGTGACAAATAGGGCTTTATGTGAAATATTTTCAAAATATTGATCTGTTTTACCCGCCCTTACCTACCTAGCGGGATGGCTCAGGCGATTTCGTCTGTGGCCTGCATTCGGGAGGCACAGGTTCGATTCCCGCGGCCGACCTAGCCGACCCATGTGTTTTCCTGGGTCGCGAATGCTGGGTAGGTTAATTAGATCCCCCAAATTTTCTTACATAATTTAATTGAGATTATTATTTTCCAACTCTCGCTCTCCAAATAATACGGTGGCAGCATTCGTTATCCTCAACTAAATTACTAGTAGCATTCTTAGTATCACTTGAAAATATGTCAACAATCTGCAAATATTTAACGAATGCAAAATATAGCACCTATTTTATTCCGCATTGCAGCATTCCGTGCAAAAAAAAACCAAAGCTGAAACTTATAGATGTGTAATTAGCACAAAAAAAAACAATTTTAATAATACTTTACGGATATAAAAGGGTAAAACGAACCATAGACTTAAAATAAAACTTTAAAATGTAAAGTGTAAGGAGTAATAATCTTTCTTACAGTTCGCAGAAGATACGAACGTAAAATATGGATGCGATCCACAGCCTGCAGAGATTTAAACTCGCGATCTACTTCCTAACAACATATTATTTTATGGAACCTTGTTAAGCAGTCGGGCACTGAGCGGGGAAATGCATTTGTGCTTTTAACGAGAAAGGGTTGTGATTAAAGCAGAACTATCACTATCCACACTGCCTGCTCTGAGATTCTGACAAATATAACTGTAAAAAGAAGTATATAACATAATATATTTTGAATGGTCTGTTTTTCTGATGAATAGACTTTGCCAAATAGCGATTACTACTTAACTGCTATTATTTTGGATGAATTACGTGATTAATTACAGTATTCCACGAACCACTAACACTGCATAACTTTAAAAGAGCTTTTAAAACCTTCGTCAGTGTGTGTCCTACGTTACTACATTGCATCTGTAATTGCAATAGATTAAAAGTAAAACAGAGGTAAACATAATCATAACGAAACGAAACTGAATAAGACACACAAAGATTGTTTGCAGGAAAAGATAAAGGTAAGAAAAAAAAAAAAGGTAGATAAGTTAAAATTAAGAAAGCAATTCTCAAGGTTATACTCAAGGAAAAAGTTGATCTGTTATACATCAGACTTATTAAAAGTGACCGTTAGGATCAGGATTGAAATTTCACTATGGAGGGGATTCTGTACATAGGCCACCAAGCTGGTCCAATTGTGCTTGTGCCCACAAGTGGGGCACCCCCGGAAGGAAGGATGAGGCGAAGGAGACATAGGGCGGCTGACCCAAGGTGCCACGACAGAACAGAGGGAAGGATCCCTACAGTTTACTTAGAGACTTCCCTTGACAGGTCAGGACAACGGAAGGCTCACCTACTGCAACGAGCCCAGCAGCCCAGCCCCAAAAGTCCCTGGTTGGCAGTCCCGAGATGGTCCTAACAGAGGCATGGAGACCGACAACCGACCTACCGGAGGAGGAAGTAGTTTATCTCAGAGTATATCATCCTGCCATGCACCGCCGAAACACCCACCGACACTTCTACCCTGAAAGAGACCACCAGATGTGAGATTATGTGAAATGATAATGGAGATGAAATGGAGGCACAGCAAATGCGGGAGATGTAATTAACCTAACCAGCATTCACCTGGCGACCCGGGAAAAACCCTCGAAAAACCCATGGGTCAGGTAGATCGCTCACAGGAATCGAACCGAGCCTCCCGAATAAAAAGTGGCCCATTAGTACATTTGGCCCTTATTTGCCATCGTCTGAGTCCTTCGTACGAAATTTGAATTTGTTACAATAGTGCACTGTTCAAAAACGTCAACATATCTTAAGCCTCGGGGATTGCAAACTTCCATTTATGACAAGTAAAAGTAGAAGTAACAACCTGGGTTTACATTGTTTAAAATATTGGTTTTCAAAATTGGGAGGTACAACAGGCACTTTATTCCACTCAAAAATTGATATAGAAATTTCATCCAAAGTACATGCTTTGATGCAACCGATTAGAAAGTGCTGATGTTTCATTCACATTTTCTCACTCACTCTACAAACTATACTTAAATAAGTATTTTTTTAAATATATACTTAATCGAAATAAACTTTCATTAAACATTTACTCATTTCGTTACAGTAAGGATGCAGTACGTATGTATCATGTCTCAAATCCAAATCTGTTTGCATAACTGCGAGATAAAATTAAGAGCAACGTATAACTTGAAAAAGTGACATTTGAAAATACAAACATTAGTTAACACTACCTCTAAAATGTTTAATTCCACAACAATTTTTATTTCATATATCTAAAGTATCGTTTAAAGATGTGTATCTGTTTTTGATATGAATTTAAATATTAAATCGCAAAGACCTGACCCAAAAATTTAAATAACTATAACCTAAAGTGCATTAATTACGATTGCAGCAGTTCGACTTATTCATTATTGCCAAATAAAGAAAACATAGTATCTGGCAAGAGTTCTTATCCCCGATCATTACGAAAATTATTGAATTAATTCCTCACATTCTTCCTATTTTTATTGTATTACCTGCTATAGAATTTTGAATTATTGTTTTAATTTCATCCTTTGATGCATCACCAAACCGTTTCGAATTGCCCTCGATTTCGAGTTCTGATCGTTAATCAATTGTAATGAGTAATAAATTGTTTTTCAGATATTTATGGGAATATGGTGACAGTTACTAAACAAAAGAATGAATAGTGATAAGGGAACGAAACAAAAGAATGACCAGGTAGTAAATCATATATGATAAATTAACACGGTGCATGAAAGACTCCACGTATTGGCAGAAAATGCATTTGACATAATCTCCAAGCCTTAAAGAGATAGGTACTTCCTTTTAATATGATTTATGTATCTCTTATGGTTTTCGAAGAATTTTTTTTTAACAATCTTCTGGTCGGATCCTTAAAATATATTGAAGTTGAACAATAAGGAGGCTATTCATCTAAGATTCCCCCCCCACACACACACACACACACACACACTCATTGGCCCCACTCTAACCCCAAATATCAGAGGGCCCTTGAGAACCGAGGGGATACTATTAAAAACACACCACAAGCTACCCTTTCAGGGACAGCTTTCTGTTACTTTCTAATTTCTCAAAAATATTGTCGCGAACGCATTGTTGCGGCGAGGCGGCGCGGCCGAGGAGTTCAAAGGGACGGACAGTACAGTGCGGAGATAAAAGCTTACCGAAACGATGGGGGAAAAGAGACGGATTTCTGGAGAGTTCGTCTTTCTTCTAACGCCTGATTGTTTGAGAACAGTCCACGAATTTCTGGAATAGTGAGTAAGCTATAAAAGGAACCGCCGCCCGCCAGTGGGTTATAGGTTTTAATTGGACTCGTGTACGCGAACAGCTGTGTGAGCTGTATTTGTGGTCGTTGACCTTGCAAGTTGTACTGTGTATGTGAGTATGAGTTCCCGTAGGGGAGGGGATCCGTCCCCTTCAGCTGCCGTGGTGCGGGCGCTGCGGAGACCTTAGCACTTGTGGTACCTCTGACGTTACTAGAGGAACCTCGAGTCGAACATTCTAGCCGCTCCCTTTGGGAGTTGTTCGGATTGGGTTGGTCTCGAGGGGGCAGTGGTTCCCAGTGGAGGCCATCAATATTCCCGGCTACTAACCTGCAGAGCTAGTAGAAGGCGTGCTAGATCGCCAGGCGGCCCCACCGAGGTCTTATCGGTAGCCTTACCATTTTGGTGTTGGCGCGCGTAAGTGGCGTATCCACTTCCATCCCGTCTTGTGTCCTTGGACCAGATGAGGGGGCTTGTTAGTAACCCAGGTCTTGCCCAATGGAAAGCCCCACGGAGTACGCCGGGCGCCCTTTGGGACAGCTCGGATACTCCCTGGTTGAAAGAAGCCCGGGTCTTGGTCCTACGGGTCCAGGACTAATGGGAGTAGAACTTCTGGACTCAACTGTGTATGTGAGTAATTCTGCTACTGTAAGGGTTGACCAAAGTGTGTTTCTACGGAAATAAAGAGCAATTTTTAGTGTTTGTACCTGGACTTTTAACTTCACGAACCCTCAAAGTCACAATATGGTTTTGATTCAAATACTCCAAGTTTAAGCAATTTATTTCTCTAATAAAGTTAATATACTGACAGTTTTCGTATAGCCCATTAAGTCCTCTTTATTTGGAATAAATGTTGCGTACTGCTGTGTAACTGGTATTCATAAGAGACAGACGAATCTTAAAATTAGAAAATGTAGATCTCTTTAAAACACAATTTCGAACAATGTTTCCTCATTTCTGACGTATTCCACACCATTGGCTTGATTGTTTTCAAAACTAATTTTTGAAGTAGGTAGTGTCACCATTCAGCTGTTTTACAATAAAATAATATAGTACATCTATATCAGCACCTAAATACTGGACTACTGCTTCAGCCTTCTGTGATCTCTTGTACAGTCGTCCAAAAGAGAAAAGTTTAGATGTTTCATATAGTAATAAGACATGACTATTTTTATCAATATATATGAACCAGATATAATAGGGTAGAATGTAATAGGGTGGAGCACAAGTTTACATGTTGTTTTAGTTAATTGATGGAAATTAATCATTTCTCCACACTAGCCGTATATAGGCTAAGATATTTGATGGATAGAGTCAACATGAAAAATTCAATGCCATGGCCATGTCAGGAAGGCACGTTGGCCATGGTAGCTCAAAGGTTAAGAGCGACTGGACGGAAACCAGTAGATCCGTGGTTCAAATCCCGGCCATGGCATTGAATTTTTCATGTTGACTCTATCCATCAAATATCTTAGCCTATATACGGCTAGTGTGGAGAAATGATTAATTTCCATCAATTAACTAAAATAAAAGTTAAATGATGAAGCCTGGGACTTAAGTACTTACAATAGTAAGTCGCCACGAACGGTGTATCTCGGATGCGAGAGCCCCTAGTGGTCTACCGGGGAAATATACGAGTCAACTGGAGAATTTAATGTCAGGAAGGCACGTTGGCCATGGTAGCTCAAAGGTTAAGAGCGACTGGACGGAAACCAGTAGATCCGTGGTTCAAATCCCGGCCATGGCATTGAATTTTTCATGTTGACTCTATCCATTACATGTTGTTACTTGTCCAAGGCGAATGTCCGGGTGTCTGTCATTCTTTTACAATGAAGGAAAGGAAAAACCCCAGAACGATCGCGTAAATGTGCAAGTATATTTCATGTCTGGCGGTCACTGAAAGATTCCATTTTTTTACTTCTCCCCTTTCTAAATCGTTTTTATCCGACATGCTGGAACTGCGTTCCGTTCATAATGGTGCAAGAAACATTAAAATGGAAAGTAATGTGACTTTGTGGATTTATAGAAATAAAAGTCTTGTTTGCAGAAATTTAAAATGGCTTTACTACAAGTAAAACGACGCTTTGTACAACCCCGACAGCAGCAGAATGACGTAACATACAGAAACGCAGTCTTCAAGGTCTATCGTCGTAAACATACCAAAGAAATCACTTGCGGTACACTTCAAATAGCTGCGCACACACAATTAACAGCTCACTAGCAACTGACTTGCAAGTAGGCGCAGTCGCAGCTGGCATGCTGAGGAACAGCCCGAGGATGGTTGATACGTGTACCTGCCCTGGATAGGGCTTAAACACGAAGTGATGCGGATGTGTGTTGGAGAATGGTGGGTGAAATTCAGGTGGTATTTTAAAAAGGATGTAGCTGAATAGCTCCTCAAAGGCTGCTGAATCCGGTGCAATAGCCCTTGTGCACCGCTGAAGGAATATGGTTTATGTTCGAAAAGGAAGAGTGGTAGCTCATCCTTTGCCGGCTTTCATACCTCCAGCCATTGTTCTAGAATTCAGTGGACCGTTCGATAACAATGACGATGGCAGGGGGAAATTCCAGACTATCTCTGCCTCTTCCTCTATTCCCCCCCCCCCTCTCTCTCTCGGCAAGCGAACAGCCCGCGCCCAAGCACCGGTCGCGGTCCTCCACACAACAATGCCTCGGCGACAGTAATAATAAATTAATTAATCAATTAATGATAAACATTACTATACTTTAAAGTGTCCCTCTACTTTAGGGGAGGGGATCCGTCCCCTTCAGCTGCTTTAGTGCGAGCACTGCGGACCCTTAGCACTCGTGGTACCTCTAACGTTACTAGAGGAACCTTGAGCCGAACATTCGAGCCCGTCCCTGAAAGGGAGTTGTTCGGATTGGTTTGGACTCGAGGGGGCAGTGTGTTCCCGTAACTCGCGGGAAATCGGGTACCTCCGGCCAGGCTCCGGCAGCCCGGAGGGGATAGAGGGTTGCCTAAAAAGTTCCGGGTACTACTAGCCTGCAGAGCTAGTAGAAGGTGTGCTAGACCACCATGCGAGGTTTTTCAGTAGTCTTCCCTGCGGGGTTGACGCGCGTAAGTGGCGTATCCACTTCCACCCAACTTGACGTTGTTGTCGATGGGGGGGGGGGGGGCTTTTTAGACTCTAGGTATTGCCCCAAGGAAAGACCCCCGGAGTTTTCTATCGCTCCCGGGTAACAGAGGCTGGGGTCTCCGAACTTTCGGGTAGACCTCACTGAACTTTGTCTCTCTACTTGCGAGTTTGCATTCCGTCAAAAATGTCCATGTAATTTAAATATACAGAATCATAAACAGGAATATGAGTGTTATCTGCAACTTTAAATTTCCAAGGCATTTATATTAACTAATTTTAAAGGCGCCTTGCTGACATCTGTCGACAATAAAAGGAAAACCACAACCAACTAAACGCTTGTTTAGGTACGTAGTTGTTTTCATTTCTTTTAATAAAGCTCTGGCAAACTGTACTGAAGAGAACTGCTCCGTGAGTTCATTCTCTCCCTTCCCCCCCCCCCTCTCTCTCTGTCTTTTGCCCCGCTCCTTTGTTTCTACTTACTTGTAGTGTTTTCCGCTGTAATTGTTTGTTTCTCGTTGTCCACAGTGTCATACACTTCAGAGGCATTCATTTATCTTTTGCGAGAGGCCACAAAAAGTGTGAATGGCTCCCTTCGTGTTTTAGTGGTCAGTTCTTCTGAGGTACCGGATTTGATTTCCGTCAGGGGTGGTATTTTTCATTTAATTAGAATTATTCACTATCCCCCATAGACCCAAATCAATAAAGTTGGGAAAGAGAACAGGTACTGTGCATTTTGCTTCTGGAGGACGAAAAACAGTCAAAACTTCTCATAGGGATTCCACCGAAATATAGTGTCATTTGTATAAACCTGAACCATTTCAGTAGGCCCTAACTTTTGAACCAACAATAGGACACTCATGCAACTTTGGGAGAATATAATACACAATTAATTGGGAGATTACATTACACTATTTACATCTCAGAGAAAATATTGAAAGTGTCCTCCACCAGCATCTATACATGTTTGCATTGTCTCACCATGTTCTCTGAAGTTTTACGGAGATGATATCGCATTGAAAGGTGATTATTTCCAGCAAGATAGAGCAACGTGTCATACATCTAATGACACCATGGAACTTGTAACCAGTTTCTTTGATAATCAAATAGTCTCTAAAGGTCTGTGCTCCCCCAGATCCCCTGATGTAACCTCATCGGAATTTCTTCTTGTGGGGTGTCTAAAAATAGTGTACAAGAATAGGCTGAGACAATTGGTGTTCTCAAGGAATCCATTCGAACGGAAATAAGTAACATTGGCGAGGATACTCTCCGTAAAACTACAGAGAATATGGTGAGACGAGTGCAAACATGTATAGATGTTGGTGGAGGACACTTCCAACATTTTCTCTGAGATGTAAATAGTGTAATGCAATCTCCTAATTAATTGTGTATTATATTCTCCCAAACTTGCACGTGTGTCCTATTATTGCTTCAAAGGTTATGGCCTATTGAAATGGTTCAGGTTTATGTGGATCGCACTATACAGTTAGAAAAACGTTCCTTTTACTATCTGTCTGTCTCTCTGTGAACACATAACAGAAAAAACAAATAGTCTGTAAAATTTCCTGCATTACGAAATGCATTTTATAATTTTAGTATTTAGTATAACTGGTAAACCAAAACAAATACCTGCCCGCCTCGATAGCGTGGTGGTAGTATGTCTGCCTCACGTTCAAGAGGTCCCGAGTTCGAATCTCGGTCAGGGTGAGTTACCCGGATAAGGTTTTCTCCGGGGGTTTCCCTTATCCTGAAAAACGATTGTCGGGTGACTCTAAGCTCTCATTTGAGCATATCATCCAATCCATTCATCGCCCGATATGAGTTAACGTCGAAGGACGTAAATTACAAAACAACGACAACAACAAAAAAAAAAAAAAAAACATATTTCAATACAGTTGTGGCTTCAAATATTTTGAAAATATTTGTTGTTATTGATTTTACTTCAATGTTACCATGTTATGGAAAGTGTATGTAATTTCAAAGCCAGTATGTATGTAGCAACTCGTTTTTTGAATATTTAGCTACGATACAGAAATATGGATCAGTTGGAAAAATTAATATTTTTAATAAAATCAAATAAAATCAAATAATCAAATAAAATCAAATATGAATATTTGTACACTCAATAAATTTTAAGGAGTCGCAGGTTTAGAGATGCATAACGAGAACAGTTTGGCTTGGGGTAAGTAGGCATTAAGTGAGATAATTAGTGAGGGGTAGTCTCCAGCCAATTCGCACAAATACTCTGGTCGACTACGATAGCGAGAGGGATGGAAGTATCTAAAGTTGCCAGATTAGGTATGGCAGGTTAACTTGGAATCCTTGAAATAGGTGAGAGTATTTTTTAGAAATTTACAGACAGCCTTTAGGTTGAAAATAGGCGAATTTCAGCAATGTAGAATTAGTGGCAATTAAAAGCTAGTAGGGTGGTCCTAGAGCCGTTAATAAAAGGGGAGCTGATTAGGAGAACAATGAAATGGAGTAGGACATTCTGGACATAGTCTTGGGCTTTTGAATTAATCGCCTGTGGAACAAGGCTTAATTGGATTAGGCTTCATTCTTAAAACCGCGGTTTCGCGCCTGATAGAGCAAACAAGTGCTTAACTCCTGACATAACTATATGTTATAACTATCACTTCAGCTTCCTGCATCCCCTTTATATCTACAAGGAAAGCGGAGGAAACTATTCAGCAACTGCCTATCTCATTTAATAAATAGAAAAAACAATTTTTGCAAAAATGTTTACAGAAGCGATATAAAACAAACGGTGTGCCTCGTGGGAATATAATACATCTGATTTTAGTTCTTAATTTACTTTCCATTGCAAGGGACTTGACCACAAATAAACGTTTGAATAGTGCTTCTGAATTTTATGGGTAACTAACCATAACCATAATTTAAAATTACATCTAAGCAAAAATATATCTTGAGAAATATAATGTGAAGAGAGGAATTAATGTTTATTTATATACTAAAATACACTCTTTGATATATGTGAATTTATTATTGGTAGAGAAAGTAGAGTGGATCTACGAAATCATATTTTTGTTTTGCATTTTGCTTGTTTGGTTTATACTGTCGCCAATCTAGAAAGTGATAGACGTTTCTATGGAGACAGACGCGACGTTGCCGCTTATTGCTGCCACGTGGAGAGCGCGTTAGGATTATGTATACAAAGGTAATTCGGTTGCGACTGCAGTGAGTAATTATTATTATTATTATTATTATTATTATTATTATTATTATTATTATTATTATTATTATTATTATTATTATTATTATTACTATTACTATTACTATTACTATTACTATTACTATTACTATTACTATTACTATTACTATTACTATTACTATTACTATTACTATTACTATTACTATTACTATTACTATTACTATTACTATTACTATTACTATTACTATTACTATTACTATTACTATTACTATTACTATTACTATTACTATTACTATTACTATTACTATTACTATTACTATTAGTATTACTATTATTATTATTATTATTATTATTATTATTATTATTATTATTATTATTATTATTATTATTATTATTATTATTATTATTATTATTATTACTATTACTATTACTATTACTATTACTATTACTATTACTATTACTATTACTATTACTATTACTATTACTATTACTATTACTATTACTATTACTATTACTATTACTATTACTATTACTATTACTATTACTATTACTATTACTATTACTATTACTATTACTATTACTATTACTATTACTATTACTATTACTATTACTATTACTATTACTATTATTATTATTATTATTATTATTATTATTATTATTATTATTATTATTATTATTATTATTATTATTATTATTATTATTATTATTATTATTATTATTATTATTATTATTATTATTATTATTATTATTATTATTATTATTATTTATAACACTATACGCAAAGACAATAGAACAGTACAAATATAGTTTTATTTGGTTCCCGAGCACGTTCAGGTTTTCATTTATCTGCGCTATCTTTGTCAATATTTTTGGATATAATCAAACATTCATTAAAACAATTGCAAATGCTCAAAACACACACATAGATACACGGGCACAAGCACGTAAACCAAGGCAAATTCCGACAAATAGGATGAAAAGGAACTTCCCAATACATAATCTCTAACTGTGCCAACAAGAGCAGTAACAAACTGAAAGCATTTTGTTTATTGCAGCTTTAGCAAAATAGCAACAAGCAGCAAGATATTGTATTTACTGCAGCGTTAGCAGACCATAAGTCCTGCATATAAAACGCGCTCGCCCTCACATCATGCTATAAACACGTTCGGCAGCAAGGGTTTAGCATCTAACGTTGTCATGGAAACGTCTGTACTCTAATTGGTCCATCTAATCGTTTCGATGACAACCTTTATACTGTCCCTATCGCCTTCATTTATTTAAACAGTTCTTCCGCGTGGTTAGTAAACGTCAATCACTTTCTACATTGGCGACCAACAGCAATCGAGAAATCTGAGATTAACAATCCACGTTACTCTCTCCCCCATTCAGTTAGGATAATGCTGGTATGAATTATATCCGTAATGCACCACGAATTGGTCTGTTCCCGTTCACTTACCTGTCATTTTTCAAGTTTGCAGGGGAAGGCTTGATGGACAATGAAGGTGGATTGCTCTGTGGAACATTTCTATCCTGGGTGTGGCACTGATCAATCTACCCGTACCACGGAATAGGGAGGGAACATCCGGCTCCTACATCTGGAAATATTGGGGTCCCCATTTGCGTTGTGACCATCGACACTAAATCCTCCTACCGGGGTTAACTTAAACGCAATAGTCCCAAACTGGCCGGAATGTTGAAATCCATCTACGTCTCTCCCACCGGAATACGGATCTGAAATACATCATGTTACCATGTATACAGAATATCACATTACGGTTTTCGTTGAATAAAACGCTATTGAGTAAAATATGGTAAGTGAAATAACTTTGAAGACTTTGGCAAGGAATTGAATATCTTTCTACTTTGTAATGCTTTTGATTGTCAAAAATAAAAGAAGGCGTATGTGTTCCGTAAAAGTTTGCATGTGTACTTTTATATTTAATTAATTACCTGGTCCATTTTCACTTTAGTTTTTTTTTTTTAACCTTTAAAGCCTTCCTTAGACTTTACAAATGTTTCAAAACCAAAATTAAGCCAATCGCTTTTGCTAGACTAACAAACGTAAATTTATATACGAGGGCTGTTCAATAAAGAATGATCATAATTTTTTAGTCATAATTTTTCGCACTAAAAATCAATCTTATTATATTCTGTTAGCTTAACGTGAAACAAACACGCCGTAGTAGTTTCATTGTTGATACTCCTGGTTCCCGCCTGTGAGAACCAGGTAACTTCAGACAGGTTCAGTATCGCCTACCGCTGCAATGGAGATAACATGCAGTTAAAGTTGATGTTAGAGGAAGATCCGGAGTTTCTTTCAAACGTAATCATTGCTGATGAAACTTGGCTACATCATTTTGATCCTGAGAGCACACAGCAAAGCTCCCTTTGTTTCTGCTGGGAAAGTTATGGTCATCTCATTCTTTGATATTCATGAAGTGGTTTATCAGCATGTTGTACTTGCACACACATCAGTAACTGGACAATACTACAGGGATGTCCAGGAAAACATAGCAAGTCTATATCAGGCGCAAAAGACCACATTTCCATGAAGCAAGCTGGATGCTGCACCACGATAATGCGCGGCCGCATATTGCCAATGTTGTTGCTGAATATCTTGCAAAAATCAACGTGAAGTGCATCCTCCCTATAGTCCGGATTTAGCCCCATGTGATTCTTTTCTATTTCCTAACTTGAAGAAACGCCTTCCTGGGAGGCATTATCCATCATCAGAAGCAGTGGTGAAGGCTGTGGATGCGATTTTGAAGGATCTCTCAAAAAATGGTTTCCAGCATGTCTTTGAAGACTGACAGAAACGCTGAGACAAGTGCATCGCATTCAGGGGAGACTGTTTTGAGAAGGACAATCAAATTGATGAGGTTGAGTAAAGGTACATTGTCAAAAAAGAATTGTGATCATTCTTTATTGAACAGCCCTCGTATATGAACAATTGGAATTATTTATGAAAGACTGAAGTTGTTAAGCTGAACGAAACTGAGAAATAAAATTCTGTCGAAATGTAAAACAGATCGTCCTCAAAAAGTTAAGGCATCTCAGTCTGGGATTAGATTTGTCATTTGGATGCTCTCAGAACGGGTTAAAATCATTTCTCATAAAATTAAACGATTTAGTTTGCATTAAGCTAGGATGAATAATTTGAAAGATGTAACGTTTAATTTGAAGCCATATATTTCGCCACCGGGCAACAATAGTCATAGCATCGGTTAGCACCTCGCTGTATCAAAGCATTAAAAAAATTGTGGAAGTTGCCAAAGGAAATTGAGAAAGAAATGCTTTCCTCTGTATCACTGTATCAGTGTATCACAGTGTATCTATCACTGAATCGCCCGTGGAAATCCCACTAGCGCGTTTTTATTGCTTTTCTTATAATGGTGCATATATCCGGTTTGTACAGTGGACTCATTGGTCTCGCTGATGTCATCAGTTTAAATAACCCCCATATAGATAGCACATAAATTTAAAGGCAAAGTATATTTTTTTGAACTTAGTTTTCTTTCATAATTACATATCTTAACGGTTCTGATTTGTTTCCTCCCTAGTAAAGAATGTGCACTGACACGTACACGTTTTTATGAATGATTTGTGTTTATGACTTGCATGACTTACTATATTATTTTGGATTTCACTATTAGGCAAAACGCGAGTATTTAAATACATGTTATACAAGTTTTAAGGTAAAGGTAAATTGTAACACGAGGAGGGCGCTATAACTAAGTAGTCCCGTATGATTCCTGATGTTTCTACTTGACCGTGTAAGGGAGGGATGAGGTGAGATCCTATGGGCAACCAGATCAGGATGGCGATAGATACAAGCATGGACGGGGTCCATAAAGATTCCAGATAGAACGCTTCCGATACGTCTTTACCCTATCATGAGGCCTTTTAGCCCAGCGGCCTCGCTACTCGCTGCTCGGGTGGGTAGTACATCGCAGCATTGCCAGGGAACGAAACCGCCGTACAATCCTGAAATGAATGAGAAGGAAATGAAAAGCGAAAAACCGTTGGCAACAAAACTGTGGTATGAGGATGAGCAGCCAAGCATTTCACTAGGTGACAAGGAGAACACACCAGAGAAATCCCTAAGTCAAAGTGCGTGGTGGTTGGATTGAATCCGCGATCTCCTAATTGCGAGTCACAAGCGCTACCTTCTAAGCCACTTAGCTCGGTTTATGCTGGTATTCTATCATGTTTAAATTTCCAATGAATGTTCTAGCTCTTTGTAATGTTGCCATGGATCTTACTACCTTACTGTTTTAAACCGCGCACTACTTAGGATTTTGTGCTTGTATCATTCTGTATACAAAGAAACGTTCAGCAGAACCAATATCTTTGTCAGTACCTTTAAAGGAGATAATGCGTGGTATAAAATAGCAAGAAAAACATTCTGGATAGAGTGAGCATATGATCGACGAAAGGATAAATGCATCCATTTACAAGTGTAATATTTATTTTCGTGAAGAAATGAACTGCTCTACTAAGCGTTGTGTTTAAATTACATACAGTGAATAACGAACATAATTTTAGAATAGCACAAGAGAAGCAAAATAATGTCTCACCAGGAATATATCTTGTACGCTCAAAGATAAGAAGAAGCACATGTTGACCATTTTAAGTATTCAGGATGCGACGTAACAGTGGGTCCAGATAATGGTCCAGAATATTAAACAAATAAATTCCAACAAGTTTGTGCGAAAATAAATAAATTTTAGAGAGATAAGACGCGAAAGAAAACAAAACTGAAATTGTATAAAACAATGGCAGTACTGCTTGTTTATTATATGGAATCGAATCATGGATTTTAAAACAAAAATATAGAATTAGATCAAAGCACTGAAATGAAATTTTTGTGGGATGTGAACATTCTACAAGAAGGGACCTATTAGCACATATGGATATGCGTGAAAAAATACATAAAATTTAAACGAACATATTGAAGAAAATGAGAGTATCTGAAAGGAATGTATGAAGAAAATCAGTGAAGAGAGAATACCCAGGGTCGTGCAGCTATGCAACAGAAAGTACAAGAAATGTTAGTCGATCTAAGAAGACATGGGAATGATAGAATAGGAGAAGAAATTATTATTACTGTCGCGAGCCCATTGTTTCGATAAGCGCGGCTGACACTCACAAAGAGGCAGATAGTGTAGCATGGAGATAAGGGACATATAAAGTCGTGCGGAGATAAAATGTTTGTCGAAACAGATAAAGATAGATAACTAGAAAGTTCTAGTGACATCTCGATTGATAGAGAATATTCCACAACCCTCTGGAATCTGTAGCCTTTTCCTCCAGCTGGGTCTGCTGATACTCTGTCTCGGGTATCAGCCACTCTGGATGTGACCTTAGCAGCCTGGATCCCGGTGATCTGGTCGCCTAGTAGATTGCTCTATGAGTTGACTATTCGTTGCCCTGGCTAGTCATTAGAGCTGAGACCACGCTATCTACAGGGTATGCGTGAGATAGGTTGACGAAAACCACGCTATCTACAGGGTATGCGTGAGATAGGTTGACGAAATAAAAAAACACAGTTCATAGTATCAGCTTTACTATTCAGTTCGTTTCGTGCTTACAGTTCACCAGGAGTTGCCGCCGCGTTCAGATCGAATTACTCTAGATTTCCACTATCACGTTAAAACTATACTGAATTGCTGAAATCTATCGCGATGGAATAAATTACTAACACGGTTTTGAAAGTATACTTCACCGCTTAATTCACTGCTGGGAGATCTTGTTCACTTAATAAGATTCTCATTACTGATTGTACTTCTCGGCGCAATCCGACGTTTGTGTCCCCGGCAGGCAAAACACGTCTACACGGTATCACGTCTCAGACTAGAAGACCGACGCTAAAACCTAATATTCCTTACCAAAACAGATATAGCCTCGCCTCCAGCTGGATTTCTCTGAAAAACTCTAGTTAGCGAGCTACAACCACGCGGACATTTCCCCGAAATACTGGTTTGGGCCAGGTTTGGACCGGTCTACTAATTACCCAGGTAGCGACCCAACCCGTGACCACAGCCTTTTGACGGAACATTTCATCCATATAGACCAGCAACTTTATTATATAGCTCTGGGTTAAAATAATTAATCGCATTCTAGTAATTGAATTTAAATGCTGTTGCTTCGTTTCATGAACTTATCCATCTGTAATATTCGTTATCTTAAATTCTTTCACCTTACTTCCTCATTATAATTTAATTATCATTTTATTCATTGTTAAAATCGTATTCAATCATACGGCTGATAAATACGGCATCAAATCATGAATGGTCGTGTATAAAAAGAAGCCGTGGCTAGTTTATCGGTGAGTCGTAAAGTTGTAAACAGAGTCGAATTGGAAGTAGAGAATCGTCCGCGTACAACTCTGTTTTGAAAAATAACTCTTTTGTTTGTGGTCAACGACTTCGAGCATTGTATTGGTGTATGTTACGCAATTCTGCTACTGTAAGGGTTGAACAAAGTGTATTTCTAAGGGAATAAAGAACATTTTGAATTTCCCCAACTTGGACTTTTAAATCTACGAACCCACAAAGTCACATTGTTTTAGTAACATATTTTGATTCCGGATGTTATAACCACGTCATTTCTTCAGCAAATGTTATATTTTTACAGATCCACATAGACTATGGCAAAAATATTTTTACTTTCACTACTATATACTACTTAATATTCCAGGTGGGCCAAGATCCTCGCTTTTCGTTTGTTAATAGATTAGATTAGCTTGTTTTGCGTTCAGTAGGTTCAGTTGTAGCCAGAAAAGGCTATGAACATTGAACATGTCCAGAGGTATAAAGTTTAATAGTATATATATATAGTATACAGGCAATATGATCAACAATATGGAAAATAAAGCAGGGATAATTATATAAGATACAAAACCAATAACTTTTTAATTCAGCTTTCACTTGGCTTATGCCAGTACGTCTCAACCTTTTTGCAATGTATACCATTCATTGTTATTTCTTAAATACACATACATTAAAAATAAACTTTCAACTTGCATCAAAGATTTATTGGTAATGATTTGTCATTGGAAAAGTTAGATACTACTTACAGAGCTACAGAAGCATTATCAGGATAATTTTTCATTCAGATAATCTTGTACAGAATAAAAAAGATTTTGAGCAAAGGTACTCTCTAACATCATTTTTAAAAGCACCTAAATAATCAATCTACCTTCGTTGTCCATGAAGTCTTCCCCTGCAAACTCGAAAAACGACAGGTAAAAGAACGGGAACAGACCAATTCGTGGTGCATTATGAATTATAATTCATACCAGCACTAACCTAACTGAATGGGGGAGAGAGTATCGTGGATTGTTAATCTCAGATTTCCCGATTGCTGTTGGTCGCCAATGTAAAAAGTGATTGACGTTTACTAACCACGCGGAAGAACTGTTTAAATAAATGAAGGAGATAGGGACAGTAAACGGTTGTCATCGAAACGATTAGATGGACCAGTTAGAGTACAGACGTTTCCATGACAACGTTAGATGCTAAACCCTTGCTGCCGAACGAGTTTATAGCATATATGCAGGACTTATCGTCTGCTAACGCTGCAGTAAACACAATACCTTGTTGCATGTTCCTGGTTTGCTAACGCTGCAATAAACAAAATGCCTTCAGTTTGTTAGTGCTCTTGTTGGAACAATTAGAGATTGTGTATTGGAAAGTTCCTTTGCATCCTATTTGTCGGAATTTTCCTTGGTTTACATGCTTGAGTCCGTGTATCTATGTGTGCGTTATGAGCATTTGTAATTGTTTTAGTGAATGTTTGATTATATCTAAATGTTGACTTATTCCTCCCATTAAGAACGGCAAATTTCCAATTAAATATAAAATCTCTAACCCCGGAGCTCACTCGTAGCATTTGCATCATGGAGTTGACCTTTCCTCCATTGAACAGTTTATTCGCGCACTGGAAACTTCTTATGCTGCCTTTTGAATTCCTTTATTGACTTACTTCAACTGTCGGTCCCAAAGTTTCTACAATCCCTTCAAGTCAAAATGATTCGTATTGCAGCTGATCTTCCAAGACAAAACCGTATCATTCTGTTAAATTGCAAACTTGGACTTCTCATCAATTACATTTATTCAAGTTCAGGCTGGGAATTTCTGTCACTACCTTCAGAACCACGAGGTAGTGTTCATCTCTATAGGCTATTGCCCATCCCATCAAGTAGCAACCAAATCCTATCAAGATTTTTTTAGTACCAAAACTTATTCTCTCAAGCCCCATACTGTTCTCACGTGCCATGAATCATCTAAACACATCTGCGTTTTAAGTTACCAACTCACTGAGTTTAACTTCAGTATTTATTCGTTACAAGTGTTCGATTTTTAATGTATAACCGTATTGCACTTACTGCTGTACTTTTGTTTATTTTGTTTCCGTGTATTTGCAGATTTGTACACTACTTAAGCTCGCAAAGTTCATTCTCCATCGTTCACCCTTGCAAGTTGAACGATTATTTTCTGATATAACATAAGCATACACACACAGGGTGAGAGATTAACAATAACAATATATATGTTAGTGTAAGTGCCTTTTTAGTATCTCCAGGAGGTTTTGGCACCCAGCGCATCAGCTATCTTGAGTATCCAGGTCGTGTGTAACGATTCAAGCCGTCCACGATATCCGAGGTTTCATTTTCGTGACTAACGTGTCGCAACTGCCCTCTGAAGCTTCTTGCGATAATCCTGGTCACTAAGTGATCTAGGATTGTCATTTAGATACACTTCAAAAATGGAACCAAACGTAAGATAATTAACAATTAGAGCCAAATTCGACGAAATGTAAAACACAACTAAAAAAAGTCATGTAAGGTATTAGGTTTTCATATACTACTTGCATAACAATGCAACACCTAGAAAAGAATGGATGTGTAGGCTTCAACGGCCTGTGTCTTGATGAGTATCCTTAGTTTCCGGTGAAGGAGCTATCTCGGAGAAGCCGCAAAGATCGGACAAGAGCCCAGAAGAAGCTCATTAATGTTGAGCGAAACTGCGACAAGTATGACCAAAATGACACGGCCTTTCGCCGGAAGCGAAGGATACTCATCTGAAAACGAATGTGGCATAGAAAGCGAAATCTAAGATCAATAATAAAAAGAATCTTACAAACGTAGGTTTAAGAAATGACAGTTTTATCAGTAAATGTTGGCTATAAATAATAAATTATTAGTAAGAAGAAAACAACAAAGCAGAAAGATAGGAAGGAAGAAAAATAAGGAAAACATCCATAATGATAGCATGTACATTGAAAACGACGGACATTTTGTGTGACTATCACTTGATGTTGTTTTCCTTTATCGGGAAGAGGTGACTCCTTAACTTCTTCTTCTTTTTTTTAATTTACGTCCTCCAACGTTAAGTCATATCGGACGATGAATGGAATGGGTGAAATGATGTTCAAATGAGCCCAGGGTCCATAGAACTTAGAGTTACCCGACATTCGTCTGTCAGGATAAGGGAAACCCCGGAAAAAGCATTATCCTTATTCACCCTGACCGAGATTCGAACTCGGGACCTCTTGAACGTGAGGCAGACACGCTATCATCTACGCTACCGAGGCGGACGATTCCTTAAATGTCAGCTGTATTCAGCAGAAAACAGACACCTTAATTATATGTTCCTCAAATTCGGAAGGCATCCCTTATGTCAAATAGACATTTGCTTTTGTTCAGTTTCTCTTCTACTCATCCATTTAAGCCTGGGGTTGCATAGGCAACTTTCTTGTGTATTCAAACATTATATCAAGGTAGCTGTTCAAGTAAAGAGGAAGAATTGCCATATGGATACAAATCTTTAAGATCTACTAGTGCTTACAAGAAGTATTGTTTACAAATGAGCTTTGGAACATGTGACATCTATAAAGCGGTTCTAAAATAAATCAGCGTAATACTAAAACACTTAGAATAGCTTGTTAAATTTTATTTTTACAGTATTTCAGCTACTTTCTATAAAATTACCCAAATACATAAATAGGGTTTGGTAATGTTTATACAGGTCAAGGTATCAAGATGGGAATTCTGAGATACTGAGATTTCTCTTGACTTACGTTTATCTGCCTCATCTGACACAAAACTAGACAGACATTTTTACAGAACATTTTCAGTAAACGAGGGAGTGTTCCCCTTGAATCTCTGTTTCCACAAGAGGCACATCCATGTACCAGTTGTGCGTACTTTGCACAAAGTGGTGAGACGTGGTGTATTGATCATAGGGCGAGAAAGCCTATGTGGTGTAGTGACATGGGGATCTAATTTGCAGAGTTCTATTTGTTATTTTCAACAAACTGTGAATACATGAAATATACCGACATAAAATAGAGGACAGTCACTAATATGATGAAAAACTTTTAACTCGAATCTTCATAAAGAGCCAAATCAGGTGGGTAATGTAATGTTATATTTTGAGCTACGACATTAGGCTGAATGATTCCTGAAGTGCTTCCAAAGCAGCCCATTGGCGGTTTACATTAAGTTTTATTGCTAACAATGATGGTTAGACACATCACACGATGATGGAAGATGTTTCATATGACAGAAACTTGCAACACCATTTCTACCACATCATAGCATATAGACGTACTTAATATTTGTATATCTGGATGGAAATAAAAACTGATATATTCATTAAAAGAAATGCAGCAATGTGCTTAGAAAACGTCCGCTTTCCCATTAGCGTTTCGAGACCTACAGACAATATTGTTGCATGCAGTTTAGGAATTGCAAGAGGTTTAGAAGGCAAGGGGTTTTAACCTTTAACCGCATGTAACTGGGAGCGTAGCTATGGATAAGGTAGAGCAGAACAAACCAGCTAATTCAAAATGAACTCAGTAACTATATTTCAGAGATGCCTACTATTTCTACAGGGCACTCCCTGGATCTGGATGAGATCAGGGGCGCTTTGGTAACATTTAAATACATAATAACATAATGCAACTTTACCTTTAGCGATGTGTTGTTTGTATGGCTTTAACTTTTTGCGACTGACAAAAGGTGTACGATCTGGTACGACCTGCTGGCGATCTTACTCGTGGTAGCACTTTGAAATAAACTCTTGTTGATCTTTACAGAGACCATCAGCAAATCTCTCAAATCTCTGTGAAGTCTCTCCCCCGGGGGCTAACTCAACCAAGCTTAAATAGGGATCCCACCAAAAAGTCAACTCAGCGATTCCCACGCTAACTGTTAATTTGCACCATATTGTGCAGTCATTGTTTACATCATTGAGAACATGTTTAAACCTGTTACTGACCAACTAAGCATTATTTCCCTTGATCAGCAGGATGTGTGATTCATTGTTTAAAAAATGGAGAACAAGCTGAGGCCTGTTACAGGCCACCTGTGAATTATTTCCCTTAGCCAGCAGGATGTATGATTCACCAGTCCAAAGTACATGTTTTGCCAGTCAGCAGAATTTACGCTTAATCATACAACTTTTACATACAGCTGTGCCCAGACTCAAGGCATCGAAAATAAAGGTTACAGAATAATGGTTACAGAACTTTCCAAATCTTGCTCATCCTGTACATGCAACAATATTCACAATGATAGGTCACAGGGGTCTGAAGGTAGGAAGACAGTTCAAGCACGAATATACTAAAGTTGACGTGTGTATAACGTATTCCCAGAATACGAAGGATGCCTCATTGCAAGCTTGCTACCATCAAAGAGTAGTTGTACTTGGAATAAGATATGCACTGGGAAAAGCTACTAAATAAATCCCGATTCTTCATTGTCATTCCTACCAATAGTGTTAACGAAATTAGCATTAAAACTTACTACCCTTTTATGGTTTTTGTTGCCGTTGATAGGGTCTCCTTTGCTGAATAATAAGTTTTATGCTTGAATCAATTGAAATTTATGTCCTTTGTTGTAATATATGTAGGGGCGGTTCCTCCATAAGGTTGCAGGTTTGCGCTACAGCCACTGATACCGAATATACAACAGGTGCATTTTGCACATTAAAGCTGTACTTGTTTGCATTGTTTTATATACAAACATGTTTCAATTACGCTTATTGTCTGTAGCTGCCCATGACCGCAGAAGCCGAAATAAACAGAGGTTAGCTGTAGGAGCCGCCAGGTTAGCAGCGAAGTGTTAACCTAAGATTTCGCCCAAATATGGGTTCTCTGAAGGGGTTGCGGGAAGGTGAAGAGATGGGAGTGGCTTCTTATACATTGCTTAAATGGAGGTTTATAAACCTAGCTCCTCCTACTCTTAGCAACGGCTATAGCGTGACCTTCACGCATAGCTTCTGTGTGCTCTGCTTTTCGAACATAGGGAGAATTTAATTAAATGCATGGAGGTTATTCAGAAGAGAACTCTGTTAAACAACAACGCCACACCTGTTCAGGCTTCTGGGTTTATGGCCACTTTGAAAGATTATAATTTTGTATTGTGGCTGTCTTTCTTCTACAAGATCATGCCACATGTGGACATTTTGTACTATCAGCTGCAGAAACGAGACTGCAATGCAACATTTGCCATCGCCCAGCTAAACGCATTTAAAAGGGAAATGCAAAAGGTAAGAAATAGCGTGGATATCGAGGAACACGGAGAAACTGCAATTAAGAGGAGAAGAATAGAAGATCATGATGTGAAAAGAAGAGAAGCTCTTGAAGTATGTGACATTCTTAGAGAAGCAAAGGACAGATTTAGCTTCACGGAACATCTGGTAACCTCGACTTTGTTTCATCAAGATAATTTCTGAGACATTTCCAGAGGATTCCCTTAGAGAATGAGGCGGTCCTTGCCCGTAAAGCACCTCGTTGAGCCCTCCCGGCACTCAACACCTCATAAGATATGACATGTGATAGGTGAGGACTACGGATGGGAGGTTTCCAACAGGTCGGGGTTTTTCTCAGGGTAGGTTTGCATGAGTACTCGCTTTTTGAGTTCCAGGGAGTGGGTGCGTCCGGACAGTGTGTGGGTATTATCACATATAAGACACCACGACCTTTGAATACCAAGTTTATTGTTATAATTAGTCCTCTCCACTCGCCAATATTGACGATGTTGTTCGCACATTAGGCGCGAGATTTGAGACTTTCACGTTGTTGCGCGCATGACACGACTTATATGTATCGGTGTACGCGTTGTTCCTAAACGTCGGTAGTAAATTACTTCGCATAACGTAGTATTTCCGGAGGATTATTAAACAAAAGAACACAGTTTAGTAACGTCTAAATGACGTTGTAACGAGTGCAGTTTCTCTCATTCGCTACCACAGAGTGTTCGATAACCACTTAATGTGAGTTACTCCGTCTATCCACGAACGCGGACTCTGATGAAATTTCTGTACTTGTTGCCTCCCTCACACGCCGAAACAGAGTGATTTTCCTAGCAAACATCGAATGTCGCCATTACACGAATTTCCCCTTCCTTTCGCCGAATTTTGGACACTTTAGAGGTCATGTGACCGGTTGCTTGTCCCTTATAGGTTGTGTTTTATCCCTACTCTTGAATAAATAGTAATTTCTAGTGTATGAGGCATGTATTCCACGCGAATTTCTCTTTCCCACAGTCTAGCTAATTAATGCATAAGCATGTTTGGAACTGTGTGCCTTAGATTCCAGAGTCTATTCTCTCGTCACGTATTATTTTCAGGTCAATACTTATGCTGGCGCCGAGGGTCTACCCTTGGAGAATGCCACCTTTGTCGGCAAGAAATACCCAAAGAACCTGTCTGTGCGGGACAATGTTCATTTTGCCCTCTCCCTTAACACGTTGGGTTCATGCTTTTAATAATATATATATATATATATATATATTGGGATTGCCTGTTTAGTATCTGCACTTGTATGCTTAATCATTATCCTATATTTATTATAACTTTAATTCATATTGTGGTATCTATCCGCCCTTAATTATGCATGTAATAAGACTTTCGGGGTTATTATGATGATATTGCCTAACAGGGACGGTATCATATGCCCTTCTGATAATTTAGGACAGGGCTTTTATATTAAAAGTCACTTTCGAAATTCTCAGAATATCCCATCATTTTGTGAGCTGGTTGGTGTATGCGTGTATGTATACTATGATATGCGTCGTCGGTAGTGAACGAGTGGAGATTAATTACATATTAACATATACAAAACATTACATGAAGTACACAAACAATATTTCTTAAAACTATTACAATGAATCATTACACAGTGGTTCAGGCTTTGTCCCTGACATACCAGGTATTTGACCATTGTCTCTCTGACCTGCCGCTGTTCTGTTTTCAGGCCATTATCTCTACGTGTCCTTTATAGTTCACAAACAGGTTTTTCGAGCTTAGCAACCGCTCAACAAAGATATTTGTGTCACTAATTACATTGGAATTCCATTCATTCTTTCATTACCCATCCACAATATAACACTCATATGAAACAATTATTCCCTTGGTTAAATATACAGATCACATAGTTTTTTTTATTTAATTTTTATTCCTCCATTTGTTGCCTCATTACACATACCTTACTTTATATAAATTGTTTTCTTTTATACATATTATACGTGTACTTTCTGACCTAGCTACCAATTTCACATTCATTTGGGAGATTAAGGGGTCCTTTCCCAATTTTACGCTCTACGTGGGACTTGCTTAATGCTTTCTCGTCGCAACAACTAAGAAGGAGGGAACGAAAGAAAAGAAAGAACGCATAGTCGAAGGGACATACTTATTCATTTGATAAAACTGCGTTCTCTTCCCATTAGATTATCTGTTACAGCCTTATTCTCTCTCACTAACTTAATCTGAATACATCTATCTCAATGTCATTCCCTCGCGATAATGCCTGACGGTCTATGAGTCACGATTGTGTCGATTTTCGCGCCTCCTTGAATGGGCGTATCGAGTCAAGATGGTATTTCCCTACTTCTCGTCCAGTTCTAATGTCACCTAGTCTAAATGTTCTGTCACCCACGCAGCTGATTATCTCCAGAGGTCCTTTCCATAACAAGTTCAACGTCTTATACTGTTTCTTCAGCAGTGAGGACTTGTCATAATTCCTAACCAAAACTTTGTCTCCTGCCAGCGGTTTCCAAGTATGTGCGTGTCTCGTGGCTTTGCTCTTTCGTTTGTTAATTCTGTCTGTTATTTTTTTAAAGGCTCGCTTAATTCTTTCTGCTTCCGTTTCTTCAATAATGGGTAAGGATTTTGGGACGCCCTTTATTATTGGGTCTGGTGACTGTCCGGTCATGAGCTGCACCGGTGGGCATCCATGGCTGGGGTGTACAGAATTATTCATAATCCATTGAACGTAGTGTAGATACTCAGGCCATCTAGCGTGCTTTACATGGCATAATACTCTCAGGTACGTATTCAAGTCGCGCATTGTGCGCTCGGAGGGATTACTTTGTGGGTGATAAGAGCTTATATAGTATAGTTTTACATTTGCTTCTTTGAGCGTGTTAACAAACTTATGTCCATGGTGTACAGTTGCATTGTCCAGCAAAATTGCATCCATCTTGCCATACCTAGGGATGTATTCCTTAACTATCTTTTCTGCGCATTTGGCGCTGGTTAACCTCTTTAGTGGGTACAGGGTTACAAACTTCGTCATTACGTCAACCATGACGAATATGTACTTTAGGCCAGTTCTACCTGTGGGCAATGGGCCATGTTCATCCAGAGCGATCATTTTCAAAGGTGAATCTCTAGATATGGCCAACGGTGCTCTATCGAATTTAATATTAAGGGGCTTTGCCTTCTGGCAGATCTCACAAGTGGATATAATTTTTCGGGCCTTTCTTCCTAATTTTGGCAAGTAGAGGTGTTCCGATATGGTTAAGCACGTTCTGTCTACGCCTGCGTGAATTAATGCAACATGGTATGCCTCAATTACCAACTCCTCTAATTCGGCGGGTATATATACTTTCCAGGCAGGTATGTGTCTTCCATTCCTGTTCGGTACCGGAGTAGTTACCTCGGCCTGTCTAATATTACATTCTCTGTTTCCCTCAACGCCTACATCCATTCCCTCAGATTCCTGGTACACTTCTAAAATGTTATTGTCTGCCATGTTGCTACCTATCTCAATTACTTTCTTATTTCGGAGTATCATCCGCTTATTCCTTTTTACTCACTTTTCTGGGTTCTCGAAATTTCCTTAATTTTTTTATGCACACTTTTCTAAGTCGTATTCCTACTGGCAGCATCTATCTACTCATGCAAATACAACAATTAATTTATAAAACAAAAAAAATACATTTACATCCAATTATCTCCACTTACGTACTGTTGATGTCCGTGCCTGGTGTTGCTGTCTTCTTGAGTCAGGGTTTTATCACTTTCACATGGGGGGGGGGGTTGAAGCTGTGTTGCACTACGAGGTATTGTTGCGTCTACGTTGTTGTCTTGTCGACATTGGCTGTCCTGCGTGAAGACGTACTCCGTTTCGTTGTTCACTGGTGCATCGTCCTAGGTGTTCTGGGCTCCGTTGGTTCCAAGGTCTAGTTGGCGGTACTTACGACGGTGAATACATCAGTCGAGACACCGAAGAATGCTCCAAATGTTGTAGGTCACTGGTACAGTCAGGACTACGTTAACCACGTTGGGTTGATTGTATCGTCAGGACTACGTTAACCACGTTGTGGCGCCAATTTATGAGGCGGTCCTTGCCCGTAAAGCACCTCGTTGAGCCCTCCCGGCACTCAACACCTCATAAGATATGACATGTGATAGGTGAGGACTACGGATGGGAGGTTTCCAACAGGTCGGGGTTTTTCTCAGGGTAGGTTTGCATGAGTACTCGCTTTTTGAGTTCCAGGGAGTGGGTGCGTCCTGACAGGGTGTGGGTATTATCACATATAAGACACCACGACCTTTGAATACCAAGTTTATTGTTATAATTAGTCCTCTCCACTCGCCACTATTGACGATGTTGTTCGCACATTAGGCGCGAGATTTGAGACTTTCACGTTGTTGCGCGCATGACACGACTTATATGTATCGGTGTACGCGTTGTTCCTAAACGTCGGTAGTAAATTACTTCGCATAACGTAGTATTTCCGGAGGATTATTAAACAAAAGAACAGAGTTTGGTAACGTCTAAATGATGTTGTAACGAGTGCAGTTTCTCTCATTCGCTACCACAGAGTGTTCGATAACCACTTAATGTGAGTTACTCCGTCTATCCACGAACGCGGACTCTGATGAAATTTCTGTACTTGTTGCCTCCCTCACACGCCGAAACAGAGTGATTTTCCTAGCAAACATCGAATGTCGCCATTACACGAATTTCCCCTTCCTTTCGCCGAATTTTGGACACTTTAGAGGTCATGTGACCGGTTGCTTGTCCCTTATAGGTTGTGTTTTATCCCTACTCTTGAATAAATAGCAATTTCTAGTGTATGAGGCATGTATTCCACGCGAATTTCTCTTTCCCACAGTCTAGCTAATTAATGCATAAGCATGTTTGGAACTGTGTGCCTTAGATTCCAGAGTCTATTCTCTCGTCACGTATTATTTTCAGGTCAATACTTATGCTGGCGCCGAGGGTCTACCCTTGGAGAATGCCACCTTTGTCGGCAAGAAATACCCAAAGAACCTGTCTGTGCGGGACAATGTTCATTTTGCCCTCTCCCTTAACACGTTGGGTTCTTGCTTTTAATAATATATATATTGGGATTGCCTGTTTAGTATCTGCACTTGTATGCTTAATCATTATCCTATATTTATTATAACTTTAATTCATATTGTGGTATCTATCCGCCCTTAATTATGCATGTAATAAGACTTTCGCGGTTATTATGATGATATTGCCTAACAGGGACGGTATCAAGAAACAATAAGGTTTTATCCTTTTATCATTGGAACAAAAATTCGTAGAGAACTGACTGTAATTTACAGTCGAGAAGAATTTCGTGGAATGTCCGCCGCTTTGTGCTTGATGGACTTCATTAAGGAAAACAATTTATGTGCTACATTCAGCGAATATGTCAAACTCCTCCGAGTACTGTTAACTATGCCAGTGTGTACCGCTGAAGCAGAACGCTGTTTCTCAAGTTTAACAAGAGTAAAAACTTTCCTTAGGAACACAATGTCACAGGACCGATTGTCAGCATTAGCAATGCTTTCAATTGAGAGAGTTTGTTATGAAGATCAGCGACTTCAACACAAAAGCTATCGATACATTCGCCAGGTCTAAGAAGAGTAGAGCAGAGAATTTGTATAAATAGGTGAGTCATTACTACTCTGTATTTTTTTTTTTTTTTTTTCATTTGTGCACCACCAATAATTTAACCCACCAGCCGCCACTGAATATATGTAACTGAATGTGCTTACTTTCTTCTCGGGCAGCCAGCCAGGTGAAAAGATCATTAGATATCAACGTTTCGGGAGTGTGCATCTCTCCCATCATCAGGATATTCATAACATTTTATAACCACAAATGAAACACTGGATATAACACAACTATAAACAAAGACCTGATGGTGATGATGATAGCATAGCATTGCTTGGTCATAGCATATGTGAAATAAAACTCTTCCCATGTATGTTTTCTTCCTTTAGTGTTCCCTCATTAGCTGCTCGTATGGCTCTGTTGCCGACAGCAGAATTTGTAGTGGCAGATCTTCTATCCACATTGTTTCTCTGCACATTTCGTACGTTAATGTTGTAGGTGTGTATTTGGATAGGCACAGAATTTTCTTCATAAATGTTGTTTTCACTTTTTCTATGTTCTCTAAATTTTCTTTTCGTCAAATGTTTCCATATCAGTTACGTTATTATTGGTGCTATTTTCGTTCGCTACAAAGCCATCACCGTCTTTAGTGTCACTTTGTTTAAGTATTTAATATCATACATGGCTTTCACTACTGACGCTGCTTTGTGTTCTGTAAATAAGGTTACATGTGTCTGTAGTTTTATGCCTAGGTATTTGAAACTGCTCACAACTTCCAGTGGTGCATCCTGTATTTTTATAACTCTCCTCTTTCGTTTCTTTCTCTTCTCTTGAACGTCATCATTATGGTTTTCTTCCTATTCAGTATCAGATCATTATTTTCTGCCCAGTTCACGAATTTATTTATTGCAGTATGAAGGTTTTCTATTGATCTCGACATCATAGCCATATCATCTGCGTAGATGTATATTTTCACTCTTGTCGCCGTTGCCTTAATCACATCCATTGTCATCACATTGAATAGGTGTGGACTCATCGGTTCCCCTAGCAGCACTCCTCTACTTTACGATATCTATTCCGATAATGTTGCATTATCGTCGATCTGCACTCTCTTGTTTGCCATGATGTCTTCAGTTATTCCTGCTATCGGATTTTCTGAGAAAGCTATGATAAATGTTGAATGTCACCTAACTTAAGTGTTTTTACAGAAATATTCCCATTGTTCTGGCCTGCTAAGGAGGCTTTCCATTCAAGTAAAATGTAGGGACCCTGCCCTCTGCACTGTAGTGGCTCCTTGGGACGGCTGCCCTCTGTCTCCACTCGCCTCATCCTTCCTCCTACTTGGAGTTATAAGGTACAATAGACCAAGACTGGTCGCAGTGCCGAATGCCCTCCGAAAAAGTCAATAATTAAGGTATCTGTGAAATGGCTAGGGATAGTGAAAGTTGCGTGATTCTGATAAATCACTTTACAACATGAAAAATTCGAATGAAAACAAGAGTGCTGTTTATGGCCGCGCCCATTTAGGTTACTCAACATTTAAATATTGTTTTTACATGTACACATATACATGAATAGAATTACCTGTCTGGTAATCGAATTAGTGTCTCGAATTGAGAGTATCCTGTTGGCAGTTTCGTCCTTCCCCTATTCAAGGGAACGGGACGACGTATTAGGTATGAGGGGGGGGGGGGTAAAAAAAGGAAATGTAGTACACGATAGAGGTTGAGGCGTATTGATCTACAGTGACCAACGCTGCGTTCATTTCTTATCTTGTTGATTATAGCAGTGAGATATTAGTAATTTGGTGTACAGTAAGAGACCATACACAAATGGAGCACTTGGGTGCTACGTATCTGATAAAAAAATTAGCCAATTATTATACGCAACACGGATGCACAATAATAAAGATGATCATAAAGGCACCAAATATATATATATATATATATATATATATATATATATATATATATATATATATATATGTAATTATTTATTGTAATATTTTTAAAAGAAATGAAAATTGAACTGAACAGCCCCATGTTCTTAATTTCCATAATAGAGAAAAGGAAAGAGAAAACTAACTAAAATAGATATTACTTTATTACACCTTTGTTATTAAATGATTATTGCAACTATGGAAGTGCACAGTAATATAACTGATTTTCGAGTGCGATGAACCTGAGAAAAGAGGTCATTGCCGTAATTTAAACCACAGAATTCAAATGCATCATAATATTAAGCTATACATTACATGTATAGAATTTTAGATACTATTATTGCAATTACTAATGAAATACAATCCCATGTTGATGGAAAGTAATTGTTCTTTCAGCCTAGCCGTGAGTAGGACGCACTATGAAAGGATAGAGCCAGACTGAAAAATTCAGTGCCATAGCCGGGATTTGAACTACGGATCTTCTGGTTTCCGTCCAGACGCTCTAAACCATTGAGCTACTATGGCCAACGTGCCAACATGGCACTAAATTCTCCAACTGACTCGTGTTTTTCCCGCTAAACCACTAGGAGTTCTCATAAGCGACTTACGGCATAGTAAATCGCCATTAAGGTAGTTGTCTCATGTGTTTATGAGAACTCCTAGTAGTTTACCGGGAAAAACACGAGTCAGTTGGAGAATTTAGTGTCATTTTGGCACGTTGGCCATAGTAGCTCAATGGTTTAGTGCGGCTGGATGGAAACCAGAAGATCCGTGGATCAAATCCCGGTTATGGCACTGAATTTTTCAGTCTGGCTCTATCCTTTCATAGTGCGTCCTACACAAGGCTAGTGTGAAAGAACAATTAATTTCCATTAATTGTACCTAATAGTGGTCCGAACTATAAAGCCCGGGCCTTAAAGTACTTACAGCATAGTAAGTCGCCATCAAGGTAGTTGTCTCATATGTTTATGAGAACTCCTAGTGGTTTACCGGGAAGAAAACACAAGTCAGTTGCGGAATTTAGTGTCATGTTGGCACGTTGGCCATAGTAGCTCAATGGTTTAGAGCGGCTGGTCGGAAACCAGAAGATCCGTGGTTCAAATCCCGGCCATGGCATTGAAATTTTCAGTCAGGCTCTATCCTTTCAATCTCATGTTAGTTTAATAATGATGAATCTTAATGAAAATATGAATTTAAATAACGACATATTCATAGTTTTGGTTTACATCACATTATATAAAACAAATCCCGCCTCCTCCGACATAGCTACTGAAAGATAAGCGTTATACAAAACATGCTTCGGAAATGAAAGGTAAACATAAGTTCTACTGACTTTGAGTTGGATTAAAGCTCTATAGGTACAATCCCACACAGTTCATCAACAGTGTCTACTGAGGAATCACAAAGAGATTTTGATTCGCTCTTCTTTGTCCTTGTCACAATATTCAATGTATATATTGATTTCTCGCACCTACTGATGTATACAACACATTGCCGTCCAGAAGGCATGGTTACATCTGAACGAAGTGTACGTACATTGGACTCGCTACGTATGTGGGATAAGCTCACGTAAACATCTGTGTTGCTTATTTTCCAGTACGCCTCCTCACTTTGCCATGTACTATCTACCCACTATAAGAAAGCAAGTGAAGCCTGAAGAGGGAAAGGGGGCTTTAACTGTTCTTCTGCTCTGGTAGTGGATCTGTTTACTACGAGATGAGTGTATGAAAGTGCACATGTGTCACCCATACTGCCAGACCTATACTCCAATTAACTTGAGGTAGCAGCTGAGTAAAGATTTTCACTAAAAGAGTTAGTCTATTATCAATCCTGAAAGGAGACTGAGGATGATTTTATACATGTGGAGCTATTGATGGCATATGTATCAACTACTCCACATGTATAAATCACCTTCAGTCTTCTTTCAGGATTGGTAACAGACTAATTCTGTTAGTGGATATCTTTACTCAGCTGCCACCTCCAGTTAACTTAACTATAATGCTCTTTTCAGTAACTGAGTGATAGGTATTTATGCATGGATGAATAATGTGACAACACTGTGTATTTTAGATGAGTCTAGCATCTTTTGAAGACAGCAAACGTGATTACTTTACACATTCCTCTGCCTTGCCTTCTTGTTTGGGTGGACATTGGTAACGACGATGTACTCCAAATCCACATAGAATTGATATTATAGTTCCAGGTCTAATCCAAACGTTGATTTGCTGCTTTAGAGAAGTACCATCTAAAACGACCTGCATTCAAAGTGATAATTACCATAGCACGAAACCCTTCGTGTAGGAAACTTGATCTAAGAAGTCCGGAGATAATAAAGAACTCGGCTACAACATAAGTATCATGTAGAATAATATAAATAGTTGAATTAGCTAAGATTACTCCAGTTAGTCAGTAGATAATAAAACATCAGTGGAAATTCAAGAAAGAATAGCAAGTGGTAGCAGATGTTTCTATGCCTTACAGAATATGTTTAAATCAAGGAACGTCAGCAGGAATATGAAGCAAATAATATTGGTGACCAAAGATTCCCCGTCGGGGCGATAGTTTGAAGCAATTATATTAGCGAACAAAGAGTTCCACTTGGGGCTACAGTTTGAAGCAATATAATGTGTCTCAGGGTAAAGCAATGAGGTTTATCACAGGGTATGCGTGGATATGTGTGAGAAGGATAGTTTTATGGCACTGGAATGCCCGTTTCAAACTGGTTTAATGACTGCTTCTTTTTATCAGAACACCAAACTTGAAGTTGCCGACCAAGGGTTACCAATATCACTGTTTAGAGAGGCTGAAGGTGGAATGCGTATTACTCGATAAACTTAATTCGTTCTTCACGTACATATGAACCGACAAATATCTTCTCTCATCACTTCTGGTCTCCTTTGACCAAGACAGAAGAGGACTGCCCTAATCGGCCTCACGCCGTGGACTGTCTGAATGACCACAGCTGCACGTGGGGTGTGTGTCACTTTCACTTTCTGGAAGCCCTCTTCATTCAACCAAAGAAGGGCCCAAATGACCTTGTTGTCGACGGGCCCTTAAACAGCACACACTCACTCACTCACACTTCAACCAAAGATTCCCTTTGCGACTATTATGTCATGTCATTATTAAGCGTCCGAAGACTGCCTATTCAAACAGTCAGTGCTATCCTTTAGAATTTTGTTTTTCCCTTGTCTTTTGTTACACAACTCATTCACCCAAACTGCTATTCGACTCAAATGCACCTCCACGTGTTGTAACAAAGAACCAACATTCCTTTGAAATCCATCATGATTATTTACTTATTTCAATCCTTTAATTTCGGTATCAAATACTAAAATTAAAATATATATATAACTGTTCTGGGACCAATAATAATGTATGGTTCAGAAAGTTGGGTGCCGACAACCAGAGAAGAACAGTTGTTATTACGGTGGGAAAGGAAGATTTTGAGAAATATGTTTGGAGCGATAAGGGACTTGGACGGATGGAGAATGCGGACTAACTTGGAGTTAAAGTGCCTATTTGGACAACCAAATATAGTAGTGAAAATTAAATAAGGAAGAATATGGTGGATTGGCCATGTACACAGAATGCCGGAAACCAGTGTAGTTAAGAAGATACTCGTAGGAAAACTTGATGGCAGAAGGAGTAAATGAAGACTTAGGAAAAGATGGGTAGAGGATGTAGAAGATGACTTGAGAAAGTTGGTGGTTAAAGGCTGGAGAAGAAAAGCAGATGACCGTGTAGAATGGAAGAGGTTGGTTAGGGAGGCCAAGGGCTTACATGGCCTGTAGTCCAACTATCATCATCATCATCATCATCATCATCATCATCATCATCATCGTCATCACTCCAGTTCGTCCTCCTATGTTATAAGCGGAGTAAACTTGAGGACAACCCTTAATAACTTCGCCTTTTACCTTGTGCCAATTGTACATCGTATTTACTTGGTAATAACATTGCATACCTCAAGTTTCGTTCCGGGAAGAAAGGCCATTAAGTTTTATCCCCTTGTAATTACTACCAAGGGAGTACTCTAGTGCCGGCAAAGAACCTCCAGCTCTCCTTGTTGCGGCGGTGACGGCTTTCATAGACAGGTCATTTCACTTTCACTGAAGCGCTATTTCAGAGATGCTATCTATTTAAGCTCCTTATTTCCAGTTATCTTTAATCAGTTGCCACCATCTTTATTATTACACATCATCAAGGAAATATGAAAATGTAACGAGGTGCTTATCAACAGCCTACTAGCTTAAATTTTTATTACTGAAGTTGTAAAAAGAACTAATAAAACAACTTTAAAATTGTTTATTAGGAATCTATGAATTTATGTCTTAAAATATTTTTATTCATATCACTGTGTTTTTCATGAGGCTATATCTATGCGACTGAGACAAGTCCGGCAACAGCGCGGCGAGAATTTTGTTTACCATAAGCTCAAGCTTATCGACTGATCTCCCTTCCACACGTCTACCAACCTTCCCTTTCAAAATATGCTTCCAGAACCATTAGAGCAAATGAGATTCATGTGATCATAAAAGAAAGAATAAAAAAAAACTGGCACTCTTTCAATAATTCTTTCAAAATTACTTTTTTCTGCTGTGGGCATAATGACAAAACTTTGCAGTTAGTTTCCAGATAGGTGAAGCACAAATGCTATTTTCAAAATAAGACCTACTGAAATCTATTGACAATTGGTATCATCGTGACAGAAAATGTGGTCTCCCAAAACAAGAGAAATGTTCAGAGAAACGACCGAAGCAATGTTCTTGCTTCTAGTACCTTGCAAAAGATCTCATCATGCATAAGTCGGAATACATCATATCGTTTACTTAATGATGTATAGCGTTTAAATAGAAAACTGATCCTTGTTTCAAATAAGCTTGTCCTCTTAACGTTCACGTGAACTAATCACCTCTCAATGGCTGCTGTCGGGCTATAGACTGTTGTGCGGTAAAATTGAGTTCGTTATTTAACATGACTTCTGCTAATTTTTTCAAAGAGAATTGTCAAATATTCATTTTCATAATCATGTGAATTAAATATACTACGTAACAGAGTTAATTTATCTGAAATGCATGTTAATTCTTAACACGAAATAAAAATTGCTTCAAACCTGCCTCTCGAGATGACTGACGACAGCACGTGAGTTTATCGGTAGTCGTGGCATAGTTGTTTATATTATTTTTATCGCTGACCTTCCTTTGAACTGGATTTGCCAAACATGAGCTAAGTTTCATTATAAACTTTTATTTCATGATTTTGTCGATCTTCCTGTCAATTATTGTGGTGTCATAGGTTATAGATTTCCTTATGGTTTGGAAGCAACGCCAACGGTGTCGAAAGCATTAGCCAATTAGGGGAAAGGGGAAGGCAATGTTACGCCAAGGGATATATATCAGCGGGGCAAGGTTATTTGAAACAAAGATTAACTGGAAACAAATGAGTATCACAAAGGCTGTTGTCAGCAAAATTTGCTACTGTCATAAATTCAACTGAATATTCCAAAGGCCGTGACAGTACGAGGTAGTCATTTTGCTTACAGTCCATGAGGTTGTCATGGATGTCTTACCTACGTAAGTCAGCAGCCCTGAGTTTTCCATAGAGTTTGAAATCTGGTTTACATGTGAGAGGGATTAGGTATAAAGACTTTTAGTGGATCTTATCAGTGAATAAATATTTTTTACTTCGAGTTTTCAAGACAAAGGGGTCAACTTGTTTTTTGTTTTTTTCTGTCTTCTGAGTTTCTCCGCCGTTTTATTTTACGTCATCCTACAGATTTTCTTCCCAATGGACTATACCTCCACATTTGTTTTTGCAATTTTTTAGCTGTTTTATGCATTGTCGCTAGAGGCAGTTCATATTAAAATATTTAATTCTTCTCCACGTTTTAAAGTTTTTGTTTAATCTAATTTTGTGCATCGTTTAATTTTTCTTAAAATGTCCTTTCTGTAAGCTGTATTTTACTATTTTATTTCTTGGTTAAAACTAAAGATCTGTGTAGAACAACAGAAGAATTCAACATGGAAGGACAGCTGGTGGGCGAAGCTAGAGAGAACGCTGATCAAAATAGAGATGGGGGATATCTGGTATGAGAGAAAAAGAAATGTAAAAGGTTTTCAAGAAAATAAGCTTAGAACATTATGTAGTGGAGTGTAAAGAAATTGAAAACTAAAGGAAATTAATATGGGATAAGAACTGGGATAGTAAACGGACTTACGTAGTAACAATAAAAATGCTTACGTTGAAAGGAGAGAAAAGAATAAGGGAGGTGGGGAAATTTGCTGACAAAGTCAAAGAGAAATGGTTGAGAAGGCCAAGGAAGTAAGAGATTGAGAAATAGAAGACACAATTAGAATATTAGGTCAAGGTCGTATAAGGGCAAAGATAGAGGTAAACGGCCAGGGAGCCAACACTACTATCAGCCCATAATATAAGCAGTAGACAAATGTGTATCTAGATTAGAATTGTAAAACTTGTAATTGAGATTGTAAGATATGGGAGAACAAATAAATTATACTTAATTCTTGGTTAACACCTAGAATTCACTACCATAGAATAGTGCAAATAATGCTATGCCCTTTAGTTGTTTCTCTCGTGTACTTTTGTTTATAAAAGTTATATTAATTGTTCTACAGATATTTTTTAACTTGTATGATTTATTTTGTACATCTTAAGTCAATGTTAATATTATGAGTAGAGAAAATGGCACCCTATGTGTGTATTATATGTTCATATATAATATATTAACGTTCGTGTTTTTCTTTATAGAAGGACAACTTAGAATAACAACGGCATATCCCAACCAAAGTTCATTTTGAGATAAATGTCATTTTCTGTTCATTTTCTCTTTCAAAAGATGAAAAGTACTTAACATTAAGACTTGATATTTTCTGGGTATTTAAATTAAGGGATTTCAAGTCTATGTGCAAATTTCTGAACCATTGTGATTAATAGTTTCCTTGAATTCGTGTTCTTCCTTAGAACAAAAAGTATACAAAACAGAAAAAAAATTGGTGTAAAATAAACATTTGCTTCATTTAACATCTTCAAATACCTAATACAGCCCTATTTCCATATCATCGTCATCAATTGCCTTTGTCACTCGTTTCTTCCCCCTCCCCTCCCACTTTTGAGATTGTGGAATAACATCTGTAGATGGCTTCACATTCACTGCCGTTCACTACATGTCATGAAGCCTAAATAAAGCACTGATATCTGGGATATGTCATTTTTACACTGAGTATGTATACATACGTCTTACCTACGGACAAATTTAAGGGGCGGAAAATGAAAGTTTTAGCAAATCCCAAATCGTTTGATACTTTTTCACATGAAGGGTGCATGGTGCCTGAAAGGTGCAGCTGTGTAACGGTCATGCATCTATCTAAAAATTTGATGTCTGTTGGGATAAGCCGTTATTATTCTGAGCGCCTCAATTCACAAATTACGTGGGTGGGTCAAAAAGTAATGCCTCCTATTATTTTTTCTTAAATAAGTAAGTTATGTGAAAAATTTGAATTTGGCGCAATTCCTCAAGCCTTCTTCTCCAATCCCCTGCAGTAGTAACTTCCTAAGTCAACAGGTGACAGCACTGCATCCTCTTGGAAAATGCCTGACATCGACATTCGTATTAGACAGCGTTCTGTGATTGAATTTTTGACTGCGGAAGGTGAAACACCAATTCGTATTCACGAAAGGCTAAAAAATATGTATGGTGATGCAACGGTGGATGTCAGCACTGTTAGACGATGATTTCGTCGTTGTAACGAAGCTGAAGGGCAAACACCATTGGCAGATGAAAAGGAAGCGGCAAGCTGGTGACTGCAGTGACTCCATGCAACATTCAGCGAGTCGATGTTATCATTCGTGGTAATCGCCGGGAAACAACAGTTGAATTGTGTCACATTACCTCCCTCAGTAAAGGCAGTATGATGACGATCACTCAACAACTGGGTTACTCTAACGTTTGTTCACGTTGGGTACCAAGAATGTTGACCGCCCAAAGCAAGGAAACAAGGGAAACAATAGCCTCCGAACACTTGCAGCGCTTCAATTTGGAGGGAGAGGAGTTTCTGTAAAAAATTGTTACTGGAGACGAAACGTGGGTTCACTTTTTTGAACCTGAATCAAAGAGGCAGTCAATGGAATGGCATCGCACGTCACCGAAGAAAGAAAAAGAATTCAAAACTCAGCGGTCGGCAGGGAAAGTTATGGTGACAGTGTTTTGGGATGCAGAGGGTTTGCTTATGATTGATTTTCTGGAGCAGGGATGCACAATAAATTCTGTCCAATACGTCAGAACTCTCAAAACGCTGAAAGCACGTCTTCGCCGAGTTCACCCAACAAAAACTATGGCGGATGTTCTTTTGCATGACAATGCAAGACCACACACCAGCCGTTACTCACTGCAGAAATTGAGAAATTGGGATGGCAAGTCTTACCTCACTCCCCATACAGCCCTGACCTGGCACCATCAGACTTCCATCTGTTCCGGCCACTAAAGGAAGCTCATCGTGGGATTCATTTTGAGGATGAGGAGGCTGTGAAAAAGTCCGTGCGTCAATGGCTTAGGAAGCAAGACCGTGTGTTTTACCACACTGGAATACATGCCCTAGTTAAAAGGTGGACCAAAACTGTGGAAAAGGACGGAGATTATATTGAATAGTGACAAATTAAATCGTCAATGTTGTAGTTTTCAAGCTTGTAAATTGGATTCAATTTTCTTGGCAATTAAAAGAGAAAAATATAGGGAGCATTACGTTTTGACCCACCGTGGTATTTCACACATAGGTCATTCGTATAGACCAATGAAGTACTAGAATTCATCAAATACCGACCAATCGGAGATCTCTAAGTCGATAATAATTGTACACCATGCTCAATTATCGCTTAGCATTTATCACATGTTCTTTTGCTGAAGTTTTTTTTATTTGAAAATAGAGGTTATGTTACTTTATAACATTAACCACTGGCGCGACAGCCCTAAGAGGGCCAAGGCCTACCGACCCGACTGCCGGCCTCACGCCCACGGCAGGGGTGGGCGATCATCCAACCGATACGGGGAGGAGATGTAGTCAGCATCTCGGCATCTCCTAGCCGGAATGTTTGTTTTCGTGTCCAGGACCGCTTACCTATCGTAAGCTCCTCACTTTCCTTACGATGCTGAGTGGGCGCTGGTCCTATACCCGGGACCGAAAATCCGCACCCCATGGGTGGGATCGAACCCGGTCCGCTTTCCGTGGACAGAGACTAAGGCATGCTACCTTAGCCCGCTACGACACGGCCACCAGTGTTATGTTGTGCACGGCCCGTGTTGTTTACCGAGGTTAAGTTTCATTCGTGTGCTATGTAGACTTATGTGATTTAAGAAATAAAATAACTTGTTTCATTGCTTTTAACAATTTGTTTTATTATTTAGATAGTCTCTATAAATGCAACTAGTGGTTTTGAGCTTCCCTAGGTAAAGTCGCTCACTACTTCGACGCTCGTGAATTTATCTGTAATTTCAAAACCATTCCTGACATAAACTATGATAAACTTACCTGTTCATTTCGAGCACTCGAAGCAGCTGTCAAAATCCATTGCTTCCTTCTGTACTTTTGTTCAACACCTCATATTACAGATTTTATTCGCCTGCATGTTTCTTCAGTATTTCGAAACATCTGTTTTGGTCTATGCATTAAGAGTATTCGCACCATGAATGCAGCAAGGTTGAAAATAAAGCACTCAGAATCATTTCCGCCATAGCATGCCCTATATTTCACCCCAGTCTTATATCTTCTCGTACATTTCTAACGCTCTGTATAAAACATTCCACATTGCTATTTACATTCTTCAGGACGGGTACTTACGCTCTGGAATGTGAAGAAATCAAATCTCTTGCTTCTTTTCAGTCTACTTAGCTCTCTAAGCGTGGCTGGTATAAGCTGGCACAATTATGCATCATTTTAACATCTCCCCTTCCGTAACCTAGCACTGCGCCAACATGATTTTTTTTTTATTATTTATTTATTGATGAAAACTTTTCTGTAAATAGTTTATACAACATAGTTTTCCCTAATTACCTATAACCAGAGGCAAGAGTTTTGGGTTTTAGCGATTTTTTCGCGAATTGTCGCGAGTTTTTCCTTTTTTCGTGAATAATATCTGTTTACCGATAAATGAGAAAATTTCTATTAATTTTAATCTACATAGAAAATTTGAATTTATTACAAATTACGTAAATATAACTTACATTTATGTTTTCATAGCATGAAGCTAAAAGTCATGAAAAAAATGTTTACAAATTTAACGAAAGCAAGATACAGTGACATCATCATGCGCACTGAAATAAAAGTTAAGCGGTGCAACAATAAACTAACACCACAGCACCCGGGCTGGCCCGTGATACTGATAACCAGAGGCTTGTTTTTAGCGATTTTTTCGCGAATTTTTGTGAATTTTTCCTTTTTTCGAGAATAATATTTTTTAGAGATAAATTTGAAATTTTCTATTACTTTTAGTCTGCATAGAAAAATTTACATTTATTACAAATTACATAAATATAACTTACATTCATGTGTTCATAGCATGAAGCTAGAAGTCGTGAAGAAATGTTTACAAATTTAACAAAAGCAAGATAAAATTTAACAGTTAACAGAGCCAATACACTGACATCATGATACGCACTGAAATAACAGCTAAGCGGTGCAACAATAAACTGACACCACAGCACCGGGCTGGTCCCTTTTTTTCTTATTTTTTTTTATTTTATTCTACTGAGAACTGTTTGGCGTATGCTAACTAGAAATGTTATTTTTTGGATAACACACCGTGCACAGCAAAAAACTCCTATTATACTGACCAAAGGTACCGAGAAGATTGAACTTCTTGGAAGTTACTCTCAGACATTACATTAACATGAAAATATTGTCCCTCAGGGCTTAAGAATGTGTTCCGAAATGCCCGAAAGTTAAAAAATGAATACAAATAATACCTCACTGTAAATCACCCAGATTTAGAAGCTAAAACTGTTCCCATTACCTGTACTGGCACGCTAGTCTAGCTGGTTTAATTCAGTAGCTCACATTGCCAGCTATTTTGATGCGATTGTCGATTTCTTTTCCAAAACAGAAAAGCTTTCGGTTCCCGCACAACATTTATTAAATGATCATTTTTGCGATGCTAAGTGCTGCAGTACTGTAAAGGTATAGGCAACATTTGTTTCTGAAAATTGCAGATTGATAACAGATCCAATATTAGAATTTCAATCTAAACAAAATCTTGTTTTTTTTCTTCTTCTTCTTTTTTCGAATTAACTCTCTGAGAGGCAAATGTGAAATATTAGAGATTGGTGGTCACTTTGGAAACAAGTAAGTGCAGTTGTAGATCATATCATGGATCCCAGTGTTAGAGAAGCAGTAGAAGAGAATCTAAGTTTGCTGCCATATAACTGTCTAAATTGAACTCCATTAAGGCAAAAGAAACTGATGATGTAATAACCATAAAAGCTTTATATCATTTGTTTGAACCTTTTAGGCTAGTTACTAAATCAAGTATAGGTGATTTAAATCATGTAATGGAAGCTTTTAAACAACTAAATGCATTTAAAACCAGTGGTATTACTTGTTATTCTGGATTTGCTTCTTTGTAACAAAGAGCTTCATGACATTGTTGAGCAGCAAAGCCATAGTGGTAACGATAACAGATTAGATGTAGTAACGGCACTCTTGACATTGAACTTACCGCAAATTCTGTGAAAAGTCCCTTCAATGTCTTCGGTTGCGATGTCAAACTCTGTCAGTGAGAGATTTTTTCTCTACTTAGTTGTGACAGACAACAGAACAAGTATGAAAAGCAAAAATATCACAACTTGTTGTATGCTGCAGTTTGGTGATGTCTAGTATATGATATTTGATTTTATTCATGTTACTTACTATCTGTTGATTTAAAAAAAAAAAAATGGAAAAGGGGGGTTTTAAAAGTTGTGCTACTCTAGTTACCTGATACTTCTGATTTCAGCCATGTCATTACTTATTAATTCATCCCGAAAATTTGCGCCAAATTAATGCGAATTTATGGTAAAAAAACACAAAACACCACAAAATAAAATTATTAATCCGAATTTTATAAATAATTATCACCAAACAATCTTGCCTCTGCCTCTAACATATTAAATAACATGGAACAAGTACGAGGGTGGGTAAAAAAGTAATGCCTCCTATTTTTTTTCTCTTTTAATTGCCAAGAAAATTGAATCCAATTTACATAGCTTGAAAACTACAACATTGACGATTAATTTGTCACTATTCAATATAATCTCCGTCCTTTTCCACAGTTTTGGTTCACCTTTCAACTAGGGCATGTATTCCAGTGTGGTAAAACACACGGTCTTGCTTCCTAAGCCATTGACACACGGACGTTTTCACAGCCTCCTCATCTTCAAAATGAATCCCACGATGAGCTTCCTTTAGTGGCCCTAACAGATGGAAGTCTGATGGTGCCAGGTCAGGGCTGTATGAGGGGTGAGGTAAGACTTGCCATCCCAATTTCTTAATTTCTGCAGTGGTGTAACGGCTGGTGTGTGCAAAAGAAAAACATCGGTCATAGTTTTTGTTGGGCGAACTTGGCGAAGGCGTGCTTTCAGCTTTTTGAGAGTTCTGACGTATTGGACATAATATATTGTGCATCCCTGCTCCAAAAAATCAATCATAAGCACACCCTCTGCAAACCAAAGCACTGTCGCTATAACTTTCCTTGCCGACCGCTGAGTTTTGAATTTTTCTTCTTTTTTTTTTCGGTGACGTTGTGTAATGCCATTCCATTGACTGCCTCTTTGATTCAGATTTTCTATTACCACGAAATATAAATTTAATGGAACTGATTTTTATTTTATGTTTCAACTTCGGAAGCTTTTGTCTTTAAAAAACAGTTTCCCCATTAAACATGTGATAATTACAATTACAATTTAGAATTTATGGTTGTATTTCACATTTGTGCTTACAAATTTCGACAGAACTTCGTTGAATGTGAAGATTTAAGGATATTCAGAGGAACGGATAAGCAAACATCGGAGCTTAGCACCGTATGTAGGTCATTCACTCCATTTGTGACTTAGTGTCCTGGGAGTTTCGCGAACGAGGAATACTAAACATATATTTGCTCATTTAGTACCTCAAGGTACACCTGGAGCTCTAATACCTTTTATAGTATGTATTGAAACTATTAGAAATATTATTCGTCCTGGTACTTTAGCAATTCGATTAGCTGCTAATATAATTGAGACCAGCCACTGTCCAAACATAAGCGAAAATCTCTACAAAGCGCCAAACTCAACGCACCAACGTCGTCGCCTGGTCTTAAAACCCTGAAACAGAATGAAGATGAAATTGATAAAAGAACATTTTGGCCATGAAATTCATAGCAGAAAGGGAATGACCTCAGCATTTGCCTAAGAGCCTGGAAAGCCAAAAAATGCCCAAATCATATTATACGCAATTAAATTCATATAGAGTCAAATGGAAGGAAACTTAAAAGAAAAAATGGAGAAAAGGTGATTATGAGCATGGTTGAGAAGAAAATGGAAAAGGTACACACAAAGAAAAAAATATGCATGAAAAATGCCTCTTTTGGTAACTAGAAACAAAACTTCAAGCTGTGGTATCTTTTCGAAGAGCTAAAATTTACCCTAAGAAATAAGGCGCGTACCGAAAAATCCTAACCCTGTAATAAATGTCAAACATGTTTTGCATGCAATGTTTTTTTCTTTAATTATCTATTGCCATACATATTGGTGTAAATACTGTATTACATCGATACCTAAATGTTCACTACTACAAAGTTTATGGATATTAATCAAATACATGCAAACAATTCATTACGACAGAAGTGCCTTGTGGGTCAAACTCGACCTGCTATTGTATTAATGATATATTGTTAATTTTTTATTAATGGCCTGTAAAGCAACACCGCTGATCGGTCAAGAGGTAAATTAAAAAAAAAAAAAAAAAAACAGAAAGGGTAAGCGAAAACCACAGAGAAAGCCTTATCCAGATAACTCACCCTGAGCGAGATTGCAACTCTGGATCTGTTTAATGTGAGGCAGCCACCCTATACCCAATTACATACAGACAGCCATGCTCATATTGTATAATTTACTCGCGATTTAATAGTATGTTGATATATCAATAAATACTTTTAAAGGAACTATGTTATAATTGTGAAAAGGTAATTTTATTAATTGTATCTGGTGTTTCAGAGTATAGTAAAATGGTTTATTTATTGCTTCTCTTCTCGAATTTGAAAGATTTAATTTAAAATATTAATTGTTGTATGATAAAAATTTGAACTACTAAGGAAGTTAAATCAAGTTTTAACTTTTTTACTGAGCTTTGCCGATTTGTTTTCCTAGTTCATATTCTTTGAAATCCAATTTCATGCAGTCACCTACCTCATATTCACGTTTCTACCAACTACCTCCTCTTTTTTATTCTTTTTATTTACTCTTCCGCAGTAAAACATATTCTAAGCAACTTCTTGCAGAATGAACAGAAATACATAGAGTAATCCCTTAATGTATATATGTTCATATATATCATTAATGCCCGATTTCACCAACAAATGTTAAGACTTAACACGAGTTTAGCAATACTTAAAACAAAAATTGCATTTCACCAACAAGTGTTAGCGTAACACTCGTGTTAAATCTCATGTTAAACTAACAAGCCGAATTTCTGTTGTTAAGTCCTTAACAATTGTAAATAGTCAAGATGGTGAGCATGAATTCAACTGCTGATGTCGATTTGCTATATTTAAGACCGTATAAATGACATTCATAATAGAGTACGGTCTATGAGGAGAAATGATTTTGAGGAATTATCCGAAGAAAATTGTTTTATGGAGGTATAGACTGTCGAAACATATTGCTATGAAGGTTACTGCGGAAGTACAAGAGAGGTTAGAACATGCATCGAAAGGAATATGGCGATGTCGCTTTTGCTTCAAGTATCAATAACTTTGCGATTTTATAATTCACTGAATTATGTGGATAATACATTGTCCACCTCCCGTCTTGAAACGTTTAAGTCACTTGCCCTTCTTCGCTCCTCGTTTTAAATTTACGTAATAATGAGTTAGAACATGCATCGAAAGGAATATACCGATCTCGCCTTTGCTTCAAGTATTAATAACTTTGCGATTTTATAATTCACTGAATTATGTGGATAATACATTGTTCACCTCCCGTCTTGAAACGTTTAAGGCACTTGTTCTTCGCACCTCGTTTTAAATTTACGTAATACTGACAAGTTGTTTGGTGCATGTAGTAGTGACACATACATTTGAATTAAATTCGTTTCCAATACTTTCCCCGTGACATCTTTCTCTTTTACATTTACTGCATCTGTCCTCTTATTTTCCACGATATCCTTACACTTCGTCACCATTTCAATTAACAATTCTTTCTCCGTCGATGAGAAATTTGTCTCACGGCTTTGTTTATGATTTTGTTCATCCGCCATTTGTGCAGACTGAAATGAAAACAAAAGCGCATCGCAGTTTCAGAAAATAGTACGACTCATTCATAGCCTTCTATAGCTGTGATATTTACAAGTTTCTTGGCGTTAACACTGGTTTGTTAACATTTTCAGAAAAAGGTTGGTGAAATGCAAGAAATTTAACATTAGTTTTAGTGCCGTGACATTTGTTACGTTACATTTGTTAACGTCGATTTTAACATCTGTTGGTGAAATCGGGCATAAGTAACTTAACTTAGCGAGTCTGTCCTGCAAAAATCTATTTTTAAACTTAGTGAACTTTGTAAGCAATATAATATGAAAATTTATTTTATAAAATCAAAGGTATTCATTGGGAAAGAGCCAATTAGAACAAAAATAGTTATAAATAGCCGTTGCGTTGAACAGGTAAGCCATTTTAACTACTTGGGAACTGATGCTAGTTATGATAAGGAATATTATGTCTACAATAAAATATGCAAATTTCAAAGAGTGTGTGGAACAATAAATAGAACATTTAGAAACAAAATACGTAAAGAAACAAAATTAAAGTTCTACAAAGTTATGGCTGTATCTATACTGACATACAGAAGTGAGACTTGGACGTTAAGTAAAAAGCAACAGAATAAAATACAGGCTTCAGAAATGAAATTCTTGAGAAGTGTGAAAGGATGCACGAAGAGGGACTTAATAAGAAATGAAAATATAAGAGAAGAGTTGGACATTTTTAGTATGAATGATAGGTTAAAAGATCTCAAACAAAAATGGAAGGAACATGTTGAAAGAATGCCAGATAGTAGACTTACAAAACAAATATTACAGTATCATCCTAAAGGTAGGAGATCGGTGGGCAGACCCAGGAAACGATGGCTGGAGGACTTCGAAGGCGGAACAGGCACTTTATTGCCTATGCCATGAAGTGACGAAGAAGAAGTAACTTAACTTAAATAAACGATATTTTAATAAACAGATAAATAGACGGACTAGTAATGAGTCGAGTGCGTTACTTTACCGATACAACTCCTACCACTGTTTAATAAAAACTGTAGGAATCGTTGAGAAAATTAAACATTTCGAATACTGCTCCATGTAACAGATACTTTGGGTTGAGAAGATCTTCTTGAAAATCTTTGCGTTGAAATTTTTGGAAGAAGCTGAACTTTAACAATTGATAAATACCAAGTTTGGTATTTATCAGAGTGTTCCTTTTTTAGTTATTTCACAAAAGACACAAACGCGTGGGGACCATTTTCTAGGATCCCCTTCTCTACATTCTGGAGGCTCAGAACATATACAATATCGATAGATAAAATGTCGATGAATACTATCTCTCTAATGATTAAGTGTTATGTAAATTAATTAAAATAATGCCCTATTTTTATGCTTATCCGACAATGATTAAGAGATCGTCATAGATTCATAAAATCAATTCTGAGATACTCTGAGTAAGGCAATGAAATGAAGCTTTGAGTAAGAAAAGGTTTGAATTACTGGACCTAGTAAATCCAGAAGCTAATGTTTCTAAAATTAATTTAGTTAATAAGCTGCAGTCTCATTAGAGGTACAGGCCTATTTAATTAAAACTGTAAAGTGAGGAGATAATATAATAAACCTTTATGTCTCAGTGTTAAGGGCACAGAACCCGGCTCTTCCTTTATGATAAATCAAGTCAATACAATTTCAAGGCAATTAAGTCACAGTATCTGAAATCTTGCATTGAACAATCCCGTAAATCCTTAAACATGGTAGAGAGTCCCCAGAACTTACAAGTGGGTGCCAAGGGTCAGACGTCGAGGAGTATAGGAACTCTGGATCCAAGAGAATATTCAATTCCAAAACTGTGTGCGGATGAGGGTGAGTGGATTAAACGAAAGATAATTATGGAAAACCTGATGGAATGAATGGCTGGGGAAGCCGGAAAACCCAAAAAGTTAATTTGTTAGACATAGATAAATGGCTTTTCGCTTCCATCCATCGATGTGACAAAGAAAGACGGTATCATCTCGGTTTATCCGCATGTCCGACGAATTTTTAAGAGCACTTCACCTAATCTCTGTTTCATATAACCTTGCCCGGCTGAAATGTATCACTCCGCGTTCAACAACCCTCCCCCTCGCCCTAATTGGCTAATGCTTTCGCGTCATACGCCATAGGCGGTGCCTTCCCGTCTCATTTCGTAATAATTGCCGGGAAGATAAATAAAATCATACAAAAATCATACAAATAAGGATATGAAGGCATGCAAAAATACAAGTTTATGATGAACTGAGCAAATTGAAACAGAATGGCTGAGCAATGAAACTGAAAGAGTAGAATAGAAAGGAGTCTTCCAGCGCAGACCCAAAAGAGCAATATGGCGGCCATGCGTAATTTATGTTTTCAGGATATTTTATCAGTGTTTATTTTAGTCACTCCTCTTAATTTGCTGTAGATTATGAACCTGTGTCTTGCGTTATGATCTGAGGCTCTAGGGTTAAGAGTTGCAGGTTTTCATAGGTTGAAAGCTGTAGGATTTAGAGGTTAGGTCTCAGGGTATGATCTGAGGTTCTAGGGTTAAGAGTTGCACGTAAGGATGTTGGTCTGGGAGGTTATTAGCTGTAGGATTTACATGATAGGTCTCCAAGTATGATGTGTAGGTTCTAGGGTTAAGTGTTGCAGGTTTTCATAGGCAAGGATGTTGGTCTGGGAGGTTAATAGCTGTAGAATTTAGAGGTTAGGTATTGAGGTATGATCTGGAGCTCTAGGGTTAAGAGTTGCAGGTTTTCACGGGCAAGTCTGTTGGTCTGGGAGGTTAATAGCTGTAGATTTAGTGGTTAGGTCTTGAGGTATGATCTGAGGCTCTAGGGTTCAGAGTTGCATTTCTTCACAGGAGAAATCTGTTGGTCTGGGAGATATAAAGCAAAAGGATTTAGAGGTTAGGTCTCGAGGTATGATCTGGAGAGGGCCATAGGGTTAAGAGTTGTAGGTTTTTTTTCAGAGCTAAAGGCTGCTGGTCGGAGAGATTAATAGCTGTAGGATATAAAGGTTAGATCTCGAGGTATGATGTGGGGCCCAAGGATTAAGAGTTGCAGGGTGCATAGCTTAATTTTGTTGGTCAGCAGAATAAAGGTTGTACGGTCTTATGGCTATCTTGTATGGGTTGAGGTATTGTCTTGTGATGTTGAAGTTCTGGTTGCTAGTCCAGGACTAAAAGATTGTTAATCTTGAGACAAGTCCTACACGTATGCTTTCCTATTTCATCCTATTATAAACTAACCTAACCTAATATACTCCTTTGTTTGTACCTTTCATCATTCTTTACCCTAACCTAGCTGTGTTTTGCTAATGGCATCCTTTGTTGCATCTGTTAACCTAACTGTTCTCTTTCCTTAAGTTCCTTTATTCTACCACTTTAACCTAACCTAATATACTCCTTTGTTTGTACCTTTCATCATTCTTTACCCTAACCTAGCTGTGTTTTGCTAATGGCATCCTTTGTTGCATCTGTTAACCTAACTGTTCTCTTTCCTTAAGTTCCTCTATTCTACCACTTTAATATACTCCATTGTTTTTACCTTCTTTCATCATTCTCTAACCTAGTTGTTTCTGCTATTGGCATGCGTTCTCTTTTCTTAAGCTGCTCTATTCTTCCTTCCTTAACCTATCCTAAGCATGTTTCTTTTCTCCTCTATCTAACCCATATCTTTTAAGCTCAACAAATTGTATGTCTGGTGTAAAATTCTTGGGGCATGTCAATGTTAGAGCTGCTACTGCAAGAGGTATATATGATGAATAGAAATCTTTATGCGGTAAATTTAACCCTTTGTGTATCTGCTTCTGTTCTAAAGATTGAGTTTTTTTATGCAAAGGATTCTTGTTTTTCGTACCTTCTCTATGCTTTCAGGCACTCTATTCCACCTTGTTATGTTTTGAGGTCTTGGGCTTATATCTTAGTCTTCGTGATTAAGTCTTTTCATCTGAAAGGCTATGTATATTGGTTAAGTTGCTCATCTCTTTTGGTCACACGGTTAGATCTTGTGGTAAGATCTTAGGGCCTGGGGGGTTAAAGGATGTAGGTCTCATAGCTTAAGCTCGCAGGTCTGAAGGTTAAGGGTTGTAGGTTTGGAGGTTAAGTCGTATGGATTCGTGGTTAGATCTCTCGGTCTAAGGTTTAAGACTGTAGGATCTAGAGGTTACGTATTCAGGTATGATCTGAGGGCTCTAGAGTTAAGAGTTTTAAGCTTCATAGCTAAAGGATGCTGGTCAGGAGGTTAAAACCTGTAGGATTTAGAGGTTAGGTCTCGAGGTATGAGTTGGGCGCTCTAGGGTTAAGAGCCATAGGTTTCATAGCTACAAGGTTGACAGCTAGAGATATCTTCGCTACTGTTAGAGGTATATTTGCAATGGTCTAGGCGTGCAATTTTCATACTTTTTTCATGCAGTTTGATGTCTTCATACTCTTGTATCCTTTTCAAGCTTTTCCCTCTGCATCTTGCAATATTTCGTAATGCTAAGCCAATGTTCTAATGCTATTTTCAAGCTTTTTTCAGATGTTCTGAGGTTTATGTGCGTTTCAGGGATTCTTTTAGACCAAGTTTAGCTACTTAAATCATTTTATACTAATTCAACTATTTTCAAGGATATTTCAGATTATGAGGTAGTAGGTCTTTTTTTTATTTTCAAATTACATATTTAACATTCATTAAAGTGTGCTCAGTTAGCTTATGTGGTGAGGTAGACGCCCCTCGTCTTTTTCTCTGGACTTGGGACCAGCGTCAGAATTTGTTTTCTGAACGGTAGACTTAACGCCTTCCTCACTCTTGTTATTCAGCTGTTTTCATTATTAGATGTCAGCTACGTTCCAGTTTTTGTTGTTTCTCGGAATGAAATTGTTTTTTTCTGCTCTAGGGTTCCTTCTTTCATTCGCCGTTCAAAAGATGGTAATGTCCATGGGCATATGTGGATACTCCATCATCTGCAATTACTCTCTTGTCATCATGTGGAGATAGGGATATTTTGTTCACTTCCACTGACATAACATTATGTTGACGGGACATAATTAGGTTCATTGGCGTTCTTATGATTTCTCTACTTTTAAGACAGTCCACATAGCTCTCAAAGGTGATGTATTGTTTAATGGCGCTATGCTTTATACCTTTTATCTTCTTGATAACACCTCCATCGATGTCGAGAGCATACATCTTTGGTCTCAGTCCAACAAAACGATGAATGATTTTTCCATTTGCTTCATCTTTAAATTTTCCCAACACTTTCTTGTTTGTTGTAGAATGGCATATGTGATTGCTAGGATAATCAGCAGTATCCAGATGTTCCAGAAAACGTATCTTATCCTGGTATATATCTCTTGTAGTCACACGATGGATGAAAGAGTCAGTATCCATGTACATGAGCTTCAGATTTTCAAGCCCGTAAAACGGCATTAGCACATCATAATGATACCGATACATCAAGGTCTTTGAGATATCCAGCACACACATCCCAATGTATATAGGCTTGTTGAAAACTATCTCCCGCGACGCCATGTGTACTGCAGCCAGATTAGGTCCATATATAGTTCTATCAATAAATGTAGGCTTAGCAACTAGTTTTTCCAATGACTTCCAGTCGGTGACAAGTCGTATATTCAGTCGGTTTCTGATGTTTTCCATTGTTTTTCCAAACATGGCATTGTTAAAAAGTTTGTAAAGATCCTTTTCGAAATCATTTCTTGATCCTTGTCGTAGTCGGTTATTGAATTCCACATACGGCTTTAACCAACATGACTGTTGAAATTGTAGCACCCGATGGATTTTAGTCAGTTGTAACCCATGACTAAGGGCCTGCTTCAAGGTCATGTAATGTACCACATACTTAGTTCGTGATCCAAGGTGAGGAATTAGTTTCTCTACAGGAGAACCCGCAGGCTTGATACACTCAGGCAGGAACGGCAAATCATTATGCAGGTCATGGAGTTCTGCAGGATATTGAAGGTCCACTTCTAAAATGTATCCGAGTGGGTCATCTTCTCGTAGTATTTCTAGCTTGATATCTTCAGGAGAAACCCACTTAAAACCCCCGTAAGGAAGGGCGTGGCACATTTCCCAACCATATTGGTTATTCGCGTCCTCGTACGTAATATATTGTGAAGGCTTACTTGAGTCATACTCCTTCATGTAGTGGTTGTTCGCCTCTGCATACCGATGAGAAACTTGACATAATCCTCCTCTTATTCCTGCTTCAACCATGAGTAGCTGATCGTAATCCTGTAGTAATTCCAGTTCAATTCCTGTGTACAGCAGCATGGCATCCCATGTAAGTCCAGGTGATGTAAAATAATGTGCAGGATCAATTTTATGGGTTTTCAGGGTCTGCTCTCTGAATGTCTCAAACACATCTGTTAGTAGGAGGACATCCGAAGTTAAGTAGAGATCACTGTAGTCACCTAGCGTCCCAATGTTGAAGTGACTCCATATGGTTTTTGCATGCTCATACTCTGCATCACTAATTTCTTCTTTGTTTAATTTATTGTAGAATGCCTCCCTCGGAGGAAGTTGTGTTTCACTCAAAACATCCCATGATGTAACGTAATCGTAGGGGAATACTCCCTTACGGCTCATTAATTTGATCTTCTCTGCTCCAAAGTATTTCAGGGTTTCAGGATATGATGTTAGATTTTTTGCTAGTTTATCCAAGCTGGTGCTAAGGAAACGGTAGGTATCTACAAAGCGGAGTTTAATGTCACCAACATACTTGGAAAATGATATGTAACTCTCCTCGGAGCTAGGAATGACTTCTACTCTCTCGCTAGTGAAACCCAACTCTTTAACAATGAAATGAGAGTCATATCCACTCAGGTTATGCATGAAGACAGGAATATAATTGGACGTTTTACAGGTGAGATTGCACTGATTATGTAGACTTCCTCGGTATTCTCCGGTTATATGGTCATGGTCCCGTACTTTCCAGTTCTCTCCGGTAAATTCTTTACCACATAAGTAACATTCTCTAGAGCATTCGAAAGACTTTTGCTGCTCATCTGTTAGTGTTAATGGAGCATAAGTTTTGTACACATTATTAATCTTCTTTGCAAGAGAAGTTACATACTCCATAAACTTCGCCGCTGCATCATAACCACGATATACGTAGGGTTCAGTAGGAAGATCGGTCTGCAGGCCTTCAATCGAGGTCGAGGGTTTGACATATACACAGAAACTCATAGGGATATGATTCTGATATGGAGCTGTATAAGATGTTTCGGGATTAGAAGAACAGCTGCGGTAAGGGGTAAGAATGCTTTCAAAGTCGGCATAGATAACATAAGGCAATTTCAGCATCCTTTCAATGTTCTTGAATCTGACGATAGAGTTCTCCGTTGTAGGCATAACAATCCTGGCAACTCCGTGCTGATTGCATATTTTCCTATGATCATTCAACTTCGCAACTCCTTCATATCGATCATCAAAGTGCGTAAAACAACGTTTGCAGGTGTAGATCTTTCCCTTACGTGTAGTTTTCTGTTGATGAATAAGTTTCTCAAAATGCTTTATATAGACGTAATGATGGCGTCCAGCTGCATCACTTAATAGAAGCAGGTCACGATGGTCGGACAGCTCTTCATCGATAACCTTCATAGGAAACACTTGATCTTTCTCATCCAGTCCGAAAACATTTATAGAGATGTTATTTCTTCGTTCAAATTTCGGGATATCAGTCAGGCTCGTAGGAAACGAGACGCAGGAAAAGTCATATCTTTCTTGAAAATCCTTATACTTGCTAACACGTTGAGGATCCTTTTGAATGAACTGGGCGAGAACAGCATACATAAAACATTTTTCATCTTCATAATTCTGTGGATTTATGCAGGCTCCTTTAGCTCCAACAGAGGTCGGTAGAGGGATGTAACTGCTTCCTCTTAGTCCATTATTCTTGTTGATTCTAACTCGAACCCCGTCAACAGCTAATAAAGCCCAGTTGCTTCCTTTAAGTTGACTTTCCTCCATTTCAGTACAAAGTTTCTTGAATTTCCTTTCCAAGATGGCGTCCAAGTCACTTTCCAAAAATATTGCTTGATTTGGTGTTTTAAAGGCTTTATCAGTAGTATCACCAACGGTATTCACAAACTGACTGTCAGCCACGAGGTTAATTTTCACACTTTTATGGGTCCTTAGTTGCTTCTGAACGGCTTGAATTATCCGCTGTTTTAATTCTTGGAGATGTGTCTTTAGATCCTGGCATGTAGAGCACTGCTTTTAGTGCAACAACCAGCTAACCACCACCGTTTCTATCTATCACGCCTGAGGGCAGGTAGGTAAATTGTCCCAATCCTGGGTTCGACTCTCGCGCAAGTGAGCACTCTTAATACCGTTATAACTCTGAAACTAATTATGTGATCGGGTTCTAACAAACTTTATAAATTTTATATAGTTAAGTGGTATCTGCTGGGTTAATACCGTATACCTGGAATCCTCGGTTCCAGTCCTAAATCGTTTAATTTAAATATCTCTGTGACCGATAGACCTAGAGCACTGAAATAAACTTTAACTTCATTGTTAATCATATGCTGACAATGTATAGTTCGAGGGTCCCTGGTTCGATTCCTGGATCAGTTAATCTGAATATCTCTGTAACCAATGTGTCTAGAGTGGTGAAATTAACTTTATGTGGCGAAACTTTTCGCAGTTAATCACATCCTATTATGTTTTAGCGGAGAAGATCCTTGGTTCGATTCCCGGCGTTCATCAAATTCCGTAATTGTGATCTATTTTGCGAGCTATTACACTTAGAATAGCGGCGTAAACCGTAGGTATTTTCATATACGTATGCTGTGAATGTTTTATGGCTCCGTATCCTAGTGATCCCTGGTTCGATTACCGGTTCAGTCGAAACAAATTGAATCTTAAATAACTCTTGAACTAATAATGGTAACGCAATGAAATAGCGTGTTCATTCATACCTTAGGGCTGATTTGCTGTTGAACTGGTGATTTATACTTTACGATCATGGTTCGAATCTCAGCAGGATAATTTAAATAACTCTGAATATCAATGTTTTAGGTGTGTTGACAAGCTCAACCCATAAGATCATATATCATGACCTGTCCCATGACCAAAAGGGATGAGGACCTCAAGCAATATACATAGACTTTCAGATCAAAAGACTTAATCACAAAGTTTAAGATATAAGCAAAAGACTCAACATAACAAGATGGATGAAATAATTGAACTTAAGAAAAGAGAAATGATGTCCATAGCAAAAACTTAACTAGGTTAAAGATGGATCTAAAGGAATCAAGAACACGTGGTTGAGGATGAAGTGAAGGAGCCTAAGGACGCCCCCTAGATGAGTTAAACGGTGTAATAGATGAACTTGAGAAAAATAGAACTGCTAGGTTAAGAGATGTGTGAAAAGAATCAAGAACAAGTGGTTGAAGATGACGGAGAGGTGTCTACGGGTGGCAATGGGAGCTCCTAATGTAACTTTAAAACTAAATGGCGTAGCTTAGTCGTGTTTATACTCGTTTGAATTGTCTAAATTTTATCTTCAAATCTAGTTAGTTATTTGCTTCTTCAATTTTAATTTGTCTAATTTTTTATCTCATGTGAATTGAATAGTAGTTAAAGAATAATCGAAAACTGGAAAATTAATAGTTTTCTTTTAGGTTTTCTCCAATAGTAGAACCATCTTCGAACCCCTGTGGTAGCAAGATAATAGTTTTCTTTTAGGTTTTCTCCGATAGAAGCGCCACCTTCGAACCCCGGTGTTGGTGGGAATGATGAAGTTTTCTTTTAGGTCGGCACTAATTGTATAAATGGAGCTTGATTGAGCTTAGGTTGTAATTACGCTAGTGTGTTTATAGCTTAGCGGATCAGCTCCTGCAGTGACATTCATCTTCAGTAGCGTTGATAAGTTATCAAGGTGAAGAAGAGAAGTGAAAAGGTATATCAAACACTTACTGAGCGACATATTCCCCGATAATTAGCCTGCACATAACAAAAACTGGAATATTAAAGCGATGGAAGCTCTGTTAGACGCTGCTATACAAGAATTTAAGTGTGGTAAATGTGATAAGAGTTTCCTGAAAAACTACAATAAAAAGAGACACGAGCTGGTATGTGGGCAGTATTACGAATGTAAACATTGTGATGGCGTTTATGGTACTGAACGTCGTAGAGATGAGCACCAAGAACGATGCGAGAGAATAAGTGCTGCTAAGAAACTCAAGATCGAGCCTACCAAACATAAATTGCTGTTAATGGTTCCTGATGAAGACGATGTCGTAGAATATGAAACAGCTTTCCAGGATCGACTGAAATCATATTTCATCCAGTGCTCTACATGCCAGGATCTAAAGACATATCTCCAAGAATTAAAACAACGGATAATTCAAGCCGTTCAGAAGCAACTAAGGACCCATAAAAGTGTGAAAATTAACCTCGTGGCTGAATGTCAGTTTGTGAATACCGTTGGTGATACTACTGATAAAGCCTTTAAAACACCAAATCAAGCAATATTTTTAGAAAGTGACTTGGACGCCATCTTGGAAAGGAAATTCAAGAAACTTTGTACTGAAATGGAGGAAAGTCAACTTAAAGGAAGCAACTGGGCTTTATTAGCTGTTGACGGGGTTCGAGTTAGAATCAACAAGAATAATGGACTAAGAGGAAGCAGTTACATCCCTCTACCGACCTCTGTTGGAGCTAAAGGAGCCTGCATAAATCCACAGAATTATGAAGATGAAAAATGTTTTATGTATGCTGTTCTCGCCCAGTTCATTCAAAAGGATCCTCAACGTGTTAGCAAGTATAAGGATTTTCAAGAAAGATATGACTTTTCCTGCGTCTCGTTTCCTACGAGCCTGACTGATATCCCGAAATTTGAACGAAGAAATAACATCTCTATAAATGTTTTCGGACTGGATGAGAAAGATCAAGTGTTTCCTATGAAGGTTATCGATGAAGAGCTGTCCGACCATCGTGACCTGCTTCTATTAAGTGATGCAGCTGGACGCCATCATTACGTCTATATAAAGCATTTTGAGAAACTTATTCATCAACAGAAAACTACACGTAAGGGAAAGATCTACACCTGCAAACGTTGTTTTACGCACTTTGATGATCGATATGAAGGAGTTGCGAAGTTGAATGATCATAGGAAAATATGCAATCAGCACGGAGTTGCCAGGATTGTTATGCCTACAACGGAGAACTCTATCGTCAGATTCAAGAACATTGAAAGGATGCTGAAATTGCCTTATGTTATCTATGCCGACTTTGAAAGCATTCTTACCCCTTACCGCAGCTGTTCTTCTAATCCCGAAACATCTTATACAGCTCCATATCAGAATCATATCCCTATGAGTTTCTGTGTATATGTCAAACCCTCGACCTCGATTGAAGGCCTGCAGACCGATCTTCCTACTGAACCCTACGTATATCGTGGTTATGATGCAGCGGCGAAGTTTATGGAGTATGTAACTTCTCTTGCAAAGAAGATTAATAATGTGTACAAAACTTATGCTCCATTAACACTAACAGATGAGCAGCAAAAGTCTTTCGAATGCTCTAGAGAATGTTACTTATGTGGTAAAGAATTTACCGGAGAGAACTGGAAAGTACGGGACCATGACCATATAACCGGAGAATACCGAGGAAGTCTACATAATCAGTGCAATCTCACCTGTAAAACGTCCAATTATATTCCTGTCTTCATGCATAACCTGAGTGGATATGACTCTCATTTCATTGTTAAAGAGTTGGGTTTCACTAGCGAGAGAGTAGAAGTCATTCCTAGCTCCGAGGAGAGTTACATATCATTTTCCAAGTATGTTGGTGACATTAAACTCCGCTTTGTAGATACCTACCGTTTCCTTAGCACCAGCTTGGATAAACTAGCAAAAAATCTAACATCATATCCTGAAACCCTGAAATACTTTGGAGCAGAGAAGATCAAATTAATGAGCCGTAAGGGAGTATTCCCCTACGATTACGTTACATCATGGGATGTTTTGAGTGAAACACAACTTCCTCCGAGGGAGGCATTCTACAATAAATTAAACAAAGAAGAAATTAGTGATGCAGAGTATGAGCATGCAAAAACCATATGGAGTCACTTCAACATTGGGACGCTAGGTGACTACAGTGATCTCTACTTAACTTCGGATGTCCTCCTACTAACAGATGTGTTTGAGACATTCAGAGAGCAGACCCTGAAAACCCATAAAATTGATCCTGCACATTATTTTACATCACCTGGACTTACATGGGATGCCATGCTGCTGTACACAGGAATTGAACTGGAATTACTACAGGATTACGATCAGCTACTCATGGTTGAAGCAGGAATAAGAGGAGGATTATGTCAAGTTTCTCATCGGTATGCAGAGGCGAACAACCACTACATGAAGGAGTATGACTCAAGTAAGCCTTCACAATATATTACGTACGAGGACGCGAATAACCAATATGGTTGGGCAATGTGCCACGCCCTTCCTTACGGGGGTTTTAAGTGGGTTTCTCCTGAAGATATCAAGCTAGAAATACTACGAGAAGATGACCCACTCGGATACATTTTAGAAGTGGACCTTCAATATCCTGCAGAACTCCATGACCTGCATAATGATTTGCCGTTCCTGCCTGAGTGTATCAAGCCTGCGGGTTCTCCTGTAGAGAAACTAATTCCTCACCTTGGATCACGAACTAAGTATGTGGTACATTACATGACCTTGAAGCAGGCCCTTAGTCATGGGTTACAACTGACTAAAATCCATCGGGTGCTACAATTTCAACAGTCATGTTGGTTAAAGCCGTATGTGGAATTCAATAACCGACTACGACAAGGATCAAGAAATGATTTCGAAAAGGATCTTTACAAACTTTTTAACAATGCCATGTTTGGAAAAACAATGGAAAACATCAGAAACCGACTGAATATACGACTTGTCACCGACTGGAAGTCATTGGAAAAACTAGTTGCTAAGCCTACATTTATTGATAGAACTATATATGGACCTAATCTGGCTGCAGTACACATGGCGTCGCGGGAGATAGTTTTCAACAAGCCTATATACATTGGGATGTGTGTGCTGGATATCTCAAAGACCTTGATGTATCGTTATCATTATGATGTGCTAATGCCGTATTACGGGCTTGAAAATCTGAAGCTCATGTACATGGATACTGACTCTTTCATCCATCGTGTGACTACAAGAGATATATACCAGGATAAGATACGTTTTCTGGAACATCTGGATACTGCTGATTATCCTAGCAATCACATATGCCATTCTACAACAAACAAGAAAGTGTTGGGAAAATTTAAAGATGAAGCAAATGGAAAAATCATTCATCGTTTTGTTGGACTGAGACCAAAGATGTATGCTCTCGACATCGATGGAGGTGTTATCAAGAAGATAAAAGGTATAAAGCATAGCGCCATTAAACAATACATCACCTTTGAGAGCTATGTGGACTGTCTTAAAAGTAGAGAAATCATAAGAACGCCAATGAACCTAATTATGTCCCGTCAACATAATGTTATGTCAGTGGAAGTGAACAAAATATCCCTATCTCCACATGATGACAAGAGAGTAATTGCAGATGATGGAGTATCCACATATGCCCATGGACATTACCATCTTTTGAACGGCGAATGAAAGAAGGAACCCTAGAGCAGAAAAAAACAATTTCATTCCGAGAAACAACAAAAACTGGAACGTAGCTGACATCTAATAATGAAAACAGCTGAATAACAAGAGTGAGGAAGGCGTTAAGTCTACCGTTCAGAAAACAAATTCTGACGCTGGTCCCAAGTCCAGAGAAAAAGACGAGGGGCGTCTACCTCACCACATAAGCTAACTGAGCACACTTTAATGAATGTTAAATATGTAATTTGAAAATAAAAAAAAGACCTACTACCTCATAATCTGAAATATCCTTGAAAATAGTTGAATTAGTATAAAATGATTTAAGTAGCTAAACTTGGTCTAAAAGAATCCCTGAAACGCACATAAACCTCAGAACATCTGAAAAAAGCTTGAAAATAGCATTAGAACATTGGCTTAGCATTACGAAATATTGCAAGATGCAGAGGGAAAAGCTTGAAAAGGATACAAGAGTATGAAGACATCAAACTGCATGAAAAAAGTATGAAAATTGCACGCCTAGACCATTGCAAATATACCTCTAACAGTAGCGAAGATATCTCTAGCTGTCAACCTTGTAGCTATGAAACCTATGGCTCTTAACCCTAGAGCGCCCAACTCATACCTCGAGACCTAACCTCTAAATCCTACAGGTTTTAACCTCCTGACCAGCATCCTTTAGCTATGAAGCTTAAAACTCTTAACTCTAGAGCCCTCAGATCATACCTGAATACGTAACCTCTAGATCCTACAGTCTTAAACCTTAGACCGAGAGATCTAACCACGAATCCATACGACTTAACCTCCAAACCTACAACCCTTAACCTTCAGACCTGCGAGCTTAAGCTATGAGACCTACATCCTTTAACCCCCCAGGCCCTAAGATCTTACCACAAGATCTAACCGTGTGACCAAAAGAGATGAGCAACTTAACCAATATACATAGCCTTTCAGATGAAAAGACTTAATCACGAAGACTAAGATATAAGCCCAAGACCTCAAAACATAACAAGGTGGAATAGAGTGCCTGAAAGCATAGAGAAGGTACGAAAAACAAGAATCCTTTGCATAAAAAACTCAATCTTTAGAACAGAAGCAGATACACAAAGGGTTAAATTTACTGCATAAAGATTTCTATTCATCATATATACCTCTTGCAGTAGCAGCTCTAACATTGACATGCCCCAAGAATTTTACACCAGACATACAATTTGTTGAGCTTAAAAGATATGGGTTAGATAGAGGAGAAAAGAAACATGCTTAGGATAGGTTAAGGAAGGAAGAATAGAGCAGCTTAAGAAAAGAGAACGCATGCCAATAGCAGAAACAACTAGGTTAGAGAATGATGAAAGAAGGTAAAAACAATGGAGTATATTAAAGTGGTAGAATAGAGGAACTTAAGGAAAGAGAACAGTTAGGTTAACAGATGCAACAAAGGATGCCATTAGCAAAACACAGCTAGGTTAGGGTAAAGAATGATGAAAGGTACAAACAAAGGAGTATATTAGGTTAGGTTAAAGTGGTAGAATAAAGGAACTCAAGGAAAGAGAACAGTTAGGTTAACAGATGCAACAAAGGATGCCATTAGCAAAACACAGCTAGGTTAGGGTAAAGAATGATGAAAGGTACAAACAAAGGAGTATATTAGGTTAGGTTAGTTTATAATAGGATGAAATAGGAAAGCATACGTGTAGGACTTGTCTCAAGATTAACAATCTTTTAGTCCTGGACTAGCAACCAGAACTTCAACATCACAAGACAATACCTCAACCCATACAAGATAGCCATAAGACCGTACAACCTTTATTCTGCTGACCAAAAAAATTAAGCTATGCACCCTGCAACTCTTAATCCTTGGGCCCCACATCATACCTCGAGATCTAACCTTTATATCCTACAGCTATTAATCTCTCCGACCAGCAGCCTTTAGCTCTGAAAAAAAAACCTACAACTCTTAACCCTATGGCCCTCTCCAGATCATACCTCGAGACCTAACCTCTAAATCCTTTTGCTTTATATCTCCCAGACCAACAGATTTCTCCTGTGAAGAAATGCAACTCTGAACCCTAGAGCCTCAGATCATACCTCAAGACCTAACCACTAAATCTACAGCTATTAACCTCCCAGACCAACAGACTTGCCCGTGAAAACCTGCAACTCTTAACCCTAGAGCTCCAGATCATACCTCAATACCTAACCTCTAAATTCTACAGCTATTAACCTCCCAGACCAACATCCTTGCCTATGAAAACCTGCAACACTTAACCCTAGAACCTACACATCATACTTGGAGACCTATCATGTAAATCCTACAGCTAATAACCTCCCAGACCAACATCCTTACCTGCAACTCTTAACCCTAGAACCTCAGATCATACCCTGAGACCTAACCTCTAAATCCTACAGCTTTCAACCTATGAAAACCTGCAACTCTTAACCCTAGAGCCTCAGATCATAACGCAAGACACAGGTTCATAATCTACAGCAAATTAAGAGGAGTGACTAAAATAAACACTGATAAAATATCCTGAAAACATAAATTACGCATGGCCGCCATATTGCTCTTTTGGGTCTGCGCTGGAAGACTCCTTTCTATTCTACTTGAAAGAGTTTATAATGAAAGGCCTTCGGCCTTTTCCACTGGAATTTTTTAAACCAGCACACATACCTTTCAAAAATGCTTGTCTTTCAGTCTTAAAAGTCGTGTCACACCATACTTTACTTTTCGTGTGTTCTTCGTGTATATTTAGCGATTTGTATCTCGGTGCAGTGTGGTTGTCAAATAGCGTCTTCGCCACACAGCAATATCACCTCTGATTTTAGCACATTTTTCTTGCCTCTTTTTTCATTCACAAATCCCAGCTGTATAAGCAATCTGCTGAAATTTGGTAAATCTGCATCCTCATTTACAGCAGACGAAATGTTACTTATGTTAGGGAGTTCGTTTCTAAAGAAAAACTACACACATGAAGACGCACAACACTTTTCACGTATTTTCTCCGAGCACGCACTTTTGTTTATTCCTGCTTTTGCCTGGAGTGGTAAGTTTTCCTGTTTCCTCAATTTCATGTCGCGATGTTCCTACGGATCTAACACTCACACCTGTAACTTCAGAGCCCAGCTGTTCGACTTCTCTCACTGACAAAGACGGATTCTTCTCTGTGAGTGCATTAAACACATGCAACACAATTCTTTTTTCGCCTGTTTGTAAATAATTATCCTTGCGATACTTAAGCGAAAAACTGGCGGTAGACTCTGCCATTATACATATAATACATGCGCAATAAACGATCAATAAAATAATTTAGATCCCGCACTTTCGAATGGCGATGCATGACTAATCCAGTTCAAAACAAGGTCAGTGATAAAAGTCTTATAAACAAATGTCACCACTACCGCTAAATCACATGCTATCCTGCCATGTGCTTGAGAGCAAAGGAACCTCCTCTTTACTTTGTTTAAGAATTAACATGCATTTCAGATAAATCAACTCTGTTGCGTAATATATGTAATTAAAACAGTTACGAAAATATAAATTTGATAATTCTCTTCCAACATATAATGATATATCACCATGTTAAATAACGAACTAATTTTTACCGCACGACAGTCATTACCACAACAGCAACCAATGAGAGGTGATTAGGTCACGTGACCGTTAAGAGATACTGGGCAAGCTTACGTGAAACAAGGTATAGATAAGCATTAATATTCTTAAAACAATACCTTTGTCGTACTGTAGCACATTCATCATGCTTTTGGTGTTATTCATAAACATAGTGTCGCGAGCATTGTTGTGACGGGCGCGGCCGCCGCGTGCGCAAAGAGACAAATAGTGTATGTAGCGCGGAGATAAAAGCTTGCCGAAACAGACAAGAAAGAGACAGATTACTGGAAGGTTCCTCTTTCTTCTGGTGCCGTCTTGATTGTTAGGGAGCATTACACTAATTTCCGGAACAATGAGTGGAGATGTAAAAGAAGCCGTGGCTAGCATCCCGCCCCTGATCCTGTATGGATGCGAGGTCTGGGGATCGGTGGCTCGTACCATCATCCGCAGACTGCAAGCCGTGCAGAACAGGGCTCTTAGGATGATCTACGATACCGAACGTATGTTTCCATCACACATCCTACACACCCATTCTGGCATACCTTACGTTGAGGACGTTGTGCGTGAACGCTCGCGCACATTGTACGCCAGAATTACATCCCATCCCAACCACCTAGTTAACATACTAGGGCAATATGACCACCGTGTACCCAGAAGGAGGAAGAGCTACCGCCTGTCCAAGGACGCCCTTGGGTGGTGAGGCCAGACTTTCATCCCTTCAGTACTACATTCTGTCCCGGGCTGGATTTGTCCTGTCGGCTGACCCCCGGCAGTCAGGTACCCCTGTGTGACCCAAATGCGAACCACAACCTAAATGGTCCCCAACTACTCGACCTATCGCTCCTGGCCCCGCCACACTGGATGGACTCTGCAACGCAGGCCGCTCCTATCGTGGCGGCTTAGGGCACTGGCCTCCTACCGGGAAGCTCATCCCGCCGCGAGGAGCACTAGCAGAGGTCGAATCAGGTCCATCAGTTAACAAGGACATCCAAGTTTTGGAGAAAAGACCAATCCTATAAGATCCCACGGGCAAATCCACTCTGCGGATAGGTACCGTGGCGCTCTGTCCATCATCCAGGATCACCCGGACGACTTATTCTCGCTCTTGGCTCTCTTTATCGGGACAGTCGTAATTGGACTCGATAATCGTGTGCGTGCAGCTGTGATTTGAAAGTGAACTCTTTTGTTTGTGATCGTGTGGCAGACGACCTTGAAGGTTGTATGTGTATGTACGACGACCTTGAAGGTTGTATGTAATTCGGCTGCTCAGGGCTGTACAAAAAGTGTCTTTCTACGGAAATAAAAGCCATTTTGAATTTCTGCAAACTGGACTTTTAATTTTATGAACCCACAAAACCACATTTTATGTTATATATCAAATCATTCGCATCTATCTCGGGTTTCAAAAAGGCTGGTTTTTAAAAGCGTGGCCCTCTAGTTAGTTAAAATAAAACATCGAATTTGTAACAAAAACTTTTCTTTTTTCAAAAACTACTGAACAAAATAGTGTTATAATTTTTGTTTGCAGCATATCTAAGAAGTAAACATTGAAAGCAGTGTGATACGTTATAATAAATAGGGTGTATAGTACGCTCATGTTTTGTTGTGAGCTGGATGTACGGTGTGGTGCGGGCAGAGGGGAAGAAGCGAGAGCTAACACTCTTTTGTTTCTGCAGTGTGGTCAACCTTGAAAAAAAAAACACAGTTAAGCAAAATAGCGTGTAAGTACGCGAAGATGTCACAAGTAACATTGCATCCTCTGAAAACATTCCTTAGTTTTGCCCACGCCAGCTCAATTGCATTCAGATCACAGTTATTCGGAGGAAGACGAGAGCCATAACATCCACAAATGTTCATACAAATATAAATCATTTTCAAGTAAATGCTGATGTACATTACCACCACACTCGTAACAAGGATAAACTGGCAATTCGAGCGCACCAAACGAGCCTTTATGAAGGAATCTTTAACCCCAAAGGGATAATGTTATATAATAAACTTCCAAATTCATTTAAACAAGCTGCATCATTAAAACGCTTTAAGAATAAGGTTAAGAAAATTTTGCATGCACACTGTTTTTATGCGGTTAATGAATGTTTAGAACTATAACCATATAAATGAGCACTGGGAGCACAGTACATTCACAAACCTGTAATATTCATACCATGACATTTCTTGTAGTAAATTAGTCTATGCAAATACCACATGAAACCATAGAAAAGCTGCTTAATGTGTATATTGTATGTAAACAATTCGACTTTATGTATATCCTGTATTTATATATTTTGACGTGTCTCATAACATGTATATGCTGCCAAGGACGAACTAAAATTCTAATTCTAACATACGATTGTTGTAAACTGGTTAGCTAATTAATCAAAACGAAATATGGCGGACATGATAAAGCTTAGCGTATTAGCTACTAGATGTCAGTGTATAGCACATTTCAAATTTCAAAGTGTCATCTATGTTGACGGAGTTAAATGAAACTTATCGAATGCGGACTTGGAACCCGATCGCTCTTATCGCGCGTATACTGTATAAATACTTTGAATACTCTACAAATACACTTTTCATTATTAAAATCAATATACCTTTAATAATCATATAAATTAATCAATGAATTTAAAGAAGATAAAAGTAGATTAAAACAGAAACCACACAGATGGCAGACTTAAGGTACTCAAGTATTTGGGGCATCAGAAGTCAATATGCCAATAAAATGTGGTTACTGTTGTAACGAAATAATCAAAGCAACAGGGTAGACGAAATGCTCGCTGCTTTCCGATAGAACCAGAATACACGTTTATCGGTTTGATACAAGCTACAGGTATTTACCCTCAATATGCAGCGTTTGGTGTTATTACTGCATACTAATCCGAGTGCTTTTTGCAATAAAATTATATTTTTAAAATAAATATTTCGTTACCTGCTATAAGTAATAAATTAGGTGATAGCTTTGGAAACATTTGAACAAACAGTTCAGTGATTTAGATTTTTATGTTATGGGATCGAAATTGGATATTGGCATTTTAGTTATATACAGTCCAAATATGAAATATAATTTCATCTTCCAAAATGTAATATTCAAATATTCACGTAACATCTGTAAAAGAAGCAACACCTGTACAGGGTGTTTCAACGGGAATACTTCTACGAAGTTTAGATTACCCAAAGTCTTATACTCAACAAAATGTTTTATTTATTTAAAAGCTTTTTTAGGCTTCCTTACTTTCACGCATTTATGATGAATTCTCTCAACAATTAATATCCCAACATAATAAAATGTAACGTTTTTATATTTTGGAGACCTAAAGCGTAAATATCCAAAGCTTTATCTTGGCAGGTGAAACGGTAAAGATTTTATTAATGATGTTCAAATTACGGGTAAGAATAGCGTTTTAAGCCTACAGTGTAACCAATGTGGCCAATATTTATCTGGCCCTGAAGCATAAGTATTCAAACTTCAGCCTAAATAGTTTAAATCTATATACCGAAGTTCTAAAACAATGTAGTCGCTTTCGGAAACCGTAGAGACACTTCTAATTTTTGCCTAAGGTGCAAATAATAGAAACGTTATGTGTTGCAGATTTGTACGTGAGCAGTTGAAAAAGTAAGTAGGAGATTTATTTGGAAGCTGCAAGATAGATCGTAATTTTTGTTTGGTCCAAAATTGTAGCAGTTCCTTTAAGGCCCGTTTGCATAAAAGATAATCTAAGTTCAAGCATATGAAAATGATCTTCAGTCAAGCTGAACTTAGAATTTTGGTTGTATAAACATTGATCTAAGTTCATGGCCTCTTGATCTAAGATCAAATCTAAGTGGCGAATTTTCTCCAGTTAACTTGATTGAACTTAGATCAGAAGAACTGCAGAATTTACGCAATAATTTCTGAGATGAAATAAGTAGTGCAGCTTTAAATAAATAGTAAATAAATCATTTTTGTGGTTACTTGCATAAATAATTAGCCTCTTTATTTCACAAATGTATGTTAAAGATGCATTGTTTGTGTTCATAACCTATACATTTTTATTATTTTCAGAATTCAGATTACTCTGATATCTCCGATGATTAGAATTTCCAATTTTAAAGGTCTTCTCGTGTTTTCCAACATAGAGGAAATCCCATCTCAGAACTAAATGACAGAAAATTTAAAATTAAATTTCGACTATCAAATCATGTAGTTGAAGAACTGGAGCATAGCCTACATGCACAGTTAAGAACACAAACCCTGAGGAATTATGTACTTAATCCAATATTTATGATCCTGCTCACAACTGAAAGCTTCCAAATGGTGAGTGGGGATATATTTAATAAAATAAAGGGACTTCGTTTAGAACAATATACAAAGTTACAAGGGAGATTGCAGCTTTAAGACCTCATTTCATCAGGATGCCTATGGAAAATGGTGAAATAAGAAGGGCTATGCAAGATTTAAAGTTAGCGGAACGCATCTTCTCTTTTACTTGAACTTCCATTTTTATATACACATATAATATTTTGTAACTTAAAACTTTACTTATCTTCCATTTCTTGTTTATATTTTCCAATTCACAGTATAGTAAACAGAGGAAAATGAAAAGGATGTAAAGTCTGTCTATCCAACGCAAGTGCAGGGCTGCCGCTTTCTTTGAGGAACCCTCATAATCGTTTTACAACATGGACCCTCCTCCTGACGGTCCTTTCTACAATGTTGCAACATTTTAACATCACCGTCTTGCACCTAATGAAACAGAACAACTGGAAGTTGGAAATTTGGCAACTGAGACTCCACGCGGAGTAGACATGCAACTGTCATTTTCAACGAATGGGGGCGGCTATTGGTCCCCAACGTCAGTGTTCCATTTCTGAAGTGTGGAGATAGATTTATGACGGTCATTAGTGGAGGGGAGGGTCCCGTCTTTTGAGGTCCCTTTGACTGGGAACTGCACACGCATTGGGTAAACAGACTTTACATTGGGCATATAATAGAAATAAAGTAAGCGAAATGCTTAACTTTTGATAAATACTGTTTCAATATGGAGTAAATTCTTATGCTGTTTATTTAAAATAACATTATTTCTAGGACAAATAACCATAAAGCGAAAGATTTATTTAGTTTTTGTTATGTCTAGATTGGCTACTCTGTGGACTTGAATTAGTCAGTCGAATAGTTCCGATAATTCTCGAATCCTTTCGATACAACACGAAAGTTGCAACATGTTTAGCGATGTTGCCGCATTTGTTTTTGTGATCTCAGATCAGTACTGAACGGCGTTCATCTGATCTAAGATCGGCATTTTACAACTCACGCGGGTTCGCAAACTTAGTTCAGTTTTGATCTTCGATTATAAATGAACTGCAGTTAGCAATTTTTATGCAACCGGGCCTAAAAGTATTTATTGATATATCAACATACTATTAAAATCCACTCCGCAGTAGTTTCGAGGAAGTACTTCCAGTTTCATTCCGAGGAAGTAGTTTTGGTCTTTGGTGGAGGTAGTTCCATTGGAAGTACTTCAGCTGTTTTACTCCGAAGTACTAGAAACGGTTTCACTGTACCATGCCGGAGTAGCTCCCGTGTTTTACTGCAGAGTGCCGCCGAATTCGCTTGTTCTATAAACAGAAGATACTGCAGTAGCACATCCATTCGTCGTAAACCGAACGCTACCCAACGGGATGCAAACCTAAGTGTTAACATTTGTCTGCTGTCCCATAATTAAGTTTTGTTTTTAATGGCTGACAATTCTATGATGCTATTGTTATGTTTCACGTAATACACTACAAAATAATATTGTCATCATATGCAATGTACGATAACTTATAATTCCATTTATTATAAAGTGAATAAATATAGCTAACGGAGGGCACCAAGTAATTAAAAGGGAGACTTATTGTTGCTTAGAAAAATACTGTTTTATTGCGTGTTAAAGATTGAGGTTATGAATGGGTAGAAGTAAGTTGTTTTATATTAATTGTGGTTTCAATAACTATAAAGCATTATTCTGGGAAATGAGCGTAGATATAGTCGCGGCGACGGGCGTAAAAGGTTCAGCGCAAATAGATAAAAGACGTATAGCGTTTCACGGAGATAAAGAGCTTGCATATATGCTGGTAGCTGAAATTCTTACACTCTGTAATGTACACTGAAATCACGTTTAATTACAGCGAAACCTTGATTTAAAATGGGGAGAGCAGATTTGCGGTTGATATTCCACTTTCTCGCTAAATTACAATATTTGCTGAATAGTAAAATAATTCTAAATCAGAAGAAAAGGAGTTTAAATGCTAATCGTAGTTTATTGATAAACTTCTACAGCAATTTCGGAGACCCCGAAATTCCACCCCCCCCCCCCCCCCCCATATAACGCGGAGTATTGTGCGTATATTCAGGGCTTCAGGCCTGCAGAAGCTGTGGAAAGTGTTAGGCGAGTGAGGCAGAAAGCGAAGTTCCACTTTCTCCTAGGGAAAAAGAAAAAGAAGGAAAAGAAACGAAAAGAAAGAAGAAAAAAAGGCAATACTCCCGCTTCACCATAGGGTGGCTCGGTAGAAATCATTAGATGATGCAATCGGTATGGTACGCATGCGCAGTATCTAACCTCGAACGGAAATAACATCAGGCCATACGAAGAGACGTGGCGTCACCGCCCTCACTTCTTTTGTTCTACCGAACAGCAGTATCTAGACTTAGAACAAGTGAGGAAGCACAGTGCCACTTTTCTCATGAATTCGATTGTACATTGCCGTGCTGTTTAACGCCGCGTACAGTTAGCGGAAATTCGGCTCCTCAGGCGAAATGCTAATGAATGAAATCGAGGTCAGTGGCGTATTCACAACTTAGTTGCGATTACTTGGACACTTCGCTGTATTTACAGTCTTCTCTGTCTCTTTTTATTCTTCAAATGGCCTGCTTTCCATACTTGCGCCTTGTATATTCATAATTTACAGATCAATTTTAGTAATATGTACCATATTTTATTGTTAGGTCTTGTTAACTCTATTCGAAAAGCATAATTGCAAGTCACTAATCCATCATATCGAACGCAAAGTTCAAGTTCAAGTTTGAACTGACCTGGCCCACGAGGTTCAAGATAGTAAGGTGGACCAAATTCTCCAGCACGTCACGAGATGGTGCTGGTGAGTTAATAGCAGCCTCGAATATACTCCGCCCGCCTTCTCCGTCGCCCGCCTTCATAACCGTCACTTGCTCAAGCATTATTTTGTAACTAGCAAATATGTGTAAGGGTCATCAGGGCTGGTACTTTTCCGCTACATTTTGAAAGCATAATTTAAAAAGTGCGCTGCTATCGTTTTGCTAAAAGATCAGCTGTCTAAAGTTCTAAGGCCGTAAGTGAAAGTTAAAAAACAAAAAATGAAACTACCAAATTTAATTTGTGTACCCAAATTTGCTGGTTTGCAGGGAAGTGTTTGATCTTGTATCCCTACCGTTTTTTATATTGTCTCTATAGAATGTGTATTTTATGTCGATGTTCAAATATATATGCTGTTAAACTGTACACTTCTTTGAACTGGTTCACAGGCCTTTGTGGTTACTGGTGAACTCACTGAGTGCGTGCGTATCAATATAATCTAACAGCTATTAAGATACAAATAGGTTGGCCCCGTAGCTCAGTCGGTAGAGCACCTGCCTGCCGTGCTAGGGGTCCCGGGTTCGATTCCCGGCAGTGGGGGTGGGGATTTTTCTCCGACCAAGATAATTCCCCATCTTCCCCAGAGTCTGGAAGTGTGAATGTGTGCGTGATCTAATGATTAAAACCTAACGCATACGAGTTAACACCTTCGATATGTTCCAAAGGAAAACGGCCGCCGATATTAACTATATATGTAGTTAAAGGCGGCATATAAATGGAACAATGGAAAAAAAAAAAAAAAATACAAATATCCACTTTCTGTGTGTTTTTAAGAACAGTAACTGGAATAGAATGACAAATATATCGTTCTATTCGGAGTTAATACGAAGTGGCAGCGGGTCTGCCTCACGTTCAAGAGGTCCCGAGTTCGAATATCGGGTAACTTTAAGCTCTATTGACCCTGGGTTCATTTGAGCATCATTTCACCATTCACCATTTCACAATATACTGAAGACTAAATCGTCCTGAGTAATGACGTCCTATTATGCACATATACATTCTATAATTAAATATGGATAATATTTTGGGGAAATTCACCAGAAGCCAAAGATATATTTATTAAACAAAAACAAGCCATTCGAATTATAGGCAACGAAAGAATGCTATGTTCATGTAAGCCACTGTTCAAAAAAGCTTTGCATACTTCCTGTGGCATATGTTTATATTTTGGAGACAGCTTTATTTGTCAAAAGAAACAGATTTAACTTTCAAAACAATGGAAGTGTTCATATGCATTACACGAGGATATACACGTAACCTCAATCAGAACTACAATGTTTAAGAATGGAGGACTGCATTCCTGTACAATAGTTTATAATTCCCTTCCTAATGGCATCAAAAACATAGATAACTACAACGTGTTTTAAACTAGAACAAGGGCTTTCTTGCAGGAGCACTGCTTTTACACAGTAAAGGAATATCTGCAATTTAACAAATCCAGATAATCATAAAACATGAATTTACTTAGCTTGTTCATTTCTCTCATTTATAATTATATCCAATTTGTGGTACATTATAATTGAATGTAGGTTAGGTATATTTGATGTTTAATTTTGTAATATTAAATGTAAATTTACTGACGTATCCTATATCAAGGTACTATGTACAGATTTGATTTTAAAGGATGTATAAATAAATAAAAATAAATAAACTTTCAATTTACAGGAAAATGGAATATATTTGGATGTCTACTATTTAATTAGGAGTTCCATATTTACAACATTACGATGAAGCACGTCAATAAAAATTGACACTCATGAAATAAAGAATCACTGACGATAAAAGGTCAAAATGCTGTGCAAACGTTATGGTGGTGCCAAAAAGTGTTTCTCTTAGAATGAAAAAGTTGGAGTTCCACTACTCATTTTTCCCATTTTATTTATTTGATTGCAAGAATATAAAGGTTATTTTGGTAACTTACTTAAATGAAGCAGTCTTGATTTAAATTATATATTTTGCACGATAAAATCAAGACATACGATTAATGTTTTATCTATTTTCTTGGCAGCTCTTCATAGTAATCGAAGCATCTCAGTAGTTTCAACGTCAATAAATTATCCCTACAATTTCTTTGAAAATATATTTTCAGTTTTCGTTCTTAGGCTATGTGTAGCCGTTAAGCTGCTACATTTGAAAAATGCAGGTTAAGACCTAGAGTAGGCTTTAGAGCCGATGCTTCATCATTGAGCTACCATGACAAGAAATTCTTAAGCGTATTAAACTGTCTCAACGGTTATAGTATTCCTGTAAGCAAGACTGAGTAAAATGACTCTACAGTAACGCGTTTGGTAGGTCGGTTGCATTCGCAGGTTTCAGGGTTCGATATTTTATATATATACATATATGTATGTATGTATATATTACGTCCTCCAACGTTAAGTCATAACGGACGGTGAATAAGATGGGTGAAATTATGCTCAAATGTGTCTGGGGTCCATGGAGCTTAGATGTACCCGACATTCGTCTTTAAGGATAAGGGAAAACCCCGCAAAAAACCTTATCCAGGTAGCTCATCCTGACCGAGATTCGAACTCGGGACCTCTTGAACGTGAGGCAGACACGCTACCATCTACGCTAACGAGGCGGGCTTCGATTCTTGGTAGCCACCTTCTCTGACCATGGGATTTTCCGTGATTTTCTCTGATCGCCAAGATCTCCTCTCTCTTATTTCATCTCCCCACTTCATATTATAGTAATAGTAGTTTTATGCGTTCTTTGGATCATAATACATGATATAGAACACGTCCAGGATCTTTACAATTATTTACAGACTTTGTAATATTTAACAATATGTACATGTGATATAAATCACAAAATTGAGCTATTACCTCCAAATATTAAATAAAGACATTGTGTATACATTTATAAAATATCTTAAAATTATTAATTGTCAAAGTAATTATAATATTCCTTTATGCTATAAAAATAATGGAGTGAAAGAAGTTTTTTGAGACAAATCCTAAATCGATGCAGTGCAGGTATTTACTTCAGATAATTGGGTAATTTATTATAAAGCTGGAGGCCAGTATATACAAAACTTTTTTCAAAAGAGGTTATCTTTTCTTCTGGTATCATGAGAATGTATCTGTGAGTTTGTTGTGTACATACTGAGATTAGTTTTATGTAGCATAATGTTTCATATATGTAAATATAGGGTAGAGGCAATATATTTAATTTCTTAAATAGTGGCCTACAACTGGTTCTTTTATTAACATGTATGAATCACCCCAAAATAATATTCCAAAGCTAAGAACAGACTGAAAATATGCATGATATAAAGATAAAACCGATTTCAAGTCCATGATTTTTGAAATGACTGTGATGGCATAAGTTATTTTACCCAGTTTTTGTGATAGCTTTTGAGCGTGAGCCGACCACTTTAAATTATTATCCAACCATACCCCTAGAAATTTTGTACTATCTGTGTATGAGATATATTTACCCTGGAAGTCTATAAAGGAATGACTGGCAAGTTTATTTTGTTTATGATGAAAAGCAATTGCTGTTGTTTTTTTCTGCATTTATTAATAATCTACTAATGTTGAACCAGTATAGCAATTCAGACATTGTCTGTTCTATCTTAAGGACCTCAAGTTGTAAACAGAAATATATAAATTTGTATCATCAGCAAATAATGCTGGATAACTATTTTTAAGAAAAACTCTAGATCATATATATAATCAAAAATAAAACAGGTCCAAAAATTGAACCTTGGGGGACACCATATTGTATCGCTGCCATAGATGATTATAGGTTGCCTCCAAGGCTGTGTGTCGGTTTCCTGTAGGGGAAAAGTTTTTCTTATATATAATATTCCATATCCTTTCTTGAGTTATGGATATATGAACGAACTTCGAAACCGAAAGTAATACTACCCTTAAAATTCATATGTAAATTAACGTCACTGCCGACGAACAATTTGACCTTAGACATTAAAGAGGATTAACAAATATAAATAAATTTTGAGCCTTAATAATAATTATAGATTTCTGTTTCCGAAATGATCTTAACATTTGAGGTAGGTGCCACACACAATTGTAATACTTTTATGGCACATTAGTGTTATTATTGGGTTTATCGCTGTAACAGGTTGTTAAATACTAAATGCTAAACCCTACCTGGCCTGTAGAATTTTCCACGCCCGCGCGGCCATAAAGAATTTCCGTGCCAGTGCGGCAAAGTATAAAACACCTTTAAGCATTCAATTAACGTATTTTTTTTTTTTTTTTTTTTTTGAAAATACGATTCTGCAAAAATTGAACATTTAATTAGTATCGAACATTAATTAATATCATTGACCTCGATACAGACATCTCCATTAAGCTTAATTAGCTAAAATTAATTAAAGCTGAGATATTACGATAATTAAACGTAGTTCCACTGAGGGGTTGTTACGTATGTATTAAACGTGGCTCATATCCTACATTCACACATAGAGGGATGATTGATATAGATCAGTAAGAGAAATATATGTAGAAGGAGATGCAGCTAACACCCTTAATATGCCGTTTTTCGATGATAACCCTCAGCAACAGATTTACTACTTCAAACTCGCTAACAGAGTTACTGAAGTCTACATAAACAGCGTATTGTACTTGCGTATTGGTCTGCCAAGTTCAAATGGTTTACCGTTATGCCTGGAATTTTTAAAAATATTTTCTTTCAAACAGGCTGATCAGTACAATGAGTTACCTAGAGGGATGACTCAGGCCATCAGGCTTCATCTGTGACTTGCTTTCGGGAGGTTGGGGTCGATTCTCGTGACCGGTCTACCTGATCCATGGTTTTTTTCTTTTCGCCGGTTTTTCTGGGTCGCCAGATGAATGCTGGATGCGTTAATTACATCTCCCAAATTTCCTGTTCCTTCATTTAATCTTCATTATCATTTCATATCATCTCTCATCTGGTGGTCTCTTTCAGGGTAGAAGTGTCAGCGGGTGTCTCGGTGCTGCACGGCAGGATTATATGCTCCTAGTAAGCACTTCCTCCTTCAGTAGGACGGTCCCCTGATCAGCCTGGTGGGCCGGCTTAGGACCACGGTGGGTGGTATGCCAACTGTACTGACCTGTCGGGTAGTTTCCAACTAGGCAATTGTAGGGACCCTGCTCTCTGCACTGTTGTGTCTCCTTGGGACGTCTGCCCTCTGACTCCTCTCGCCTCATCCTTGCCTCCTGGGAGTAACCCACTTAGGGGCATAGGTACAATAAACCAAGAATGGAACTCCGTGCCGAATCCCCTATGTAGCGTAATCCAATCCAAGGAAGTTGCTTTAATGTATAAACTTTATAAACTTCTTAGCAGTATTCCAATAGGTAAAGATGTATGTTTTAGACGTGGCGCATGACCTTGCTCGGATATGCGTGAGTGACGTCATGCGAATCAATGCTAGGAGTGAGGTGATAAAGCTAGTTGGTTAGATGACAGTTGACTAACCTGATACTCATTTTTCTTCCAAATAAACAAGTGGACTGGATCATAAAATACTGCGCAACATTACGTCATATGCCACATCTAAAAAATACATCTTTACTGTGGTTTCGGTGGTTCACTTGAGTCAGTGTATGTTAGACAAATAGCCTTATTTATAGTACAATTATCTTGAGGTGACAGCTGAGTCAAGATGCACACTAAAGGAATTAACCTATTACCGCACCTGGAAGCAGAGTGTGGATGATATCTATATGTGGAGCTATTGACGGTGCATTCATTAACTTCTCCACTTAAAATTCCACTTAGCAAAACAAAATAAATAGGAGTAAATAACGTGGTACAGGAAGGCGACTGTACAACTAAGACCCTCTATCGAGTTGTTGCTGTTAACTTTTGGCTGAATGTGGACTTTGGGTAGATATTCCACTTGTGATGCTGAATAGAGGATCTTAGTTGTACAGTCACCCTTCTATTTATTTTGTTTTACTAAGTGTAACTTTAACTTGTGGTATGAAATATGCAGTTGTTTCCTATCTAGAAGCCGCCAAAAGCACAAAAAGAGCACGACAGCAAAAAACAATTTGAACACAGGAATTTTGTATTATTTGTGTTATAATTATGAAAAGGTAATTTTATTAATTGTATCTTATGTTTCGGAGTATATTAAAATGGTTTGTTTATTGCTTCTCTTCTCGAATTTGAATAATTTAATTAAAAATATTAATTTTTGTATCATAAAAATTTGAGTTCCTAAGGGAGTTAATCAAGTTTTAACGTTGTTTTTTTTTTTTTTTTTTTTTCCCCCTGAGCTTTGCCGATTTGTTCTTCTAGTTCATATTCTTTGAAGTCCAATTTCATGCAGTCACGTACCTTATATTCACGTTTCTACCAACTACCTCCTCTTTTTTATTCTTTTTATTTACTCTTCTTTTATCTACTCTCAGAGTTAGGAGAAAATGTTTTAACCAGAGTTCCTAAATTAGCCAGCTATATGCTGTGTTATCGTTAATACCGTCCACCGGATTTCCTCTCAACCAAATTTTAAAACAACAGGGTGCCCCACAAAAAAGCACGAAATTTGGACTTTCTACAATAAGAGCGATTGTATGTACAATAATGTGTTTGGTGTGCAGTTGTTTGATGATTGATTGACGACCTGAAAGCTGTACTGATAGATGCCTGGAACAACGTTACAATTCAAACTATCCAGAATGGCACCCGAAATTGGTTATAACGTCTTCGCTGCTATGTGGAAGCCAAATGGAATCATTTTGGGCACTTGCATTGATTATGAACAATTCGAGTGACAGTGCCAGTAAAATATAAATGAAAATATGTATGTCCAACTCATATTACAGAATCTAAAAGAAATTTCCTTCTTTTTTAGCTGGGCTCCCTGTAATGTGTTTCTTATTGTACAATCGCCTAGGTTTTGCAGGAGTAGCACTCTGCAGCCTCTTTAGCTTAATTACAATTTCAGCAGGAATGTCATCAGATTCCTCCATTTTATTCGAAATGAGTGAGTTTTGTTTACTAAGAGTCTTAGATACAATTCCTAGCAAAACGAAACTTACGAATTGAACTTTTAACTTACAGCACTATTCTAAACTGTTTGTTTATTCAAAAAAAGTTAGCGTATGCAGGACGAGCATTATGCTTTAGAACCCTAAAACCCTAAGAACCCTCAGGAGTCGAAATAAGGGTATAACCATTGGTAGATCAATAGTTATTTTATATTGCTTACTTTTATAGCCTCTAAAAATATTACGTGATCATACGGAGACTTTGAAAGAAGGTAAATTGTTCCGATTTTGCCATTTTGTTTTTAACGTTAGATTTACAACTTTAGATAGTACCCTCCCGCATTCATATTTTCAGTCTATTGGGAGTATGGAATTATTGTAATTAAAACAAAATATCTGAGCTCATATTCCTATTTCTAACTGCTGTTAACTGAGATAAACTCTGTAGTAATATATATATATATATAGTAATATATATATAATATATATAATATATATGTGTGTGTAATTTACGTACTTTAACTTTTTTAAGTCATATCGGACGATGAATGGAATCGGTGAAATGATGCTCAAATGTGCCCAGGGTCCATGGAGCTTAGAGTTATGACGTTCATCTTTTAGGATTAGGGAAACACTCGGGGAAAACCTTATCCAGGTAACTCACACTGACCGAGATTCGAACTCGGGACCTCTTGAACGTGAGGCGGACATGTATTTTATTGTAGGGACAGTGTAAATAGGGGAATACACCAGTCTTAAACGATCCTTTAAAATCTGGTCGCTAAGTGATGGCATTGAAAGCCTGTTCTCTTTGCTTGGCCATGAGAGGGGCACAATACTGTCTTCTCGTTTGAGAGAGTATAACTAATGTAAAATTAAAACTAACAACAAGAAATATATCGGAAAGGATTAATTTCACGAAACGTACAATTTACACAAGTAGGTAAAATGTGTACTTTAACGAGCTCTACATTTTTGAGCAGTAGGATTTTGTTTATATCTTACAATTTACCAGTTATGCAACGTCATCCAAAATGAAGAAGATTTGGAGATTTATTTGAAAATTGAAGATAATCGTTTGCTATTTTAATCAAAATCGTTAGTCATTTTTATGGAAATAAATACTTTTGAAAGTGTTCAATGTGAAAGGTAATTTGGGTGGATTTTTCAGTGGTATCTGGAGAATGAAAAAAAGTTTGCTACTTAATTGTCTTTTCGTTCTTTTAATTATGCTGTACATAGACAGAAATCGTCACATGCGCTCAAATGCATACACATTTCACTTAAAATGCCTTTTCCAGATTCAAGGAATCTCAAAAGTATATTTCCGGTGAAATATCGATATCGAATAGTAGGATGGAATACAACACAGTTTTTTCTTGCTGTAAACACAACATAGAGAAAGTAAAAGTTAGTAAACAACTTTTTTCTAATATCATGTATTTTCGTGATTAATCAACAAATTTTTATGAAAATTGTTTTTCTGCGTATTTTCTGTTGTGTACTATAAATTTTGGTAAAATTAATTTCAGTATGTTAGGTAAAGTGCAAAACAAGGCATATTTCAAAGCAGGTTGACTCAGTCGGTGGAGCACCTGCCTGCCGTTCGATTCCCGGCGGTGGGGGTGGGGATTATTATTCTCCGATCAAAATAATTCCTCATCATCGCCAGAGTCTGGAAGTATGAATGAGAGTACGAATGTGTGCGCGATCTAATGATTAAAACCTAACGAAGTTAACACCTTCGATATGTTTCAAAGCAGAACGGCCGCCGATATGACCATTGTAGTTATAGGCCGGGTATAAATGAGGGGGGGGGGGTTGTTGCTTTATGCAGACCTATTGCGTGATCTTATCAAAAATCGCAATAGTGACCTAGCACTTTAAAAACAATATGCATCTTAAAATAATAGCAATTAAATACAAATAGCTCAAATCTATTGTAACTCGGAACTGGTTAATGCCACGCAAATATTTTTGTTAGGTGACGGTATGGTATAATTAAACTTGTATTTTCCCTGCAGTGATCTATGTTCTCTTATCCTAATTGCATAAAAATTCAGTCAGAGTGAATAAATCACATGTTATTTATAGAAAGTGTAAGATTTTTTATTCATGATATGTCAATTGTGGGTTACTTTAATCTAAATTTATCATGCCCGATTTCACGAACAGATGTTAAGACTTAGCACGGGTTTAACAATAGTTATAACAAAAATTGCATTTTACCAACATGTGATAGCTTAACACGCGTGTTAAATCTCTTGTTAAACTAACAAGTCAAATTTCTGAGGTTAAGTGTTTAACAATTGTAAATAGTCAAGATGGCGGGCATGAACGCAGCTGTTGTTGTCGATTTGCTATATTTAAGACCGTCTAAATGACATTCGTAATAGAGTATGGTCTATGAGGAAAAATTATTTTGAGGAGCTATCAGAAGAACATTTTCTACAGAGGTTATAGACTGTCCAAACAAGTTGCCATGAAGGTTACTGCGGAAGTACAAGAGAGGTTAGAACATGCATCGAAAGGAATATGCCGATCTTGCCTTTGCTTCTAGTATTAATAATTTTGCGATTTTATAATTCACTTAATTATGTGGATAATAAACTGTCCACCTCCCGTCTTAAAACGTTCAAGTCACTCGTCAATTGTCCTTCGCTCCTCGTTTTTAATTTACGTAATACAGAAGTAGAACATGCATCGAAAGGAATATGCCGATCTCGTCTTTGCTTCTAGTATTAATAATTTTTCGATTTTATAATTCACTGAATGATGTGGATAATAAACTGTCCACTTCCCGTCTTAAAACGTTCAAGTCACTCGTCAATTGTCCTTCGCTCCTCGTTTTTAATTTACGTAATACAGAAGTAGAACATGCATCGAAAGGAATATGCCGATCTCGTCTTTGCTTCTAGTATTAATAATTTTTCGATTTTATAATTCACTGAATGATGTGGATAATAAACTGTCCACTTCCCGTCTTAAAACGTTCAAGTCACTCGTCAATTGTCCTTCGCTCCTCGTTTTTAATTTACGTAATACAGAAGTAGAACATGCATCGAAAGGAATATGCCGATCTCGTCTTTGCTTCTAGTATTAATAATTTTGCGATTTTATAATTCACTGAATGATGTGGATAATAAACTGTCCACTTCCCGTCTTAAAACGTTCAAGTCACTCGTCAATTGTCCTTCGCTCCTCGTTTTTAATTTACGTAATACAGAAGTAGAACATGCATCGAAAGGAATATGCCGATCTCGTCTTTGCTTCTAGTATTAATAATTTTGCGATTTTATAATTCACTGAATTATGTGGATAATAAACTGTCCACCTCCCGTCTTAAAACGTTCAAGTCACTCGTCAATTGTCCTTCGCTCCTCGTTTTTAATTTACGTAATACAGAAGTAGAACCTGCATCGAAAGGAATATGTCGATCTCGCCTTTGCATCAAGTATTAATAATTTTGCGATTTTATAATTCACTGAATTATGTGGATAATGCACTATCCACCTTCCGTCTTGAAAAGTTCAAGTCACTTGTACTTCTTCGCTCCTCGTTTTAAATTTACGTAATACGTTTCGTGTTTCTAGTAATGGCACATGCATTTGAATTAAATTAGTTTCCAATTTTTTTCCACGTGACATCTTTCTCTTTTATATTCACTGCATCCATCCTATTTTCCACGATATCCTTATACTTTGTCAACAATTCAATTAATAATTATTTCTCCATCGATGAGAAATTTGTTTCACGGCTTTTGTTTACGATTTTGTTTATCCGCCATTTTTTTTAGCCATGTGCAAACTGCTATGCAGACGAAAATGAAAACAAAAGCGCATCGCAGTACATTCAGAGAATAATACGACTCATCAGTCACACAATCACATAAAAGATTATTACTCAAAAAGTCTCGAAGTAAAATATGGAGTACCACAAGGATCTGTTCTTGGCCCCCTACTATTTATTATTTATATAAATGACATGCCAAATTTACCTGGAAGCAAAATTACAATGTACGCAGACGATACATCAATTATTAACACAGGCATCGGAGCAAAAACTTTAGAAACAGTAACGTCACAAAATACAAGACACTTAATCCAGCACTTGCAGTCAAATAACTTACACGTCAATATAAGCAAAACGAAATGTATACACTTCCGTACCCCACAAAATAAAAACATAAAAACTATTGATATTTCCATTGGAAATGACAAAATAGAAGAAGTAGAATACAGCAACTTCTTAGGAGTAATAATTGATCAATATCTCAATTGGAATAATCATATAGATAAAATATGCAAAAAGAACTGTAGTAGTCTATTCATCATAAAAAGATTTGCAGGCTTACGCAATAAAGAGTTATTAACAACAATATACTACGGACAAATCCATCCTCACCTCACCTACGGTATTATAGCATGGGGTCGTAGTAAAAAGAAACATACAAACCGAGTTTTCTTATTGCAAAAACGAGCAGTGAGGTTGATCCAGGGATTAAAGCAAACAGAATCATGTAAAGAAGCATTTAAAAATCTGCAAATTATGACTTTGTATTCATTATACATATATGAAGCAATACTGTACTTAAAAATTAAAAACAGCAACGGACAACTGAATAGAAACAACCATGAGTACTTTACAAGAAAAAAAGTCAACTATCCCCCACAAATGCATTCATTAGAATTATATAAAACTAAACCAATAGCATCAGCATGTGAATTTTACAATAAACTTCCACCTTACCTAAAAAGCATCCAAAACCATAACATTTTCAAAAAGGAACTTAAAAAATATTGTATAAATGGATGTTTCTATTCAATAAATAAATTTTTAAACAAAGAATTGTAAATACAGTAAATTTGTAAATAATAATGTATGATTATTGATGTACTATAGTAAATAACTTGTACCATTTTATTTTGTAACCATGACGTGTCCAAAAACATGTATATGTTTTAAAAGGATGAATAAAGAATGAATGAATGAATGAATGAATGAATGAATTCACAGCCTTCTATAGCTGTGATATTTACAAGTTTCTTGGCGTCAACGCGTGTTTGTTAACATTTTCAGAAACCAGGTTCGTGAAATGCAAGAAATTTAACAGCTTTTTTTTAGCGCTGTTACAATTGTTACGTTACATTTGTTAACGTCGATTTTAACATCTGTTGGTGAAATCGAGCATAAAAGTTTTAGAGAAAATAAAAAAAATTGAAAATATTTTCATGTTAAAGGATAGTTTAGGGTAGGATATTTGTCATTCACCAGAGGTTATGGTTTTTCGGGAGGGACTATGTTTTTCAGACCCGTATGTCATGCGCACACATACAAAGACACAAAAATACGCGTACATTTGTATTGTATATAAATTAGAAATAGAATTCAAGGGACCTTAAAACTTTATTTTCTATGAAATTCCGGTATCGAATTTTTGATGGGAATCAATAATTCTTTTACCTACATAGAGAGGGGGGGGGGGGGTCAAAAGCTTTCATGTTCCTATGGAAACGACCCAGGATCTCCTGGAAGAAAAACACAAGCTCGTTGCTCACTCGACCAGTCTGTAGAGGTATTATGAACTGCAACTCGTGTAGTTCATATAATTTTTGTGATGGTAGTTAGTAGTTGTAATAATAGTTTCCAAGTTATCCGTGTTTTACAGTTTGTTGAGGTATTAATAAGAAAGAAATGAAATATTATCATATAATTTAAGTGGGGAATAGGTAAGTTGCCAATGTTCTGGCAGAGAAGTCTGATTGACAGGGCAGCCTATAAGCTTAGATCGATCCGTACGAAATGGCTTCGGTGCAGATAATCAATACAACATATACGCTGCGTCTATGTGCAGCGTGGTTTACCAAGGCTCATATCCCAAGCTTTGATGTCAGGCTTCAATAAAAGAACAATATTTATTTTCAGAACATTTTAAGCGCCTCGCAAATAATCCTTCAGTGCAGACTTTCGGCACCCCTGAGCTATCAGCAAAGAGGGGTGAACGAAACAGCCTCTGGTCGCAGTAGTCGCTAGGCAGCGTTGCGGGAGAGTGGTCGCCCGGCCGACGAGCAGCGAACTCGGCCGAATACACCCGAGAACACCCGAACCATCGCCGCAAAGCAGGCTAGGGAGTATATACTCTAGTAATCCTCAACTTGCGAACTCGTATGGTAGCAATCGATTTTTGGACGTTCCGCTTTGTTGCGCAAGCGTTTGTTATCTTCTCCCCGCAACCCCCGTCGGAAATAGGTTGGAGTCTGTATTTAGATATTCATGAAATATAACAACAGGGGCAAATCACCCTGGTACTATGGCATGCATTATGTATATTTATAAATATTGCAATAAACACTATGAGCAAACATCACTAGTTTATACGAAGAGTTAAATCAGACCTGGCGCAATGCAGTTTTAAGACTAATTTTATTTATAAAACAAATGAGAGTGACACTGTTTACATTTGCGACGCAAATTTTGTTTGCATCATGCAAACTTCATCATCCACGAAGCGAGTGCTTTCTGTCCAATACCAGTTCATTTCCCATATATAACCTGCAGTGCAGAGAACTGCTAAAAGATGTTAATGATGTATTACTTCAATATTACGCTCCCAGCCTATGTCACTCTGCAATCTTGAAGCAATTAATGAATCCTTCTGCAGAACTTGTTTCAGAAATATAATTATTTTATTGTCCTTCAGTAGAATAATGGTAAAAATATCAACAAAGACCTAATATATATTCAGGTTTTACTCTTTTTTTTTTACCACGTGCATCCAAAAATTCAGTAGAAATACACGTTTTGAACTTCCTTTAATAAAACCATTTCTGAAAACAGTTCGTGTGTGTGTGTACGTGCGAGCGCATTTGTGCCCGTCTCGGTAGCGTGGTGGTAGCATGTCTGCCTTACGATCAAGAGGTTCCGAGTTCGAATCTCGGTCAGGGTGAGTTATCTGCATAAGGTTTTTTCCACGGTTTTCCTTTATCCTGAAAGACAAATGTCGGGTAACTCTAAGCTCGATGGACCCTGGGCTCATTTGAGCATCATTTCACCCATTCCATTCATCGTCCGATATGACTTAACGTTGGAGGACGTAAATTACAAAACAAAACAAAAAAGAGCGCATTTTTGAACGGCATAGCTCAGGAAATAAAAGTAGAAGTAATAACCTTCACATTTCAGTCACAGGGGTCCATTGTTACGTTCATGGCACATATTGAACTATAATTTTTACTTTTTCTCCTATCTATAGTGATTAGAAGTACCTAGTGCTTGCCACCCAAAATTTCGATATCAAGATTTCGCCGGAAATATATGATTTGAGGTCCTCCAAATAGATACATTAATAAAAGGTACATCTGTGAGTGTGAGCTACGTGACACAAAAGCGAAAATTCGATAATAATTAAACTTGTTATTTATGTTCACCCTCCAAAAATTGGGCTCAAAGGTTTCCAAGCAAATTCCACCAACCAAAATTACTTACTTTTTATATGCGAAATTTTTCTCAAATATTCTCCAAAAAAAATTAGGGATTGGTCGATACCAGTTCTTTTGCCCACCTCGCTAGCGTGTCTGGCTCACGTTCAAGAGGTCCCGAGTTTGAATCTCGGTCAGGGTGAGCTACCTGAATAAGGTATTTTTTCGGGGTTTTCCCATATCCTGAAAGACGAATGTCAGGTAACTCTAAGCTCTATGGACCCTGGGCTCATTTCAGCATTATTTCGCCCATTTCATTTATCTTCCGATATGACAACGTTGGAGGAGGTAAATAAAAAAAAAAAGATACCAGTTTTTCTCGATAATCGATTTTCGATACCGATACACGATATTTTTCACGATACGCGATACTTTGGCATTCGATGCCGTCATTTCTACTTCTAGTTTCAACACAAAATATAATGTTGAGAGAACTGTAATACTAATAAAATTAAATAAGCGGACATATTTAATGAGACAAAATTTAAAACCATCAGTGTTCTTACTTTCAAACTCTGTATTAGACATTTAAAAATAAAACAGTTCATAAGACCTGAAGCTTTCCTGGCGACGAAAACACTCACTTTCTTCTCGGGTAGCCAGCCAGGTGAAAAGATCATTAGATATCAACGTTTCGGGAGTGTGCATCTCTCCCATCATCAGGATATTTATAAAATGTTATAACCACAAATGAAATAACACAACTATAAACAAAGACAAAGCACTATCAAAATTCGCATTACTCAACAAAAGACTGTTCTTAGTAAATTAAATGGCAGGTCAGGAGATGGCGTGAGTATAGAAAATTGTGTCAAAGAAACGTAACTACTTAACTTGATTATCAAGCTATATTGATCTTTGCTTCTTAATTCGACGGATTTCCATTTTAAGGCCGCTTTCCAAGAGGAGCTGAACTGAAATCCAGCATCACGATTAAGCGTGCTTCTTTCAGAGGAAATTGATGCAACTTGAGAAATCTGGGGCTGGCAGAGCATTGTTTTGATAACGACCACAGAGCCAATTTTCGGGAGACGACCATCTTGACAAAATGCAACAGTTACTGGAAGCGGAGAATTAAGGAGGCTTTGGCAATTTCCTCTGAAAGGAGCACTACAGAAAGTGAGCGAAAACAGTCCATTTTTATAAGTTTTTGTTCAAAAATACTAGCATTTTCACTCTTTGGGGGTCAAGACTGCTTCTTTTTCTGTCACATGAGTCGTACTGTGCTAAATAGTCTTTCAGAGAAAACTGTTGCAGGGGAATACACCAATTTTTAGCGGAAATTTTTTATATAATTCGGAAAACTTTATATCTGTTTCCCAGTAATCCAGTACACTAGAAAGAGGAGGTGACAAATACCGATTAAGTTGTGCAGTGACTTTTTTTTTTGCATAATGTTACGATACAGGTACCACATTTATGACAATTTTTGTTATTGAAAAATGAAATAAAAATTGCAGATTCACCATCGAAGTATCGAAAAAGTACGGAGCGAATTTTCTAAAGAATCGAAGTCGATAGAATGCAAGTATTGAAGCATCGAGGAATATTAAGTATCGAAGATCCATCCCTAATTAAAATACATTATGTTTAAGATACCTTTATGACAAATGAAACGTTTGTCTTGAATTTTATAGGAATAACTTTCAAGTCCTCTTCATTGTGAATGAAATAGAAAAAATAGGAAATACAGAAAAACTTACCACAAAAATTGCAAATCTCGCTAAAGCTACACTTTATTGCTGAATACCTTTTTTAACAATTTGTGAGACATTTCTTTGTATTAATTTTCACTTTAAAATATTTAAAGGTGTTTTTCTTTTCCCCTTCAAATGGTAAATCGTTATTCGTCTCACCCCCTCCGAGAATACGAACATTAAAACTAGCACACAGTGATCAGTTCTGAAAAGTTTTCACTGTACTTAAACCTACTGCATGCCATGGTATATAACCCGGCTTGGGGCGGATTTTTTTTTAATTTACGTCCTCCAACGTTGTCATATCGGACGTTGAATGAAATGGGTGAAATAATGCTGAAATGAGTCCGGGGTCCATAGAGCTTAGAATTACCCGATATTCGTCTTTCAGGATAAGGGAAAACCCCGCAAAAAACCTTATCCAGGTAACTCACCCTAACCGAGATTCAAACTCGGGACCTCTTGAACGTGAGGCAAACACGCTACCATCTACGCTACCGAGGTGGGCTTAGGGGCGGATGATTTATCCCTGTGGTTATATTTAGTGAGTAACTTAACACAGCCTTCAAACCTAATTTCTGGAAGAAATAAATATATAACAGTAACAAACATTAAATTGTTACGTATGAATGGCATGCATTATGTGTGCTTATACATATCGCATATGGTTTGCAATAAACACTTTGAGTAAACATTAGTAGTTTAACAGAAGAGTTAAATTAATTTTAGGTAATCTTGTTCAGCAAAAAATGTGATACTCTTTACCTAACATGTAAATAATTGTATCACAAAATTGTTCCCACAAATATTTATCTTGAGTATCATGAAGCAACTGAGCGGGATGGCTCAGGCGGTTTCGGCAGGATCGGGTTCGATTCCTGGTCGACCTACCTGACACAGGTTTTTACGGGGGTTTTCCCGGGTCGGCAGGCGAATGCTGGGTAGGTTAATTACATTCCCAGAATTTCCTGTTCCTCGTTATCTCCATTTTCATTTCCCATCATCTCTCATCTGGTAGTCTCTTTCAGGGTAGAAATGTCGGCTGGTGTGTCGGCGGTGCATGGCAGGATGATATGTTCTTGGTAAAACTCCTCCGGTCTCCGACCCCGGTATGGTGTGACCGTTTCCGGCCCATAGTAGGTGGGATGCAGGTTGTACTAGCCTGCCAGGGAGTTTCTAACTGGTAAAGCGTCGTGGCTCCTTGGGGCGGCAGCCTTCTTTCTCTTCTCGCTTTATCCTTCCTCCGGGGGGTGTTCCACTTAGGGGCATACGTACAGTAGACCAAGTTTGGACCTCCGTGCCGAATCCCCTCCGTAGCGTAGTCCAGTCCAATCCAGTTCAGTCCATGAAGCAGATGAATTAGTTTTTGAAGGAATAGTTAGGAAGAGAAAATCATATGAATATATGATTTCTTTAAATCTTTTCTTCGCTGATAAAAGGCTAACAAATACTTGAACATTTTCTTGTTGTTCAGAATGGAATTTCTTAGAACTGTTTAAGATGAGATCGTTAAAAACGGACTTATTCAGTATGTTTTTTATAATCTGTCCACCGTTTTATTTGAGAATGGTTAAATTATATTTGCTAAAACTTATAAGAGAAATGCATGACTTAGATATGTACATCATTCCAAAAATAATCCCCCCAAAATGCCAAGAAGCTTTCAATTTTTTCCTTGGCTGTGCCATCTTTGACGTATTTTCGGGCGGTTACGTAAATTTTTAACCTTGTAGGCATTTCATATTGTCAATAAAGTTCACTCATTTATAGGTACTATGTTAAAATTAGGTAGGGCTGTCATTAGTTTTGCCTTTCCTTATAAACACTAACTTTGTACAGCCATGTGCACTTCCAGACTGCACCACTCCGGGGAAAATAGGAGTAAATTGGAGAATTTAATGTCATACTGGCACGTTGCCCTGATAGTATGGTTAGAGCAACCGGACGGAGAGCCGGAGTACGTCGTTCTTCACACGACTGGTGTGAAGGAACAATTAATTTCCATTATTATTATTATTATTATTATTATTATTATTATTATTATTATTATTATTATTATTATTATTATTATTATTATTATTATTATTATTATTATTATTATTATTATTATTATTATTATTATTATTATTATTATTATTATTATTATTATTATTATTATTATTATTATTATTATTATTATTATTATTATTATTATTATTATTATTATTATTATTATTATTATTATTATTATTATTATTATTATTATTATTATTATTATTATTATTATTATTATTATTATTATTATTATTATTATTATTATTATTATTATTATTATTATTATTATTATTATTATTATTATTATTATTATTATTATTATTATTATTATTATTATTATTATTATTATTATTATTATTATTATTATTATTATTATTATTATTATTATTATTATTATTATTATTATTATTATTATTATTATTATTATTATTATTATTATTATTATTATTATTATTATTATTATTATTATTATTATTATTATTATTATTATTATTATTATTATTATTATTATTATTATTATTATTATTATTATTATTATTATTATTATTATTATTATTATTATTATTATTATTATTATTATTATTATTATTATTATTATTATTATTATTATTATTATTATTATTATTATTATTATTATTATTATTATTATTATTATTATTATTATTATTATTATTATTATTATTATTATTATTATTATTATTATTATTATTATTATTATTATTATTATTATTATTATTATTATTATTATTATTATTATTATTATTATTATTATTATTATTATTATTATTATTATTATTATTATTATTATTATTATTATTATTATTATTATTATTATTATTATTATTATTATTATTATTATTATTATTATCATCATCATTATTATCATTATTGTTATCATTATCATTATCATTATTATTATCATTATCATTATCATTATTATTATTATTGTTATTGTTGTTGTTATTGTTATTATTTTATTATTATTATTATTATTATTATTATTATTATTATTATTATTATTATTATTATTATTATTATTATTATTATTATTATTATTATTATTATTATTATTATTATTATTATTATTATTATTATTATTATTATTATTATTATTATTATTATTATTATTATTATTATTATTATTATTATTATTATTATTATTATTATTATTATCATCATCATTATTATCATTATTGTTATCATTATCATTATCATTATTATTATCATTATCATTATCATTATTATTATTATTGTTATTGTTGTTGTTATTGTTATTATTTTATTATTATTATTATTATTATTATTATTATTATTATTATTATTATTATTATTATTATTATTATTATTATTATTATTATTATTATTATTATTATTATTATTATTATTATTATTATTATTATTATTATTATTATTATTATTATTATTATTATTATTATTATTATTATTATTATTATTATTATTATTATTATTATTATTATTATTATTATTATTATTATTATTATTATTATTATTATTATTATTATTATTATTATTATTATTATTATTATTATTATTATTATTATTATTATTATTATTATTATTATTATTATTATTATTATTATTATTATTATTATTATTATTATTATTATTATTATTATTATTATTATTATTATTATTATTATTATTATTATTATTATTATTATTATTATTATTATTATTATTATTATTATTTACAAGCAATAGACCCTTAGGATCTGTCACAGGATTAATGACAACTTTTTTGTGGTAGCCCTATATTTCTCGTCTATATGTTTGGTATAGTAAAGTTTGCCTAAGAAATCTCATAGCTGCCATTCTTTGCACATGTTCCTTTCACCGTCGGTGTCATTGCGTATTTTCTCTATGACGTTTTGTTCTCCCAAAAATTTCTTTATATCAATCTGTATTTCTAAACCGATCTGTTTTGTTACATCCAGTATTGATCTTAAATATCTAATTTGTTCATGCTTCAACTTTGACCTCTCCCGATTTCTAATTATCCACGTTTCAACGTACATATTTCAATGCTTGTTTAACTACTATTCTATTCATACTGTTGTCAAAAAGTGTAGTTTTACATAAATTAAGTTTGTTACATTTTTTAATATTTTCTTCAACATCTGCTTTCCTTTCAATAATTTATATTGACCCCAAACAGTTGAACGTGTCACTTGTTCAATTAATTTCCCTTTGATATTTGCTTTAATTCTAAATTGATCTCCCCCCCCCCCCCTATAGGAATAATTTTAGTTTTCTCACTAGAAATTTGTATGTTATATTCTTTAATTATTTAATTCAATTTCAGAACTCATTTTTGCAATTTATCTTTCTTTTGTACAAGTAGAATCTAATCATCCGAAAATGCAGTGTTTTCTACTTTAGTTTCATTTATTCTGAATGTGATTTACTGGTTCTTCTCCTATCTTCGAAGCTTTAGATATAAGTCAAATAATATGGTAACAGTTCGTAACCTCGTCTCGGGCTTTTGCTGACTTCTTGAGTTCGCTTTGCTTTTCCCATTTTTATTTTGGTATTGTTATGTAATGTCTTGGTGGAATTTATTAAATTAAAGAAAACTTTGTAATCTAATATTTTCTATGATTTCAATTATTCTGACAATAATGTTTCTTTCTTTCCTTTTTTTTTTCTAAGTATATATAGTATATATAAGTTAGTACCATATAGTTGTGCTGGTTCTAGATGAACCTTTCATAGTTGTATGACTAAGCGGGGTTGTTTAAAGCTTATCGCCAAGAGCAATCCTGAAATGTGGTGAAGTGGTTATTAAGTACTACTAACCGATAACACACACAGTAACCATACTCCAGGCATACCGAGAAACCTCCTTGCTTAAATACAACATTTTCACAAAAAGGAATGAAACCACAAACCCTACGTATAATTGACAAGTGATAACCGAATAGCTGACACTAGCCTTGAATGATTATGTAAGCTTTAAATGTACTCCAATCGACAAAATTACTGATGCCATTACTAAAACCTTTCAGAAGTAAATTAAATAAAAGCATATTAGAAGTACGCAATATGTTTGATTACATGGAAGCGAAGTACGGACACATTTGTAAGACTTTTGAGAAAATTTGAAGGTACGCAGAGAAGAGAACATGTTCAAACATAACATATCTATAGTAAGACAAAATTAACAGCTGAAGACACATGGGAAATAAAAACAAACAGACACCGACAGTGAAAATTAATGTGACACCTAAACAAGGTTTTTAGAGTTCTCTCGTGGTACCAAATACAAAGTTTTGATGGAAATGTCAAACCAGCAGGCTTACTGCTAAAGTAGGTACCCAAATGCCAGGAAACCAATTTGGATTTAGAAAGGGGAAAAGCCCCTTGTATGTTGTGAACTGCTTAACAGAGTAAGCTCAAGACATGCTAAGACATTCGTGAAAATATATGCTGTGGTCTTCATAGACTACAGCAAAGCTTTCAATAATGTGAACAGATACTATCCAAAAACTCAGCATGTTAATTTGTGATACACACAAGTAACAAAAGTACTTTCAGATATACAAGATACAAGCATATCCAAATATCCGACGATATCATCCTACCCACTTTAATTTAAAGGGGCCTACAACAAGGAGACCTTATCAGTCCAATACTGTTCAACAGCATGACAGTAGATATCGCTAGTGTCATTATGGACAGTTCGGCAGCACACATACTTTACTCAGATGACTTTGTAATAGCTTCAGCAGAAAAAGAGGAGCTACAAAAGATGCTAAATAGACTCTTTCATAATCTACCAAGAGTTGTTGGTCTCAAAATTATACAAAACCAATTCAAAATTAAACTAAATCCTTCAACGCCGGGGTGCTAAAGGAAAGCATTCTATCCTTCTTAGAGGAGTACTAAACTACCTCGAAATCAATCCATCATCCTCAAACAAAAACAGCCATCCTAAACCACCCCGAAAAGAAAATCCTTTCTGTGATTAAACCCTATCCTGGGTGGGTACACAGCAACAATCTTCGGGCTAACATAGCCTGCCAGTACCTTCGATGCGATTTCATTGGTCCTAGAAAGTGACCTACAAATAAATCACGGCAAAGCAAAACATATGCTTCTCAGAAGAAGAAGTGGTAAACTCAGCATCAGAAACACAATTTACATGATGGTTTACTTAAAATGGTTCCAGAAAGTATGCGTCTTCATTATAACGAGAAGTTAAACAGCCAAACGGAAAAATAATTGCAAGGTCTAATACGCAGATAGAACAAAAGCTGAAATCATGGATTATGTGTCTTGGCTATTTTCAAAATTGTTCACCTTGTGACCTTTCCATGCATTCTGTTGGAATGCATTTAGTAGAATAGCTTATTTGATGTACTACATTAAAAGTACGTGAAAATAGATTTTAAGTGAGGGATTGACAGAAAAGGAAAGGACTATCAATTTTTGAACGATTTTACACGACTTCCTCATTTACGCCTCATTTCATATCTCCATGACCTTCATCTCCATCTTCATCAGTTTAAGGTACAACCTCTAACAATAAAGTTCAGTGAATAGTTATGTAAAATTTACGTAGATGAAGCATGAACGGCAGTTACCTTACTGACCTTTAAAGTAGTCCCCACCTATAGCTATACAACGCTGAGACCTGCGATACATGTCCTGGAAACATTGCAAGAAGGCTTCCTTTGGAATGTGTTCAAAAGCCTCGTCACGTTGCGCTGGATGTAAGGATATCCTTAAATCTCGTTGCTTTCGAAGCGCGTATGAATCGAGGGAATAGGAAGAAATCTGGAGGATTGAGATCTGGCGAGTATGGTGGAAGTTCCATTTGCACCACCCCCTTTTTGACCAGGTATTGTTAGACGATATTGGCTGTGTGTGGGTGAGCGTTGTCGTGAACAAAAAACCAGGATCCGGGGCCCTTCCCTACACAGACGTATGAATCGGGTCGTAATTTCCATGTACCATGCAGCATTCAATGTCGTTCCCTCCGGTAGAAATTCCTTGTGGATCATGCAAAATCTAACTTGATGCAAAATCTAACTTGTTTACTACTTTCATGTTACTCGAGATCAACATTTACAGAAACAGCTTCTTTATAAATCTCGCTGTAGCTATGAAGTACACATTGAGGGTGAGAATATATCTGTCTTTGAAAAACGGAGGCCCATTATGCTGTCTTTTAAATTCATATGCTTTTCATGACATCGCAAGTAAAGTTGGTGCTGAAACTCCAGAAGGCGACAAAAATTTGCGAATTTTTATTTTTTATGATTATCAGTCACATGGTATTTTATACATATACTTTGACATAATCAAAAATAAAGAAAATATTTGAATATCAAGAATTTAGGAGGGCCAATTATTGAAAAACTGCGTGTCTCATCCTTGAAAGGTTCTCAACTTAAATACGGTCGCATATATTTAGCTGACTTTTGTTTTTAAAATAAAATTGTTCACAGACAGCCAAACATATACATAAGGTTCATGAATACGTACAACTTTTCATATTTAATTTCTTATTAAGGTCACCTTAAGTTTAACATGAAACGCACTCTTTATTTTTAAAACTGTTATTTGTATAGGCTCTTTAACTGCTGCAGGACTGCAGCTAATATATTCTAAGCCCGGCTATGATGAAACGTGTGCAAAGTCTTAAATTTGTTTATTTTACCACATATTTTATTTTAAAACTTTTATTTGTATAGGCTCTTTAACTGTTGTGGTTCCCATTTTATATTAGGCGCAAAATGCCACTTAATTTTGTTCATAGGTCTCTTAATTAGGCTTGAGGTTCTTTTATATACCGGAAATCTATGACGCAGGACCACCGGCTTCACTTCTCTTTCAAAGGAAGCTACGCTAATGAATTTTACGCCCGAAATAATCCACCGTTCTGTGTTCTGAATCCGGGAATAAGGAATTTAGGACATCAATTTAGTTATACTGGACTAACCGAATCGTAGCATTATCGTTCTTTTTTATACAGATGTTTCTAAACGTGACAGTTCAAGATGTGGAATTGAGATGTAAAAAGGGACAAAAGCAAACAGGCTGTAGTAAACATGGATCTGAAAATTAATCATTTACCAGTTAATACCAATTTTTGCTGCTTGGAGTCCGCTGAATACTAAATACTTATTTCAACAAAAGAAGTAACAGTTTTAATTGATTTCCAATAACGAGGCAGTCACAGCATTCAAGTTCAAACAGAAACAAGTACACAAGCTACAATAAACATGGTTTGCAAATAAATGGTTTATGAGATTATTCCCTATGGAATATACCACTCTAAAAGGTTGGAAGTTATTATCTATTTTAATGGTTTGAAATCGATGCACTGAAAGCATTCTGAACACCTCATCTTAGCAGTAAAATTAAATAGGAAGTTCTAAACTTTCGTTTTTATTTTTTATTCGGTGGACCTGAATATGTATTTGGGTGACATTTTAACATCGTATTCTAAGGTAGAGGGCAATACTTGTGCTACCTACTATAAGAAAGTGCTAGATAAATAAAAAAATGTATAAAATAAAAATTATAAAATAATTTTGTACACACCACAAAAACTGAATGATGGGTGCAATTTTAAACAGATTTAGATTTGATTATATTAGATTTTGATCAAGGAGAATTGAACAGGAGGGAAACAATCCCTATCTGCCTGCACCGAAACCTGAGGTTCATTGTACGATTTTTCTCCTTGTTTCCCACAGCCATTCTCTCCTCAAACTTTAATAAGTTTGAGGAGTCCATGATTAGGTTCCTGTTGGGTTCTGGTAGAACCCCATTTTTTGCAGGTGTTTTTGGAAGTCCCATGTTCGGTCATCAGTCCCACCATACGTCTCATCTGCTTCCTAATTAACTTGAGGACTGTAGTACTTCTTTTAGGATATGGTTGTTGCATCATTTGGTTTCCATGCCTTTGTTTCAGAATTTTGTTCCCAGTATTCTATATGCTGTCTTTGAATCCAGCTTAATAACGGGTATCAACAACTCCCTCCGCACTGGGTACTAGCCTACAGCTCGAGAAAAGTTTGGCAGCCCTAGTTTTCCGTATTCCATTCCGAACTAGTTGTTATTGTTTCCAGCACGTACTCACCGGCTGCCAGTGAGTCGCCGTGCTGGTCAGGTTGGTGTAAGTGCTTGTGTTCCAGTGCTGCCACTGGAATTCCCGACTCTAGGGGAATCTTGGTTACACTGGAGGTGCGGAGGGACTTTTCGATGATCCGATAGAACTGATCTTACCATTAATGTGGTAATACCTAAGACAGGTTCTGAGCCTATAAATGCGGTCTTAAACATATAAAACTAATAAAATGAAAATGGAGAAAAGCGCTAGCACACAGAATCTATAACAACGTTTATTATTTCAGAACATTAAACGCCCATACGTGTTATAGTATTGAAGTTACACTAATTCATTTTTTATATTCACATTGCGCTCTTCGACAGCTGTTTTTCTTCTTCTTCTTCTTCTTCTTCTTCTTCTTCTTCTTCTTCTTCTTCTTCTTCTTCTTCTTCTTCTTCTTCTTCTTCTTCTTCTTCTTCTTCTTCTTCTTCTTCTTCTTCTTCTTCTTCTTCTTCTTCTTCTTCTTCTTCTTCTTCTTCTTCTTCTTCTTCTTCTTCTTCTTCTTCTTTTGCTAGCAATAACCTCAAATTAAGAAATATTGACATGATTGCATACATAATATGAAAAAGAAACAACTATGTGCATATCATAAATCACGTTTTTACTTTCTCCACTGCATTCTTATAGTAAATAGAGGAAGCATTGAATTCCTTTCACTTGACCAGTGGAAATACACGTTTTGACACTCCTTTATCTAAAAATATAATTTTTCCAGAACGGTTCCGTGTGTATTTATGTACGCACACACGTGGTCTAAATATTTTGAATGAGAGGCCTTTGTTTGGTATTGCTTAATATTATTTGCCAACTTTTCAATTTTGTTGTTGGGAGTACGTTCCATTAATTTTTTGGAAATGGTTTCCTTGTTCAATATTGTACATTTTTAAGGTTGTTGTACCATTGTGTTTTGGTAAGTTAAAATCTGCACGTGACTAAACATTTAAATTACATCAAGTACCAAACTTAGCATTTACGTATAATGTCTTCAAGAAAGAGACACGAAAAGCGCCCACCACTTCCTACCCTCTATATGCAAAAAGGTATATCTTGATAATGTGGGATTAGTCTGTGAAGTTCTCATTCTGAATTGATTTTTCTATATATAGTTGGTAAACCGTAAGACATAGACCAAACCTTAACTACACAAAAGAGTAGGAGATTATGGCGCCGCAGTAGCGTGCACCACTCGCATTCGGAAGATCCCCAAGCTGGTCTTCCTCATCCATAGACTTTTTCGAGGTTTCCCATGATCACTAGGCGAATCTAAGAAAATTGCTTACCCTCCCTCGAATTTCCTGTCCTGCCATTTTTTCTTTCACTTCAGCTTTATCATTTGTTTGTTTTTAATTTACGTCCTTCAAAGTTAAGTCATATCGGACGATGAACGAAATGAGTGAAATGATGCTCAAATGAATCTAAGGTCCATAAAGTGTAGAGTTACCAGACATTCTTCTTTCAGAATAAGGAAAAAAACCTGGAAAATACCTTATCCAGGTAACTCACCCTAACCGAGATTCGAATACGGGACCTCTTGAACGTGAGGCAGCTTTATCCTGCTCATGTATTTCAGGGATGGAAATCTCGACGTTGCATAGCAGGGAACATTTTCTCTGTGAAGCTTCGTCCTCGGATTGGGAGTGGTAATCGAGTTCCGAGCCCCCAGTGGAATGTGTATGACTGCAGTATGGGAGGGAAGCCGGTTCTACGGGCTGCCACCGGGAAGTCTCAATCTGATACTGACTTGTATCTCCAAGATGCTGCCACCTCTGACGCTCCGTCAGGAACATAGGCACAAAAGGTCTTAAATAGATCGAAATGTTAAGTGTCTCTTCCGAACCTTGTCACACTTTAGGTGTATATCACAACATACGTGTTTCTCATTAAAGCACATAATTTATGTCAAACAAATTGTTTTTATGGAATTAATTCTTATTATTGGTTTGAAATTTTAAACGTTGTTCTTTTTTCAACTGTAGCTACTCGCTTTTTTTCTTCCGTACGCAAAGACCATGCAATTTCAAAGAGTTCACTTGGCGATTCTCTCTTTAAAAATCTTACTATTGCTTTACTTATTGTATCTTACAGCGAAATGTGAATAGAACGTTTCTGTGGAGAAACAAGAAGTCGCTAGAATAAGCATTTGCAATGATGTCTTGTGGAAGAATGAACAGAAAAGGTAACGTGAATGCATCACATTAAATATATGTTTCTAACGAACACATGCTTGGACTGTACAAAAGTAATTATAAAGCTTTAATAATTTATGCAATTGGGTTAATTAGTAATTAGCTTGTTTATTGTTTTCACTTAATGAGAGATTATATTAATTACATTCTGTTGTTTTACTCCAAATTATTCAATTAATTATGTTAATGAGATAAATAAGAAAAGTTAATTAATGTGCCAAAAATGTGATGATTTTTAAGTTACCACATCCCAGTTCTCTCCCTCTCTTTTTCGTGAGTTCATAGGAAAGCGATCGTTTTCTCTCGTTTTGTACGTTCATATACTTGAGTTGATTGAGAAGCAAAGGTTTTAATTTATACATGATTGCCAGACACTGGAACTTGGTTTTTTGGAGCTCGCTGAGACTTTGCGAACGGTATTGCAAAAATATATTTGTATTATAAACAATAGGGTAGTGTGGGGGAAAACAATGAGTAGATTTTCTCTCTTGTATTAGAATTTACTGTTACTACTGCTAATACTACTGATTGTTCTTCTACTACTACATCACTATTATGTTACATATATAAATAATATGTCACTCATTAAATTATTTTTGACAGCATACCAAATCATTTGTTTTTAGAATGGAGTTTAAATTTTGACTATTGGAATGCATATTTAATGCTCTCAGTACACTACAAAAAAGCAACATACATACTCACAAGTAGACACCTTAAGCAAACACTGCCTATGAACTTGGAAACTTTATTCTTGGGTTACAGGTAATTCTTTCACTGTAGACATGTTTATCCTAGCCAAAGAAAATGGGTACTGTATATGAGGAAAGAAGCAAAGGGAGGAGGGGAGGAATGTGGAAAACATACTGACATTATCTGGAACGACATATGGCAAAGTATTTCTCAACCGCAAACTCTAAAACATGCAGTGCAGAACTGAAGCGAAAGCTGGTCGAAAGGAACTTCAGTGGACGAGCATGTTCTGTGATTAAATTCCTTTTAACAGAAGACTGCAGACCGTGTAGTCCATTTTAAAATTACACTGGTATACCAACAAAATGCTGTTCTACCATTACATCCTTTTTGGCTGGAATAATTTGTTGCCACCCCTTTTCCATTCAGTAGGAATCGATTCACAACTAACTTAAGCTCATCAGAGACTTCAGGATATATTCCACACGTGTTGCAAACCACGTGTGGGAACTAGTGCCATTTCAGCTTGATTGTGATGTCAGTATGATTTAAAAGTAGACTACGCATACCAAGAAAGTATAAATCCAGAAAAAATGTTTCTTTAAAAATGTCTCTGTTTCAGCATATAATAAAAATCAACGAATGGTACCAATTTTATTTTAATTTTATTTTTTATGAAATCTAAAAAAATACGTTGTTTATCTTACAATATAGGTTAGACTCTCTGTCCTGACGCCAAGTCACAGATTGTTAATACAAATAAGAGGACGCCAGGCCCGCCTCTCCTCCACCATTCGACGTTTAGTATGCCATAGGGCAAATCATTGGAATATTAGTTACTAGACTTTCTTTGCGAATCTTAAAACATGTTATATGAATGTGTACTTAATTTGGTGTGCCACGCCATCACCTATACCGTCTATTCAACTACCACCTTTCGAAGGTAGTGCAAATATGCTAAAAATCATCATCCAAATCGAAGAAAATATCCGAGAGCTGAGAATCTTAAGGTATGTAGCAGCTAAAACAAAATGTTGCTATAGAGTTAAATATACCTAGAAGAAGAAAACAAATTCTTAAGTCGTAAAATCAGCAGTAAACAGCTATCAATTGTTATAAATTGCAAATATGAATAATTTTTTTACCTCATGTGCAAAAATAATAAATATTTCCCTAAGTAACTCATTAGCATTATTAGTTAAATATTCTAAATTAAAGCAATATGAAACAAATCTCATATAAAGTTAAAACAATTGGCAACCAAATTATTGAGTCATACTTGCCTAAATTACTCAAGATGACGTCACTCATATGAAAGAACCTGTCGGAATATAGGTTTAATATTAATCCTGTGTTAACCTTCAAAAACGTCTCCAAAGACTGCAGATCGCAGAGGGTAAGATGGCTTAGACTACAAAAACGCCGTTTCTTCTTAATGATATGTCATACCGACTCTCTATGGTACATCATCTTTGACACCTTCTCCAATAGCTTGGTCCTCGATGAGTATGCTACCAGCTGCTCCGGCGGTGAACTATGAGACCTTTGTCTTGGCTACATGTACTGTCTACCCAGCACAAGAAGGTAATCGGGGCCTGATGAGGAAGAGCGGCTTGAACTGTTTATCTTGAACTGTGGATCAGTTTACTACAGGAGAAGACAGGTAGTGGCGGTGTGACGTCAGCTCCGTCAGCTCTCACCGCCAAATGTGCTCCCGAACGAAAGGCAGGTTAGCGTGTGACGTCACCGCGCTGATTACTGCTGTCGAAGGGAAAGGAATAGTTTGATGTGTGCGGGTACGAAATACAGGAAACTTATTGAGTGTTAATAATATGTACAACTTACATCTTGGGCGTTTTAATATTAATGCTGACTGCTTTAATTACACAATTGGTCACAGTTTATAAACAATTACATTTTGACTCTGTGCTATGAGCAAATATATAAAACTTCAACTCGTAGTTTATCTGAAGGACAAGCATATTATAAAGTAAATAAAATAAAATATCAAGTAATTTTCTCTGCAAATTAGAGGAGGCCTATTTATAGCAAAATTAGATGGGCATTTTCCGACACCTTCTGATCCGACAACGTACTTAGGGGTTTGGACTTAGCTAATTTCATAATAGAAAAAGAATTTTCGCACTCATATATATCGAGCCAAACATACATAATGTCCGTGAGGCAAGTGAATACAACATCGGAAATCTGGTTTGGGGGACATTCCCGTAAAAATCAGCCAAGTCTTCCTTGTGTGTATATTTGTCCTTCAATATATCGTCACATTGTAAATTAACAGTTTCATTAGGTACGTGGCAGCTACATTGTTGTCATCGAGTGCGGTACACCTGACTGAATCCTCAGATTGTGTACTCACAGCGCCATTTATATAGGTAATAACTTGGTGCTACACGGCTCTTGCCTGACGTCACACGCACTACAGCCCTTGTTCCCGACTGAAATACGTCACAACTCTTGAAGCTGTTTTCCTCTGTTTTACTACGAAATGAGTGTATGAGAGTGCATATGAGTCACCCATGCACCCAGATCTGACTAGTTTCAGTAACTGCATTTATTATGCATGGGTGAGTTATGTGACAATACTGTGTATTTTAGGTGAACCACGGCGAGCATAAACATCATACGGTCAGCAAAAGTGATTAACTGATTACGTTACACGTTCCTCTGTCTTGCCTTCTTGTGTTGCTTGGGCAGTAGGTGTGCGTGAGAATAGAAACCGTCAGTTACGTTTACGAGGCTAATGCTGAGCTAAAAGATGAGTTGCCGACTATCGAGGCAGAAGTATTGAACTATTTGTGAAGCTTAGAACGAGAAACTTTAACATTTGGAATATTAAATCCTTTAACTTCTGCCGTGTCAGTGTTTCACAGTTTAAAATAACATTTCCGTGATAATAAAGAGAAGTTAGCAGAAATGCAAATTAAAAAGTTTCGTTGCGGTGACCGCTATATCTGTGCAACTTGAACGCAGTGTTTAGTCTCTCTGAACTTTTGGTAATTATAATTGATCTGACTAAATACTTCTGTAAGAGTTTAAAACACGAAGAAAAGCCCAAGTTTTAAAAATACACGCTTTTTATCAGCTTAAATCTGAATTATCATCAAAGGTCCCACATTGTGTTTCACGTTTGGAGATTCCCGTTTGGGTATGAAACGAAATTTCTCATTCGGTGACGTTAAATTCTCGACTGCGTATCTTCATTCTAATTTTCTGAACTTGCCTATCTGACTTAGTAATTGAATCTTACCTCTGAACATAACTGATTTTCAGGTACGCCTTGAACTAATGGTAGTTTTTCGTCAACTGAATTCACTAGAACTCCATTGGCTTAGCTACACTGTCTTACTAATAGATTATGTTTTAGACGGAAGTTAGTTATCCTGAGAGTTAAAGTGTAACCCTTGCTTCTTCCATGATACATTGATTTTTACATACGGCAGTTATTTAATGTTATTATTTGTTTAACTCCTTCCATTTGTGTATATAATTACTCATCTACCCCTTTGTAATTCCTGTAAGAGTGCGACGTAACGTATAGTATACCACAGAAAAGAAAGTCTCCGGGGGATGAGACGCAGTGGAGCTTGGAAAAGGTTCCCACACCATCCCTCGGTAGTTTATGACACCCCATGTCAGTTCAGTTACAGACCATTCTAAAACATTCTGACACCTTCTCTTTTTGTGAATGAATCTTCTCAGTTTCGGTGGACAGAGTGAATAGGATGCATGCTTTTTAGTGGTTCTGCTCCTTGTGTAGCATACATTCCCTGTCACATACATTCACTGTCCTTGTCCCACTGTGTAAGGGGGCACATTCCTTTCAGGGACTTACTTTGCGTTGTTGGATAGTACTTAACTTCTTTTCTCCGCTTAGGATCAGTTAATGGTTGATTTTCTTTTTTTTACATGCAACTGTCAGCGGCGGAGATTACGGAGTAGCATTCTTTTGCGTTCACAGACACTCAAAAGTAGGCTGAGAAAGGTCTTTTTTGTATTGAAGTGTTTATTTACATAATTTTTGTATTAATCGGAAGTACTTCCCATATGCATCCGAATGTCTAGTATTCTAACAAGATTTAATCGTCATTGAAATTGGCATGACACTGTGCAGTGATATCCATATAAGGGGCTTGGAGTTAAGGTAATGTCTGTCCTTCTCATTTCGGTTTTATACCTATAAACTATTGTTACAAAAACTTATACTTCTATTTTTATATACTTCTTTTATGTATATTGAGGTAAACTTTCAATACACATTTATATATTTCACTGTATATATCAGAAGAATACGATTATCTAAAGCGAGTATCAAATTTTTGATAATTTGAAATTCTGTGCTCGTAGAATGACCATGAGAAATAAACGAAATACCTTTTCACTGAGAAAACTACTTAAACTATCCATCTGAAGTGAAAGTAGTATGTCTCATATTCAGGAGGAACCGAGTTGAAATCTCGGATAGGGTCATTCTCTCACATAAGATTTGTGTTTCCCTTAAACTTAAAAATTAATTTCGGTTAACATTAAGCTGTCACTTGGGCAAAATTATGTCCATTTAGTTCCTCCATCGTCCAATATGACATTGAAATAAAGGATGTTAAGATGATGATGATGATGATGATGATGATGATGTGCTTCTGACAGTTGCACTATTTTTACTTTTTATTTTGTGTAAAATTTCGTTTTTCATTGTCTATGGTTATATAAGAGTCATGAAGTATGAAGATACTATTCCCTGTGATACCGTCCCTGTTAGGCATAACATTCGCATAATAACCGCGAGTCATATTAAATGCATAATTAAGGGCGGATAGATACCACAATATGAATTAAGCAAAGTTATAACAAATTTAGAGGATAATGATTAAATATATAAGTGCAGAAACTAAACAGGAAATCCCAATACATATATTTTATTGAAAGCACGAGAACCCAACGTATAAAGAGAGCGAGGAAAATGAACACTTACCCTCACAGGTATTTTCTTTGTGTTGAGCCGACAAAGGGGGCATTGTTCAAGGCTAGACCCTAGTCGCTAGCCCATGCTTTGGTCTGCACATGATACGTGATGAGAGAATAGACACCGGGGATTTAAGATACACATTTTCAAACATGCTTATGCATTAATTAGTTAGACTGTAGGAAGGTGAAAGTTGCGTGGAATACATGCCTCAGACACTAGAAATTGCTATTAAATTTAAGAGTATGGATGAAACACAACCTATAAGGAACAAGTAACAGGTCACATGACCCCTAAAGTGTCCAAAATTCGGCGAAAGGAAGCGGAAATTTGTGCAATGGCGACGTTTGATGTTTGCTAGTTTCTGTTTTGGCGAGTGAAGGGGGCAACAAGTACTGAAAGTTCATCAAAGTCCGTGTTCGCGAATGGACGGAGTAACACACATTAGGTGGTTATCGAACACCCTGTGTTAACGAGTGAGAGAAACTGCACACACTACAACATCATTATGATTTCACCAAACTCCGTTGTTGAATAATCCTCCGGAAATACTATGTTGCGCGAAGTAATGCTCTCGACGTCCAGGAACAACGCGTACACAGCTACATACACCACTCGACGCGTGCTAGATATTTACAAGTTCACTCGCGACTGTGATCCAAAGTAGCCGTCATGTCACACGCACAGCAACGTGCAAATCCTAAATATCGCGCCTAATGTGCAAATAACATCAAGACAACAGTGACGAGTGGAGAGGACTACTTGTATCAATAAACTTGACATTCAACGGTCGTGGTATCCTCTATGTGATAAGACCCATACACTGTCAGGAGGCACACACTCCCTGAAACCCAAAAGAGAGAATCCATGCAGACCTACCCTGAGAAAAAAACCCGACCTGTTGTAAACCTCCCATCCGTAGTCCTCACCGGTCACATATCCTATCATATGAGGTTTTGAGTACTGGGAGGGCTCAACGAGGTACTTAACGGGCAGCACCGCCTCACCTGAAATTCAACATATACATCTTATTTTTCACCGAAATATATCAAACATGTGCTACTACGTACTTCAATAACAATTATTAGAACTTCTTTTGAGAAAATAAAGTTTTTTTATGTAAAGGATAATTTCGGTGTGGAAGTCTTCCTGTACATCTTAACGTCTCTTGCTAAAGAGACGCTGAATTTGATGCTAAATTTAAATACTATGTTTAGTGTTTAATGTTTTTATGTAATCTTTCGTATCTTTCACAAATCTTTAATTCCATAAACAACAAAAATATTATTAAATTTACACTTTTTATTTCCATGTTATCTTTAGGTGGAGTTATCCGTTTTCACTCAGAGAAAGAGATACACAATGAACTGACACACACTTAGAGGTCATTTTCTAAAAACGCCTCTTTTGTTTCGAGGGCCTTAAAACGTATATCACTAGTGATATTTTGATATCAAAATTGGGATGGAAATCAATACTCCTACTACTAGGTTAAGGTAACGGAGACGGACACCAAACGGGATGGCTCAATTGGTTTGTCTGTGGCCCGCATTTGGGAGGCTCGGGTTCGATTCCCGTGACGACCTCCTGAACCATGGGTTTTTTCGGAGGGTATCCCGGATCGCTGGAGGAATGCTGGGTAGGTTAATTACATTCCCCGAATTTCCTATCCTACCATTTCATCTCCATTATCTTTTCATATCTCTCATCTGGTGGTCTCTTTCAGGGTAGGAGTGTCGGCGGGTGTCTCGGCGGTGCATGGCAGGATGATATGCTTTGAAGAAAACTACTTCCTCCTCCGGTAGGTCGGTTGCCGGTCTCCGTTCCTCTGCTGGGACCGCCAGCCAGGGACCTTTGGGGCTCGGATCACCTGCCTGGGACCATTAGGGCTCGGCTGATGGGTTCGTTGCCGTGCCGCTGTAAGGGAGCGAGTTCGTTGTCCTGGCCTGTCGGGGCAAGTCTCTATCCAAGTAAACTGTAGTGACCCTGCCCTCTGTACTGTCGTGGCGCCTTGAGTCGGACGCCCTATGTCTCCTTCACCTCATCCTTCCTTCCGGGAGTGTCCCCCACTTGGGGACATAGGAACAATGGGCCCAGCATGGTGACCTACCCCTCCTAATGAAATCCCAATCCTATCCCAACGGAGACAGACACCATGTTCATTTCGCCACAAGGCGGATATTTATAATTATGACACGTTCTCTCAAGAGAAATGGAATAATTGAAGAAACCAAGGAAATGTTACAGGGCACAGACAAACCAATTACAGAAGCTTACAGAAGACTCTAAGGATTCCGATTTTGAAGACTCGATCACACCAGGGGCTGCTTAGAGAAGGGCTTGAGAAGAACTTCCCAATGAGCAAGCCGCAGAGTCATTAGTCCGGCATAACCTCAAAGCCCACATGAAATAAAAGAGAAAGGAAATGGAAGAAACTGGTCCCAAGAGAGAAGCTACCCCCGGTTATCTACCAACCGAAGAAGCCACGTCAGATTTCCATCAAACTTCAATGTGACGTTTGATGAAAAGCAGCTCTTAAATTGGGAGTCTCATATGTTTCGCAAGGCCAAATATATCTTTTTAAAATCAATACATTTAAAGGTAACCTAATCAGTGCAATGGATTGTACGGATGTCACTGCTGATCACCACATCACGCGGTGTACTGTCTGCCCAGGACAAGAAGGCAAGCTAGAGGAATGTGTAACGTAATCACTTGCTGTCTGCACGGTGTTAAAGCTAGCCTTCCGAGTATGTTAAGGATGCTAGGTTTGTTTAAAATACGCAAGTGTTGTCACATATCTCACCAATACATAATACCCAGCACTGCATTTACTGAAACGAGCATTAGATATGGCAACGTGGGTGACTCTTATGCACTCTCATACACTCATTTCCTAGTAAACAGATCCACTAACAGAGCAGATTAACAGTCCAAACCCCTCTCCCCTTCATTCGTCTCTTGCATTCTTGTGCTGGGCAGACAGTACATACCCGGCGGAACTCGAAGTCGGTACTCCTCCTTAGATCTTTAACGTGGTTGGACTGTCGGCTGCCCTTTCGTTGCCCCTAACTGCGTTCTTCTGCATGGATTCTTATATTGCTTCTCGGGGTAAAGGTTCTATACAACAAAATTCAGCAGGACATACGATATTTTATAAAAGTGTACTTTCTTCCCGGTTCCTTTGACTATCTACGTAAACCCGGGTACATACAGAGATTGTAATTAATTGATCTGTTGTGGCTGCTTACAATAACAAGTAACGGCGCGTAGAAATGCAAATGTCGCTTATACATGGTAACATGGAGTTTCTAAGTCAGAGGCCCAGGTTCTATCCCAGGCGTCTGCAAAGTGAGATTTGTGCTGGACAACACGGTGCTGGAGCGGGTTTTCTCCGGGATCTTCGGTTTCTCCCGTCATCTCATTCCACCGGTGCTTCCATCTTCAACTCATGTGTCCTCAGTGTCACCGCCTGCTATGCTGTATGTAGTAAAAGCGGGCGTTAAACACCACACATTTCTAAGACAGAGTTCTCATCCAGTAACAGAATTCCTATTTTATTTTTCTTTCTTTGGTTGCAATTTACGTCCTCCAACATTAAGTCATATCGGACGATGAATGAAATGGTGAAACGATGCTCAAATGAGTCCAGGGTCCTTGGAGCTTAGAGTTACCCGACATTCGTCTATCAGGTTAAGGGAAACCTCCGGAAAAAAGCCTTATCCAGGTAACTCATCAGGTAACTCGAACTCGGGACCTCTTGAAAGTGAGGCAGACGTGCTACCACCACGCTACCGAGGAGGGCTCAGAATTCTTATGAGGTGAAGTCCGCATAAATAAGAAATATCGCTGGAACGTCTTTTATCGTTGTATTTATACTGTGACGGTTATTTCATGTTTTTCAAATATGTTAGAATGTGTTCTGAATTGTTCTGGAAAAAGTAATTTGTATAAAAATATAAATATAAAATTGGGTAGGCCACGGAATGATACAACGCAAGTTAAATGTTACATAATATTGTTGCTATTGGTAATTGCAATAATGCAATTGCGTAATGTGGTGACGTGGACCAATAAAAGAGAAGTATTTTAGTTGTTCTAGAAACATAGTGTGCAGAGAACCCAGAATAATCAGAAAGCTTAGAGTCACTTTGCAAACAACGGTTCTTGTGTGTAAGACGTATTTTTTGTTGTTCTGCGATCATGCAGAAACCGTTTAGTAGTGCATGCATTTGGATTGCACTAGTGGCATGTGCCAGAGTTATAAAGTTCATCGTTGAAACAGCAATTGTTTGTGAAAGGACAGCATCTACGTTATTTAAAATTGTAACAGAATTTACTAATTGTTTTGAGAAATAAATCCACAAAATTTAAGATAGAAGAATTGTTGTTTACTTTCCAACAATTGCAGTATCAAATACCTTTACTCCGAGACTGCGACTAGAGGTAAGACTCATTGCTCCAGAGCTCCGAGGCATCTACAAGTTTTCTACCAGATCAACAAAGGAGAGAAACTAATCAGCATCTACCATCACGCCTTTTGCAAATTTCCTATTGAAATACTAATTTTGAAATGGTTCTCGCGCCCTAAAACTAATTCTTTCGTTGGGTGGACTACCCTAGTAAATGTTGAAATTCCCTACAATTTACAACTATGAATGTTTCTGATTGGTAGAAAGGATCCTTATATACGTCACGCAAGTGGAAAGAAAAAAGACATAGTTTGACTAGTTTAATGACCCTTGCCTATAAGGTACCTGAAAATGGCTACAAATACAATGGCTAACCCCACAAATTTCCCCCCCAGCTGAAAGCCACTTCCCAGTGTGCATGCAAGATCCTTGTAAACATTGAAATCTGCCTAGGTTCCACGATATGACATTGAAGAGAACATTATAAGTTTCACAAAAATGACAAAAATACCTTAAATATTACCAAATAATTTTCAATTATTGAAACATTTTGTACACATATTGGTAATGTAAAGTTATAACATTTAAATAAAAAATTTAAACTGACCATTAATATAGTAAAAGTACGTATTTCAACTGAAGATGAAGTCGAAGTGCAGTGAAAGGATGGGAAGTAGCCACAAGGAAATTAACCAACCCAGCATTCGCCTATAATAATTAATAATAATAATAATAATAATAATAATAATAATAATAATAATAATAATAATAATAATAATAATAATAATAATAATAATAATAATAATAATAATAATAATAATAATAATAATAATAATAATAATAATAATAATAATAATAATAATAATAATAATAATAATAATAATAATAATAATAATAATAATAATAATAATAATAATAATAATAATAATAATAATAATAATAATAATAATAATAATAATAATAATAATAATAATAATAATAATAATAATAATAATAATAATAATAATAATAATAATAATAATAATAATAATAATAATAATAATAATAATAATAATAATAATAATAATAATAATAATAATAATAAATAATAACAATAATAATAACCAATGGCACGACAGCCCTTCAAGGCCTACCAACCCCACTGCCGGCCTCACGCCCACTTACGCACGGCAGAGGTGGACGATCATCCAACCGACATGGGGAGAACATGTGGTCAGCATTTCGGCATCCCCCAGTCGGGATGTTGGTTTCCGTGACCAGGGCCGCTTACCTAGCGTAAGCTCCTCACTTTCCTCACTTCCTGGGACCGAAAATCCGCACCACATGGGTGGGACCGAACCCGGGCCGCTTTCCGTGACCAGGGACCAAGGCATGCTGCCTTAGGCCGCTACGCCACGGCGCAGGACAGCATTCGCCTATGACCAAGGAAAACCGCAAAAGATCCTTTGGTCAGACTGGTCGTCACCGGGGATCGAAACTGCGACTTTCTAAATGTGTGTGGCCTGAACCAGCTCACTCCGTAAATATCGTATAAAATAATATATTCTTCCCTATACTTTAACTTGTAACCGCAGTATCAGACAGCGATTATGAGGCGGCGAATGAATTGAAATCACGAGAATTAAAAAAGAAGATATATTAATGAAAATGCTTTGCTACACTAATATAAAATATTGTTATATTAATATGAAATCAGAATGAAATTAGAGTAGTGATTAAAATAGCGGTTTAATTAAGAATAAGATGGGAAGAATATAATTTAAGACAACTAACATGCTAGAATCCATGTAAGGGAGAGAAAATATTTCTGTAAAATCTGAACACAAGTCGGGGAGACAGGAAGAGGTGACCGTTAGCCTCTTTGTTTAAGGAAAGGTTCAACGTCTGAGAACTATAAGCAAAAATGTGTAGGAACAATAAGGTTTTCAAGATGCGGTCAGGCGTAAGACCTAAAAGGATTTACTTCGCTGTGGCGATAACGATGTATACCGTTACAAAGAGCCCAGGGTAGGCGGGACCCAACTCACGGTGGGATGTAACGTCAATGAGTTCGATGAGTTTTGCTAACCAATAAAGAAAAATCGAAATAAAATGAGAAACCAATAATAATGTAAGATTTGAGAAATAGGAAGAAGGGTGAGTTATTTTGGTCATGTGATAAGGGTTAGAGTAGGGATCAGAATAAAGTACGGACGGAATCGCAGAGTAGACGAAAGATCACTTCAACAGTCATTCTACGAGGGGAAAGACGTGTTAGTGCGCGTGAAGGAGAAGGAGCAAAGATTTCTAAGTCCGAAATGTAGGGAAGTCAAGAATAACGCAACCAGCGTGAGAGAAGCAGCAGAAGAAGTTTATAATAGCAAAGTATTCGCCGTATAAAGAATTAAGAGAATTCTGTTAGGAAGTTTAGTAACAGGTGGTCACCGCTACCAATCAATCTGAATCAACGAATTGAGTGAGAATTAAATCAATTTTTTGCAACGAACCAGTGTATTATTGAGACAACTGAGCAGCCAACAAACAACAAATCCAATTCCTACAACCATTCACCTGAAGAATAAGAGATCTCATAGCTCCAATTAGAACCCAAATCAAAAGTAAACACCAACCAATTTGAAATCTGACATGCGGGTATGCCGCATAATGGCGCCGACACGTTGGGGCTTCGAATTGTAGGAAATGGGTGAAATGTAACGACGAAGGACGACTACAAGGAGAAGTGAGAAGAACGACGACGAAGGACGACTACGAGGAGAAGTGAGAAAAACGACGACGAAGGACGACTACGAGGAGAAGTGAGAAGACCGACGACGACAACTACGATGAGGACAGCAGAGACTACGAAGAAGACGCCAAAAACAACTACATAGAATTTTCCCCCAACCAAGAGAGAAGTTCAAGTTCTTTCGACATCAACTGAGCCTACTAGACGACGAGCAGCACGACAAAAATTGGTAAAGACATCACATAAACACCACAGCCGTACAACAGAACTGTGAGTTACACATACTCAATTTATATTTCTTGTAAATGTAATATCATTCAGTGAAATCAATATCTATGTAATGTCTTAGTAATAAGTATTTTGGAAGGGAAATTAGAAAATTTAAAGGGGAAATTCAATGCTTTTGAGAAATAAGAAGATCGTACAGAATAAATTTAAAATGGAAAATTCTGGGGAACAAATAATTATGGAGACAGAGAAAGAGTTGGAAGTTGTTAATGAAGAGATAATGGAAAGCAGTGTTATAGGATCAGTAGATGAGGGTGTAAATGGTGTAAGTAGCCTAAATGTAAATAGAAGTGACAATCCTGGGGTAATGGAAAATCTACAAGAGATGTTCCAGAAACTCATGGCGCAAATTACTATTCAGAGTCAATCACTAGAGACTAAATTAGTAGAACAGAATCAATCACTAGAAGCTAAATTCGTAGAACAGAACCAGTCACTAGAGGCTAAATTGAACCAAACACAAGAAGATAAATTAGTAGAACAGAACCAATCACTAGAGACTAAATTAGTAGAACAGAACCAAACACTAGAAGCTAAATTAGTAAGTCAAATTACAAGCCAAGGAAAAGAAACAGAAACTAGAATCACTGTCAGAATTCAAGGAATAACAGGGGAAATTCAATCTGTAAAAGAGGCCCTGCAGCGAGAAGTAGGTACTATAAGAAGTGACCTAGAAGCTACCAAATCTCTCGTTGCAGGAGTAGAAAATAGAATAGGGGAGGAAATTAATAAGGAAAGAATAAGATTAGATGAACTGACCACGACACAGGTAACTTTTGTACAAGAGGTAAATAACCGGTTTGACACTGTAAACAATAGTATAGCAGCTGACATGGAGAAGTTAAAAGAAAAGGTAGCACGTGTAACAAATATTCAATCAGAGAATACACAAATGTTGAGGGAAACAGTAAGCGAGATATCTCAAATCAGAGATACCGTAACTGGCTTCCAGCTGCGACAGCAAGGGCAGGTACCTGAGAGTTCCAATTGTACTATACATACACACAATGGAGAGAGGCAGAACGAACAGGTTAGCGCCCCTTCTGTCTCTCCTCAAAGCAGCAATAATAGCGAAATAAATATGCAAAACGTAAATATGTATCCAGCAGTGCACATGAATTTTCTAAGCGAATTGCCCCTCCCGAAATTTAATTGTCGCAATGACAACGCAGTACAATTTTTGGCCGACTTAGAAAAGTATTTTGTCATCAGAGGTGTACCCGAGCAATATAAAATGATAATAGTTCAAAGGGCGTTAGAATCTGCCGAACTTAATTGGCTACGAGTAACTGTGGGAGAAGGATGCAGCTACGAGTTGTTCAAAACAGCTTTCCTAGAAAAGTATTGGAACGCCAATGTCCAATACCAAGTAAGGAATCAAATAACAAATGGCCGATACCAAGGTAATAATGGAGAGTCTATTACTGATTATTTCCTGAGATATTCGCAAATGAGTAAATATCTACAACCCCATTACAGGAAGCCGAACTGATTTCTCTTCTCACTCCCCACCTTCCTGAGAACATTAGAAATCACATGGTGGTAGCAAGACCTCAGACATTGAGAGAGGCAATTACATTGTTAACAGCTTTACAAAGCGTTGGGACGCAAAGCTCACAAAATAGACATGAGAATCGAATGCCCGTGAGAAATCCACACAGACCGTGGAATAATAATAATCATGACGGGGAAAGGGCACACAATCCCCGAAATTTTAACACGAACCATATGGCTACTCGTCAAAGATACGATGCCCACGTCCCGAGGGAATTCCCTAACAACAATAGAGGGAGACAGGGACCACCAAATTCAAATTCATATAATTTCCCGATGAGGTATGTACATGTAACTAGGAATGGAAATAGGGGTCACCCCCCATTTCTTCGAAGAGGGAATGCAAGACCGACGTTCCGACTACCAGAAGCTAATAGACAGTATCAACCACGCGACGCTGGTAGAGAGAACAATACAGACAGACCTGAAGTAAGACAGAGGAATCAACTTCTCTCAAGAGAATGGGTGCGTTCTCCTCCACCCACACCGAGGGACGCGGCGCCCGAGGTAGATGAAAGGCCAGAGACGACACAGCATACGGGAAACGAATCCAGGGTGCGATAGAAGACGTCCCGCATCGGACCCGGATGAACACGCTAGTTCTTAATTTGAACAGGGACACAGCTCTGAGTAGGGTGGTACAAAATAAAACAGAAACAGAAATAGAAAACGGTACTCAAATAAACAATCACTTAACAGAATTACAAGAAGTGAGAGATGCTCCACGAATTGCTGCAATAATAAACAAAGAAAAATGGCACATTACCATAGATTCAGGATCCTCAGTTTCAGCTATAAGTCAAGCATTCTTTTATCACTTAAAAAACAATGGAATGAAATTGCAAACATTGCCCGTGAAAAGTGCATATTGCACTCTGGCGGTAGGTCGCGCCAAACAAAAGATTAATACACAAATGCTTTTGAAAGTCACCATTGGGGAGGATACAATAGAATTTGTATGTTTTGTTATTAATAGGCTATCTGTAGACATTATTATGGGTAATGACGTGTTGTATGCGCTTCAAGCTAAGTTGAATTATCAAATGGAAGCCTTGGAAATCAAAATTAAAGACCTCATAGTTAAAGTTCCGTTTAGCTCAAGGGAAGCAGAAAATGAGATAAGATTGACAGATGAAGAAAAAGAAATAGATGGAGAAACATTTTTTGTAGAATTTATACGAATAGGAGGAATGGAGCTAGTTAAGATGAATCCATTAGAAGCAGAAGAGATGGGAAACTATGATAAAGAAGTGTACGTAGCGGCAGAAGAAGGGCTTTTAGAGATGACGTCATACGGACTTGGGCAGACAGAAGCATGTGAACAGGAGATAATTACCCTACCAGATGATTTCCAGGTAGTCGAAAATAATGTAAACATGACCTATAGAATAAGAGAAACAGTAGCAAACTCGAACCTACTTAACGACCACCAAAAAGAGATTTTTTATAACATTTTATGTAAACACAGAAATGTATTTTCGGAACACACTGGGACCTATAGTGATTTTGAGTATGAATTCGAGATACATGATGTTCCCCCATTCAAATACAAGTGCAGACCTATTCCATTGGATTTACAGGAGGCAGTGAACCTTAAAATACAGGAAATGTTGGAAGATGGAATTCTGGAGATATCTACATCAAAATTTATAAGTCCCCTATGTATAGTCAGAAAAGCAAATGGAACAGTACGACTGACGATAGATGGACGTCATATAAACCAATATATTGTTCCGGATAATTTTCGAACCCCAGCAATAGAGCAAATTTTGGCCGGTATTGGGGCACAAAGGTATTTTACTTCACTAGATGTGACCAACTCATTTTTGCAAATTAAGTTGAAACCTGAATTAAGGCAATATACCTCATTTTTGCACGGAGGATATCAGTACCAATTTACAAGAAATTGCTTTGGACTAATTAATTCTGGAAGCGCATTCCTACGGGCGATGCAGAAAATACTCAACACGCAAAGGGAAACATATGTGTCACAGTATGTAGATGATTTATTGATATACAGTAGAACAGTGGAAGATCACCTTACCTATTTGGATTTAGTGCTCGGAAGGCTAGCAAATGCTGGATTAACACTGAATTGGGCCAAATGTAAATTTTTCCAGGAATCAGTTAAATATTTAGGATATATCATAACAGGCGAAAATATAGCTCCTGATCCAGAAAGAGTGGAAGCCATTTTGAAAATACCACGACCTAAGACGCCAAAACAAGTAAAACGTTATCTGGGTGTACTTGGGTACCAATCAAGGTTCCTGATAAACTATGCAAAGGAAGCCGCACCGTTGCGAGCACTACTGGAAAAAAATCAAAAATGGCGATGGACTATGGTAGAAGAAAATGCTTTTAAAAGATTACAAGAACTCTTCAGTGAATCCGTATTATTGACATGGCCTGATCCAGATTTACCTTATCTCATATACACGGATGCCTCCATGGTGGCGTTAGGAACTATTTTAGCCCAAGAGACACCGACTGGAGAATTAAAGGTCATAGCCACAGCCTCCCGAGGGTTAACGAAAACCGAAAAAATTGCTTGCATAACAGAACAGGAAATTACGGCTATTTACTACGCCATTTGTAAATTTAGACAATATATATATAATAAAAGGATTGTGATATTCACCGATCATATCAGCCTATCATTTATACGAAATTGCAAATTGACCAGTACAAAAATTGCGAGATATATCCACGAGATCATGGCTTACAACCCAGAGATTAAACATATACAGGGAAGTCTTAACATCTTTAGTGACATGCTTTCACGTATAAAGCCACAGGGGAATCTTCCAGAAAATATCAGTAGTAATGGTACAGAATTACCAGTGTTAAAGATGGATGTAACCTTCAGTATAAAATTAACAAAGGAGATGAGAAGATTGTCGGAATTACAACGCCAGGATTGGAAATTAAAACAAATTATGGAAAAGGCATTGCCCATAGATCAAGCAAATTCACAGAAATACGGAGTGCTAAATGACGTATTGTATAAGTTACATGGTGTTTCCAAACCTGCTTGGAAAGCATATATACCCGCAGCGCTGGAAGAGTTAGTGATTTCTGCTTACCACACAGCTCTTATACATGCTGGCGTTGAGAAGACAATGATTTCCATAAGCAACCATTTATACATATTTAGATTAGGCAAGAAAGTTAGGACCTTTATATCTACATGTGACATCTGCCAGAGGGCAAAATCATTAAATTATAAGATAGATCGACCCCCTGTATCCATCACCAGGAAGGAACCATTAGAATTAGTTGCAGCGGATGCATATGGTCCACTCCCTGCAGGAAGAGGAGGATTAAAATATTTATTTGTACTTATCGACGTGATGTCGAAATTTGTGAAAATATACCCTCTCAAGAAATTAACAAGTGCAGCATGCGCGAATAAAATAGTGAAAGACTATATAGTCAAATACGGGAAGATGAAAGCACTATTAGTAGATAACGCGTCCATACACCATGGAAGACGATTCGTGCACACCATTCAGGATGCCGGAATTCGCATCTATAACACAACGTCGTACCATCCGTGCTCTAATCCAAGCGAGCGCGTAATGAAAGACCTAGGTGTTCATCTCCGAGTCCTTTGCTCATTGAAACAGACTACCTGGCCTGACCACATCAACTATATTGAGTTTATATTCAATAATTCAGTCAATTTAACCACAGGATATGCTCCTATCCAATTGCATAGGAATTTAACACCGGAACCAATAATAGAGGGTGTTCCGGAAAGTATCCAAGTGACGACCGAGACAGATCGAGAACGGATCCAAAATGCTGTTAAAAGAATAATGGAAAAAGTAGAGAAAAGAAACGCAAAGAAAATGCGGTATAAGAAGAATTGGGAACCAAAGGTCGGCGACTTAGTTCTAGTGAAATCGTTCGACAAGTCAGATTTGTTAGGAAAAAAGACTAGAAAGCTATATATGCTATGGAAAGGCCCATACCGGATTGAGAAAATATTTGGTGACAGAGCGTATGCTCTATCACACCCAAGAAATGGTAAACCGATAGGCAGATATAACATCTCCCTAATAAGGCCATATCGTCAGAAAAACGTTGTAAACAGTACAGAGCAGACCCAAGAATCACCTGTGTAAATGTGATTGAAATTATATATACGAAGATGTAAAAAAAAAAAAATACCAAGTAAAAGTTATATAATTAGTACGGGTAACGTTTTCGTTTGAAATTCAAACACTGCGTGGGAGTTGCAAGTTCCAAAATTCCTGTGCACAAACAAAATGATAATGTAATAAGAATAACCACAGCTAATGAACATGTTAGAAAGATCTTTAAAAAAATAATTTGTGAAATGTAAATATAGTATAAGTACTGATGTATTCATGTGCCAAAAGGCTATGTTGTTATTGTAAAGGTCACAGACTTAGGCGTGACAAAGTGAAAGAAAGTGTAGAGTGAAAAGTGAAGTGGAAAGACAGGACAATGAACTGCCAATGTTTACTGTCAGGTAAACGAAACACCTGATTACAGGTAGACAACTGAGTGCAGGTAGAGGTAACCATATTTGGACATCATTACGCAACCTATAATGTGAGGACGAATGTTCTTACGGTGAAGGACTGAAAGATAAAGAAACGTCCCAATAAGTTAATATAAAAAAAAAAAATCATTGAATGTAAAATGTAATATTGTAAACTGTAATATAGTAACATTAATGTAGTACTTAAGGAATGTAATAAGGTAAAATTAAGTTGATGTCAAGTGAGACAAGGATAATTCAGTGAAGTGTATATATATAGTTGAGGTATCACGGATGTTATTTGTATATAGGGTAATAACCACATATACGACAGTGTACTTGTCTATGTACGTAATGTATCATATCTATAATTCTATGTATATGATGTACCATATTGACCATTCTATGTGTATAAAGTAACACACTGATGAAGATGAGGGAAACGGTGACCACCGAAAAATGTTTCGAATAGGGAATGAGAAATTATAAGATATAAGGAGGAAATGTCATGACGGGGGTTTGACAAAATTTAAATAATGGGTATTTCATTTTTGTCAAACGGGCATTATGTAACCGCAGTATCAGACAGCGATTATGAGGCGGCGAATGAATTGAAATCACGAGAATTAAAAAAGAAGATATATTAATGAAAATGCTTTGCTACACTAATATAAAATATTGTTATATTAATATGAAATCAGAATGAAATTAGAGTAGTGATTAAAATAGCGGTTTAATTAAGAATAAGATGGGAAGAATATAATTTAAGACAACTAACATGCTAGAATCCATGTAAGGGAGAGAAAATATTTCTGTAAAATCTGAACACAAGTCGGGGAGACAGGAAGAGGTGACCGTTAGCCTCTTTGTTTAAGGAAAGGTTCAACGTCTGAGAACTATAAGCAAAAATGTGTAGGAACAATAAGGTTTTCAAGATGCGGTCAGGCGTAAGACCTAAAAGGATTTACTTCGCTGTGGCGATAACGATGTATACCGTTACAAAGAGCCCAGGGTAGGCGGGACCCAACTCACGGTGGGATGTAACGTCAATGAGTTCGATGAGTTTTGCTAACCAATAAAGAAAAATCGAAATAAAATGAGAAACCAATAATAATGTAAGATTTGAGAAATAGGAAGAAGGGTGAGTTATTTTGGTCATGTGATAAGGGTTAGAGTAGGGATCAGAATAAAGTACGGACGGAATCGCAGAGTAGACGAAAGATCACTTCAACAGTCATTCTACGAGGGGAAAGACGTGTTAGTGCGCGTGAAGGAGAAGGAGCAAAGATTTCTAAGTCCGAAATGTAGGGAAGTCAAGAATAACGCAACCAGCGTGAGAGAAGCAGCAGAAGAAGTTTATAATAGCAAAGTATTCGCCGTATAAAGAATTAAGAGAATTCTGTTAGGAAGTTTAGTAACAGGTGGTCACCGCTACCAATCAATCTGAATCAACGAATTGAGTGAGAATTAAATCAATTTTTTGCAACGAACCAGTGTATTATTGAGACAACTGAGCAGCCAACAAACAACAAATCCAATTCCTACAACCATTCACCTGAAGAATAAGAGATCTCATAGCTCCAATTAGAACCCAAATCAAAAGTAAACACCAACCAATTTGAAATCTGACATGCGGGTATGCCGCAAACTCTTGTAAACACTCAAGAAGATCTACTTGTTAATATAACTATCGCCATAATACGTCCCCTCTCTGGGGATTGTAACCGCAGTATCAGACAGGGATTAGGAGGTGGCGTATTAATCGAAATCACGAGAATTAAAAAAGAAGATAAATTAATAAAAATGCTTTGCTAAACTAATATAAAATATTGTTATATTAATATGAAATTAGAATGAAATTAGAGTAATGATTAAAATAGCGGTTTAATTAAGAATAAGATGGGAAGAATATAATTTAAGACAACTAACATGCTAGAATCCATGTAAGGGAGAGAAAATATTTCTGTAAAATCTGAACACAAGTCGGAGAGACGGGAAGAGGTGACCGTTAGCCTCCTTGTTTAAGGAAAGGTTCAATGTCTGAGAACTATAGCCAGGAATGTGTAGGAACAATAAGGTTTTCAAGATGCGGTCAAGCATAAGACCTAAAAGGATTTACTTTGCTGAGGTGATAACGATGTATACCGTTTCAAAGAGCCCAGGGTAGGCGTGACCCAACTCACGGTGGGATGTAACGTCAATGAGTTCGATGAGTTTTGCTAACCAATAAAGAAAAATCGAAATAAAATGAGAAACCAATAATAATGTAAGATTTGAGAAATGGGGAGAAGGGTGAGTTATTTTGGTCATGTGATAAGAGTTAGAGTGGGGATCAGAATAAGGTACGAACTGAATCGCAGAGTAGACAAAAACGCACTTCAACAGTCATACTACGAGGGGAAAGATGTGTTAGTGCGCGTGAAGAAGAAGTAGTAAAGATTTCTAAGTCCGAAATGTAGGGAAGTCAAGAATAACGCAACCAGCGTAAGAGAAGCAGCAGAAGAAGTTTATAATAGCAAAGTATTCGCCGTATAAAGAAGTAAGAGAATTCTGTTAGGAAGTTTAGTAACAGGTGGTCGCCGCTACAAATCAATCTGAATCAACGAACTTAGTGAGAATTAAATTAAATCATTTTTGCAACGAACCAGTGTATTATTGAGACAACTGAGCAGCCAACAAACAACAAATCCATTTCCTACAACCATTCACCTGAGGATAAAAGATCTCATAGCTTCAATTAGAACCCAAATCAAAAGTAAACACCAACCAATTGAAATCTGACATGCGGGTATGCCGCAGGATCCGCTGTTACTAGCCAGGTCGAAAGAGTACACAATGCATGTTAATTGCCTACTGCAAGCTGACGATGTTAGCAATAGCAGGAGCAATACACAGCAGACGGTGCTATAGATGCATGAACAACCAGTTTCTCTTGCCTAACGTGCACATTATTCTACCTTGTGTATGTTGTATTAAACCTGATGTCCACTTCGAGGATAGTTAGTTAGTTAGTTACTAACACTCCCCACATGGCAACCTTGGCCTTCGGGGTAACCTCACCCCACCAAGTGATGACCGGACCCATTTCTCAGGTGGAGGCACCCAGAGGGCGGTGTCCATTACCTCCGATGATAGGGTGATAGTGAAGATGGCGGTGAGGTGAGAGGACCTACAGTTTTTACCGTGGACTCCGAACCACGTTGGGCATAGGGGATACTTCACGTGTGCTAGACAGAGGTGAAGGCGTGGATAGGGCCGACTTAAAATCGCCAACCCCAGAGCCGGGAATCGAACTCGGGACCCTTAGAACGGGAGCCGCGAACGAAACCACCGCGCTACCCCGGCGCCCACTTCGAGGATAGTTATGACTATAGGTTGTCCCACATTGTGTACTTGCACCTATATAGATCCATCTTGTCTACCACCCCTCCAGGAGGAACGGATGAAGCAAAGCAACCACAAGAGATGTTTTTGAGTGTTTAACGCCCGCTTTTACTATATACGACATCTCTGACGATGACACATTATGGAGCACCGGTGGAATGAGATGGCAGGGGTAACCGGAGCACCCATAGGAAACCCGGCTCTACGCAGCTTTGTCAACCACAAATCTCACATGTGGACGCCTGAGATCGAACACGGGCCGCGTTGGTGAAAGTCCAGGATCTAACCAATCTATCACGGCGCGGCCACGACACACAAGAAATGCCAAAATATCTTCATATAATCTTTCGTTCCCATTTATTTGCATAAACTGAAGGCACTAACAAAAAGGCATATACAACCTGATGAAATAATGGATAAGATGGCATAAATTGCAATTATCCATCATATGCCTTTGTTTTGTGACTGTGCAAAACTAAAACTTTGCTAAATGAATCACGTTCAAATGAAATAGCTTAATGAAAAGCACTTGATACTCAATGTGCATTCACTTAATATTTTTTTTACTGTCTTTATGGTAAATAGAGTCAGTATTTATTGCGCCCAAAATTGAAATTATAAATTTCCTCAGAAATACCATTTTGAAGTATGCTGAAGCAAACAAAAACATGTTGGGATCTGTGTGAATGTGTGCGCGCGTGGCTTAGGTCTGTGTGTGTGTGTGGGGGGGGGGGGGGGGGAGGGGGGTGACGTGCGGGTGCGCATGTATGAACTTAACACGAAAACGAAAGTTTAGATAAATACAATTTCATTGTTTGAGACCGATCCAGATGAAGGTTTCCTCAAGAAAATCGCCATTTCAAACTACTTTTTACATGGGATTTTTTTTTTTTTTAATTTTCTTAAAATTGTTGTGTTCTTTAAAATATTCTATGTATGTGGGATAGTAACACGCCATACTAAATAATATTTCGCGTTGAATACGTGGTGCTTTAATCAAATTGTTAGTTCTTTTTGAACGAAAAGTCTCCCATTTAAAGCGTAGTGCGCGCATACTCTCTCTCTCTCTCTCTCTCTCTCTCTCTCTCTCTCTCTCTCTCTCTCTCTCTCTCTCTCTCTCTCTCTCTCTCTCTCTCTCTCTCTCTCTCTCTCTCTCTCTCTCACACACACACACACACACACACACACACACACACACACACACACACACACACACACACACACACACACACAGGCTATAAACGCGCGCGAGCATTTTTTCGATTTTTTTCCCCTTAAAATTGTTCTGTTCTTTAAAATATTCTATGTATGTGGGATAGTAACACGCCATAAAAAATAATATTTCGTGTTGAATATGTGGCATTTTAATCAAATTGTTCGGGGTTTTTGAAGAAAAAGTCTCACATTTAAAGCGTAGTGCGCGCGCGCGCTAACACACACACACACACACACACACACACACACACACACACACACACACACACACACACACACACACACAGATACACAGGCTATAAACGCGCGCGAGCATTTTTTCGTTTTTTTTTTTCCCTTAAAATTGTTCTGTTCTTTAAAATATTCTATGTATGTGGGATAGTAACACGCCATAAAAAATAATATTTCGTGTTGAATATGTGGCATTTTAATCAAATTGTTCGGGGTTTTTGAAGAAAAAGTCTCACATTTAAAGCGTAGTGCGCGCGCGCGCTAACACACACACACACACACACACACACACACACACACACACACACACACACACACACACATGCTATAAGCGCGCCCGAGCATTTTTCTAAAAGTCATTTTTTATTTATGGAGCCTCAAAACATGTGCTTCCATGAAATATCGGTGTCAGACTTCTAAGTAGACTACAATATTTGCTCTACCACAGTTACTGGCACAAAAAATTAGGAGAGGTTATTCGTTAAATTTGTTCACTATATTCGCACATCCACAAACATCCAGCTACGCACTTAAAGCTTTCTTTCATGCTGGGCATATATTTATATCTGTGAGATTTTAATGTGCTGCAAATAATTATAGCGTTATCCAAAGTGAGTGAAAAAGTGTTGGTACAATCTACACACATTGTTTTGTATTTTGCAAGAAAAAAGCATGGATATCAAAACATATGTCACATACAAGCGTGAATGTGAATCACTACCCTGCATAAGTACACCAATAAAACCGCAAACGATGACTGTAGTTTTAAAAATTAAATGAAATGCACCAAAAGATGTCTAGAATAGGCACTAAAAGTGTATGTACACTTGAGGCAGAGTTTCGAGAGAATTAGCTCGAAGGCGCAACTAGCCAACAACTTATCAATAGCAGTGATAAAGTTAGTCGACAGTAAACAGCGAACAAACACACAAAAGTCAAAATGGGAAAGAATTACAGGGAAAACAGTGAAGAAACTAGAAAACTAATTATTAAACTTGAGTCATTACTTATAATTAGATAGGTTTATTTATGCAATGTAAATAATAACTGTGTAAAGATGAGCGGATTTTGTGAATGTAATGTACTGTAACATATGAGTTAAGAACTTTTCCACCGACGAGTGTTTCCACTGCTTATAAAGAATGCACAATACCGTCTTTACAAAAGAGTGTCCTAACGGGACATAACGGTATAAAAGCTAAGGGAGGTCTCGTACTCACCCTTAAAATACTTAAGAGACAAATAACATAATAAAACTGGTTCTCGTTGGCCAAAAGCAGGTCACCGTATGGGCTTTTTAAGGAACCACAGACAATAAAAAAATACAGGGTGTACATAAATGAATATCGCGGTTTTAACTCTTTCTAATATTTATTACATTCAATTTAAAGCTATAAATGATATATCAAATGAAAAAGTAGCTCAAACAGTTTTACCAAAGCCTTATAAATGTTCAATGAGACTACCCTTTGTCACACGGCACACATCAAGTCTCTAACCGAACTCTTCCCAAACGTTGATAAGTGTGTATTCAGTAATTGTAGCAACAGCTGCTTCAATCCGGTTTCTTAATTCAGGGAGGTCAGCTGGTAGCGGAGACACGTACTCACGATCCTTGATGAAGCCCCAAAGGTAAAAATCGCATGGCGTTAGGTCAGGAGAACGTGGAGGCCATGCATATCAAGCCCTGTCATTGGGGCCCTTGCAGACTATCCAGCGCTCGGGTACAGTGACGTTCAACCAATCGCATACTTTGTTATGCCAGTGAGGTGGCGCAACATCTTGCTGGAAAATGAAGTTCTCTGGCTCACTTTCTACCAATTGAGGGAAGAGTCATTGCTCTAGTGTATCAAGGTAAGGAGTGCCAGTTACAGTAGGTTCAACAGAAAAGAAAGGCCCATAAACTTTTCGCCGGGATACGGCACAAAAAAAAAAACATTTCCTTTTGGGGAATCTCGTTGCATTTGTACCATTTCGTGAGGATTTTCTGAGCCCCGGATGCGCACATTATGAGTGTTAACATGTCCACTAAGGTGAAAGGTCGATTCATCACTGAAGACAACATGATCCATAAAATCGTCATCGTCATGAAACTGCATGTCGTTTGCGAAGTTGGCACGTAATCCGTGATCTGTCGGCTTTAGAGCCTGTAATAACTGTAAACAAAATGGAAGTAGCCGTAAGCGTTTTCTTACAACTTTCCAGTCGACACAGGAACTTGTAATTCACGATTAGTTTTCCGGACTGATTTCTTTGGGCTACGAGTGAACGACTCTCTCACTAGCTCAACAGTCTCTTCACTTACTCTTGGTCGTCCCGAGCTCTTCTCTTTACAAAGGCAGCGGTATCTTCAAACTGATGATACCATCTACGAATGTTATTATCACTAGGAGGATCACAAGCGAACTTTATGCGGAACGCACGTTGCACAGTAACTGCAGATTCGGTCTTTGCAAACTGCAAAACACAAAACGCTTTCTGTTTACTAGTTGCCATCTTTGCTACTACCGCTGTCTAGCGGATTGCGGTAGAAACATTGCACGCACATGCGCACTGGTGCCAACAAACAAAACTGAGTTGCTTTTTCATTTGACATATCATTTATAACTATAAGTTTAATGTTATAAATATTATAAAGAATTAAAACACCGATATTCATTTATATACACTCTGTATAATAATCATTTGTAAATAAATGTAAATTTAGAATCTATAAGCCGGGTCCAATGTACCGGCACATGTACCGGCACATTAGTTTTAAAATAAAAAGCCTATAAGCCTACCTACTCCTACAAATAAACAAATAAATACAGGTACACAGATGGACAAAACTTCAGTCTAGCAATGAAACTCCAGATGTGTCAATATTACTTCCTAAAGTCGAGTTTGCGCCATCATGTATTATACTCAAAGCTTTCGATTTGTGTGCGTGTATGGTGGAGACGGTCTCGTCTATGGAAACAGAGAATTAATCATGGATATATTATGATAAACAGCAATTAGTCTATCATTTTCTTGTATTGTCTCTCGTCTCATTTGCTCTGAGATCTCCATACCATCATGCTCTATCCAGATGATAGCAGCTGACCAGCCGAGGAAGAAACCCAGCACTAACACATGGCACTATCACCCAGATACAACAAAAGCACTTGACATAATTTGCAAATACCTTTGAGGTTGCTGCAAATTAACGAGCGAACAAAAGAAACGCTGCAAACTGCCTAATCAATGCAAAGGATGCAGAAATATCCCAACAATCTCGCTCCACTATGCAGGCAATAATTTACAAACAGATTTTGTATTTGAAAAAGGTTCAAAACAGTCCTAGAAGTAGAAGGCAAAGTTCCTGACAGAGCAGGACAACAAGGTTATCCGAGAAATAACACTAATTTGAAAATTAGCGCTGTGAATTTCCTTGCGGATTCAGAAAGGAATGATTTTCATATTTTGGGCCAATACTCCGTGCAATATTTATCGAGAAATCGGGTATCAAGCTTTAGCCCTCCATAAATTAGTAAGAGAAATCAAATAAAGGGCTGCAATTTCAAACAGAGCACAGAAATAAAATATTAGACTTTTGGAAAGAGTTCTCTCCCCCCCCCCCCCCCGGCGAAAGTAAATATAATGTTCTTGGCTCCGATGGAAGACATGGTCTGGCGCAAGAAGAATACGGATATGGCTACAAAAACATCTGTCTGTCCTCCACAGGAGAGATAGTCTCCGAGGCTTAAGACGCAGGGGGGTTGCCGAAGGTTCCCACAACCTCCCTGGACAGGTTTATGACACCCCATGACAGTACAGTTACAGACCATTCAAAAACATTCTGACGACTTCTACTTTAGTGAATGAATCTTCTCGTTATCAGTGTACAGAGTGAACAGGGCGCATGTTGTTTTAACGGTCTGCTCCTTGTGTAGCAGGCGTTCTCTTCCCCACACATTCGCTGTCCGTGTCCCACTCTGTAAGGTAGCACATACCTTTGAGGGGCCTTCTTTGCGTTGCTGGACAGTAGTGCCCCCAGAAAAACAGGAAGGTGGCTCTGTGATATCTAGTGTGTATGAGCGCTTCAGGTGGGATCGACTGCACTTTATCGATGGGGCGATGGACCATAAAATGCATATGGACATTTCAAAAGCAAAATCTTCATGCTAGTGTCCATAAATTAGGTCCTGACAACAACTTTATTTTTCAGCAGGACAACGGCCCCAAACATGCTTGATGCCCTTTGTGGCTACTTTACAATACACCAAAATATCATCATACACCACTTCAATCAATGGGGATCAGTGTCATAGACACCTGTGGTCTGTTTTGGAGGATAATTTAAGAAAGCACACCTTTTTTTTTAATAAAAGAGAGTTCAAAAGGACACTTCAAATAGAATGGGATTTAATTGAATCAAAGACAACCATAGAATGCTGCGGAGGCAGGGAGAATTAGTAAGGCAAATACGAATCCTACCGATATTTTTAAAAAACGTTATTGAAATTGTAGGCGCACAATCACTTTTTGTGAAAAATAATAACATTTGCTTTTCTTAAAGGGAGATTATTAATTAAGTTGTATATTTGATGGTATTTTGTATAAGCAAATGCAACACAAATGCAGGGTTTCAAAATAATAATTCCGGGGTTTTGAGGTTCAATATTTTTATTCAATCACACTCTTAGTTTAAAGTGTTGTACATAAATTTAAAGATAATGTTCTCACGATTTTATTACAATTTATTAAATTTCAACGTGAGTCCCATTAGTGGCAGGGCACACATCCAAACGAAATTCTACCTCTTGCCAGGTGCTAGTCAGCATAACTGGGGTGACGTTTCTCATGTCTGCACCAAACATTCACTAGAACGCTCAATAAACTCATGAGGTGGCTGTGAACCCCAAAACGATCAAATTATTGACATTTTAAATTTATATTGAGGAATTAATCCTTTTAAATACATTAATCCCGTTTAATGGTTTACCGGGAAAATATGAGTCAATTGGAGAGTTTAATGTCGTGTCGGCTTGTTGGTCATGGGTTAGAGCGACTGGACGTAAACCAGAAGATCCGTGGTTCAAATCCCGGTCGTGTCATTGTATTTTGCAGTTGACTCTAATTAAATAAATTACACTGGGGAACAAAAAAAAAAAAAATATTTTTATATACCCGAAACAAAATAGGCAAATTCTTATGTAAACTGATCTGCTGATTCCAAAAATGCCCCTCAAAATGCTGTATCACGTAACGTTTTTTAGGTATTCATAATTTTTTATGAAAACTTACAGAAATGTGATGTGATAACTCATATTTGATTAATTGAAAATAATAGGTAGTTTATTGCCAAATAACATTGAAAATAATAATAATTATTATAATTAATTATTATTAAAATAAATAAACACAAGATAATGATGAAAACCAATACCAGAATTATCTCATAAGTGTTTCACTGTTGATTTTTTGTTTTTGTATTGACTCTCCCGTTTGAGGAACCAACAAGTCTCCCAACATGGTTGAATACCAGCGACCCCGGTAACGTCTTTCCATCTCAGAAATGTCCTGGTGGAAACGCTCACCTTGCTCATCACTTACAGCTCCTAGGTTTGTAGGGAAACTATCAAGGTGAGAGTGCAAAAAGTGGATTTTAAGTGACATATGGCAACGCATTTCTTTGTAGCTCCTTAATAGTTCTGAGACTAAAGTTTCATAATTTTCTTCGTTGCTATTGCCCAGGAAGCCTTCCACCACTGATTTAAATGATTTCCATGCTGCCAGTTCAACACGTTTAAGCTTTGATTCAAAAACACTGCATTTAAGAAGTAGTCTTATTTGAGGACCGACAAATATACCTTCCTTCAATTTAGATTCACTTATTTTGGGAAAGATACTTCTTAAATACTCAAATTCACTTCCACTTTTGTCCAAACCTTTAACAAAATTCTTCATTAACGCGAGCTTTATGTGAAGTGGGGGAAGAAGAACTGTGTTTGGGTCTACTGGAGGCACATACTTAACATTGCTTGCTCCAGGGGTGTACCGATCTGCCTAATTTTGGTTTTTAAATATTTATATAAGTCCAAGGAAGGTTTAAAACGCGAGGAAAAAGAAAACCTGAAATGGTAATGGACCGAATTATTAAATAAATATAAAAGTACTTACGCGAACTTTTACGGAACAAAAACACCTTTTATTTTCGACAAATAAAAGCATTACAAAGTAAAAAGGTGTTCCACTCCTTGCCCGAGTCTTCAAAGCTATTTCACTTACCATATTTTATTAAATAACGTTTATCGTTTGTTTCAAGGCTGAAATTTGTTTATGTCGCATGTCGCGTTATCTCGAAGGTCCCTCGCTCCATCGGGTTTCGAAGCGACGATCTGTTGACTTATACTCGTCGCTGTTTTGGCTGAGAAGGCGCAATTATCTCAGGGACTGCCTTGACGAGTATCTATATCCCTACTGATCTATGGGGTCGGTGATGTGGTTGTACAGGGAAATTTGGTTTTTTTCAGGGTTCTTGAACAACAAAGTCGTCTACTCTTTTTGTTTCGGCGTTGAGTTACCCGGATGTCTGCAGGTTTTAGTACTTTAGGTGGCACTTGCGGAATGTACTCATAACCGTATATGCTCGAAGCTTTAAAATATTTTTTATTTGAGAATACTTTAGATATCGTCGGATGCACCTCGCGCTTCACTGGTTGCAAATATCTTAACGTCGCTTGATGCTGCTACTGCATAACACTTCTTCCTACCCTAGACTTCACCAGATTGCCTCGAATCTACTCCAACACTGCCCTTTTCTAAACTCCCCTGAAACGGTAAATTCCTTTCTTTGGCTAATACAAAAGGGAAGGCCATGCTAAGGAGGTAAGCAACAGTGGAAGCTGTCCCGTTAGTTGCCCCGAAACCTAGTAGACAATCCGAAGAAACTAGGCATATGTATTTTATTGGTTATTGCGGCAAACCCGCATACCAGAGTTGAATTGATTGGGCTCTATTTGGAGCTGTGAGTTTTCTTATCCTCAGGTGAAGGAAATGCATTTGTAGGAAATGGATTTTGGTGGTTGTTGGGTACTCAGTTGTATTAATAACACTATGGTTCGTTGCAAAATTATTTAGTTTAATTCTTACTAAGTTTGTTTGATCCTGATTGGATTGTGTCGGTGACCACCTGTTAGTAAAATTCCTAACATAAATTCAATTTTTTGGAAACCCTGGATTACTTGTTTAAAGTTACTTCCCCACGTTTTATATTTCTTCTTTATACGGCGACTACTTTGCTCTAATAAACTTCTAATGCTGCTTCCACTTACGTTGGTTGCGCTATTCTTAACTTCCCTACATTTCGGACTTATAAATCTTCGCTTCTCCTTCTTAACGCGCTAATTAACACGTCGTTCCTGTCGTAGTGTAAACTTTTAAGTCAGTTTTTCTTACTTCGCGATTCAGTGCGAACCTTATTCTGATCCCCTCTCTAACTTTATCACATAACAAAAATAGCTCACCCTTCTCAAATCTTACATTATTATTGATTTCTCATTTATTTCGAATTTCCGCATTGGTTTGCAAAACTCATTTAACTCATTGACGTTCAGCCCACCCTGAGTTGGGAAACGCCTACCCTGGGCTCTTTGTAACGGAACATATCATTATCAAATCAGCGAAGTAAATCCCTCTAGCGTTCATGCTCAACTGCATTTTGAAAACCCTTTTGTCCCAAAAAATTCTTAGCTGGTAAGTATTCTATAGTTCTCTGACATTGAACCTTTACTAGCACAAAGAGAGTAACGGCCCTCCTTTGCTGTCTCTCCGAACTGTGCAGATTTTGACACGAATATTTTCTCTTCCTTGCCTGGATGCTAGTATGTATGCTATATTAAATTATATTATTTCCTTCTTATTCTTTAAGTCAACCGCTATTATAATGATTTTTATATTAGTTTAGCAAAGCATTTTCATTAATCTATCTTCTTTTTAATTATCTGATTTCAATTAATTCATCGCCTCCTAATCGCTGCCTGATACTGTGGTTACATTATAATTTTCGAGGTTTACGACATTTTATATATAATTTATATATGTGATAGCTTCATACGAATGTTAGATTTTATAAAATCATAGATATTTCCTATTTATATATCTGTTTACATAATTGTTAATAATTCCTAAATTAATAAAATCTCATTATTTATTTTATACTAGAAGAATGGGCAGGCGGAAATATCGCTACAAGCATGATTATATACTTTTCGAAGATTAGACACAAAATTAATTTCTGGACGCACTATAACACTATAAATATTTTAGCATAGACAGTTGTCAGATATTGGTGAATCCTTGGATACTTTCTTGATAATGTGTGTTTGTGAATTCGTGTATGTGATAAGTTGAATTCCTTTGTGACTTTGTGAAGTTCGCAGAAACTTTTTTACTGTGCCAAGAAGAAGACGACCTGACTTAGGTCGTAGAAGTCACTGAAATGTGTGTTTGTGAATTCGTGTATGTGATAAGTTGAATTCCTTTGTGACTTTGTGAAGTTCGCAGAAACTTTTTTACTGTGCCAAGAAGAAGACGACCTGACTTAGGTCGTAGAAGTCACTGAAATGTGCTGTGAGTTAAGTCACGTGCTGACCGCACTGAAATGTGAAATGTGTAGTGTTTAACGCCCGCTTGTACTACATTCGGCACCGCAGGCAATGACACTGATGATACATGAGATGAAGATGGAGTACCGGTGGAATGAGATGGCGGGGGAAACCGGAGATCCCGGAAAAAAGCCGCCCCAGCGCCGTGTTGTCCACCGCAAATCTCACTTTGCGGTCACCTGAGATCGAACCCGGGCCGTCTTGGTGAGTGGCCGCACTGATGAACAGCGAGACGCAGGTAATGCTAATAAATGTGTTGGTATGTCAGAATTGCGTTCTAAAGTGTCTGTTTCTTCCGGGGAAGTTCTTTTCGTACAAATCAGTTGACACAGTTTTGAACTATTATGGGTTTCAAAAGGGAAGGTGTTTGTCCTTGAGTGCTACTAGGTGAGCAACCAATCGGAGTCCTGCGGTGTTATCGTATAGCATTCGCGCTAAGTGGTATGTGAGGAGCGCCAACCTAATCAATCTGTATTAAATACTATTCGCTCTAAGATAACTGATAACTGATCCATGTTGAAGGTAGAGAGTAATGTATCTAACATAACTATGAAAACCCCATATTTTTAGCTCAAATAGTTTTTCTAATACAAATAAACCAATATGACCTGTATTATAACCATAAACCGCGACGTAAGCACTGTATGAATATCATTATTGGTTTGCATGTATGCGAGTACGTATATTTGTAATTACTCAGAACTGAAACCTAAATGTTTGACATGGCATGATAAAAGAATTACTTTGAATAAGCCAATTCGAGCAAGAGGAAACAATAAATTTCCTGCTGCCCTGGCAGAACGTGTCTGGTCACACATCTTTGTTTATGAATGGTTCGTAACCTCCATTTACTCTAGAGAATTCAAAGTGGTTGGTGTGTATGTATGTACTTATACTTTTGATTATTCAGAACTTAAATTTAAACTACTGCATGACATGATAAAAGAATTACCGTAAGTCAAGGTGTTAAATTCGAGAAAGAGCAAACACCTCATTTCCTGTTAGCCTGTGGAATGCTGTATGCTGAAGTTTATGAATGAATGCTGGATAAGAAGTGTTTATTTACTCTGGAGAGTTCAGATCAATATCATTCAGTTGTTCTTTACACAGCAGTAGAGTAAGAGTTAAATAGTGCAATGGCTTCTTGAGGTGAAATTAGTGGCGAGTCAAAAAGGCAGGTATTGCGAAGTCAGGCTCGAAGAAAGGTGTTCACGTTCTTCAAAAAAATTTCCGAAACAGAAGCTAAAAATGAGTTAATGCAAAGAGTACTTCCGTTTAAAAATACGGAAAAAGTGTATCAGCTGGATTAACTTGCAATTGAAATGAGACATGAGGTAATACGTCTCCCACCTGACCATTGCCAATATAATCCAATTGAGTTAGTGTGGGCTCAAATAAAAAGGAAGATTGCAAACAGAAATAATACTTTTAAGCTGACGGTCCTTGAACTACTTGTTTACGAAGAAATTGACCAGGTAACACAACAGGGAAAACTGCGTAAGGCATGCAGAAAACCTTCAAGAACACGATTTTAAGAAAGAAATAGCACGTGACGAGATTTTGGAACCTATAATCATAAATTTGCAATATTCAAGACGACGAAGAAAGTGACAATGACGAATTGTCTCTTAACGGAAGTGACATTGACAGCGATATGGATGAGCCACTGGCAGTTCCATTGGAATAGAAAAACAGGTAATTCATGAAGTATATGGTTATAGTGTTTAAAATATACATAATTAGCGAAAATGCTTTATCCAATTTTGATTTTGGCAACTGCATCACTGTAACAGTTTGTAAAATATAATTTGCTTACCCTTACGTCTGCGCCAAGCACACCTGCAAAGAGGGAAGTATAAAAGGAGTTCGGTAACAAGCTGGCAACGCTGAGTGTGATACGGCATCTGATTAGCTGGACTCCAGAACCCTTTCCATTTGAAACGCATAATAGGATGACGTAGTCAGCTATCCCACAGATTTTTAAATTCATTAGAATTGCCTGGATTCCCACCTCACAATTTAAAATTAAAAGTAGGATCAGTTGTAATCATGCTGCGTGACATTGGCCAACTACGACTGTGCAATGGAACGAGAGAATGAAAGAACTAATTAATAACGTCATCGAGGCAACAATCATCAAGGGGAAGTACAAAGGAGAGGATATATTGATTCCACGTATTCCGATGATTCCAACGGATTTACCTTTTGATTTTAAGCGTCTACAATTTCCCGTGCGTTTGGCTTTCACGATGAGCATAAATAAATCGCAAGGGCAGTCGTTGGAAATTTGCGAAATCAACTTGGAGCTTCCCTGTTTCTCTCATGGACAATTATACGTCGCGCGTCGGAAAACCATTATCTATATATTTACGCTTCACAAAAAAAAAGAAACATAATTGTTTATCAGAATGCTTTAAATTGATTAACTTAATGGTAACTGTGTTGTATTTAAACTTCACCCCTAATTGTAGAATAACTAGTCCGACTAGAATAGCTATCTATATAACTTATATGGATATGTTTAGACAGCTTTCTACTCATGGTACGAAGATTACCGGATCGGCTAGTATTTCATAAAAGATTACTTATCTGCTTAATTTTCGTTGAACGTGATAATACGCATGAAATGGTTTTAATACCCACTATGTTGTAGCATTAGAATGGTTGAGAGAAAGCTAGTTTGACGTTTCAAAAGCACACCATTATATGCTGGCTTTTATAATTCTTACATTCCGCTTACTTTATGAGAAACAAACGAAAAACTATTTCGGATGTGTCCTAGCTAAAATAGGGTGGGGAAGAGTGATTTGAGGTGACTTATGGACTAATTTACACTTCCACTCACAGCTGCAGTTCCCTGTATTTTCAGTGATGTTATACTTACGACTCTGGCTAGCGTCATACACTGTTATCAAGTTAGAAAGCATGAACGTTTTTCTAAAACCGTGTCGGTGTAGATGAAATTCCGCTGAAAACTTTCTCCGCCACCCTCGCCCCAGGCATTGTCTTCCCGCGTTCAGCAATTCGCTCTTGTCCTGCTTTTAACCTTGTTTATATCGTCACTAACCCAAAACTTCTTTACACTTAAGTCGTAAAGAAATGCATTGCAAATTATACCGAGATTTTGTGGTTCCTACAATAAATGCAGGTAGGCAATTTCACTTTCAGATCGCATACTAAAGTACTCCAATCAGTAGTTGAACCTTCAGTTTTACGGGATATTATAAAAGTTCCATTTTATGGATACAGAACTGTAAACTTTCATTACCTTTCTGGTGCCACTTTGGGAATCGCGAAAAGCAAATTACGCTGAGCTTTACTCGGAAGCATTTGCTCCATCAGTATTTTTGGTGCTGACTGTGACAAACATGAACTTTCATTAAGGGCTTCAAATAAACGTAAAAATGTGGCTTTAGACAGTGTTTACAATACTTCATCCACAAGAATGAGAGCAATAGCATATTCCAAGCATAAAGCTAGTCTTTAGTTGCTAGACGTCTGCATGAACACCAATTACATCCATATTATCTCATAGGAATTAAACACAGGCTCCAGATAATTTATCACCTTGACTACATTTAGTCTAGTGGTTCCATATTAAAAAAAATTCATTAACGAACAGCTCCTACTGGAATGAACAGAATATGTTTAACTAGAATATATGTTTAACAAAATCAGATTTGGGCACAATAAATGAATGTGTAGTGTTTAACATCGGCACCGCAGGCGGTGACACGGATGATATACGAGGACTGTTCAATAAAGAATGATCATAATTTTTTACGGTCATAATTTTTTGCACTAAAATTCAATCTTATTATATTCTCTTAGCTTACTGTGAAACAAACACGCCGTAGTAGTTTCATTGTTGGTACTCCTGATTCCCGCCTGTGAGAACCAGGCAAGTTTAGACATATTCAGTATCGCCTACCGCTGCAATGGAGGTAACGTGCAGCTAAAGTTGACGTTAGAGGGAGATCCGGAGTTTCTTTCAAACGTAATCACTGCTGATTAAACTTGGCTACATCATTTTGATCCTGAGAGCAAACAGCAAAGCTCAGTGTGCAAATCTCCTTCATCACCAACCCCCCATGCTTCATGAAGCAACCTGGTGGGAAAGTAGCGGCCCACAGAATAGATAGACAGTAATCCTCTATTCTGTGCACGTTGAAGCCATGCCAACCAGCTATCTGCGGCCATGCCCCAGATTTCACAGGCATATAGCATGACAGGAATTACCAGCGCTCGGAAAAGGTATAACCTCAGGCCAAGCGGCATCGAGCTCGACCCCAGCATTGGATACAGGGAAGCAATTGCTCCCTGTACCCTTGCCGCTAGATCCCTGATGTGCTGGCGAAAGGTTAGGCCCTTATCCAAAGTAACTCTTAGGTACCGGACAGAGTTAGTCCACTCTATGCTTCGCCCTCGGAAGCTGAAGTTGGGGCAGTCCGCGGGGGTGTGGCGCTTTGTAAAAAGTATGGTGTGGCTTTTGTCCGGATTTACGGACATCCGCCAACGCCTACACCACTGTTGTGTGAGACGGAGGTGTCTCTGTATAGGGTTGAAGGCTCTGAGGATGTGTTTGTCTTTGCAGAACAGAAGCACGTCGTCAGCGTGCCATTACGACTCGTGACTCTGTGGGGAAGTCTGCTATAAAAACATTGAATAGTTTGGCAGATAGTACAGAGTTTTCAAGTTCCTTCTAAAAGGTTTAAGTTGCATATGTCCACCAGCTGATTTACTGTCATCGACTGTTATAACGGAATGTTGGAACGCGTTTAACACCCATAAACAAATAACTAAAGAATAGCTTCTTTATTGCGGTTTCATAAGCCAAATAAATTCTTAATAGTAGCAAGCTACCGTGGTGTATGTCAGTATGTTTACAAACAGCTACAGCACGTGACATGGCGTGTCAGCTACCTGCAAACTTCGATAGTGTGAGGCACGTAGCCATGTTCCTGTCACTGCCTAATCCACACTCATTCTGGGGCGTTTTTATGCGGTTCCTTTGGTGGTGAAAACTATGTATATGTGTCGCATAGAAACTGAGTAACTACTTCTATATATTCGTGCGCTGTTGTTTCGAAACACCTGTATAGTAGTGACGCAAATTGGATGTTATAGAGATATGTACCTATTTTCTCTGAGTTATATTTCTCTCGTACTTATTGTAATGAAGAGGAGAATAAGAAGAAGACATGAGTCGCATCTAGGACTTCAGTCAAGTATTTTTGGCCCTTCGTTTTAGCCACACTGCAATGCATCTGTAGGTGCATTATAATTATTCGTCTCATTTGAGCGTTCAGGTAAACCGACAGTATTAGAGATATCACAAAGAGACAAAAATCCATGGATCGTGCCAGGATTAATTACATTTAGTGTCTACACAACGCCAGAAGGTCCGTCGCGATGCACTGAATATTATGAGATTTCTAGGGACCAGTTGAGTTCTTGATAGAGAAGTAGCGGCTTCGATTACGGAAACCGCATCCAAGTGGCCTGGTTAGAGAGCCATGCTCACCACTGCCACCCCCATAATAGCGTCCCACCCATAAGAACCTGTGTTGCGAGTAAGTCCATAAAAACGATTTTTTTTTTATAATTTAGGATTCGATAAGTAAGCGATTTTAGTGTGTGAGAGCCATAGTGGGTATTTTGGCATTTATTGTATGTATACATTTAAGACACGATTTCCATTTGGAATGTATAATATACCAATGATAATAATATTACAGTGTGATCCATATAAACCTGAACCATTTCAATAGGCAATAACTTTTGAAGCAATAATAGGACACACGTGCAACTTTGGGAGAATGTAATACACAATTGTTTTTTTTCCCCCCTCAATTTACGTCCTCCAACGTTAAGTATATCGGACGATGAATGGAATGGGTGAAATAATGCTCAAATAAGTCCGAGGTCCATGGAGCTTACAGTTACCCGACATTTGTGTATCAGGATAAGGGAAAACACCGGAAAGAACCTTATCCAGATAACTCACCCAGACCGAGATTTGAACTCGGGACCTCTTGAACGTGAGGCAGACGTGCTACCACCACGCTACCGAGGTGGGCTATTTGGGAGATCACATTACACTATTTACATCTCAGAGAAAATGTTGGAAGAGTCCTCTACCAGCATCTATACATGTTTGCACTCGTCTCACCATATTCTCTGAAGTTTTACGGAGAGTATCCTCGCCTATGTTATTTATTTTGGTTCATATGGACTCCTTGAGAACATCAATTGTCCGTGGTCTATTCTTGTACACTCTTTTTTTTTTTAATAATCTCACAAGAAAAAATCCGGTGAGGTTAGAACAGGGTATCTGGGAGGCCACAGACCTTTTGAGATTATTTGATTATCAAAGAAACTGGTTACAAGTTCCATGGTGTCATTAGAGGTATGGCACGTTGCTTCATCTTGCTGGAAATAACCTTCTGTCAATTCCATATCATCCAGCTGCTCCGCAAATGTATTGAAGATACCCATATGAACTTCAGTGACTACAGTCGTATCAAAGAAAATGGGACCAGCGATCCTGGAAGCTGACACCGCGTACCATACTCTAAATCTTTTCATCATGCACTGGGGTTTCGTGGATCACCTGGGGGTTTACAGCAGCTCAATATTTGGTGTTTTGTGTGTTCATGTGTAAACCGCGTAATGGAGAGAATGACTGGACGTGAAATAAGAGTACCCTGAAATCCACAGTAACTGATTCCAGTGGCGGCTGGTGGGTTAATTTTTGGTGGTGCACAAATGAAAAATAAAATACAGCGTAGTAATGACTCACCTATTTATACAGATTCTCTGCTGTACTCTCCTTAGACCTGGCGAATCTATCGATAACTGCGTTGAAGTCGCTGATCTCCATAACAATATCTCTCTCAATTGAAAGCATTGCTATTGCTGTCAATCGGTCCTGTGACATTGTGCTCCTAAGGGAAGTTTTTATTCTTTTTAAAGTTGAGAAACAGCATTCTGCTTCAGCGGTAGACATTGGCATAGTTAACAGTACTCGGAGGAGTTTGACATATTCGCTGAATGTAGCACATAAATTGTTTTCCTTAATGAAGTCCATCAAGCACAAAGCACCGGACATTCCACGAAATTCCTCTCGACTGTAAATTACAGTTAGTTCTCTACGAATTTTTGTTCCAATGATAAGAGGATAGAACCTTATTGTTTCTCTAAGGGAATCCTCTGGAAATGTCTTAGAAATTTTCTTGATGAAATAAAGTTGAGGCTACCAGATGCCCCGTGAAGCTAAATCTGTCCTTTGCTTCTCTAAGAGTGTCACATACTTCAAGAGCTTCTCTTCTTTTCACATCATGATCTTCTATTCTTCTCCTCTTAATTGCAGTTTCTTCGTGTTCCTCGATATCCACGCTATTTCTTACCTTTTGCACTTCCCTTTTAAATGCGTTTAGCTGGGCGATGGCAAACTTTGCATTGCAGTCTCGTTTCTGCAGCTGATTGTACAAAATGTCCACATGTGGTATGACCTTGTAGAAGAAAGACAGCCAGAATACAAAATTATAATCCTTCAAAGTGGCCATAAACCCAGAAGCCTGAACAAGTGTGACGTTGCTGTTTAACAGAGCTCTCTTGTGAATAACCTCCATGCATTTAATTAAATTCTCCCTGTGTTCGAAAAGCAGAGCACACAGAAGCTAAGCCTGAAGGTCACGCTATAGCCGTTGCTAAGAGTAGGAGGAGCTAGGTTTATAAACCTCCATTTAAGCAATGTATAAGAAGCCCCTTCCATCTCTTCACCTTCCCGCAACCCTCTCAGAGAGCCTACATTTGGGCGAAATCTTAGGTTAACTCTTCACTGCAAACCTGCGGCTCCTACAGCTAATCACTCTTTATTTCGACTTCTGCGGTCATGGGCAGCTACAGACGATAAGCGTAATTGAAACATGTTTGTATATAAAACAATGCAAACCAGTACAGTTTTAATGTGCAAAATACACCTGTTGTATATTCAGAATCAGTGGGTGTAGCGCAAACCTGCAACCTTATGGAGGAACCGCCCCTGACTGATTCCTTTATCATAATCTGCCTCTCTCAGTTGTGGCACCATATGCACTCTGTAAGGTGGTAATCCCGATTTCTTTGCAGCTCTTTGACATGTTCCATATGAACACTGTGGAGCGGTTCCCGTCCTTGTGGGTTGGATTTATATCACACGATGCGGTGACATATCTGAAGTAGGATTCGTCCCTTCGTGAGGGACGCAAAAGTTTCGCGTTCCCTCGGTGTGGCGACGCGTGTAGAAGCCAAACCTTACCTTGATGTAGAAGCGATGAACCTTTCGTCTAAAAGCCGTGAAGATGATGTTCTCGAAGATTTCTATAAATCCTCTCTCCGGCAGCTGCGGCGAGCGATGAGATGTGAAACTTCTCAGGCGTGGTATCGATACAAAAGGGATTTCACTTTTGGGCAACTATGGAATAAAATAATTAATACCTTTTCAGTTTACTTGGAATTATATTTCTCGACATCATTTTCTTCTTTACATGCGACTTTTTCCACTGATGTATATAGCCCTTTACTATATTTTAATTTTCTCCTTTTATTTATAAATGATGCAACGGTTTTTTACTTAAATTATTTATCATAGCGTCGCCTATTCGATGTATATTTTAAACGTTTATTAAACGTTCATAAATGATGAACTCCAATAACTTCTCGTAGTTTCAAGAAGTCTTTTACCGAAAACAGGTCTACCCTCTTCGAGAGTTAAAGCCAGAAAAAAAAATGTAAGAATAAAATCATTGGTTCTTGTTTTTGTTTTGGTTGCTAAGTTACCGTAATACTTAATTCTGATTGGTCCTACGTCACAATTTGGGATTTCAATAAACCTAAGCATTTGTTGCATCATCTATATGGCCTGCTTGGTTATTAACTTAAGTTGTATTACAGATGGCCATGTTTACTTAATATGTCCATGTATGCAATATCAGCTTCAACTCTGATTCCTGGATCAATCGACGCAACGAAGCCTTCTTCGAACATCTGTAACAGTCTCTGCATTCATTGCGGTCTGTTTTTCACACTCACTAATGAGTATACCAGTTGTCTCCAGAGATAAAATTGCTGCCTTTGTCGGAACATCGCGTAGATTAAATTCTCTTCGAAATTCCCGTTGTGTTGTTACCAAGGAATTTGTCTTCCAATATGTTTTCAAAATGTAAACACACTCTCGTAGTGAGTACTGCATATTGCTGTTATGACTGCACATTTAAGGCTGTCAGTGCTTTTAATTCTCCCAGAGCACTGAGATCATTAAAACAAATTTCTACATTCTACGATATTTCAAAGGGAAATAGGCCTATTGAAATGGTTCAGGTTTATATGGATCACACTGTATAATCTAACCTGAAACCAAAATTGGCATTTTTAACAACTGTGATAGGTAGTTAGATAAGTGTTCCAATAAAGAAACCGCACCCACTTTTTAAACTAATTTCCCAGCATTTTGAGGATAAAGGGGAATGCAGTACATTGACCTTTAGACCTACGCTGCGCCCCATGAGGTTTCAGTCACACGTAACAGTTAATTCGATCTTGATCAATATTAGAAGCGGATTATGTAACTCGGTACCTGAGTGCTAAGGTAGAACGTATTAACATCGAATTCCTCATACGATTCGGAAAATCTTCTACAGTAACTTACAAATTGACGGTAGTTTATGCCGATTAGTATCTATCCATGTGCAAGTTTTCGAGTAGTATGAGAAATTTAAGGACAATAGGAAACACGTTGCGGACGATCCACAACGAAAATTGAAGAGAGGTGGAGAAGTTCTTAATTGTCTTCTGTAAATTACCGAGCAGTTACTTTACTGATCAATAATACAGAAAGTGTCAGATTTTGATTTAAAAGTTTGTACTAAAATGGTATCTAACATTCTCATATCCGCGTAAGAGGAACGTCGGGTAAATTGCAGTGCTGAAATTTCTGAAAACGTTAAGTAATTTATTCACCATAGAAATTCCTGCAATTTTTTGTTTCGTCAAGAAGGAAAAGAGAAGAAAAGTATATAGGTATACTATTTACAAGATATAATAATAATAATAATAATAATAATAATAATAATAATAATAATAATAATAATAATAATAATAATAATGATAATGATAATAATAATGATAATGATAATAATAATGATAATGATAATGATAATGATAATGATAATGATAATGATAATGATAATGATAGTGATAGTGATAGTGATAGTGATAGTGATAGTGATAGTGATAGTGATAATGATAGTGATAATGATAATGATAATGATAATGATGATGATAATGATGATGATAATGATAATGATAATGATGATGATAATGATAATAATGATAATAATGATAATAATAATAATAATGATAATAATAATAATAATAATAATAATAATAATAATAATAATAATAATAATAATAATAATAATAATAATAATAATAATAATAATAATAATAATAATAATAATAATAATAATAATAATAATAATAATAATAATAATAATAATAATAATAATAATAATAATAATAATAATAATAATAATAATAATAATAATAATAATAATAATAATAATAATAATAATAATAATAATAATAATAATAATAATAATAATAATAATAATAATAATAATAATAATAATAACCCATGGCGCGACAGCCCTTAGAGGGCCAAGGCCTACCAACCCGACTGCCGGCCTCACGCCCTCTTACGCAAGGCAGAGGTGGGTGATCATCCAACCGATACGGGGAGGAGATGTGGTTAGCATCTCGGCGTCTCCCAGCCGGAATGTTGGTTTCCGTTTCCAGGGCCGCTTACCTAGCGTAAGCTCCTCACTTTCCTCACGATGCTGAGTGGGCACCGGTCCTATACCCGGGACCTAAAATCCCCACCACATGGGTGGGATCGAACCCGGGTCGCTTTCCGTGGCCAGAGACCAAGGCATGCTGCCTTAGCGCGCTACGCCACGGCGCAGGACATTTACAAGATACTACATACAAATAGTATGTAAGTTTTACAATGTAATCATGTGATAGAGTATCGTCTCTCTCTCTCTCTCTCTCTCTCTCTCTCTCTCTATATATATATATATATATATATATATATATATATACCGGCTATCTATCTGGCAGAATCAGTAGAGTTCTGGCCAAATACATCAGAACCATCCACAAGCCACCTCCGAAGATTAAACATCTGTTGAGACCAGTGAAAGACAAACTGGACTTCCAAGTTCCGGAAATGTACCGCATTCCCTGTGAATGAGGGACACCGTACATAGGACAAACCGGTGTAACAAATAAGTTGGAGCGGAGCAGGGTAGAGCAATTTATCACCAGGGTATGCGTGGATGCGTATGGGAGTACGGATGGTTCTAATGACATTGGAATGCACGTTTCAGACTGTTTTAATGACTGCTTCTTTTTATCATCACATCAACTCTAAGTTGCCGACCAAGGGTTACCAATATATCACTGTTTAGAGTCACCGTATGTAGAATGCTTATTACTCGATAACACTTAATTCGTTATTTACGTAGGAACTGATAGATATCTTTTTCTCTCCGGTTCTGGTGTGTCTTCGCCGAAGACCCAACCAGATGTCTCTTGCTCGACCACCACCCCCGTTCTGTCTTTCTCACTACAGCTGCCTCTGAGTTTCACCTCATGAAGCCCTGTCTTTATTCACACCAAATTTTCTGTTGTGACTATTTTGTCCATTGTGATTATTAGTCTCGGTCATGCCATTATTAAGGGTCCGAACAATGCCTTTTCAAACGGAGTCAAGTGTTATGCATTTAGGATCCCTGCTAAGAAAATCCTCTTTCTTCCGTCTCTTTTGTTAAGGGACTAAACCCAATGCATCTACACGTATTGTAACAAAGATACACTATTTCTTTGAAATCCATTACGATTCTTTACTCATTGCATCGCTTAATTTCGGTATCACCGGAAGGACCATCGCTACCAGAACGGAGCATTCGTTTAAAGCAACCTGAGAAGTCTGTGCTGACAGAGCATTGCTTTGATAACGACCATAGAGCCAATTTTCGGGAGACGATCATCTTGGCAATATGCAACAGTTACTGGAAGCGGAGAATTAAGGAAGCTTTGGCCATTTCCTCCGAAAGGAGCACGCTTAATCGTGATGTTGGATTTCAGTTCAGCTCCTCTTGAAAACCTGCCTTAAAATGGAAATCCGTCAACTCAAGAAGCACAGATTAATACAGCTTGATAATCAAGTTAAGTAGATACGTTTCTTTGACCCAATTAATTGTCTATACTCACGCCATACTCACTCCTAGCATTTAATTTATTGAAAACATTCTTTCGTTCAGTAATGCGAATTTTGATAGTGTTTTGTCTTTGTTTATATTTGTGTTATATCCAGTTTTCCTTTTGTGGTTATAACATTTAATAAATATCCTGATGATGGGAGAGATGCACACTGCCGAAACGTCGATTTCTAATCGTCTTTTCACCTGGCTTGCTGCCCGAGAAGAAATTGAGCATATCTGTTTATTCATACATTATTTACAATCAATTTAATCCATTTAAAATCAGTCTAAATTTATCACATTAGGAGGAAATGCCCACAAATTCCTCATTTACAGAGTAGTATTTGTATTTATTGGGATAGTTTCGATTTTCTTCTCATATTGATGTGTATTGCATTCAGTTAATCCCCTACATAGTTTGTTACATAATTTTATGCCCTGGTGGTCTATGGATTTTAATTTCTTTTTTTTTTTTTTTAAAGTTCTTTGGCTAGAAAGATGGATATGTTGTGTTGTTCTTATAAAGTGACTGTGGTGTGACATTAAAACTAATCCTAATTTACTCAAAACTTTTATTGCATGAGATGAAAATCGACTGTTTCAAACTGATCGAGAAACTAAGCGACGATCCATCTACTGGAGGAGCACTCAATCTTCCTGGAAAATGGGGCGCATGAGCAGAACAAAATTCAAAGCAGTGGTGATCGCTTTTATCGATTTCCTGTGGTTATCTACATTGATTGGAAGCCTGCAAGTCATACTGTCAATCAAGTTTATTACAAAAATGTTTTGAAGACCATCAGTGAACGCGTATGATGAAGGAGACCATACTTGTAGAAGAATGGCTCATGTAGCGTCCACCAGGACAATGCCCCAGCTCACAGCGTAATGGAATATCCAGCATATTCGCCGGGCCTAGCGCTCCGCAACTTTTTCTCGGTATCTAATATATAATCTTGTATTAGTCTTGCGCCATAGTGTAGTCGGCTGGAGCGTTGAGTGTGATTAACTGCCACAGAAGGCGCCCGGTTCGATCCCACCTCTGAGATTGCAGATTTTGAGTCCCGAATGTAGGAGCAGTGCTTATTCAGCATCGTGACGCATTTGAGGAGTTGTAATAGGTAGCGAATCACGGTCTTTGAAAGCCAACTTTCCGGCTGGCCATGCATTCCGATGTTCCTCCCGACATTTCTACCCTGAAAGGGACCACCAGATGAGAGATGTTGTCAAATAATAATAGAGATGAAATGCAGGGATAGGCAATTCGGGGAATGTGATTAACCTACCCAGCATTCACCTAGTGACCCGGAACCCCCCCCCCAAACCCAAATGTCAGGTAGGCCGTCACGGAAATCGAACCTGGGCCTCCGGAATTCGGGCCACAGATGAAACCGCCTAAGCCATCCCGCTGGGTATGTATCTGTCTATGTATGTACGTAGGTATGTATGTTATGTATGTATAAGTATGCATGAAAATATTTAAGTATATATGCAAGCAAGTATGCACGTATGTATGAACGTATGTATGCATGTAAATATATATATATATATATGTATCTATGCACGTATTTATGTATAAGTGTGTATTTTGCTTGTTAACGAAGCTTTCAAATACCAGAATCATAGCAGCACCGCCGGTGTGTCGGAATTTTGTCCCACAGATGTTCTTTCACATGGCAATATCAGTCTATGGCGGGTTTGTAACTGGAACTTTGAGATCAATAAGCCAGCGCCTACGAACTGAGCCAACCAGACCGACATATAATATGCAGTATGTTCAGCTGCCGTGGTGCGGGCGCTGCGGACTCCTAGCACTCGTGGTACCTCTGACGTTACTAGAGGAACCTCGGGCCGAATATTCGAGCCCCTCCCTGATAGGGAGTTGTTCGGATTGAGTTGGACTCCAGAGGGCAGTGGTTCCCGATACCCGTGGAAGATCGGGTACGTTTCCGGACGGGTTGAGGGAAGCCATTAATATCCCCGCGTACTAGCCAGCATAGCTAGTAGGTGTGCTAGATCACTAGGTGGCCCCACCGAGGTCATATCGGTAGCCTTCCCATTTTGGAGTTGGCGCGCGTAAGTGGCGTATCCACTTCCATCCCGTCTTGAGTTCACAGGACCAGATGGATATATATATATATAAGTATGCATGAAAATATTTACGTATGTATGCAAGTATGTATGCACGTATGTATATATGTATGAACACATGTATGTATGTAAATATGTATGTATGTACTTATGAATGCATGTATGCACGTATTTATGTGTAAGTATTTATTTTGTTTGTTAACGAAGCTTTCAAATGTCAGAATTATATCAGCACCGCCGCTGTGTAGCCCGCCTCTGTAGTGTAGATGGTAGCATGTCTGCCTCACGTTCAAGACGTCCCGAGTTCGAATCACGGTCAGGGTGAGTTACTTGGATAGGATTTTTCCGGGGTTTCTCGTATCCTAAAAGACGAATGTCGGGAATTCTAAGCTCCATGGACCCTGGGCTCATTCGAGCGTCATTTCACCCATCCCATTCATCGTCCGATATGACTTAATGTTGGAGGTCGTAAATTACTACAACAAACGCCGGTGTGCCGGAATTTTGTCCCACAGATGTTCTTTCACATGGCAATATCAGTCTATGGCGGGTTTGTAACTGGGACTTTGAGATCAATAAGGCAGAGCCTACCAATTCAGCCAACCAGACCGATATATAATATGTAGTATGTAATAATTATGTATATGTATGTACTTAACTTTCCATGCAAGAATGACTGAAAAAAATTATTGGAAAACTTGTAGGTATATAACATGGAACTTAGAACCGAATATAGAATGTTTTAAGTTACTTCATACTAATTGAGTTTTCTGAAACATTTTACACTTCAAAATGTTGAGGTTTAATCTTTCAGGACGGTTTTGTTATTTACATTATGATCTGAAGAATATTGAAAGAGTTATGCGAATTTTTCATTATTCCATAAAATATTTTCTATCACGCACAAAAATTAGATGTGAACACATCATATGTCACAAGTCAGAGCTAGAAAGTGCGTAGCGATTTCCTTGAGCAGTGTAAGAGCGGCCAGGCATGGCAATACCACGCAGCGCTACTAGTAAGGGCAAGGTTCATCGTTGCAAAACAGGTGTAACTGCATGACACTGAGCACGTTGGTAGGAAGGAAGACATTCGAATAACATCTTTACTGTGCCTCAAAGATGAGCAACTAAATTTGCTGTACAACCATTGTATGTTTTCTAGAATTGTACTTATTCACGTCCTTATTTACTTCATTATTTACATTTACATTTCAGTGGGATACGTCAGCAAACATGGAAACAAAAGAAGCCAGATCGAGAAACTAAATTAGCTGAAATCATTATCGAATTTGCAACAGATTGTCAATCAACTAAATCTTGTTTTACCGGACATCGAATGAGTTTTTCATTTGAAAGGCTTCAGAGGTACATTATTGTTTTAGTACGGGGGCTGTTTAATAAAGTTTTTTTTTGAAAACGTACTCATCCTCATAATGTTGATGGTCCTTCTCAAAATAGTCTCCCCTGAATGCGATGCACTTGTCCCAGCGTTTCTGCCAATCATCAAAGACATGCTGGAAACCATTTTTGAGAGATCCTTCAAAATTGCCCCCGCAGCCTTCACCACTGCTTCTGATGATGGATAATGCCTCCCACGAAGGTGTTTCTTCAAGTTAGGGAATAGAAAAGAGTCACATGCGGCTAAATCCGGACTATAGGGAGGGTAAGGGGTGCACTTCACATTGATTTTTGCAAGATATTAAGCAACAACATTGGCAATATGCGGCCACGTATTATCGTGGTGCAGCATCCAGCCTGCTTCACGGGAGTGTGGTCTTTTGCGCCTGATATGAACTTGCAATGTTTTCAGGACACCCCTGTAGTATTGTCCAGTTACTGATGTGTGTGTAGGTACAACATGCTGATAAACCATTCCATGAATACCAAAGTATGAGATGACCATAACTTTCCCAGCAGAAGCAACCACTTTTGCTGTTTTGAGGGTTGGTGATGAAGCAGATTTCCACACTGAGCTTTGCTGTTTGCTCTCAGGATCAAAACGATGTAGCCAGGTTTCATCAGCAGTGATTACGTTTGAAAGAATCTCCGGATCTTCCTCTAACATCAACTTTAACTGCATGTTACCTCCACTGCAGTGGTAGGCGATACTGAATATGTCTGAACTTGTCTGGTTCTCACAGGCGGAAATCAGGAGTACCAACAATGAAACTACTACGGCCTGTTTGTTTCACATTAAGCTAACAGAATATAATAATATTAAATTTTAGTGCGTAAAATTATGTAAAAAATTATGATCATTCTTTATTGAACAGTCCTCGTAATACGGCCGCAGATGAGTAAATAAGTAGTAAAATTTTCTACCTTGGCATTTTGTCTAGTAAGTGTCTTCATATATTTAAGAAATTAATTTTATTATTTGGATATTATTTTATATTCGATCAGGAAATGTTACAATCCGCGTTATATTGCTTGGGTGTTGCCACAATGTGCCTATTTAAATAATGAGATCAGCCAGAGTTAAAGCCGTATGTACTGTATAGAATGTGTATGTTGTACATGATGATATAAATAGATGTACATTTACGAATATCTCATAAGTCATATTTTTTATTCTCTGTGCAACCGGTTTCAATGCCTCTCCGCTATGTGTTTCTTATCTATGAGTTGTTTGGATGCCGGGAGAGGGTCGGTCGCGACCTGCATAGGGAAGGGCGAACGGCACGAACTTCCTAGCCCTGGTCATAAGTTTTCTTTTTTGTTTTCTTTATTGCACTCTTTCATTTTTATTCTCTATTTCTGTTCCTGTAGTGTTTTTTTTTTTTTTTTCGTTTACCCACATACGTACTCGGTTACAAACCCAAATACTCAATCCCGTGGCGAGATTCAAACCTGCAATCATCTGCGCCATGAAACACCAAACCCAGGCACTTCAGCGAGCGCGGTCACATAGGCCGGCTGCTTAGACGTAGGGGACAAGTATATGGACAAGAGAAAATGAAATGTGTAGTGTTTCACGCCCGCTTTTACTACATACGGCACCGCAGACGGTGACACTGATGATAAATGTGATGAAGATGGAGCACCGGTGGAATGCAATGGCGGGGGAAACCGGAGCTCCTGGAGAAAACCCGCCTCAGCGCCGTGTTGTCGACCTCAAATCTCACTTTGAAGTCGCCTGGGATCGAACGCGGGCCGCCTTGGTGAGAGCCAAGCGGTCTAATCACTGAGCCACGGCGCGGCCATTGACAAGAGAGAAGAAATATGAAATGAACACAATAGACCGGCTGGTTAGACGTAGGGGACAAGTAAGGACATGAGAGAAGAAATGAGAAATGAACACAATAGGCCGGCTGGTTAGACGTAGGGGACAAGTACGGACAAGAGAAAAGAAATAAGAAATGAACACAGAGAATGAAAGCAGGAGAAAAAAAAAATGATACGCGGAGGAAAGAGGAAGGGATGAAGAATATATGAGAGTTACGTGTATAAAAGGAAAGAGAGAATAGAAGAATCTCCGCAGGTCCCCCTCCGTTGTTGGTTGTGTATGTCTGTGATTTTTCTTCTATTTTTTGTCTTATTTGTTTTTTTTTATGCTGTGACTTTAACTGCTTTTTTGTTATACTTTTACTCATAGGGAGTGAAAAACTGATGCCCGGGGCGGGATTCGAACCCACCGTTCTTCATTCGACACGACAGAGTACCAAGGCTGAACCCTCTGGCGACCATGGCTGTTAGAGCAACTGCTTTTCTTTAGGCCTAACAGTTAAAGGTATTTTGTATTATTACAATAAAGTAATACATATAATTATATTTCAATTAGTTTGCTAGTTCGATTTAGTGTAAAGTTAAAAGTATATTACAAACGCAAATATTGGCGTTAGCTTCTTGTTCCCCTTCATCTTCATTCTATTGTTTAGACATCAGTCTGTTTCCTTTTCAAACTATGTATTTCCATCTCTTTTGCGGCCTACATATTCGGTATTGCAGGTAACTCTATTTAATAAATCAGCATTGGTAAGATAGATGGCTGCCAGATGCTTGAAGCACAGCCGTTAGTTTTCTATACAATTTTATTTCTTGATAAATTTTAATATTTATATATGTATGAGAAGTATCTGTGTGCCCTTCTCGACCTCATCGCACTCCCACTGTGTGTCGCATCCTACAGTTTGAGAACGGCTGGTATAGAGCGTGCAGGTTAAATGGGGCGCGCTGTTGCCAGACCTACCATAAAAGCAGAGTTGCATGGAAAGGGGAACAGAGTCAATCAAGTGTGTTTGAACAGGATCAAATTTTCCTTGAGTTGTTCCACATTATCTGTGTCCATACACATTTAAAGCACTGCTGTTAGCTAAATTTGTACATGTTTGAAAAGAATACATTAAAGGGCATCAGAAATGCATAACTACATCATTAACTCTTCAAATACTTTATACACGTGTTTTAAATATAAAGTATGAAGCTAACTTTGGAACGAAAGCGGCATAGAGGACACTTTCGCAAAAGATCAGCTAGTTAAACCTTGTAGAAGAATGAACAGACAGTATAGTCTTATAAAACTGTAGAAAACGTCTCTGCATTTGAGTGGTGCAGACTCTTTTGTTTCAGGCCGCGCCGTGGCTGAGTGGTTAGAGCGCTTGGCTCTCACCAACGCGGTCAGGGTTCGATGCCAAGCAACCACGAAGTGGGATTTGTGGTGGACGGGGCTGGGGCGGGTTTTCTTCGGGATCTCCGGTTTCCCCCGCCATCTCATTCCACCGATGCTCCATCTTCATCTCCTGTATCATCAGTGTCACCGCCTGCGGTGCCGTATATAATAAAATCATCATCACGGTATAAGCCTTGTGGCCCGTTCCGACTTCAAGGAAATTGATCGGACCATCTCATTTGTGGCCTGCCAACATTTCTTCTACCTACAGGTTTATACTTGTATATTATTTGTGGTGTACGGTTTTCGGTCATTCTCGGCACATGATCTTGCCATTTTTGCCCTTATGCAATGATTGTTTCATTTAGACTCTGAATTTCCAATTCTCTTCTAATATTGTCGTTTCTTTTCTTGTCTATGAGTTTATAACCTCACCTGTCTCAGAAGTTTCATCTCTGCAGCCTCCACTTTCTTCTGTTGTGAGATAGTCAAGACCCAGTTTTCACACCCATAAAGCACGGTTGGGATTGCCATTATTTTATACAGTTTTAACAAAGTTTTACGATTACAATTTTTAAAAGCTCTTTTTATTGTGCCACATATTGTTTGGAATTTGTTTATTTTGTTTTGTATATCTTTATTACTGGTATATGACACAATATAGCCAAGGTAATTAAAATAACTTTATTGTTGGATGGGTTTATCATTTATGCAAATTTTTGCTCTCAAATGGTTCGTTCCTACAAAACCCATTATTTTTGTTTTTTTTTTTTCTCATGAAATTTGAGGATTATATTCTCTTGTAATATTATTTAATTCATGTATGGCTCTTTGTAAATTATCTTCCGTCTCCGCAATTAAAATCTGGTCATCAGCAAACAGCAATGTGTCAACATTTCTCCCCTTTATGTATGTAATAAAAGTGGGCGTTAAATACTACACATCATCATGATCATCATCATCCTTTATTCAAGAGGTCCCGAGTTTGAATCTCGGTTAGGATGAGTTACCTGGATAAGGTTATTTCCGGGTTTCCCCTTATCCTGAAAGACAAACGTCAGGTAACTCTAAGCTCTATGGACCCTGGGTTCATTTGAGCATCATTTCACCCATTCCATTCATCGTCCGATATGACATAACGTTGGAGGACGTAAATTACAAAAAAATCACCATTTTGTTTGAAAAAGGAGAGTTAGACTTCCAGAATGTTTGGATATATCGAGAAATATAAGTCGAAAAATGGTTTTAGAACACTCACATTCACCCAAAGAACAGTCAGCGAGCCCTGGTCTAATCTTCTTTCTCTTCTGTCTCCTTCCAAGTCCTATTCAGCGAACTTATCGCTCCTGTTACTTGATGCAATATGCGGTGTGAATCTCTGCGCCTACTGCCCCCCCTCCCCGCCGAGTACAGTTGGCTGTGAAGTACAATGTTAATTCCAAATTTACCCCCTAATTCTGTGCTAGTAATAGATAATGGCTCTTAGCTTAATACACAGATACTAGATAAATTTCCAAGTTAAAGTTCTTTAAGAAGATGTGTTCTTCTTTGTTACAAAATCACAATGTCTCATTTGACGAAAGTAGTGCCTAAACAAAATTCTATGATTTAATTCTAGCCAATAAGCCAACTTAGAAGAACTTTTTGACTACCAAATATTGTCGGAATATAAGCATGCAACTTTAAGGCTTCCTCCGTAACTTCCGGATCTGAATTATATAAAATTACCTATATAGGCAGTAGTCAAACAGAAATTTCAGCATTTTGGACAAATGGAATGGGAAAAGTATGACATTATGTATGTAGATGAAATAGAACAGATGTACTAGTCCCCAGGAAATGAGACGCAGGGAGGGTTGGAGAAGGTTCCAACATCCTGCTTCGACATGTTTATGACGCTTGGGCCAGTTCAGTTAAGCCCATTCAAAAACTTTCTGACGCTTTCTACTTTTGTGAACAAATCTTCTCGGTTTTAGTGTAATGAGTGAATAGGGCACTTTTTAACGGTTCTACTCCTTGTGTAGCATTCGTTCTCTGTCACACACTTGCACTGAGTGAGGGTGGAACATTTCTATCAAGGAGTTTCTTTGATTTGGCGAAAGGCAGAGAAAAGATGCACTAATGGAAGAAAGAATTGAAAGTACATTATAATTGAAGACAATGAGATGGAAAGCATTGACGAGAATGACAGTGATAATAACTCAACAGATGAAGATGTGTCAGACGTAGAAGAATTAAAACATTATTAAAGGTAAAATTGTTTAACTCAGTTTTAGTTGGAAATAATTATTTCTTTCACACTAGCCGTGTGTAAGCTAAGGATTTTTTTTTTTTTACTTTTTTTTCAATTGCTCAGGGAAAGAGGATACTCATATTAGAGTCCTCAAGCAAACTGGTCTGATTAGTGTGAGTATAAATTAAATAACTTCTTTATTACAGAATAAATAAACTTTATGGAAATAAAATGTCCTGTGGCAAGCGTGCCTTCAGTCTTGGTGCAGCATCAAGGCGACGTCCCAGTTGGAAGAATAAAACACCTGATACATAAGGAAGGTGAGCAAAAATCTGCTTGTCGTTGTAGAGATGTACTCATTAATGCCATGTCCAATTCTCTATGCAGCTGTGCATTCCGGATGTACCACGGGGCGTTCACAGACAATCGTAATATCCTGTTTTGAAACACCTGGAGTTGGTGAATATGAGTAGGTGAAGCACATCCCCATACAGGACTGGTTTATAGAGGGAGTGGTCGTAGAATACTCTTGTATAGTAGCAGCGTACATTCGACTCGTAAAGAGGATTTGCGGTTGAGGATGGGATGCAACTTGGCTAAGATTTGAATGAGTAGAGCCAGACTGAAAAATTCAATGCTATAACCTACACACGGTTAGTGTTAAAGAAATGATTATTTCCCTGAATGTACCTAAATAACATGGTGGTTTAACTATGAAGCCTGGGACTCAAGTACTTACAGCACAGTAAGTCACTAGTGACAAAAGCTCACTGAGATTATATAGAGAAATAAAAACAACCGGGGGGAGGGAAGGATATATAGATATATGTAGTAAGTTAGGGCGAGAAGGTTTTGCTTGGGCGAGAACAGGAGTGAGAAACTTGAAAGGTATAGGTCAAGAGAGGGAGCTAGATAAATGTCCATTGTGTGGAGAAGAGAATGCAGTTTCCATTGTATATTAAATTGTAGTCAAACAAAGATATGGAGAGAGCAGGCTTGGCTACGTAAATGGGACAGTTTGGGGGGTGAAGTAGTAATTAGAAAAATGTTGTCAGTAAAAGGAGAAAAGAACAGGAGAAATATAGGAAATTATTTAGGGAAAGTTAAAGAGAGATGGCTAAGAACAATTAAGAGAAAAATGTAGAGTGGGATAGGTGAAATGGCAGAAAGTGTGAAAAGGAGCAGAGGGCCTCCAATACACACACAAAAAAAAAACAAAAAAAAAAAAAAACCTAGGGTTAGGTGTATGGGGACCAAATTACTATTCAATGGTGGGCAACATGATAACATGATAGGATTTCAGGATTTAGGAATTTATAATTGTAATCTTGATTTTGTATTTCCATTTGTATTGTGTAAAAGGAAATAAATATACTATACTATACTAGTAAGTCGCCACAAAAAGGTACGTGTCTCATAGCATATGAGAACCCCTAGTGGTCTACCAGGAAACACACGAGTCATTTGGGGAATTTAATGTCTAATCGGCATGTTGGCCATAGTAGCTCAGTGGGTTATAGCAACCGCACGGAGAGCGGGAGATCCGTGGTTCAAATCCCGGCTATGGCATTGAATTTTTCATTAAAATTTTCATTGAATTGCGATGCATGAAATAAATCTAGTGACACTTAGGGTGAAGTCATCGCAACGAGATATCGCTGCCATTGAAGGCCAGAGAAAGCAGGTAAGAGATTCGCATCAAGCTGTCATTTAAATAGGTATTTCAATGTTCAAGAACCATTGCGCGACCTATACGAAGTCTTTGGGTCTTTAGCCATTTGAAAGACCTTTAAAATACCACATGCACAGCACTGGAGGCAAAGTAGTTGTACTGAGATTTTTATAACATCTAAAAGGCTCAGAATCAGACTCAAATTAATCAACTCGTACGGACTTACACTTAGTGTGTCGTGAAAAAACTTCGCAAACTGCTGTCAGAGAGAAAAGTCAGGACGCTAAAGCCGATCTTCGTGAGTAAAGTAATAAATAACACCGAATTTACAACTATTGACTCAAATAAATACGCGTTCAAGCATTTGTAACTCGTAACTTTTGGCAGGGTGAGAGGACAAGAGAAGTGTACTTTATATGAGGTTTTGACAAGGGTAAACAGGACAAGGATCCTGTGCCGTGGCGTAGCGGGCTAAGGCTGCATGCCTTGGTCCCTCGCCACGGAAAGCGGCCCGGGTTCGATCCCACCCATGTGGTGGGGATTTTAGGTCCCGGGTATAGGACCGGTGCCCACTTAGCATCGTGAGGAAAGTGAGGAGCTTACGCTAGGACAGCGGCCCAGGTCACGGAAACCAACGTTCCGACTGGGGGATGCAGAGATGCTGACCACATCTCCTTCCCGTATCGGTTGGATGATCGTCCACCTCTGCCGTGCGTAAGTGGGCGTGAGGCCGGCAGTCGGGTTGGTAGGCCTTGGCCCTCTAAGGGCTGTCACGCCATAGGTTATTATATTATAAACAGGACAAGGATCCTGCGCCGTGGCGTAGTGGGCTAAGGCATCATGCTTTGGTCCCTCGCCACGGAAAGTGGCCTGGGTTCGATCCCACCCCTGTGGTGGGGATTTTAGGTCCCGGGTATAGGACCGGCTGGGGGTGTCGAGATGCTGACCACATCTCCTCGCCGTATCGGTTGGATGATCATCCACCTCTGCCTTGCGTATGTGGGCGTGAGGCCGGCAGTCGGGCCTGGTCTGATATGGATTGTAGTGCCACGAGACTGTTAACTTACACAGAACAAAGGTGCGCAATAAAAACAGCGGTGCGAAAGGAAATGCGCATGAATTAATTTACCTTACTGCTTATCGCTCACTTCGGAAAGAAGAGATTCGTGTTCACTGCATACTCCCGTAGGGGAAGGGATCCGTCCCTTTCAGCTGCCAAAGTGCGGGCGCTGCGGACCCCTAGCACTCGTGGTACCTCTGACGTTACTAGAGGAACCTCGGGCCGAACAGCCGAGCCCCTCCTTCGGGAGTTGTTCGGATTGGGATAGACTCGAGGGGGCAGTGTGTTCCCGAAACCCGTGGGAATCGGGTACGTCTTCGGACGGGGTTGAGGGAAGCCATTAATTCTCCCGGGTACAGGTGTGCTAGATCACCAGGCGGCCCCATCGAGGTTTTTCGGTAGTCTTCACCTTGAGTGTTGACGCGCGTAAGTGGCGTATCCACTTCCATCCCGTCTTGAGTCCATAGGACCAGATGGGGGGGGGGCTTGTTAGTCTCTAGGTCTTGCCCTATGGAAAGCCCCACGGAGGACGCCGAGCGCCCTTTGGGACAGCTCGGATACTCCCTGGTTGAAGGAGGCCCGGGTCTTGTTCCTACGGGTTCAAGGCTAATGGGAGTAGAGCCTCTGGACTCAACGACTCAACTGTTCACTGCATCCACAATGTCTGCTAGCGCAGAAGGAAATAAGAGGGCACAAATTATCCATCCTGTCCCCTCCTTAGATGTGAACTCCAAACCTCCCTAATCCACATCCGTATCCCATATACCCCATCAACTCATTCATTAAGATAGTTATGCCTACCTCGTTTTGTAACACTAAACGCCATTTTGTAGGAGTCTAGTTAGGTCCCCACACGTGTAGCATTTTGTGAACTTATCAGATCAGCTACTTACATCGCACAATTAATTACTCAGACCTACTATTCTCCTCAGAAAATTGTTTTTAAATAAGTATGCTATGAATTAATAAGTAGCTTTAATAGCTAATCTTAAGGTTGCTAATCCATGGAATATTGATTTTCTCTATACTATTAGGGATAAACGTCATCCCTTAGTGCTTCATTTCTGAAGTCGACTTCTGCATCAATTTTTGATGCCGTTGATATTATCTTGACTGCCGGATGCTACAGTCGTAGTTATGAGTTTTTTTTAATGTTAAACGAAACGCGTCATTGGGTGCTAATTCGACAGTGAATTTGCTCATATCTACGAGGGCTGTTCAATAAAGTATGGTCATATATTTTTTACGGTCATAATTTTTCACACTAAAATTCAATCTTATTATATTCTCTTAGCTTAATGTGAAACAAACACGCCGTAGTAGTTTCATTGTTGGTACTGCTGGTTCCTGTGAGAACCAGGCAAGTTCAGGCATGTTCAGTATCGCCTACCGCTGCAATGGAGGTAACATGCAGTTAAAGTTGATGTTAGAGGAAGATCCGGAGTTTCTATCAAACATAATCACTGCTGATGAGTTTTGGCTACCTCATTTTGATCCTCAGAGCAAACAGCAGAACTCACTGTGGAAATTTCCTTCGTCACCAACCCCCCAAAAACCAAAATTGGTTGCTTCTGCTGAAAAAGTTATGGTCATCTCATTCTTTGATATTCATGGAATGGTTTATCAGCATGTTGTACCTGCACACACATCAGTAACTGGATGTCAGGGATGTCCTGAAAATATTGCAAGTCCACATCAGGCGCAAAAGACCACATTTCCGTGAAGCAGGCTCGATGCTGCACCACGATAATGCGCGGCCACATATTGCCAATGTTATTGCTGAATATCTTGTAAAAATCAACGTGAAGTGCATTCCTCACCCTCCCTATAGTCCGGATTTAGCCCCATGTGACTTTTTTATGCCCTAACTTGAAGAAACGCCTTCGTGGGAGGCATTATCCATCAGCAGAAGCAGTGGTGAAGGCTGCAGAGGCCATTTTGAAGTATCTCTCAAAAATGGTTTCCAGCATGTCTTTGAAGACTGGCAGAAACGCTGGGACAAGTGCATCGCATTCAGGGATACTATTTTGAGAAGGACCATCAAAATTATGAGGATGAGTAAAGGTACGTTGTCAAAAAAAAAAAAAAAAAAAAAAAAAAAAAAAAAAGTGATCATTCTTTCTTGAACAGCCCTCGTAACACGACTCCCGAACGATCCAAAAGTCAAAGAGGAAGTATTATGATTTATAATATACGTGTTTTGCAATCCAAGCAGCGCCCTTTTCATTATCTCTTACCAATGTTCATACAAATATTAAATTTATCAGATAACTCCGTGTATTTTTCCATCTGAACTCAAGTTCTTCTCTCGCTAGCTGGATTCTAAAAACTTTGACTTTCTTTTCTTTTTTTAAAGAACTCCTCTCTACGTGACTTTCCAGGTGCGAAACCACAATATATGTATTATGGTAACTAGTTTTCGCTACCTTCTAATGACTTTTCTCGATTGAAATTACTAATGGCCTCCTCTGTACATTTTTTAAACTTTATCTGCTTACATTATATATTAATTTAACCTTAATGGATATGGCAGTTATTATCTGTCTTACCATCTTTTTTTTATCCCTTCCTCACCAATGCTGGTGCTAGGAGTCGCTCGGGTTCCCTCAGAGCCAGGGAGCCGAAGCATTGGACCTGAGATACCAGGGTTGAGGGATTGACCCAACGTCTGGGATGATGAAGAGATGAATCATGGAACAATTGATGTAATGATTGTGGGAGAAACCGGAGGATCAGGAGGAAATTCGCCCCAGCGACATGTTGTCCACCACAAATCCCACTTTGCGATCGCCTGTGATCGAACCCGGGCCGTATAGGAGAGAGTCAAGCGGTGTAACCATTCAGCCACGGCGCAGCCATCTATCATTTTTAAATTAATTATTTATTTCTTTTCATTCAACAAAAACAGTACAACCTGGGGGAGGGAAGGATATATAGATATATGTAGTAAGTTAGGACGAGAAGGTTTTGCTTGGGCGAGAACAGGAGTGAGAAACTTGAAAGGTATAGATCAAGAGAGGGAGATAGATAAATGTCCATTGTGTGGAGAAGAGAATGCAGATTTCCATTGTATATTAAGTTGTAGTCAAACAGATATGGAGAGAGCAGGCCTGGCTACGTAAATGGGACAATTTGGGGGTGAAGTAGTAATTAGAAAATTTTTGTCAGTAAAAGGGGAAAAGAACAGGAGAAATATAGGGAATTATTTATTAAGGGTAAGTTAAATAGATATGGCTAAGAACAATTAAGAGAAAAAATGTAGAGTAGGATAGATTAAATGGCAAAATGTGTAAAATGGAGTAAAGGGCCTCCAATACACAAAAACCTAGGGTTAGGTGTATGGGGACCGAATTACTATTCAATGGTGGGCAACATGATAGGATCTTCAGCATTTAGGAATATACGGCGTTTTCCAGTATGGATTTTATAATTGTAATCTTGATTTTGTATTTCCATTTGATGTTGTAAAAGGAAAGATGAGAATTAAATTACAAATTACAAAATTACAAAAACAGTGTTTTAACATTTCGGTTATATTTGTGATTATTAATTTTTTGGGTTCTAATTAAGGCCTTAACTGTTTATATTGTGAGCTATTAGTGTTATTTTTTATATTCATTTTTGGTTTGCTATTGTTTTTGCCTCGGCTATTTGTAATACTCAGCAGATGAGCAAGTTTCACTAGGCAGGTATGGAGGTGTTTTGTACCACTAAACTTTTAAAAATTACAACATAAGTAAACTGTTGTACGTTAGTATACTTAACTAAAGGTCACGAACATATTCACTGCACCAAGCAGTTATTGTTACATGTCTTTGTACAGAAGGCTGATTAAAAGTGTGTAATTTTTGGCAAAAGAAAACAGAGTAGATACATGTTATCTGTAACTGGTGCTCGTAATTTATTATTGATACTTTGAATTGCATATATAAAATTATGTGAAGTGAATTCCTAATTGGTACAAAAACGTTAGCGTGGCTCTACAAACTTATGTCGCATGACATTCTTCAGTTGCTTCTAAAACATCTCGAAGGTTCCTTTTCAACAAGGCACGACCTTGCTTTCTTTGTTATATTTGAGTCAAGGCATTTGCCTTTGTATAGACTCTTCTCCCCTTCTTGCAACAGACATTTATGACCCGAGTTACTGACACTTTTCTAGCTTACAACAATCTTAGTTTAAAACACGCAGTTACAAATATTGATATAATTACATGAACACTGATATAAATTTATGGTCAATCTCATCAGGTGCATATTAATACAGAACTTTAATATGTTTGCAGTTTATATCGTAGTAATTATAATTTAATGAATAGAAGCGATGCTTCAGATGAATGTTTTTCCTGTTTATAAGTCTCACAAATAATACCATACGCTATTTACTCTTGAGGCAATAATCATAATGGCCACGTCAGTCGTTGGATAAGATTTAAGCAGACCCGTAGAACTATTATACCGCGTGAATAAAAAGTATGGAATAATTCCTGTTGCCACTGATGCAAGTCTATGAAGTAATATTTTTTAGAAAAGTTGTAAGATATCAACATTCCCTCACATTGCTATGATTACAAATAAAAAGTGCTACTTTTTCAATGGCAACATTTCCTTTTTCTGCACTCATCCAGTCCTCAACTCACAGAACCTACAAACAAATACCTTTCAAACTGCAATTTAAATTTATTAGGACCTTACTGAATGTGTACTGAGCAAAGCAAAACGCATCATTACTTGAAATTAAGTAGGTTTTGAATTAAATAATACAGTAGGCTGCTTCAATATGTGGCTTTGGATTGAACAGATAAAGACAAAAGCTAAACTAATAAGGACAACAGTGCTTACTTCACTGCAAAACTTCCTGAAAGTACACTCACTTTCTTCTCGGGCAGCAAGCCAGGTGAAAAGATGATTAGAAATCGACGTTTCGGGAGTGTGCATCTCTCCCATCATCAGGATATTTATAAAATTATAACCACAGATGAAACACTGAATATAACACAATTATAAACAAAGACAAAACACTATCAAAATTCGCATTACTGAACAAAAGACTGTTTTCAGTAAATTAAATTCCAGGTCAGGAGATACATCCTAGAATGTATGAACTTCCGAAGATCCACAAACCGGACGTTCCTTTTAGCCCCATTGTGGACGCCAGGAGCAGCCCTACATATCGGCTGGCACGTCACCTGGCTGATCTGTTACGACCTCTGGTAGGGGATTGCCCACATCATGTGAGTAACTCCACACAGTTTGTACATACACTTAGGAACATTACCATTGGCCCTTCTGATGTTGTTAGCTTCGATGTGGTTTCTCTGGTTACAAGAGTACCACTTCAAGAAGCCATCCAACCTCTGAAGGAGCAATTTCCGGCTGATATTGTGACGACCTGATCTTACTTTGTGAAAATTAAGGAACACGTGGTCAGGTTGAACATGGGAGCAAACACTCAGAGCAGAATTACATGCCTTAGCGAGAGGTTGGGATTTTTCTATAAAGGTTTCATTTCTACAAAGTTAGGGTAAGGCTAATTAAATGTGGAATTCACTTATTAAGAATATTTACTAGAACAAGCAGATTACAAAGGCGGCCATAATGGCCATTTACCTGTCCAGAAATGGAGTCGCCTACAAATACACCCTACTTCCCCAAGAGTTACATTAAGAGAGAGCGTATATCGCTTAAAGATTATCCATCTAGTCATAAAGGAGGGAAGGGAGTGACGTCACACCTACTAATTGAGTCACCAGAGTGTAATTAATACAGTCATTTGTGACAATATCATAGAGCTCTTCCGACATATCCTGACTTCCACTTTCTTCTTCTTTGGTGGTACTTTCTATGAACAAGTAGATGGAGTAGCAATGGGCTCCCCTTTGTCACCAGCTATACCTAATTTCTATATGGAACACTTAGAACATGAAATACTTGCCACAGCTCCACTTAAACCATCTCATTTCTATAGATACATGGATGGCACCTTTGTAATTTGGCCACATGGATCAGACACTTTGCCTAGCTTTCTTGCGCATCTCAACAGCCTTCGACCTCAAATACAGTTTACCATGGAAGTGGAGAAGGATGGAACTCTTCCATTCCTGGACATTCTTGTTTCAAAAAACAGCAACGGTACACTGGGGCATGCTGTATACCGCAAGCCTACACACACCGATCTCTATCTGAACGCTCATAGTTTCCATCATAAGTCTCAGCGACTTTGAGTTCTCAATACACTGGCCCACAGAGCTTTGTCTATCTGTGATCTCAGCCACTTAAAAGAAGAATTGCAGCACCTGAGACTCATTTTCCGTCGAAACATTAACTATATAATTTAAAAGACAGACGTTGGCACTGGTTGGCAGTAAATGGAGACCATTTTGAGCATTTTTTGAAATGAATTCATCATGGGCTACAATGCAGCACCACTAATTTTGTTTTGAATGCTTTCTTGGTTTAAATTTAATGTACATAATACTCTTAATAAATTTAAATCACAGTTCAAAAATGCATCTACATGTACGTTCCGAGACATGAGAATGTTAGAAAAAAAAACAGGGGATAAAACAGAAAAAGTTGTTGTCATTAAAAAAAGGTCACGTCCTATTCACAATCAGAGTAATATGAAAACATGTTGATATTTTATAGTTTTTCTTAAAACTAATCACTTCACGAAACTATAACAACAAAGTTACAAGCATTGTTCCATACTTGTTACTCACCCCGTATATATAATGTATTTTGAAAATGTAATAAGTATTTATGGGATAATTACACTGTCCTGAGTTACCAGTACAAATATATCACTTACACCATTAGCATCCTGTATATACAGTGCGATCCATATAAAACTGAACCATTTCAATAAGTCATAACTTTTGAACCAATAACAGGACACACGTGAAACTTTGGGAGAATATAATACTGTGACTTTGTGGGTTCATAGAACTAAATTATCGAGTTGCAGATCCTTTATTTTCGTCGAAATACACTGTTCGATTCTCACGTAACAACATTACATCACACAACAACACAATCTTCCAAGGTCGATGATAACTGCGTCCAGTTCAGCTCTCTTTACAACAACACTCTTGTTATACAACTAACTCTGCTTACTCACTCTTGTTTACAACTGTCTCATCACTAGTCATGGCCTCTTTTTATACACCCATTCATGATTACCAGACTGTTCTGTCAATCACTAGATGTTTCTGGAGAACAAGGCACTTAATGACGTAATCCGAATATTCTATTTTCGTAGAAATACTTTTATAGATTACAGCAGCATTACGTTACGTACACCTTCAGCTTACCAGGGCCGATCACAATAACAAACATGACAGCAGATTACATGCTTAGCTCTCGTTACACAGCTGGTTGTCTCTCATTTCACAACACTGTTTCACCACTAACAACTCAACTCTTGACCAATCGTCGCCTCTTTAAATACTTCACAGATAATTTCTAGATGATTCGCAAATAAACCAGAACGCAAACAATCTCTATCAGTCCAGAACTAACTAATCCTTGTTTCACATAATCTTGCCCCGTATCTCTTAACGGTCACGTGACCTAGCCCCCTCTCATTGGCTGCTGTTGTAGTATAGATTGTTGTGCGGTAAAAATTAGTTCGTTATTTAACATGGTGATATATCTATATATGTTGGGAGAGAATTGTCAAATTTATATTTTGTAACAGTTTGAATTAAATATATTACGCAACAGAGTTGATTTATCTAAAATGCATGTTAATTCTTAAACGAAGTAAAGAGGAAGTTCCTTTGCTCTCAAGAAAATGGCACGATAGCACGTGATTTAGCGGTAGTGATGACATATTTGTTTATATGACTTTTATCACTGACCTTGTTTTGAACTGGATTTGTCATATATTGCCATTCAAAGGGGTGCTGTGCCGAGTACGAGAGCTAAATTATTTTACTTATCGTTTATTGCACCTGTACTTATTATATGTATAATACCAGAGTCTACCACCAGTTTTTCGCTGTAGCATCGCAAGGGTAAACCTTTACAAAGCGGCGAAATAAGAATTGTGGTGCATGTGTTTAATGCACTCACAGAAAAGAATCCGTCTTTGTCAGTGAGAGAAGTCGAACAGCTGTGCTCTGAACTTACAGGTGTGACTGTTAGATGCGTAGGAACATTTTGATGTGAAACTGAGACAACAGGAAAACTTACTACTCCAGGCAAAAGCAGGAATAAACAAAAGTGCGTGCTCGGAGAGTGCGATAAGTTCGTGAAAAGTGCTGTGCATCGTCATGTGCATAATTTTTTCTTTAGAAACGTACTAACATAAATAAGATTTCGTCTGCTGTAAATGATGATGCAGATTTACCAAATTTCAGCAGATCTAATCTGTATAGATTGCTTAATACAGCTGGAGTTTGTGAATGCAAAAAGAGGCAAGAAATATGTGCCAAGAGACAGAGGCGACATTTCTGTGTGGCGAAGAAGTTCTTTAAGGACAATCAGACTGTACCGGGATACAGGTCACAAAATTTACTACCTTGACGAGACTTGGGTGAATGAAGAACACACGAAAAGTAAAAAATGGCGTAACACGACTTTTAAGACTGAAAGACAAGCATTTTTGCAAGGTATGTGTGCTGGTTTAAAAAATCCTAGTGGAAAAGTTCAAAGGCCTTTCATTATTAATTTTCTTCAGGTTCATTGCTCATTCATTCAGTTTCAACTTGCTCAGTTTCATTATAAACTTGTATTTTTGCATGGCTTCATATTCTTATTTGTATGATTTTATCTATCTTCCCGGCAATTATTATGACGTTTGCTGCAGGTTTAAATGTGACGGGAAGGCACCGCCTATGGTCTATGGCGCGAAAGCATTAGCCAATTAGGGTGAGGAAGAAGGGAGTTGCACGCGGAGTGATACATGTCAGCGGGGCAAGGTTATATGAAACAGAGATTAGAAATTTCCATTTATCTCAGTTTGTTTGTTTCGGCAGACCCTTATCTGCCTGTTATCTTTGTCCGCGGGCTCTTGGTTCTCACACTGCCCTCCTATCAGTTTCTTTTGTATAAACAAGCTACGTGATCGTAAATACGGGTTCGCGACAATACACAATTGGGAGGTTACATTACACTATTTACATCTCAGAGAAAATGTTGGAAGTGTCCTCCACCAGCATCTATGGATCGTTGGCACCATTTTCTTTGATACGACTGTGGACACTGAAGTTTATATGGGCATGTTCAAGACATTTGTGGAGCAGCTGGATGATATCGAATTGAGAGATGGCTATTTCCAGCAGGATGGAGCAACGTGCCATACATCTAATGACATCATGGAACTTGTAACCAGTTTCTTTGATAATCGAATAATCTCAAAAGGTCTGTGGCCCTCCAGATCCCCTGACCTAACCTCTCTGGATTTTTTCTTGTGGGGGGGGGGAATCTAAAAACAGAGTGTACAAGAATGGGCCACGGACAATTGATGTACTCAAGGAATCCATTCGAACGGAAATAGGTAAGTAACATTGGCGGGGATTCTGTAAAACTGCAGGAAATATGATGAGACGACTGCAAACATGTATAGATGCTGGTGGTGGACACTTCCAACATTTTCTCTGAGATGTAAATAATGTAATGTAATCTCCCAATTGTGTATTATACTCTCCCAAAGTTGCACGTGTGCCCTATTATTGGTTGCCTATTGAAATGGTACAGATTTATATGGATCGCACTATATTGTAATGGCCAAGGTCGCCTACGGACATTGTGTATTTCTACAATTAATAAACCTGGCGCATATACTAATTTGTGATTAATAAACCTTTTTCGTCCAGATGGCGCTTCCATTTCCTACCCTGTCTGAGTAGCATACCTCTGAAAGCTACAGCCCCTTAGTATCGAACTTCTGCCTGGGGTTAGCTACAATATCTCCAAAACAGTATCGCATCAATATTCACCGTGTCTACCTCACCTTCAAGAGATCCCGAGTTCGAATCTCGGTCAGGGCGAGTTATCTGGATAATGTTTTACCCTGGGGGTTTCTCTCATGCTGTAAGAGCGTGAGTGAGTGAGTAAGTGAGTGAGTGAGTGAGTGAGTGTATGGTGTTTTAGGGCCCGTTGACAGCGAGGTCATTTGATGAATGTGAGGTAATTCTAAACTGTATGGACTCTGAACTAATTTGAGCATCACTTCACCCTTTTCATTCATAACCCAATGTGTTTTAATGTATGAGAACGTTAATTGCAACAACAAAGATCAGTATGTACTACACTTGCAGGCTAATTAGTGTTTATTTACTCAAGAACGGGGAGTAGGTTTGGGGAGAGCTGAAACAGCGCGGGTAGTTCTCGCGATAACGAATTTCTCGGTCATCCTCGAGAAACTAATTAGCTAATAAATTGAGGATTCAGTTACGATTCGCTCTATCTAATACTTATTATTTGTGTGTGTGTTGTTTCTATATATATTTTTTTTTTTTTTTAACTTTACGTCCTCCAACGTTAAGTCATATCGGACTGTGAATGGAATGGGTGAAATGATGCTCAAATGTGTCCAGGGTCCATAGAGCTTAGAGTTGCCCGATATTTGTCTTTAAGAATAAGGGAAAACCCGGGAAAAAACCTTATCCAGGTAACTCACCCTGATCGAGATTCGAACTCCGGACCTCTTGAACGTGAGGCAGACACGCTGCCATCTACGCTACCGCGGCGGGCTTATTTGTGTTACCTTACAACTTTTACGTTCATAGATACAAGAAAATGAAATAAAGTTTAAATATTTAATTGAATATTTATTGCTTATGCTTTCATTTCCAAGCATAATTTGTTTATTATAAGATATTGGGCGTCTCAAATGATTCTCCGCACTGAGGGTAATGCACTAACACACACACACACACACACACACACACACACACACACACACACACACACACACACACACACACACACACACACACACACACACACACACTCACGTCAGTTAGGTTGGTAATGGTCAACATATTGACATTACTTCATAAAAGCAACAACACACTAGCTTCACTTTACGAAAGCACCCTTTCCACTGTGGGATTTAAGCAATAGGAGGAAGGAAGGACGCTCTCTGCTGTTCGAAGGTCAAAGCTCCTTTTCCCTACTTTCACTAGCAACTTAACCATACGCATATGCGGCCGCGCCGTGGCTAAATGGTTAAACCGTTTGACTCTTACCAAGGCCTCCCGGGTTTAATCCCAGCAGACCGCAAAGTAAGATTTGTGGACAACACGGCGTTGGAGCGGGTTTTCTCCCGGTGCTCCGGTTACTTCCGCCATCTTATTACAACGGTACTCTATCATCATTTCATGTACCTACTGTCCACCAATGCAAAGAAAGTCCCTGACAGGAATGAGTTCCCTTACATAGTGGGACTAGGACAGCGAATGTGACAGGGAACGCGTACTACACAAGGAGCAGAACCGTTAAAAAAATATGCGCTCTTCTGTACACTGAAACCAAGAAGATTCATTCACAAAAGTAGAAGCTGTCAGGATGTTTTTGAATGGTCTTTAATTGAACTGACATGGGGTGTCATAAACTACCGAGGGAGGGTGCAGGATCCTTTTCCATCCCCCTGCGTCTCATCCCCCGGAGACTTTCTTTCCTGTGGTATACATATCATCAGTGTCATCCCTGCGGTGCAGCATGTAATAAAAATGGGCGTTTAACACTGGGGAGACTTATTTGAGACCAGTGTCGGCTGGTGGGTTAAATGATTGGTGGTGCACAAATGAAAAATAAAATACAGAGTAGTAATGACTCACCTATTTACACAGATTCTCTGCTCTACTCTCCTTAGACCTGGCGAATCTATCGTTAACTTTTGCGTTGAAGTCGCTGATCTTCATAACAAAATCTCTCTCAATTGAAAGCATTGCTAATGCTGACAATCTGTCCTGTGACATTGTGTTCCTAAGGAAAGTTTTTATTCTTTTTAAAGTTGAGAAACAGCATTCTGCTTCAGTGGTAGACATTGGCATAGTTAACAGTACTCGGAGGAATTTGATATATTCGCTGAATGTAGCACATAAATTGTTTTCCTTATTGAAGTCCATTAAGCACAAAGCGCCGGACATTTCACGAAATTCCTCTCGACTGTTGTTGTTCCAATGATAAAAGGATAAAACCTTATTGTTTCTCTAAGGGAATCCTCTGGAAATGTCTTAGAAATTCTTCTTGATGAAACAAAGTTGAGGCTACCAGATGCTCCGTGAAGCTAAATCTGTCCTTTGCTTCTCTTGTCACATACTTCAAGAGCTTCTCTTCTTTTCACATCATGATCTTCTATTCTTCTCCTCTTAATTGCAGTTTCTTCGTGTTCCTCGATATCCACGCTATTTCTTACCTTTTGCACTTCCCTTTTAAATGCGTTTAGCTGGGCGAAGGCAAATGTTGCATTGCAGTCTCGTTTCTGCAGCTGATTGTACAAAATGTCCACATGTGGCATGATCTTGTAAAAGAAAGACAGGCAGAATACAAAATTATAATCTTTCAAAGTGGCCATAAACCCAGAAGCCTGAACAAGTGTGACGTTGTTGTTTAATAGAGCTCTCTTCTGAATAACCTCCATGCATTTAATTAAATTCTCCCTGTGTTCGAAAAGCAGAGCACACAGAAGCTAAGCCTGAAGGTCACGCTATAGCAGTTGTTAAGAGTAGGAGGAGCTAGGTTTATAAACCTCCATTTAAGCAATGTATAAGAAGCCACTCCCATCTCTTCACCTTCCCGCAACACCCTCAGAGAGCCCACATTTGGGCGAAACCTTAGGTTAACTCTTCGCTGCAAACCTGCGGCTCCTACAGTTCATCACTGTTTATTTCGACTTCTGCGGTCATGGGCAGCTACAGACGATAAGCGTAATTGAAACATGTTTGTATATAAAACAATGCAAACAAGTACAGCTTTAATGTGCAAAATGCACCTGTTGTATATTCAGAATCAGTGGGTGTAGCGCAAACCTGCAACCTTATGGAGGAACCGCCCCTGTTTGAGACGCCGTTATAACTCAGTTCAAATGCTTTCTACTAGGTTAATGATTTCAGACTACCCGGGCCAGCTACTCAGGTAACGAAGTGTAAACACGAGGAAGCAAAACGGATGGCCTACACTGACAAACAGTTACGACCTTACAGAAAACAGGTTAGTAATTTAGGTGATGTGTTTTGTGCAAACCTATGTGAAAAGTGAGAAACAAATTAACACGATAGTAGGTTAAAATTAGCGGTTCCAGAACAGACCCAAATGAGCAAGATGGCGGCCATGCGCAATCGGTATGTTTAGTGGATTAAGACAGTGTTTAGGTAGGCAGTCAATCCTCTTAATTAGCTGTAACTTATAATGCTGTGTCTTGAGATGTGACCAGAGCTTGTCTTGAGTTGCGATCTGAGGCTCTAGGGTTAAGGGTTGCAGGTTTTAACAGGTGGGACTGCTGGTATGGGAGGTTAATAGCTATAGGATTTAATGGTTAGCTCCTGTGGCATGATCTTAGGCTCTAGGGTTAAGAGTTTCACAGGTGATGTCTGTTGGTCTGGAGGTGAAGTCTGTTGGTCTGGATGGTTTAGAGCTGTAGGATTTAGAGACTAGGTCCTCAGGTATGATCTGGGACTCTAGGGTTAAGGGCTGCAGGGTTTCTTAGGTAAAGACTGTTGGTCTGGGAGGTTAATAGCTATAGGACTTAGAGGTTAGGTCTTGAGGTATGATCTGGGGCTCTAGGGTTAAGGGTTGCAGGTTTTAACAGGTAGGGTTGCTGGTATGGGAGGTTATTACCTATAGGATTTAATGCGGCATGAGCTCTAGGGTTAAGGGTTGTAGGGTTCATAGCTAAATGTTGTTGGTCTAGAGGATAAAGACCATAGGGTCTTTTATCTATGTTTTATAGGCTGAGGTATGGTCTTATAATTTTGAAGTTAAGTTTGCTAGTCCAGCAATTAAAGGCGGTTAATCTTGGGGCAAGTCCTACTCTTCTGCTTTACTATGTCATCCTATTATAAACTAACCTAATATACTCCTTCATTTCTACCTTTTTCATCATTCTTTATTGTAACCTAGCTGTGTTTTGCTAGTGGCTTCCTTTGTTGCACCTGTTAACCTAATTGTTCTCTTTCCTTAAGTTCCTCTATTCTACCACTTTAACCTAACCTAATATATCCCATGGTTTTAGCTTCTTGATCATTGTTGAACCTAGTTGATTCTGGTATTAACATTCGTTCTCTTTTCTTAAGCTGCCCCGTTTTTACCTCCTTAACCTATCCTAAGCATGTTTCTTTTCTCATGCTAACTACTTGTATGTATGATGCAAAGTTTTTAGGCATATCGATATTAGAGCTATCTTTGTCACTGCAAGAGGTATATATGCTGATTACAGATCTTTATACAGTAAATTTAACCCTTTGTGTATCTGCTTCTCTTTTCCTAAAATTGAGGTTCTTTTGTTGCTAGGGTTTCTTGTTTTTCGTACCTTCTCTATGCTTTCAGGAACTCTATCCCGCTTTGTTATGTTTTGAGGTCTTATGCTTATATCTTAGGCTTTTTATTAAGCCTTTTGATCTGAAAGGCTGTGTATATTGGTTATGTTCCTCATCTCTTTTGGTCACATGGTTAGATCTTGAGGCATGATCTTAGGGCCAGGGTTTAAAGGATGTAGGTCTCATAGCTTAAGCTCGCCGGTCTGAAGGTTAAAGGCTGTAGGTTTAGCGGTTAGGTCGTATGGATTCAAGGTTAGAGCTCTCGGTCTAGAGTTTAAGGCTGTAGGATCTGGAGGCTACGTATTGAGGTATGGTCTGAGGGCTCTAGGGTTGAGTTGTAAACTTCATAGCTAAAGGTTGCTGGTCAGGAGGTTAAAAGCTGTAGGATCTGGAGGTTAGGTATTGAGGTATGATCTCGGAGCTCTAGGATTAAAAGCTATAGGCTTCATAGCTAAAAGTTTGCCAGCTAGAGATATCTTCTTTACTGTTAGAGGTATATTTGCAATGGTCTAGGCGTACAGTTTTCTTACATTTTTTCATGCAGATTGATGTCTTCGTACTCTTGTGTCTTTTTCAAGCTCTTACCCCCTATGCATCGCCTTGTAATAAGTCGTTACGCTAAACCAATGTTCTAATGCTATTTCCATGCTTTTTCAGATGTTATGAGGTTTATGCGCGTTTCAGGGATATTTTAGACCAAGTTACGTTACTCAATTCATTTTATAACTAATTAAGAAGTTTTTCAAGGATATTTCAGATTACGAGATAGTAGTTACTTTTTAAATTTACCTATTTTAACATTAACTAAAGTGTGTTCAGTTAGCTTATGTGGTGAGGTAGACGTCCCTCGTCTTTTTTCTCTGGACTTGGGACCAGCGTCAGAATTTGTTTTCTGAACGATAGACTTAACGCCCTCCTCTGCTCTTATTATTCAGCTGTTTTCATGCTTAGATATTTTAATGCTACGTTCTAGTGTTTATTTCTCGGAATGAAAATTATTTTTTTTTCTGCTCTAGGGTTCCTTCTTTCATTCGCCGTTCAAAAGACGGTAATGTCCATGGGCATATGTGGATACTCCATCATCTGCAATTACTCTCTTGTCATCATGTGGAGATAGGGATATTTTGTTCACTTCCACTGACGTAACATTATGTTGACGGGACATAATTAGGTTCATTGGCGTTCTTATGATTTCTCTGCTTTTAAGACAGTCCACATAGCTCTCAAAGGTGATGTACTGTTTAATGGCACAATGTTTTATGCCTTTTATCTTCTTGATTATGCCTCCATCGATGTCGAGTGCATACATCTTCGGTCTCAGTCCAACAAAACGACGAATGATTTTTCCATTGGCTTCATCTTTAAATTTTCCCAACACTTTCTTGTTTTTTGTAGAATGGCATATATGGTCGCTAGGATAATCAGCAGTATCCAGATGTTCCAGAAAACGTAACTTATCCTGGTATATATCTCCGGTAGTCACACGATGGATGAAAGAGTCAGTATCCATGTACATGAGCTTCAGATTTTCAAGCCCGTAATACGGCATTAGCACATCATAATGATACCAATACATCAAGGTCTTCGAGATATCCAGCACACACATCCCAATGTATATAGGTTTGTTGAAGACTATCTCTCGTGACGCCATGTGTACTGCAGCCAGATTAGGTCCATATATAGTTCTATCAATAAATGTAGGCTTAGCAACCAGTTTTTCCAATGTCTTCCAATCGGTGACAAGTCGTATATTCAGTCGGTTTCTGATGTTTTCCATAGTTTTACCAAACATGGCATTGTTAAAAAGTTTGTAAAGATCCTTCTCGAAATCATTTCTCGATCCTTGTCGTAGCCGGTTATTGAATTCCACATAAGGCTTTAACCAACGTGACTGTTGAAATTGTAGCACCCGATGGATTTTAGTCAGTTGTAACCCATGACTAAGGGCTTGCTTCAAGGTCATGTAATGCACCACATACCTAGTTCGTGATCCAAGGTGAGGAATTAGTTTCCTTGTAGAAGAACCCGGGGGCTTGATACACTCAGGTAGGAACGGTAAATCATTGTGTAGGTCATGGAGTTCTGTAGGATATTGAAGGTCCACTTCTAAGATGTATCCGAGAGGGTCATCTTCTCGTAGTATATCTAGGTTGATATCTTCAGGAGAAACCCACTTAAAACCCCCGTAAGCAAGGGGTTTCCGCATCGCCCACGCATACTGATTATTTGAATCCTCGTACGTAATATATTGAGAGGGTTTACTTGAGTCATACTCCTTCATGTAGTGATTGTTCGCTTCTGCATACCGATGAGAAACTTGGCATAATCCTCCTCTTATACCTGCTTCAACCATGAGTAGCTGGTCATAATCCTGTAGTAATTCCAGTTCAATTCGTGTGTACAACAGCATTGCATCCCACGTAAGTCCGTGTGATGTATAATAATGTGCGGGATCAACTTTATGGGTTTTCAGGGTCTGCTCTCTGAATGTTTCAAACACATCTGCTAGTAGAAGGACATCCGAAGTTAAGTAGAGGTCACTGTACTCGCCTAGTGTTCTGATGTTGAAGTGACTCCATACGGTATTTGCATGCTGATACTCTGCATCACTAATTTCTTCTCTGTTTAACTTACTGTAGAATGCTTCTCTCGGAGGAAGTTCTGTCTCACTCAAAACATCCCATGATGTAACGTAATCATAGGGAAACACACCTTTACGCATCATCAAATCGATCTTCTCTGCTCCAAAGTACTTCTGAGTTTCAGGATATGATGTTAGATTTTTTGCTAGTTTATCCAAGCTGGTACTAAGGAAGCGATAGGTATCCACAAAACGAAGTTTAATGTCGCCAACATACTTGGAAAATGATATATAACTTTCCTCAGAGCTAGGAATAACTTCTACTCTATCGCTAGTACAGCCTAACTCCTTAACAATGAAATGGGAGTCATATCCACTCAGGTTATGTATGAAGACAGGAATATAATTAGGCGTTTTACAGGTTAGATTACACTGATTATGTAGACTTCCTCGATATTCACCACTTATATGATCATGATCTCGTACTTTCCAGTTATCGTCGGTAAATTCTTTACCACATAAGTAGCATTCTGTAGAAGATTCGAATGATTTTTGTTGCTTATCTGTCAGAGTTAGTGGAGCACCAGTTTTGTATACAGCATTAATTTTCTTTGCGAGAGAACTTACATACTCCATAAACTTCGGTGCAGCATCATAACCTCGATATACATAGGGTTCAGTAGGAAGACCAGTCTGTAAACCTTCAATTGTAGCTGAGGATTTGACATAAACACAGAAACTCATAGGAATATGCTTCTGATATGGAACTGTATAAGACGTTTCGGGATTAGAAGAACACCCGTGGTAAGGGGTAAGAATGCTTTCAAAGTCAGCGTATATGACATAAGGTAATTTCAACATCCTTTCATGATTCTTGAATCTAACAATAGATTTCTCCTTAGTTGGCATAACAATCTTAGCAACTCCGTGTTGGCTACATATTTTTCTATGCTCATTTAACCTCTCAACTCCTCCATTTCGATACTCAAAGTGCGTAAAACAGCGTTTGCAGATGCAGAGTTTTCCCTCACATTTGGTTTTTTGTTGATGAATAAGTCTCTCGAAATTCTTTATATAAACGTAATGATGACGTCCAGCTGAATTGCTTAATAGAAGCAGGTCGCGATGATCGGACAGTTCTTCATCGATAACCTTTATATCAAACACTTGATTTTTCTCATCCAGTCCGAAAACATTTATAGAGATGTTATTTTTTCGTTCAAATTTCGGGATATCAGTCAGGCTCGTAGGAAACGAGAGACAGGAAAAGTCATATCTCTCTTGAAGATCCTTATACTTGCTAACACGATGAGGATTCTTCTGAATGAACTTGGCGAGAACAGCATACATAAAACACTTTTCATCTTTATAATTCTGTGGATTTATGCAGGCTCCTTTAGCTCCAATAGAGGTCGGTAGAGGGATGTAACTGGTTCCCCTCAGTCCATTATTCTTGTTGATTCTAACACGCACACCATCAACAGCTAATAAAGCCCAGCTGCTTCCTTTAAGTTGACTTTCCTCCATTTCAGTACAAAGTTTCTTGAATTTACTTTCCAATATGGCGTCCAAGTCACTTTCTAAAAATATTGCTTGATTTGGCGTTTTAAAGGCTTTATCAGTAGTGTCACCAACGGCATTCACAAACCGACATTCAGCCATGAGGTTAATTTTCACACTTTTATGCATCCTCAGTTGCTTCTGAACGGCTTGAATTATCCGCTGTTTTGATTCCTGGAGATATGTACTCAGGTCTTGGCATGTAGAGCACTGGATGAAATATGATTTCAGTCGATCCTGGAAAGCTGTTTCATATTCTACGACATCGTCTTCATCAGGAACCATTAACAGCAATTTATGTTTGGTAGGCTCGATCTTGAGTTTCTTAGCAGCAGTTATTCTCTCGCATCGTTCTTGGTGAGTATCTCTGCGATTCTCAGTATCATAAACATTACCACAATGTTTACATTCGTAAAACCGGCCACATACCAGCTCATGTCTCTTTTTATTGTAGCTTTTCAGGAAACTCTTTGCACATATGCTACACCTATTTTCAGGTATAGTGTCTAACAGAGCTTCCATCGCTATAGTTTTTTGTTGTGTGCAGGCTAAATCTCGGGGAATATGTTGCCAAGTGAGTGTCTTGATACACTTTTCACTTCTCTTCTTCACCTTGATAAGTTATCAGCGCTACTGATGATGAATTTCACTGTAGAAGCTGATCCGCCATGCTATAAACACACTAGCGTAATTACAATCTAAGATCGATCAAGCTCTCTTTATACACTTAGCACAGACCTAATAGAAAACTTCATCATCCCCTTCACCAACGGGATTCGAAGGTGGCACTCCTATCGGAGAAAACCTAAAGGAAAACTTCATCACACCACCACCGCCACCACCACCACCACCACCACCACCACCACCACCACCACCACCTTTGTAGTTCGAAGGTGGCGCTCCTATCGGAGAAAACCTAAAAGAAAACTATTATCTTGCTACCACAGGGGTTCGAAGATGCTTCTACTATTGGAGAAAACCTAAAAAAAAGAAAACTCTATTAATTTTCCAGTTTTCGATTATTCTTTAACTACTTTACAATTCACATGAGAGAAAAAATAGACAAATTAAAATTGAAAAAGGAAATAAATAGTTAGATTTGAAGATAAAATTTAGACAATTCAAACGAGTATAAACACGACTAAGCTCCGCCTTATAGTTTTAAAGTTACATTAGGAGCTCCCATTGCCACCCGTAGACACCTCTCCGTCATCTTCAACCACGTGTTCTTGATTCTTTTCACACATATCTTAACATAACAGTTATATTTTTCCCAAGTTCATCTATTACACCGTTTAACTGATCCACGGGGCAGCCTTAGAATCCTTCACTTCATCCTCAAACACACCTTCTTGAACCCCTTTGATATATTTTAACCTATTTATGTTTGTTGCTACGGGCATCCGTTCTCTTTTCTTAAGTTAAATTATTACGGCCATCTTGTTATGTTTGAGTCTCATGCTTATATATTAAACTTTGTGATTAAGTATTTTGATTTGAAAGTCTATGTAAATCGGTTAAGGTAAACATCTCTTCTCAACATGAGACAAGTCATGATGTATGATCTTATGGAGTGAGCTTGTCAACACGCCTAAAAGCATTTATATTCAAAATCAAGGAGTAGAATAAGAACCTTCTCTCTGGATCAATTTGCATAATGACCTTCCCTCTGGATCAGTCAGGGGGAGGGGGAAGAGGGGGCGGGAGACATGTCTAGACAGGTGTCTGAGGCATGTGGGGGTGGGTTGAGACTGAACATCTGGAATGGAACGAAGGTAATTATTCTACTCCTTGATTAATGACCTGTCAAACCCTTGTCCCAAGACGCAGGCACACCTGCATGTGATAAATAAAGAGGGTTCGTAAACAATGGGATGTCGACCAGGGGTGGAAAGACGATGCATGGTACCTTTCTACCGCCTGCTAAGGGGTGTCCGTGCCCTTACTGACTGTCTGGCTTGTAGTTTTATCAATGGTCCCCTAATCGAATCTCGTGCAGAAGAGTACTGCTGATATTGGAATAACTCCGAAACTAATTATGATAGAGAGTTCGGATAAACTTTATTACTTACATATGGTTAGCTAGGTCCGCAGGGTATATACTGTATACCTGTAGTCCTTAGTTCGAGTCCTGAATCGTTTAATTTAAATATCTCTGTAACCACTGGGTCTAGAGAAGTGAAATAACGTTTATATGGTTGTGCTTATCATAGTTAATCATATGCTGACAACGTGTAGCTCAAGGGTCCCTGGTTCAGTTCCCATCGTCCATTGAATTATGTAATTGTGTTCTATTTCTGATCTATTGCACATAGAACAGCAGGGGAAAGCGCAGGTTTTTTTCATTCAACATATGCTGTGAATGATTTGATTCCGTATCCTACAGACCCGTGGTTCGATAACCGCTTCTCTCGCAATAACTTGAATCTTAAATAACTCTTGAACTAATAACTTTAGCGCAATGAAATAGCGTATACATATATACTTTAGGTCTGAATTGTTGTTGAAATGGTAATTTACGCCTTAGGATCAGGGTTCAAATCTCGGTGTGATAATTTAAATACCTTTGAATATAAATGCTTTTAGGCGTGTTGACAAGCTCACTCCATAAGATCATACATCATGACTTGTCTCATGTTGAGAAGAGATGTTTACCTTAACCGATTTACATAGACTTTCAAATCAAAATACTTAATCACAAAGTTTAATATATAAGCATGAGACTCAAACATAACAAGATGGCCGTAATAATTTAACTTAAGAAAAGAGAACGGATGCCCGTAGCAACAAACATAAATAGGTTAAAATATATCAAAGGGGTTCAAGAAGGTGTGTTTGAGGATGAAGTGAAGGATTCTAAGGCTGCCCCGTGGATCAGTTAAACGGTGTAATAGATGAACTTGGGAAAAATATAACTGTTATGTTAAGATATGTGTGAAAAGAATCAAGAACACGTGGTTGAAGATGACGGAGAGGTGTCTACGGGTGGCAATGGGAGCTCCTAATGTAACTTTAAAACTATAAGGCGGAGCTTAGTCGTGTTTATACTCGTTTGAATTGTCTAAATTTTATCTTCAAATCTAACTATTTATTTCCTTTTTCAATTTTAATTTGTCTATTTTTTCTCTCATGTGAATTGTAAAGTAGTTAAAGAATAATCGAAAACTGGAAAATTAATAGAGTTTTCTTTTTTTTAGGTTTTCTCCAATAGTAGAAGCATCTTCGAACCCCTGTGGTAGCAAGATAATAGTTTTCTTTTAGGTTTTCTCCGATAGGAGCGCCACCTTCGAACTACAAAGGTGGTGGTGGTGGTGGTGGTGGTGGTGGTGGTGGTGGTGGTGGTGGTGGTGGTGGTGTGATGAAGTTTTCCTTTAGGTTTTCTCCGATAGGAGTGCCACCTTCGAATCCCGTTGGTGAAGGGGATGATGAAGTTTTCTATTAGGTCTGTGCTAAGTGTATAAAGAGAGCTTGATCGATCTTAGATTGTAATTACGCTAGTGTGTTTATAGCATGGCGGATCAGCTTCTACAGTGAAATTCATCATCAGTAGCGCTGATAACTTATCAAGGTGAAGAAGAGAAGTGAAAAGTGTATCAAGACACTCACTTGGCAACATATTCCCCGAGATTTAGCCTGCACACAACAAAAAACTATAGCGATGGAAGCTCTGTTAGACACTATACCTGAAAATAGGTGTAGCATATGTGCAAAGAGTTTCCTGAAAAGCTACAATAAAAAGAGACATGAGCTGGTATGTGGCCGGTTTTACGAATGTAAACATTGTGGTAATGTTTATGATACTGAGAATCGCAGAGATACTCACCAAGAACGATGCGAGAGAATAACTGCTGCTAAGAAACTCAAGATCGAGCCTACCAAACATAAATTGCTGTTAATGGTTCCTGATGAAGACGATGTCGTAGAATATGAAACAGCTTTCCAGGATCGACTGAAATCATATTTCATCCAGTGCTCTACATGCCAAGACCTGAGTACATATCTCCAGGAATCAAAACAGCGGATAATTCAAGCCGTTCAGAAGCAACTGAGGATGCATAAAAGTGTGAAAATTAACCTCATGGCTGAATGTCGGTTTGTGAATGCCGTTGGTGACACTACTGATAAAGCCTTTAAAACGCCAAATCAAGCAATATTTTTAGAAAGTGACTTGGACGCCATATTGGAAAGTAAATTCAAGAAACTTTGTACTGAAATGGAGGAAAGTCAACTTAAAGGAAGCAGCTGGGCTTTATTAGCTGTTGATGGTGTGCGTGTTAGAATCAACAAGAATAATGGACTGAGGGGAACCAGTTACATCCCTCTACCGACCTCTATTGGAGCTAAAGGAGCCTGCATAAATCCACAGAATTATAAAGATGAAAAGTGTTTTATGTATGCTGTTCTCGCCAAGTTCATTCAGAAGAATCCTCATCGTGTTAGCAAGTATAAGGATCTTCAAGAGAGATATGACTTTTCCTGTCTCTCGTTTCCTACGAGCCTGACTGATATCCCGAAATTTGAACGAAAAAATAACATCTCTATAAATGTTTTCGGACTGGATGAGAAAAATCAAGTGTTTGATATAAAGGTTATCGATGAAGAACTGTCCGATCATCGCGACCTGCTTCTATTAAGCAATTCAGCTGGACGTCATCATTACGTTTATATAAAGAATTTCGAGAGACTTATTCATCAACAAAAAACCAAATGTGAGGGAAAACTCTGCATCTGCAAACGCTGTTTTACGCACTTTGAGTATCGAAATGGAGGAGTTGAGAGGTTAAATGAGCATAGAAAAATATGTAGCCAACACGGAGTTGCTAAGATTGTTATGCCAACTAAGGAGAAATCTATTGTTAGATTCAAGAATCATGAAAGGATGTTGAAATTACCTTATGTCATATACGCTGACTTTGAAAGCATTCTTACCCCTTACCACGGGTGTTCTTCTAATCCCGAAACGTCTTATACAGTTCCATATCAGAAGCATATTCCTATGAGTTTCTGTGTTTATGTCAAATCCTCAGCTACAATTGAAGGTTTACAGACTGGTCTTCCTACTGAACCCTATGTATATCGAGGTTATGATGCTGCACCGAAGTTTATGGAGTATGTAAGTTCTCTCGCAAAGAAAATTAATGCTGTATACAAAACTGGTGCTCCATTAACTCTGACAGATAAGCAACAAAAATCATTCGAATCTTCTACAGAATGCTACTTATGTGGTAAAGAATTTACCGACGATAACTGGAAAGTACGAGATCATGATCATATAAGTGGTGAATATCGAGGAAGTCTACATAATCAGTGTAATCTAACCTGTAAAACGCCTAATTATATTCCTGTCTTCATACATAACCTGAGTGGATATGACTCCCATTTCATTGTTAAGGAGTTAGGCTGTACTAGCGATAGAGTAGAAGTTATTCCTAGCTCTGAGGAAAGTTATATATCATTTTCCAAGTATGTTGGCGACATTAAACTTCGTTTTGTGGATACCTATCGCTTCCTTAGTACCAGCTTGGATAAACTAGCAAAAAATCTAACATCATATCCTGAAACTCAGAAGTACTTTGGAGCAGAGAAGATCGATTTGATGATGCGTAAAGGTGTGTTTCCCTATGATTACGTTACATCATGGGATGTTTTGAGTGAGACAGAACTTCCTCCGAGAGAAGCATTCTACAGTAAGTTAAACAGAGAAGAAATTAGTGATGCAGAGTATCAGCATGCAAATACCGTATGGAGTCACTTCAACATCAGAACACTAGGCGAGTACAGTGACCTCTACTTAACTTCGGATGTCCTTCTACTAGCAGATGTGTTTGAAACATTCAGAGAGCAGACCCTGAAAACCCATAAAGTTGATCCCGCACATTATTATACATCACCCGGACTTACGTGGGATGCAATGCTGTTGTACACACGAATTGAACTGGAATTACTACAGGATTATGACCAGCTACTCATGGTTGAAGCAGGTATAAGAGGAGGATTATGCCAAGTTTCTCATCGGTATGCAGAAGCGAACAATCACTACATGAAGGAGTATGACTCAAGTAAACCCTCTCAATATATTACGTACGAGGATTCAAATAATCAGTATGCGTGGGCGATGCGGAAACCCCTTGCTTACGGGGGTTTTAAGTGGGTTTCTCCTGAAGATATCAACCTAGATATACTACGAGAAGATGACCCTCTCGGATACATCTTAGAAGTGGACCTTCAATATCCTACAGAACTCCATGACCTACACAATGATTTACCGTTCCTACCTGAGTGTATCAAGCCCCCGGGTTCTTCTACAAGGAAACTAATTCCTCACCTTGGATCACGAACTAGGTATGTGGTGCATTACATGACCTTGAAGCAAGCCCTTAGTCATGGGTTACAACTGACTAAAATCCATCGGGTGCTACAATTTCAACAGTCACGTTGGTTAAAGCCTTATGTGGAATTCAATAACCGGCTACGACAAGGATCGAGAAATGATTTCGAGAAGGATCTTTACAAACTTTTTAACAATGCCATGTTTGGTAAAACTATGGAAAACATCAGAAACCGACTGAATATACGACTTGTCACCGATTGGAAGACATTGGAAAAACTGGTTGCTAAGCCTACATTTATTGATAGAACTATATATGGACCTAATCTGGCTGCAGTACACATGGCGTCACGAGAGATAGTCTTCAACAAACCTATATACATTGGGATGTGTGTGCTGGATATCTCGAAGACCTTGATGTATTGGTATCATTATGATGTGCTAATGCCGTATTACGGGCTTGAAAATCTGAAGCTCATGTACATGGATACTGACTCTTTCATCCATCGTGTGACTACCGGAGATATATACCAGGATAAGTTACGTTTTCTGGAACATCTGGATACTGCTGATTATCCTAGCGACCATATATGCCATTCTACAAAAAACAAGAAAGTGTTGGGAAAATTTAAAGATGAAGCCAATGGAAAAATCATTCGTCGTTTTGTTGGACTGAGACCGAAGATGTATGCACTCGACATCGATGGAGGCATAATCAAGAAGATAAAAGGCATAAAACATTGTGCCATTAAACAGTACATCACCTTTGAGAGCTATGTGGACTGTCTTAAAAGCAGAGAAATCATAAGAACGCCAATGAACCTAATTATGTCCCGTCAACATAATGTTACGTCAGTGGAAGTGAACAAAATATCCCTATCTCCACATGATGACAAGAGAGTAATTGCAGATGATGGAGTATCCACATATGCCCATGGACATTACCGTCTTTTGAACGGCGAATGAAAGAAGGAACCCTAGAGCAGAAAAAAAAAATAATTTTCATTCCGAGAAATAAACACTAGAACGTAGCATTAAAATATCTAAGCATGAAAACAGCTGAATAATAAGAGCAGAGGAGGGCGTTAAGTCTATCGTTCAGAAAACAAATTCTGACGCTGGTCCCAAGTCCAGAGAAAAAAGACGAGGGACGTCTACCTCACCACATAAGCTAACTGAACACACTTTAGTTAATGTTAAAATAGGTAAATTTAAAAAGTAACTACTATCTCGTAATCTGAAATATCCTTGAAAAACTTCTTAATTAGTTATAAAATGAATTAAGTAACGTAACTTGGTCTAAAATACCCCTGAAACGCGCATAAACCTCATAACATCTGAAAAAGCATGGAAATAGCATTAGAACATTGGTTTAGCGTAACGACTTATTACAAGGCGATGCATAGGGGGTAAGAGCTTGAAAAAGACACAAGAGTACGAAGACATCAATCTGCATGAAAAAATGTAAGAAAACTGTACGCCTAGACCATTGCAAATATACCTCTAACAGTAAAGAAGATATCTCTAGCTGGCAAACTTTTAGCTATGAAGCCTATAGCTTTTAATCCTAGAGCTCCGAGATCATACCTCAATACCTAACCTCCAGATCCTACAGCTTTTAACCTCCTGACCAGCAACCTTTAGCTATGAAGTTTACAACTCAACCCTAGAGCCCTCAGACCATACCTCAATACGTAGCCTCCAGATCCTACAGCCTTAAACTCTAGACCGAGAGCTCTAACCTTGAATCCATACGACCTAACCGCTAAACCTACAGCCTTTAACCTTCAGACCGGCGAGCTTAAGCTATGAGACCTACATCCTTTAAACCCTGGCCCTAAGATCATGCCTCAAGATCTAACCATGTGACCAAAAGAGATGAGGAACATAACCAATATACACAGCCTTTCAGATCAAAAGGCTTAATAAAAAGCCTAAGATATAAGCATAAGATCTCAAAACATAACAAAGCGGGATAGAGTTCCTGAAAGCATAGAGAAGGTACGAAAAACAAGAAACCCTAGCAACAAAAGAACCTCAATTTTAGGAAAAGAGAAGCAGATACACAAAGGGTTAAATTTACTGTATAAAGATCTGTAATCAGCATATATACCTCTTGCAGTGACAAAGATAGCTCTAATATCGATATGCCTAAAAACTTTGCATCATACATACAAGTAGTTAGCATGAGAAAAGAAACATGCTTAGGATAGGTTAAGGAGGTAAAAACGGGGCAGCTTAAGAAAAGAGAACGAATGTTAATACCAGAATCAACTAGGTTCAACAATGATCAAGAAGCTAAAACCATGGGATATATTAGGTTAGGTTAAAGTGGTAGAATAGAGGAACTTAAGGAAAGAGAACAATTAGGTTAACAGGTGCAACAAAGGAAGCCACTAGCAAAACACAGCTAGGTTACAATAAAGAATGATGAAAAAGGTAGAAATGAAGGAGTATATTAGGTTAGTTTATAATAGGATGACATAGTAAAGCAGAAGAGTAGGACTTGCCCCAAGATTAACCGCCTTTAATTGCTGGACTAGCAAACTTAACTTCAAAATTATAAGACCATACCTCAGCCTATAAAACATAGATAAAAGACCCTATGGTCTTTATCCTCTAGACCAACAACATTTAGCTATGAACCCTACAACCCTTAACCCTAGAGCTCATGCCGCATTAAATCCTATAGGTAATAACCTCCCATACCAGCAACCCTACCTGTTAAAACCTGCAACCCTTAACCCTAGAGCCCCAGATCATACCTCAAGACCTAACCTCTAAGTCCTATAGCTATTAACCTCCCAGACCAACAGTCTTTACCTAAGAAACCCTGCAGCCCTTAACCCTAGAGTCCCAGATCATACCTGAGGACCTAGTCTCTAAATCCTACAGCTCTAAACCATCCAGACCAACAGACTTCACCTCCAGACCAACAGACATCACCTGTGAAACTCTTAACCCTAGAGCCTAAGATCATGCCACAGGAGCTAACCATTAAATCCTATAGCTATTAACCTCCCATACCAGCAGTCCCACCTGTTAAAACCTGCAACCCTTAACCCTAGAGCCTCAGATCGCAACTCAAGACAAGCTCTGGTCACATCTCAAGACACAGCATTATAAGTTACAGCTAATTAAGAGGATTGACTGCCTACCTAAACACTGTCTTAATCCACTAAACATACCGATTGCGCATGGCCGCCATCTTGCTCATTTGGGTCTGTTCTGGAACCGCTAATTTTAACCTACTATCGTGTTAATTTGTTTCTCACTTTTCACATAGGTTTGCACAAAACACATCACCTAAATTACTAACCTGTTTTCTGTAAGGTCGTAACTGTTTGTCAGTGTAGGCCATCCGTTTTGCTTCCTCGTGTTTACACTTCGTTACCTGAGTAGCTGGCCCGGGTAGTCTGAAATCATTAACCTAGTAGAAAGCATTTGAACTGAGTTATAACGGCGTCTCAAACAGGGGCGGTTCCTCCATAAGGTTGCAGGTTTGCGCTACACCCACTGATTCTGAATATACAACAGGTGCATTTTGCACATTAAAGCTGTACTTGTTTGCATTGTTTTATATACAAACATGTTTCAATTACGCTTATCGTCTGTAGCTGCCCATGACCGCAGAAGTCGAAATAAACAGTGATGAACTGTAGGAGCCGCAGGTTTGCAGCGAAGAGTTAACCTAAGGTTTCGCCCAAATGTGGGCTCTCTGAGGGTGTTGCGGGAAGGTGAAGAGATGGGAGTGGCTTCTTATACATTGCTTAAATGGAGGTTTATAAACCTAGCTCCTCCTACTCTTAACAACTGCTATAGCGTGACCTTCAGGCTTAGCTTCTGTGTGCTCTGCTTTTCGAACACAGGGAGAATTTAATTAAATGCATGGAGGTTATTCAGAAGAGAGCTCTATTAAACAACAACGTCACACTTGTTCAGGCTTCTGGGTTTATGGCCACTTTGAAAGATTATAATTTTGTATTCTGCCTGTCTTTCTTTTACAAGATCATGCCACATGTGGACATTTTGTACAATCAGCTGCAGAAACGAGACTGCAATGCAACATTTGCCTTCGCCCAGCTAAACGCATTTAAAAGGGAAGTGCAAAAGGTAAGAAATAGCGTGGATATCGAGGAACACGAAGAAACTGCAATTAAGAGGAGAAGAATAGAAGATCATGATGTGAAAAGAAGAGAAGCTCTTGAAGTATGTGACAAGAGAAGCAAAGGACAGATTTAGCTTCACGGAGCATCTGGTAGCCTCAACTTTGTTTCATCAAGAAGAATTTCTAAGACATTTCCAGAGGATTCCCTTAGAGAAACAATAAGGTTTTATCCTTTTATCATTGGAACAACAACAGTCGAGAGGAATTTCGTGAAATGTCCGGCGCTTTGTGCTTAATGGACTTCAATAAGGAAAACAATTTATGTGCTACATTCAGCGAATATATCAAATTCCTCCGAGTACTGTTAACTATGCCAATGTCTACCACTGAAGCAGAATGCTGTTTCTCAACTTTAAAAAGAATAAAAACTTTCCTTAGGAACACAATGTCACAGGACAGATTGTCAGCATTAGCAATGCTTTCAATTGAGAGAGATTTTGTTATGAAGATCAGCGACTTCAACGCAAAAGTTAACGATAGATTCGCCAGGTCTAAGGAGAGTAGAGCAGAGAATCTGTGTAAATAGGTGAGTCATTACTACTCTGTATTTTATTTTTCATTTGTGCACCACCAATCATTTAACCCACCAGCCGACACTGGTCTCAAATAAGTCTCCCCAGTGTTAAACGCCCATTTTTATTACATGCTGCACCGCAGGGATGACACTGATGATATGTATACCACAGGAAAGAAAGTCTCCGGGGGATGAGACGCAGGGGGATGGAAAAGGATCCTGCACCCTCCCTCGGTAGTTTATGACACCCCATGTCAGTTCAATTAAAGACCATTCAAAAACATCCTGACAGCTTCTACTTTTGTGAATGAATCTTCTTGGTTTCAGTGTACAGAAGAGCGCATATTTTTTTAACGGTTCTGCTCCTTGTGTAGTACGCGTTCCCTGTCACATTCGCTGTCCTAGTCCCACTATGTAAGGGAACTCATTCCTGTCAGGGACTTTCTTTGCATTGGTGGACAGTAGGTACATGAAATGATGATAGAGTACCGTTGTAATAAGATGGCGGAAGTAACCGGAGCACCGGGAGAAAACCCGCTCCAACGCCGTGTTGTCCACAAATCTTACTTTGCGGTCTGCTGGGATTAAACCCGGGAGGCCTTGGTAAGAGTCAAACGGTTTAACCATTTAGCCACGGCGCGGCCGCATATGCGTATGGTTAAGTTGCTAGTGAAAGTAGGGAAAAGGAGCTTTGACCTTCGAACAGCAGAGAGCGTCCTTCCTTCCTCCTATTGCTTAAATCCCACAGTGGAAAGGGTGCTTTCGTAAAGTGAAGCTAGTGTGTTGTTGCTTTTATGAAGTAATGTCAATATGTTGACCATTACCAACCTAACTGACGTGAGTGTGTGTGTGTGTGTGTGTGTGTGTGTGTGTGTGTGTGTGTGTGTGTGTTAGTGCATTACCCTCAGTGCGGAGAATCATTTGAGACGCCCAATATCTTATAATAAACAAATTATGCTTGGAAATGAAAGCATAAGCAATAAATATTCAATTAAATATTTAAACTTTATTTCATTTTCTTGTATCTATGAACGTAAAAGTTGTAAGGTAACACAAATAAGCCCGCCGCGGTAGCGTAGATGGCAGCGTGTCTGCCTCACGTTCAAGAGGTCCGGAGTTCGAATCTCGATCAGGGTGAGTTACCTGGATAAGGTTTTTTCCCGGGTTTTCCCTTATTCTTAAAGACAAATATCGGGCAACTCTAAGCTCTATGGACCCTGGACACATTTGAGCATCATTTCACCCATTCCATTCACAGTCCGATATGACTTAACGTTGGAGGACGTAAAGTTAAAAAAAAAAAAAAAAAAAAAAATATATAGAAACAACACACACACAAATAATAAGTATTAGATAGAGCGAATCGTAACTGAATCCTCAATTTATTAGCTAATTAGTTTCTCGAGGATGACCGAGAAATTCGTTATCGCGAGAACTACCCGCGCTGTTTCAGCTCTCCCCAAACCTACTCCCCGTTCTTGAGTAAATAAACACTAATTAGCCTGCAAGTGTAGTACATACTGATCTTTGTTGTTGCAATTAACGTTCTCATACATTAAAACACATTGGGTTATGAATGAAAAGGGTGAAGTGATGCTCAAATTAGTTCAGAGTCCATACAGTTTAGAATTACCTCACATTCATCAAATGACCTCGCTGTCAACGGGCCCTAAAACACCATACACTCACTCACTCACTCACTTACTCACTCACTCACACTCTTACAGCATGAGAGAAACCCCCAGGGTAAAACATTATCCAGATAACTCGCCCTGACCGAGATTCGAACTCGGGATCTCTTGAAGGTGAGGTAGACACGGTGAATATTGATGCGATACTGTTTTGGAGATATTGTAGCTAACCCCAGGCAGAAGTTCGATACTAAGGGGCTGTAGCTTTCAGAGGTATGCTACTCAGACAGGGTAGGAAATGGAAGCGCCATCTGGACGAAAAAGGTTTATTAATCACAAATTAGTATATGCGCCAGGTTTATTAATTGTAGAAATACACAATGTCCGTAGGCGACCTTGGCCATTACAATATAGTGCGATCCATATAAATCTGTACCATTTCAATAGGCAACCAATAATAGGGCACACGTGCAACTTTGGGAGAGTATAATACACAATTGGGAGATTACATTACATTATTTACATCTCAGAGAAAATGTTGGAAGTGTCCACCACCAGCATCTATACATGTTTGCAGTCGTCTCATCATATTTCCTGCAGTTTTACAGAATCCCCGCCAATGTTACTTACCTATTTCCGTTCGAATGGATTCCTTGAGTACATCAATTGTCCGTGGCCCATTCTTGTACACTCTGTTTTTAGATCCCCCCCCCCCACAAGAAAAAATCCAGAGAGGTTAGGTCAGGGGATCTGGAGGGCCACAGACCTTTTGAGATTATTCGATTATCAAAGAAACTGGTTACAAGTTCCATGATGTCATTAGATGTATGGCACGTTGCTCCATCCTGCTGGAAATAGCCATCTCTCAATTCGATATCATCCAGCTGCTCCACAAATGTCTTGAACATGCCCATATAAACTTCAGTGTCCACAGTCGTATCAAAGAAAATGGTGCCAACGATCCATAGATGCTGGTGGAGGACACTTCCAACATTTTCTCTGAGATGTAAATAGTGTAATGTAACCTCCCAATTGTGTATTGTCGCGAACCCGTATTTACGATCACGTAGCTTGTTTATACAAAAGAAACTGATAGGAGGGCAGTGTGAGAACCAAGAGCCCGCGGACAAAGATAACAGGCAGATAAGGGTCTGCCGAAACAAACAAACTGAGATAAATGGAAATTTCTAATCTCTGTTTCATATAACCTTGCCCCGCTGACATGTATCACTCCGCGTGCAACTCCCTTCTTCCTCACCCTAATTGGCTAATGCTTTCGCGCCATAGACCATAGGCGGTGCCTTCCCGTCACATTTAAACCTGCAGCAAACGTCATAATAATTGCCGGGAAGATAGATAAAATCATACAAATAAGAATATGAAGCCATGCAAAAATACAAGTTTATAATGAAACTGAGCAAGTTGAAACTGAATGAATGAGCAATGAACCTGAAGAAAATTAATAATGAAAGGCCTTTGAACTTTTCCACTAGGATTTTTTAAACCAGCACACATACCTTGCAAAAATGCTTGTCTTTCAGTCTTAAAAGTCGTGTTACGCCATTTTTTACTTTTCGTGTGTTCTTCATTCACCCAAGTCTCGTCAAGGTAGTAAATTTTGTGACCTGTATCCCGGTACAGTCTGATTGTCCTTAAAGAACTTCTTCGCCACACAGAAATGTCGCCTCTGTCTCTTGGCACATATTTCTTGCCTCTTTTTGCATTCACAAACTCCAGCTGTATTAAGCAATCTATACAGATTAGATCTGCTGAAATTTGGTAAATCTGCATCATCATTTACAGCAGACGAAATCTTATTTATGTTAGTACGTTTCTAAAGAAAAAATTATGCACATGACGATGCACAGCACTTTTCACGAACTTATCGCACTCTCCGAGCACGCACTTTTGTTTATTCCTGCTTTTGCCTGGAGTAGTAAGTTTTCCTGTTGTCTCAGTTTCACATCAAAATGTTCCTACGCATCTAACAGTCACACCTGTAAGTTCAGAGCACAGCTGTTCGACTTCTCTCACTGACAAAGACGGATTCTTTTCTGTGAGTGCATTAAACACATGCACCACAATTCTTATTTCGCCGCTTTGTAAAGGTTTACCCTTGCGATGCTACAGCGAAAAACTGGTGGTAGACTCTGGTATTATACATATAATAAGTACAGGTGCAATAAACGATAAGTAAAATAATTTAGCTCTCGTACTCGGCACAGCACCCCTTTGAATGGCAATATATGACAAATCCAGTTCAAAACAAGGTCAGTGATAAAAGTCATATAAACAAATATGTCATCACTACCGCTAAATCACGTGCTATCGTGCCATTTTCTTGAGAGCAAAGGAACTTCCTCTTTACTTCGTTTAAGAATTAACATGCATTTTAGATAAATCAACTCTGTTGCGTAATATATTTAATTCAAACTGTTACAAAATATAAATTTGACAATTCTCTCCCAACATATATAGATATATCACCATGTTAAATAACGAACTAATTTTTACCGCACAACAATCTATACTACAACAGCAGCCAATGAGAGGGGGCTAGGTCACGTGACCGTTAAGAGATACGGGGCAAGATTATGTGAAACAAGGATTAGTTAGTTCTGGACTGATAGAGATTGTTTGCGTTCTGGTTTATTTGCGAATCATCTAGAAATTATCTGTGAAGTATTTAAAGAGGCGACGATTGGTCAAGAGTTGAGTTGTTAGTGGTGAAACAGTGTTGTGAAATGAGAGACAACCAGCTGTGTAACGAGAGCTAAGCATGTAATCTGCTGTCATGTTTGTTATTGTGATCGGCCCTGGTAAGCTGAAGGTGTACGTAACGTAATGCTGCTGTAATCTATAAAAGTATTTCTACGAAAATAGAATATTCGGATTACGTCATTAAGTGCCTTGTTCTCCAGAAACATCTAGTGATTGACAGAACAGTCTGGTAATCATGAATGGGTGTATAAAAAGAGGCCATGACTAGTGATGAGACAGTTGTAAACAAGAGTGAGTAAGCAGAGTTAGTTGTATAACAAGAGTGTTGTTGTAAAGAGAGCTGAACTGGACGCAGTTATCATCGACCTTGGAAGATTGTGTTGTTGTGTGATGTAATGTTGTTACGTGAGAATCGAACAGTGTATTTCGACGAAAATAAAGGATCTGCAACTCGATAATTTAGTTCTATGAACCCACAAAGTCACAGTATTATATTCTCCCAAAGTTTCACGTGTGTCCTGTTATTGGTTCAAAAGTTATGACTTATTGAAATGGTTCAGTTTTATATGGATCGCACTGTATATACAGGATGCTAATGGTGTAAGTGATATATTTGTACTGGTAACTCAGGACAGTGTAATTATCCCATAAATACTTATTACATTTTCAAAATACATTATATATACGGGGTGAGTAACAAGTATGGAACAATGCTTGTAACTTTGTTGTTATAGTTTCGTGAAGTGATTAGTTTTAAGAAAAACTATAAAATATCAACATGTTTTCATATTACTCTGATTGTGAATAGGACGTGACCTTTTTTTAATGACAACAACTTTTTCTGTTTTATCCCCTGTTTTTTTTTCTAACATTCTCATGTCTCGGAACGTACATGTAGATGCATTTTTGAACTGTGATTTAAATTTATTAAGAGTATTATGTACATTAAATTTAAACCAAGAAAGCATTCAAAACAAAATTAGTGGTGCTGCATTGTAGCCCATGATGAATTCATTTCAAAAAATGCTCAAAATGGTCTCCATTTACTGCCAACCAGTGCCAACGTCTGTCTTTTAAATTATATAGTTAATGTTTCGACGGAAAATGAGTCTCAGGTGCTGCAATTCTTCTTTTAAGTGGCTGAGATCACAGATAGACAAAGCTCTGTGGGCCAGTGTATTGAGAACTCAAAGTCGCTGAGACTTATGATGGAAACTATGAGCGTTCAGATAGAGATCGGTGTGTGTAGGCTTGCGGTATACAGCATGCCCCAGTGTACCGTTGCTGTTTTTTGAAACAAGAATGTCCAGGAATGGAAGAGTTCCATCCTTCTCCACTTCCATGGTAAACTGTATTTGAGGTCGAAGGCTGTTGAGATGCGCAAGAAAGCTAGGCAAAGTGTCTGATCCATGTGGCCAAATTACAAAGGTGCCATCCATGTATCTATAGAAATGAGATGGTTTAAGTGGAGCTGTGGCAAGTATTTCATGTTCTAAGTGTTCCATATAGAAATTAGGTATAGCTGGTGACAAAGGGGAGCCCATTGCTACTCCATCTACTTGTTCATAGAAAGTACCACCAAAGAAGAAGAAAGTGGAAGTCAGGATATGTCGGAAGAGCTCTATGATATTGTCACAAATGACTGTATTAATTACACTCTGGTGACTCAATTAGTAGGTGTGACGTCACTCCCTTCCCTCCTTTATGACTAGATGGATAATCTTTAAGCGATATACGCTCTCTCTTAATGTAACTCTTGGGGAAGTAGGGTGTATTTGTAGGCGACTCCATTTCTGGACAGGTAAATGGCCATTATGGCCGCCTTTGTAATCTGCTTGTTCTAGTAAATATTCTTAATAAGTGAATTCCACATTTAATTAGCCTTACCCTAACTTTGTAGAAATGAAACCTTTATAGAAAAATCCCAACCTCTCGCTAAGGCATGTAATTCTGCTCTGAGTGTTTGCTCCCATGTTCAACCTGACCACGTGTTCCTTAATTTTCACAAAGTAAGATCAGGTCGTCACAATATCAGCCGGAAATTGCTCCTTCAGAGGTTGGATGGCTTCTTGAAGTGGTACTCTTGTAACCAGAGAAACCACATCGAAGCTAACAACATCAGAAGGGCCAATGGTAATGTTCCTAAGTGTATGTACAAACTGTGTGGAGTTACTCACATGATGTGGGCAATCCCCTACCAGAGGTCGTAACAGATCAGCCAGGTGACGTGCCAGCCGATATGTAGGGCTGCTCCTGGCGTCCACAATGGGGCTAAAAGGAACGTCCGGTTTGTGGATCTTCGGAAGTTCATACATTCTAGGATGTATCTCCTGACCTGGAATTTAATTTACTGAAAACAGTCTTTTGTTCAGTAATGCGAATTTTGATAGTGTTTTGTCTTTGTTTATAATTGTGTTATATTCAGTGTTTCATCTGTGGTTATAATTTTATAAATATCCTGATGATGGGAGAGATGCACACTCCCGAAACGTCGATTTCTAATCATCTTTTCACCTGGCTTGCTGCCCGAGAAGAAAGTGAGTGTACTTTCAGGAAGTTTTGCAGTGAAGTAAGCACTGTTGTCCTTATTAGTTTAGCTTTTGTCTTTATCTGTTCAATCCAAAGCCACATATTGAAGCAGCCTACTGTATTATTTAATTCAAAACCTACTTAATTTCAAGTAATGATGCGTTTTGCTTTGCTCAGTACACATTCAGTAAGGTCCTAATAAATTTAAATTGCAGTTTGAAAGGTATTTGTTTGTAGGTTCTGTGAGTTGAGGACTGGATGAGTGCAGAAAAAGGAAATGTTGCCATTGAAAAAGTAGCACTTTTTATTTGTAATCATAGCAATGTGAGGGAATGTTGATATCTTACAACTTTTCTAAAAAATATTACTTCATAGACTTGCATCAGTGGCAACAGGAATTATTCCATACTTTTTATTCACGCGGTATAATAGTTCTACGGGTCTGCTTAAATCTTATCCAACGACTGACGTGGCCATTATGATTATTGCCTCAAGAGTAAATAGCGTATGGTATTATTTGTGAGACTTATAAACAGGAAAAACATTCATCTGAAGCATCGCTTCTATTCATTAAATTATAATTACTACGATATAAACTGCAAACATATTAAAGTTCTGTATTAATATGCACCTGATGAGATTGACCATAAATTTATATCAGTGTTCATGTAATTATATCAATATTTGTAACTGCGTGTTTTAAACTAAGATTGTTGTAAGCTAGAAAAGTGTCAGTAACTCGGGTCATAAATGTCTGTTGCAAGAAGGGGAGAAGAGTCTATACAAAGGCAAATGCCTTGACTCAAATATAACAAAGAAAGCAAGGTCGTGCCTTGTTGAAAAGGAACCTTCGAGATGTTTTAGAAGCAACTGAAGAATGTCATGCGACATAAGTTTGTAGAGCCACGCTAACGTTTTTGTACCAATTAGGAATTCACTTCACATAATTTTATATATGCAATTCAAAGTATCAATAATAAATTACGAGCACCAGTTACAGATAACATGTATCTACTCTGTTTTCTTTTGCCAAAAATTACACACTTTTAATCAGCCTTCTGTACAAAGACATGTAACAATAACTGCTTGGTGCAGTGAATATGTTCGTGACCTTTAGTTAAGTATACTAACGTACAACAGTTTACTTATGTTGTAATTTTTAAAAGTTTAGTGGTACAAAACACCTCCATACCTGCCTAGTGAAACTTGCTCATCTGCTGAGTATTACAAATAGCCGAGGCAAAAACAATAGCAAACCAAAAATGAATATAAAAAATAACACTAATAGCTCACAATATAAACAGTTAAGGCCTTAATTAGAACCCAAAAAATTAATAATCACAAATATAACCGAAATGTTAAAACACTGTTTTTGTAATTTTGTAATTTGTAATTTAATTCTCATCTTTCCTTTTACAACATCAAATGGAAATACAAAATCAAGATTACAATTATAAAATCCATACTGGAAAACGCCGTATATTCCTAAATGCTGAAGATCCTATCATGTTGCCCACCATTGAATAGTAATTCGGTCCCCATACACCTAACCCTAGGTTTTTGTGTATTGGAGGCCCTTTACTCCATTTTACACATTTTGCCATTTAATCTATCCTACTCTACATTTTTTCTCTTAATTGTTCTTAGCCATATCTATTTAACTTACCCTTAATAAATAATTCCCTATATTTCTCCTGTTCTTTTCCCCTTTTACTGACAAAAATTTTCTAATTACTACTTCACCCCCAAATTGTCCCATTTACGTAGCCAGGCCTGCTCTCTCCATATCTGTTTGACTACAACTTAATATACAATGGAAATCTGCATTCTCTTCTCCACACAATGGACATTTATCTATCTCCCTCTCTTGATCTATACCTTTCAAGTTTCTCACTCCTGTTCTCGCCCAAGCAAAACCTTCTCGTCCTAACTTACTACATATATCTATATATCCTTCCCTCCCCCAGGTTGTACTGTTTTTGTTGAATGAAAAGAAATAAATAATTAATTTAAAAATGATAGATGGCTGCGCCGTGGCTGAATGGTTACACCGCTTGACTCTCTCCTATACGGCCCGGGTTCGATCACAGGCGATCGCAAAGTGGGATTTGTGGTGGACAACATGTCGCTGGGGCGAATTTCCTCCTGATCCTCCGGTTTCTCCCACAATCATTACATCAATTGTTCCATGATTCATCTCTTCATCATCCCAGACGTTGGGTCAATCCCTCAACCCTGGTATCTCAGGTCCAATGCTTCGGCTCCCTGGCTCTGAGGGAACCCGAGCGACTCCTAGCACCAGCATTGGTGAGGAAGGGATAAAAAAAAGATGGTAAGACAGATAATAACTGCCATATCCATTAAGGTTAAATTAATGTATAATGTAAGCAGATAAAGTTTAAAAAGTGTACAGAGGAGGCCATTAGTAATTTCAATCCAGAAAAGTCATTAGAAGGTAGCGAAAACTAGTTACGATAATACATATATTGTGGTTTCGCGCCTGGAAAGTCACGTAGAGAGGAGTTCTTTAAAAAAAGAAAAAAGAAAGGAAAGTCAACGTTTTCAGAATCCAGCTAGCGAGACAAGAACTTGAGTTTAGATTGAAAAATAAACGGAGATATCTGATAGATTTAATATTTGTATGAACGTTGGTAAGAGATAATGAAAAGGGCGCTGCTTGGATTGCAAAACACGTATATTATAAATCATAATACTTCCTCTTTGACTTTTGGATCGTTCGGGAGTCGTGTTACGAGAGCTGTTCAAGAAAGAATGATCACTTTTTTTTGACAACGTACCTTTACTCATCCTCATAATTTTGATGATCCTTCTCAAAATAGTATCCCTGAATGCGATGCACTTGTCCCAGCGTTTCTGCCAGTCTTCAAAGACATGCTGGAAACCATTTTTGAGAGATCCTTCAAAATCGCCTCTGCAGCCTTCACCACTGCTTCTGATGATGGATAATGCCTCCCACGAAGGCGTTTCTTCAAGTTAGGGAATAAAGTCACATGGGGCTAAATCCGGACTATAGGGAGGGTGAGGGATGCGCTTCACGTTGATTTTTGCAAGATGTTCAGCAACAACATTGGCAATATCTGGCCGCGCATTATCGTGGTACAGCATCCAGGCTGCTTCACGGAAATGTGGCTTTTTGCGCCTGATATGGACTTGCAATGTTTTTAGGAGTATTGTTCAGTTACAGATGTGTGTGCAGGTACAACATGCTGATAAACCATTCCATGAATATCAAAGAATGTGATGACCATAACTTTCCCAGCAGAAGCAGCAACTTTTGCTTTTCTGGGGGTTGGTGACGAAAGAAATTTCCACACTGAGCTTTGCTGTTTCCTCTCAGGATCAAAATGATGTAGCCAAGTTTCATCAGCAGTGATTGTGTTTGAAAGAAACTCCGGATCTTCCTCTAGCATCAACTTTAAGTGCATGTTACCTCCATTGCAGCGGTAGGCGATACTGAACATGTCCGAACTTGCCTGGTTCTCACAGGAACCAGCAGTACCAACAACGAAACTACTACGACGTGTTTGTTTCACATTGAGCTAACAGAATGTAATAAGATTGAATTTTAGTGCGAAAAATTATGACCGTAAAAAATGTATGAGCATACTTCATTGAACAGCCCTCGTAGATATGAGCAAATTTGCTGTCGAATTATCGCCCAATGACGCGTTTCGTTTAACATTAAAAAAAAACTCATAACTACGACTTCAGTATCTGGCAGTCAAGGTAATATCAACGGCATCAAAAATTGATGCAGAAGTCGACTTCAGTAATGAAGCACTAAGGGATGACGTTTATCCCTAATAGTATGGAGAAAATCAATATTCCATGGATTAGTGACCTTAAGATTAGCTATTAAAGCTACTTATTAATTCATAACATACTTATTTAAAAACAATTTTCTGAGGAGAATAGTGGATATGAGTAATTAATTGTGCGATGTAAGTAGCTGATCTGATAAGTTCACAAAATGCTACACGTGTGGGGACCTAACTAGACTCCTACAAAATGGCGTTTAGTGTCACAAAACGAGGAAGGAATAAATATCTAAATGAAAAAAGCTTTATGAATCGATGGGGTATATGGGATGTGGATTAGGGATGTTCGGAGTTCTCATCTAGAGAGAGGACGGGATGGATAATTTGTGCCCTATTATTTTCTTCTGCGCTCGCAGACATTCTGCATGCAGTGAACACGAATCTCTTCTTTCCGAAGTGAGGGATAAGCAGTCATTAATTTATGCGCATTTTCCTTTCGCACTGCTGTTTTTATTGCGCACCTTTGTCCTGTTTAAGTTAAAAAAAGTTAAACCCGTGGCACTACAGTCCATTTCGGACAGGCCCTGCAACCCAACTACCGACCTCAAGCCCAAATATGCAAGGTGGAGGTGGACGATCACCCAACCGATACGGCGAAGAGATGATGTCAGCATCTCGACACCCCCAGCCAGAAAGTTGGCTTTCTGGACCCAGGGCCGCATTAGTGGCCGCGTTTAAACCATCCCCAACCGGCTCTCTTTGTAGGGAAAAACTATTCCTCCCCCTAACCACAATGTCATAAACATCTTAGGAAACACCAACCGGGGTCAGAGGTGAAGAATGCTAGGCACGTGTTTACAGCTGAGAATATCCAAGGTTGCCGTTGTTTAACATAACGTTTAGAGGCAAAATATAAATAAAGCAATGATTAATGTTTCCTATAAGTAATAGATAATGTTACAACGCTTTGTAACATGACTGAAAAGAGATATGTCACCTATGTTGTTATGCTATTAGTACTTATATTACGTACAAGAACTAAGTGCGTATTATTAGCATAATATCTAAGGAAAGTTTAGTAAAATATCATTACAATTTTCAAAGGGTTAAATTGCATCAATGTTTATGAATTTGCGAGGGATATTTACATGCGAATTAAAGAAGCACTTTGGATATTCTGGTAGTTAATAATAATTTATAAGCAAAGACTGCACGTTAGAGCTTTGTTTATTGCAATCGTGAGCCGATTTATTCTAAAACATTTTCCTTTATTCTATGGCAGCTACAGTTGGTGAATTTTTGTTGATTTAACAAAGCAATAAACACTTCAAAAGTAAAAAAAAAAAAAAAGTAAAAAAGACGAACCAATGTATTAAAGAAAAACTAGTAAGGAAACTCTATGAACTCTTTTTAAATTTTCGAAGCTTTTAACAAGGATGTCTGCCAATTTTACAAGTTTGAATAACGTTAAGCAGTATATTTTTTGGGGGAGGGGGGCTCTTCTGCTAAACACAATTTAAATAAGTAATCACGTACACTCCGCATAATAATTAAATATGTCATAAACGCTTTACAACTCGAGAAAGTTTACAAATACTGTTAGATATATATTACAAGTATGAATGGAAATCCATGTTAGGTTCGATACCCACGGTCTCCACATCTTAATTAAATTACGCAAGTGCTAAACGCCAATAACTATTAAACACTAATAAATGTATAAACTACACTAAGTAAAACACTATATAACTTCTATACATATAAACTTAATTAACATACATAGGAAGCATGTTTGCACAGTTTAAGCTAATTTCTGAGGACACAAGAGAAATATTGCAACAGTGCTTTAACTTGCTGAACGTATTAAGAAGGACGACCCATATGTTTAAGGGTGGAAGACCCTTATAATTGCTTACATGTGAGGAGGCGTGGTCAGAAGGGAAAGCTTTGATGCCGCCTGGGATGCGATGAACGAGGCTACTATACCTATCGCAAGTTCCTAATTTCCTCACGAGGCTGAGTGGGCACCGGTCCTATAACCGGGGCCTAAAATCCCCACCACATGGGTGGGATCGAACCCGGGCCGCTTTCCATGGCGAGGGACCAAGGCATGCTGCCTTAGCCCGCTACGCCACGGCGCTGGATCCTTGTCCTGTTTATAATAATATAATAACCCATGGCGCGACAGCCCTTAGAGTGTCAAGGCCTACCAACCCGACTGCCGGCCTCACGCCCACATACGCAAGGCAGAGGTGGATGATCATCCAACCGATACGGCGAGGAGATGTGATCAGCTTCTGGACACCCCCAGCCGGAAAGTTGGCTTTCTGGACCAGGGCCGTTTAACTATCGCAAGTTCTTAATTTCCTCACGAGGCTGAGTGGGCACCGGTCCTAAACCCGGGACCTAAAATCGATCGAACCCGGGTCGCTTTCCGTGTCGAGGGACCAAAGCATGATGCCTTAGCCCACTACGCCACGGCGCAGGATCCTTGTGCTGTTTATAATAATATAATAACCCATGGCGCGACAGCCCTTAGAGGACCAAGGCCTACCAACTCGACTGCCGGCCTCACGCCCACTTACGCACGGCAGAGGTGGACGATCATCCAACCGATACGGGGAGGAGATGTGCATCTGCATCCCCCAGCCGGAATGTTGGTTTCCGTGACCTGGGCCGCTTACCTAGCGTAAGCTCCTCACTTTCCTCACGATGCTGAGTGGGCAGTGGTCCTATACCCGGGACCTAAAATCCCCACCACATGGGTGGGATCGAACCCGGGCCGCTTTCCGTGGCGAGGGACCAAGGCATGCTACATTAGCCCGCTACGCCACGGCGCAGGACCCTTGTCCTGTTTACCCTTGTCAAAACCTCATATAAAGCACACTTGTCCTCTCACCCTGCCAAATATCTAGTTACAATTTACAAATGTTTGAACGCGTGTTTGAGTCAATAGTTGTAAATTCGATGTTATTTATTACTTTACTCACGAAGATCGGCTTTAGCGTCCAGACCTTTCTCTCTGACAGCAGTTTGCGAAGTTTCTTCACGACACACTACGTGAACGTCCGTACGAGTTGATTAATTTGAGTCTAATTCTGAGCCTTTTAGATGTTATCAAAATCTCTGTACAACTACTTTGCCTCCAGTGCTGTGCATGTGGTATTGTTTTAAAGATTTTTCAAATGGCTGAAGACCCAAAGACTTCGCATAGGTCGTGCGATGGTTCTTGAACATTGAAATACCTATTTAAATGACAACTTTGATGTGAATCTCTTACCTGCTTTCTCTGGTCTTCAATGGCAGCGATGTCTCGTTGCAATGACTTCACCCTAAGTGTCACTAGATTTATTTCATGAATCGCAATTCAATGAAAAATTTAATGAAAAATTCAATGCCATAGCCGGGATTTGAACCACGGATCTCCCGCTCTCCGTGCGGCTGCTATAACCCACTGAGCTACTATGGCCAACATGCCGATTAGACATTAAATTCCCCAACTGACTCGTGTGTTTCCTGGTAGACCACTAGGGGTTCTCATATGCTATGAGACACACACCTTTTTGTGGCGACTTACTAGTATAGTATATTTATTTCCTTTTACACCAACAAATGGAAATACAAAATCAAGATTACAATTATAAAATCCATACTGAAATATGCCATATATTCCTAAATCCTGAAAATCCTATCATGTTATCATGTTGCCCACCATTGAATAGTAATTCGGTCCCCATACACCTAACCCTAGGTTTTTTTGTATTGGAGGCCCTCTGCTCCTTTTCACACTTTCTGCCATTTCACCTATCCCACTCTACATTTTTCTGTTAATTGTTCTCAGCCATCTCTCTTTATTTTTCCCTAAATAATTCCCTATATTTCTCCTGTTCTTTTCTCCTTTTATTGACAACATTTTTCTAATTACTACTTCACCCCCCAAACTGTCCCATTTACGTAGCCAAGCCTGCTCTCTCCATATCTTTGTTTGACTACAATTTAATATACAATGGAAACTGCATTCTCTTCTCCACACAATGGACATTTATCTAGCTCCCTCTCTTGACCTATACCTTTCAAGTTTCTCACTCCTGTTCTCGCCCAAGCAAAACCTTCTCGCCCTAACTTACTACATATATCTATATATCCTTCCCTCCCCCCGGTTGTTTTTATTTCTCTATATAATCTCAGTGAGCTTTTGTCACTAGTGACTTACTGTGCTGTAGGTACTTGAGTCCCAGGCTTCATAGTTAAACCACCATGTTATTTAGGTACATTCAGGGAAATAATCATTTCTTTAACACTAACCGTGTGTAGGTTATAGCATTGAATTTTTCAGTCTGGCTCTACTCATTCAAATCTTAGCCAAGTTGCATCCCATCCTCAACCGCAAATCCTCTTTACGAGTCGAATGTACGCTGCTACTATACAAGAGTATTCTACGACCACTCCCTCTATAAACCAGTCCTGTATGGGGATGTGCTTCACCTACTCATATTCACCAACTCCAGGTGTTTCAAAACAGGATATTACGATTGTCTGTGAACGCCCCGTGGTACATCCGGAATGCACAGCTGCATAGAGAATTGGACATAACATTAATTGAGTACATCTCTACAACGACAAGCAGATTTTTGCTCACCTTCCTTATGTATCAGGTGCTTTATTCTTCCAACTGGGACGTCGCCTTGATGCTGCACAAAGACTGAAGGCACGCTTGCCACAGGACATTTTATTTCCATAAAGTTTATTTATTCTGTAATAAAGAAGTTATTTAATTTATACTCACACTAATCAGACCAGTTTGCTTGAGGGCTCTAATATGATTATCCTCTTTCCCTGTATACTTTAATTTTGTTATGTATATTATGTATATAGCTCACAATTTGTATAGCACCAACTGTGCCGAGCAATTGAAAAAAAAAAAAAAAAAGCTTAAAAAAACCTTAGCTTACACACGGTAGTGTGAAAGAAATTATTATTTCCAACTTAAACTGAGTTAAACAATTTTACATTTAATAATATTTTAATTCTTCTACGTCTGACACATCTTCATCTGTTGAGTTGTTATCACTGTCATTCTCGTCAATGCTTTCCATCCCATTTCTTCACTTATAATACTTTCAATTCTTTCTTCCATTTGTGTATCTTTTCTCTGCCTTTCGCCAAATCAAAGAAAGTCTTTGAGAGAAATGTTCCACCCACACACAGTGCAAGTGTGTGACAGAGAACGAATGCTACACAAGGAGTAGCACAGTTGAAAAAATAGTGCCCTATTCACTTGTTACACTAAAACCGAAAATATTTGTTTACAAAAGTAGTAGAAAGCGTCAGAAAGTTTTTGAATGGGCTTAACTGAACTAGCCCAAGTGCCATAAACATGTCAAAGCAGGATGCTGAAACCTTCTCCAACCCTCCCTGCGTCTCATTTCCTGGGGACTAGTACATCTGTTCTATTTCATCTACATACATAATATCATACTTTTCCCATTCCATTTGTCCAAAATGCTCAAATTTCTGTTTGACCACTGCCTATAGTAGGTAATTTTATATAATTCAGATCCGGAAGTTACGGAGGAAGCCTTAAAGTTGCATGCTTATATTCCGACAATATTTGGTAGTCAAAAAGTTCTTCTAAGTTGGCTTATTGGCTAGAATTAAATCATAGAATTTTGTTTAGGCGCTACTTTCGTCAAATGAGACATTGTGATTTTGTAACCAAGAAGCACACATCTTCTTAAAGAGCTTTAACTTGGAAATTTATTTAGTACCTGTGTATTAAGCTAAGAGCCATTATCTATTACTAGCACAGAATTAGGGGTAAAATTTAGAATTAACATTGTACTTCACAGCCAACTGTACTCGGTGGGGGGGGGGGGGGGAGTAGGCGCAGAGATTCACACCGCGTATTGCATCAAGTAACAAGAGCGATAAGTTCGCTGTATAGGACTTGGAAGGAGACAGAAGAGAAAGAAGGTTAGACCAGGGCTCGCTGACTGTTCTTTGGGTGAATGTAAGTGTTCTAAAACCATTTTTCGACTTATATTTCTCGATATATCCAAACATTCTGGAAGTCTAACTCTCCTTTTTTTAAACAAAAGGGTGATGATTTTTTTGTTGTTGTAATTTACGTATCGACGATGAATGGAATGGGTGAAATGATGCTCAAATGAACCCAGGGTCCATAGAGCTTAGAGTTACCTGACGTTTGTCTTTCAGGATAAGGGAAAACCCGGAAAAAAACTTATTCAGGTAACTCACCCTGACCGAGATTCAAACTCGGGACCTCTTGAATAAAGGATGATGATGCTGCTGCTGCTGATGATGATGCTGTGTAGTATTTAACGCCCACTTTTATTACATACATAAAGGGGAGAAATGTTGACACATTGCTGTTTGCTGATGACCAGATTTTAATTGCGGAGACGGAAGATAACTTACAAAGAGACATACATGAATTAAATAATATTACAAGAGAATATATTCTTAAAATTTTATATGAAAAAACAAAAATAATGGCTTTTATAGGAACGAACCATTTGAGAGCAAAAATTTGCATAAATGATAAACCCATCCAGCAATAAAGTTATTTTAATTATCTTGGCTATATTGTGTCATATACCAGCAATAGAGATATACAAAACAAAATAAACAAATTACAAACAATATGTGGCACAATAAAAAGAACTTTTAAAAATTGTAATCGTCAAACTTTGTTAAAACTGTATAAAATAATGGCGATCCCAACCCTGCTTTATGGGTGTGAAAACTGGGTCTTGACTATCTCACAACAGAAGAAAGTGGAGGCTGCTGAGATGAAATTTCTGAGACAGGTGGCAGGTTATAGACTCATAGACAAGAAAAGAAACGAGGATATTAGAAGAGAATTGGAAATTCAGTCTAAATGAAACAATCATTGCATATAGGCAAAAATGGCAAGATCATGTGCAGAGAATGACCGAAGACCGTACACCACAAATAATATACAAGTATAAACCTGTAGGTAGAAGAAATGTTGGCAGGCCACGAATGAGATGGTCCGATCAATTTCCTTGAAGTCGGAACGGGCCACAAGGCTTATACCGTGATGATGATTTTATTACATACGGCACCGCAGGCGGTGACACTGATGATACAGGAGATGAAGATGGAGCATCGGTGGAATGAGATGGCGGGGGAAACCGGAGATCCCGAAGAAAACCCGCCCCAGCGCCGTCCACCACAAATCCCACTTCGTGGTTGCTTGGCATCGAACCCTGACCGCGTTGGTGAGAGCCAAGCGCTCTAACCACTCAGCCATGGCGCGGCCTGAAACAAAAGAGTCTGCACCACTCAAATGCAGAGACGTTTTCTACAGTTTTATAAGACTATACTGTCTGTTCATTCTTCTACAAGGTTTAACTAGCTGATCTTTTGCGAAAGTGTCCTCTATGCCGCTTTCGTTCCAAAGCTAGCTTCATACTTTATATTTAAAACACGTGTATAAAGTATTTGAAGAGTTAATGATGTAGTTATGCATTTCTGATGCCCTTTAATGTATTCTTTTCAAACATGTACAAATTTAGCTAACAGCAGTGCTTTAAATGTCTATGGACACAGATAATGTAGAATAACTCAAGGAAAATTTGATCCTGTTCAAACACACTTGATTGACTCTGTTCCCCTTTCCATGCAACTCTGCTTTTATGGTAGGTCTGGCAACAGCGCGCCCCATTTAACCTGCACGCTCTATACCAGCCGTTCTCAAACTGTGGGATGCGACACACAGTGGGAGTGCGATGAGGTCGAGAAGGGCACACAGATACTTCTCATACATATATAAATATTAAAATTTATCAAGAAATAAAATTGTATAGAAAACTAACGGCTGTGCTTCAAGCATCTGGCATCCATCTATCTTACCAATACTGATTTATTAAATAGAGTAATCTGCAATACCGAATATGTAGGCCGCAAAAGAGATGGAAATACATAGTGTGAAAAGGAAACAGACTGATGTCTAAACAATAGAATGAAGATGAAGGGGAACAAGTAGCTAACGCCAATATTTGCGTTTGTAATATACTTTTTACACTAAATCGAACTAGCAAACTAATCGAAATATAATTACATATATTACTTTATTGTAATAATGCAAAATACCTTTAACTGTTAGGCCTAAAGAAAAGCAGTTGCTCTAACAGCCATGGTCGCCAGAGGGTTCAGCCTTGGTACTCTGTCGTGTCGAATGAAGAACGGTGGGTTCGAATCCCGCCCCGCGCATCAGTTTTTCATTCACAAGTTTTATTTTTAGAAATTCTGTATGCAAAGAATTACTGCCGAATAGCATGAGAATATTTAGTTGGAGCACAATATGTATAAACTATAATAATGTAGGAATTGAATTAACATTTGTTAAACCGTTCAGAATGGGAGTTATTTCATCTTAGATGAATCAGAAACTCTGCTGTTGTTTTCCATTTCAAACGTTCTCTTATTCATAATATACATTTTGACCAATTACTACACCATTATGTAGCTAAATCAACACATATATGTATACTTCGTTGTTCTTGGGTATATAAGTAGAATTGTTATAGTTATATTTTTTCAGCTGATGAAATGTGTACTTCGAGCTGTAACAGATTGTTCATTTTGTTATGAATGGCCAGCATAAGTTATAATGTCCATAACAGTAGATTAAGTATATTCTTTAAGACATAGTTGTTACTTATAGAATTTATGTCTTTTTATATCGCTTGTGTAAAATAGATCAGCAGAGTGAGAATTTGCTGTTCAAAGAAAAAGTCAGGCCATCAACGAAAAAAAAGCGGTGTATTACATTTATTTAAGTTTATATATTACACTTCTTCAAAATAGAAGTTTCTCTGCTTTTTGTTAACAGAGACAAACGCTTATTAAGAATTTACAACTGATTATGAATTCCATTACTGGCAGAAATAACAACTAGCCCATTTGTGTGATGTGTTGTGATGTCTGCCTTACATTCAAGAACCCCCAAGTTCGAATGCCATTTAGAGTGAGTCACACGCGGTAAGGATCTCTTCCGGGGCGTTCCCTATTCCTATCAAGATAAATGTTTGGGGTAGCTATAAGTTCAAAGAACTCCGAGCTCATTTGACTGTTACTTCACCCATTGCATTTTTTGCACAATCTGATAAAAGTTATCCAATTAAAGGACGTTAAACTATATATAGGCTTTTAGGAACATAGGTACATATAATTTAATAATTCTGGTACCTTAATATGTTATCCAATTCATCGTGAGTAGGTTAAAATTAGCGGTTCCAGAACAGACCCAAATGAGCAAGATGGCGGCCATGCGCAATCGGTATGTTTAGTGGATTAAGACAGTGTTTAGGTAGGCAGTCAATCCTCTTAATTTGCTGTAACTTATAATGCTGTGTCTTGAGATGTGACCAGAGCTTGTCTTGAGTTGCGATCTGAGGCTCTAGGGTTAAGGGTTGCAGGTTTTAACAGGTGGGACTGCTGGTATGGGAGGTTAATAGCTATAGGATTTAATGGTTAGCTCCTGTGGCATGATCTTAGGCTCTAGGGTTAAGAGTTTCACAGGTGATGTCTGTTGGTCTGGAGGTGAAGTCTGTTGGTCTGGATGGTTTAGAGCTGTAGGATTTAGAGACTAGGTCCTCAGGTATGATCTGGGACTCTAGGGTTAAGGGCTGCAGGGTTTCTTAGGTAAAGACTGTTGGTCTGGGAGGTTAATAGCTATAGGACTTAGAGGTTAGGTCTTGAGGTATGATCTGGGGCTCTAGGGTTAAGGGTTGCAGGTTTTAACAGGTAGGGTTGCTGGTATGGGAGGTTATTACCTATAGGATTTAATGCGGCATGAGCTCTAGGGTTAAGGGTTGTAGGGTTCATAGCTAAATGTTGTTGGTCTAGAGGATAAAGACCATAGGGTCTTTTATCTATGTTTTATAGGCTGAGGTATGGTCTTATAATTTTGAAGTTAAGTTTGCTAGTCCAGCAATTAAAGGCGGTTAATCTTGGGGCAAGTCCTACTCTTCTGCTTTACTATGTCATCCTATTATAAACTAACCTAATATACTCCTTCATTTCTACCTTTTTCATCATTCTTTATTGTAACCTAGCTGTGTTTTGCTAGTGGCTTCCTTTGTTGCACCTGTTAACCTAATTGTTCTCTTTCCTTAAGTTCCTCTATTCTACCACTTTAACCTAACCTAATATATCCCATAGTTTTAGCTTCTTGATCATTGTTGAACCTAGTTGATTCTGGTATTAACATTCGTTCTCTTTTCTTAAGCTGCCCCGTTTTTACCTCCTTAACCTATCCTAAGCATGTTTCTTTTCTCATGCTAACTACTTGTATGTATGATGCAAAGTTTTTAGGCATATCGATATTAGAGCTATCTTTGTCACTGCAAGAGGTATATATGCTGATTACAGATCTTTATACAGTCAATTTAACCCTTTGTGTATCTGCTTCTCTTTTCCTAAAATTGAGGTTCTTTTGTTGCTAGGGTTTCTTGTTTTTCGTACCTTCTCTATGCTTTCAGGAACTCTATCCCGCTTTGTTATGTTTTGAGGGCTTATGCTTATATCTTAGGCTTTTTATTAAGCCTTTTGATCTGAAAGGCTGTGTATATTGGTTATGTTCCTCATCTCTTTTGGTCACATGGTTAGATCTTGAGGCATGATCTTAGGGCCAGGGTTTAAAGGATGTAGGTCTCATAGCTTAAGCTCGCAGGTCTGAAGGTTAAAGGCTGTAGGTTTAGCGGTTAGGTCGTATGGATTCAAGGTTAGAGCTCTCGGTCTAGAGTTTAAGGCTGTAGGATCTGGAGGCTACGTATTGAGGTATGGTCTGAGGGCTCTAGGGTTGAGTTGTAAACTTCATAGCTAAAGGTTGCTGGTCAGGAGGTTAAAAGCTGTAGGATCTGGAGGTTAGGTATTGAGGTATGATCTCGGAGCTCTAGGATTAAAAGCTATAGGCTTCATAGCTAAAAGTTTGCCAGCTAGAGATATCTTCTTTACTGTTAGAGGTATATTTGCAATGGTCTAGACGTACAGTTTTCTTACATTTTTTCATGCAGATTGATGTCTTCGTACTCTTGTGTCTTTTTCAAGCTTTTACCCCCTATGCATCGCCTTGTAATAAGTCGTTACGCTAAACCAATGTTCTAATGCTATTTCCATGCTTTTTCAGATGTTATGAGGTTTATGCGCGTTTCAGGGGTATTTTAGACCAAGTTACGTTACTTAATTCATTTTATAACTAATTAAGAAGTTTTTCAAGGATATTTCAGATTACGAGATAGTAGTTACTTTTTAAATTTACCTATTTTAACATTAACTAAAGTGTGTTCAGTTAGCTTATGTGGTGAGGTAGACGTCCCTCGTCTTTTTTCTCTGGACTTGGGACCAGCGTCAGAATTTGTTTTCTGAACGGTAGACTTAACGCCCTCCTCTGCTCTTATTATTCAGCTGTTTTCATGCTTAGATATTTTAATGCTACGTTCTAGTGTTTATTTCTCGGAATGAAAATTATTTTTTTTCTGCTCTAGGGTTCCTTCTTTCATTCGCCGTTCAAAAGACGGTAATGTCCATGGGCATATGTGGATACTCCATCATCTGCAATTACTCTCTTGTCATCATGTGGAGATAGGGATATTTTGTTCACTTCCACTGACGTAACATTATGTTGACGGGACATAATTAGGTTCATTGGCGTTCTTATGATTTCTCTGCTTTTAAGACAGTCCACATAGCTCTCAAAGGTGATGTACTGTTTAATGGCACAATGTTTTATGCCTTTTATCTTCTTGATTATGCCTCCATCGATGTCGAGTGCATACATCTTCGGTCTCAGTCCAACAAAACGACGAATGATTTTTCCATTGGCTTCATCTTTAAATTTTCCCAACACTTTCTTGTTTTTTGTAGAATGGCATATATGGTCGCTAGGATAATCAGCAGTATCCAGATGTTCCAGAAAACGTAACTTATCCTGGTATATATCTCCGGTAGTCACACGATGGATGAAAGAGTCAGTATCCATGTACATGAGCTTCAGATTTTCAAGCCCGTAATACGGCATTAGCACATCATAATGATACCAATACATCAAGGTCTTCGAGATATCCAGCACACACATCCCAATGTATATAGGTTTGTTGAAGACTATCTCTCGTGACGCCATGTGTACTGCAGCCAGATTAGGTCCATATATAGTTCTATCAATAAATGTAGGCTTAGCAACCAGTTTTTCCAATGTCTTCCAATCGGTGACAAGTCGTATATTCAGTCGGTTTCTGATGTTTTTCATAGTTTTACCAAACATGGCATTGTTAAAAAGTTTGTAAAGATCCTTCTCGAAATCATTTCTCGATCCTTGTCGTAGCCGGTTATTGAATTCCACATAAGGCTTTAACCAACGTGACTGTTGAAATTGTAGCACCCGATGGATTTTAGTCAGTTGTAACCCATGACTAAGGGCTTGCTTCAAGGTCATGTAATGCACCACATACCTAGTTCGTGATCCAAGGTGAGGAATTAGTTTCCTTGTAGAAGAACCCGGGGGCTTGATACACTCAGGTAGGAACGGTAAATCATTGTGTAGGTCATGGAGTTCTGTAGGATATTGAAGGTCCACTTCTAAGATGTATCCGAGAGGGTCATCTTCTCGTAGTATATCTAGGTTGATATCTTCAGGAGAAACCCACTTAAAACCCCCGTAAGCAAGGGGTTTCCGCATCGCCCACGCATACTGATTATTTGAATCCTCGTACGTAATATATTGAGAGGGTTTACTTGAGTCATACTCCTTCATGTAGTGATTGTTCGCTTCTGCATACCGATGAGAAACTTGGCATAATCCTCCTCTTATACCTGCTTCAACCATGAGTAGCTGGTCATAATCCTGTAGTAATTCCAGTTCAATTCGTGTGTACAACAGCATTGCATCCCACGTAAGTCCGGGTGATGTATAATAATGTGCGGGATCAACTTTATGGGTTTTCAGGGTCTGCTCTCTGAATGTTTCAAACACATCTGCTAGTAGAAGGACATCCGAAGTTAAGTAGAGGTCACTGTACTCGCCTAGTGTTCTGATGTTGAAGTGACTCCATACGGTATTTGCATGCTGATACTCTGCATCACTAATTTCTTCTCTGTTTAACTTACTGTAGAATGCTTCTCTCGGAGGAAGTTCTGTCTCACTCAAAACATCCCATGATGTAACGTAATCATAGGGAAACACGCCTTTACGCATCATCAAATCGATCTTCTCTGCTCCAAAGTACTTCTGAGTTTCAGGATATGATGTTAGATTTTTTGCTAGTTTATCCAAGCTGGTACTAAGGAAGCGATAGGTATCCACAAAACGAAGTTTAATGTCGCCAACATACTTGGAAAATGATATATAACTTTCCTCAGAGCTAGGAATAACTTCTACTCTATCGCTAGTACAGCCTAACTCCTTAACAATGAAATGGGAGTCATATCCACTCAGGTTATGTATGAAGACAGGAATATAATTAGGCGTTTTACAGGTTAGATTACACTGATTATGTAGACTTCCTCGATATTCACCACTTATATGATCATGATCTCGTACTTTCCAGTTATCGTCGGTAAATTCTTTACCACATAAGTAGCATTCTGTAGAAGATTCGAATGATTTTTGTTTCTTATCTGTCAGAGTTAATGGAGCACCAGTTTTGTATACAGCATTAATTTTCTTTGCGAGAGAACTTACATACTCCATAAACTTCGGTGCAGCATCATAACCTCGATATACATAGGGTTCAGTAGGAAGACCAGTCTGTAAACCTTCAATTGTAGCTGAGGATTTGACATAAACACAGAAACTCATAGGAATATGCTTCTGATATGGAACTGTATAAGACGTTTCGGGATTAGAAGAACACCCGTGGTAAGGGGTAAGAATGCTTTCAAAGTCAGCGTATATGACATAAGGTAATTTCAACATCCTTTCATGATTCTTGAATCTAACAATAGATTTCTCCTTAGTTGGCATAACAATCTTAGCAACTCCGTGTTGGCTACATATTTTTCTATGCTCATTTAACCTCTCAACTCCTCCATTTCGATACTCAAAGTGCGTAAAACAGCGTTTGCAGATGCAGAGTTTTCCCTCACATTTGGTTTTTTGTTGATGAATAAGTCTCTCGAAATTCTTTATATAAACGTAATGATGACGTCCAGCTGAATTGCTTAATAGAAGCAGGTCGCGATGATCGGACAGTTCTTCATCGATAACCTTCATAGGAAACACTTGATTTTTCTCATCCAGTCCGAAAACATTTATAGAGATGTTATTTTTTCGTTCAAATTTCGGGATATCAGTCAGGCTCGTAGGAAACGAGAGGCAGAAAAGTCATATCTCTCTTGAAGATCCTTATACTTGCTAACACGATGAGGATTCTTCTGAATGAACTTGGCGAGAACAGCATACATAAAACACTTTTCATCTTCATAATTCTGTGGATTTATGCAGGCTCCTTTAGCTCCAATAGAGGTCGGTAGAGGGATGTAACTGGTTCCCCTCAGTCCATTATTCTTGTTGATTCTAACACGCACACCATCAACAGCTAATAAAGCCCAGCTGCTTCCTTTAAGTTGACTTTCCTCCATTTCAGTACAAAGTTTCTTGAATTTACTTTCCAATATGGCGTCCAAGTCACTTTCTAAAAATATTGCTTGATTTGGCGTTTTAAAGGCTTTATCAGTAGTGTCACCAACGGCATTCACAAACCGACATTCAGCCATGAGGTTAATTTTCACACTTTTATGCATCCTCAGTTGCTTCTGAACGGCTTGAATTATCCGCTGTTTTGATTCCTGGAGATATGTATTCAGGTCTTGGCATGTAGAGCACTGGATGAAATATGATTTCAGTCGATCCTGGAAAGCTGTTTCATATTCTACGACATCGTCTTCATCAGGAACCATTAACAGCAATTTATGTTTGGTAGGCTCGATCTTGAGTTTCTTAGCAGCAGTTATTCTCTCGCATCGTTCTTGGTGAGTATCTCTGCGATTCTCAGTATCATAAACATTACCACAATGTTTACATTCGTAAAACCGGCCACATACCAGCTCATGTCTCTTTTTATTGTAGCTTTTCAGGAAATTCTTTGCACATATGCTACACCTATTTTCAGGTATAGTGTCTAACAGAGCTTCCATCGCTATAGTTTTTTGTTGTGTGCAGGCTAATTCTCGGGGAATATGTTGCCAAGTGAGTGTCTTGATACACTTTTCACTTCTCTTCTTCACCTTGATAAGTTTTCAGCGCTACTGATGATGAATTTCACTGTAGAAGCTGATCCGCCATGCTATAAACACACTAGCGTAATTACAATCTAAGATCGATCAAGCTCTCTTTATACACTTAGCACAGACCTAATAGAAAACTTCATCATCCCCTTCACCAACGGGATTCGAAGGTGGCACTCCTATCGGAGAAAACCTAAAGGAAAACTTCATCACACCACCACCGCCACCACCACCACCACCACCACCACCACCATCCCCTTTGTAGTTCGAAGGTGGCGCTCCTATCGGAGAAAACCTAAAAGAAAACTATTATCTTGCTACCACAGGGGTTCGAAGATGCTTCTACTATTGGAGAAAACCTAAAAAAAAGAAAACTCTATTAATTTTCCAGTTTTCGATTATTCTTTAACTACTTTACAATTCACATGAGAGAAAAATTAGACAAATTAAAATTGAAAAAGGAAATAAATAGTTAGATTTGAAGATAAAATTTAGACAATTCAAACGAGTATAAACACGACTAAGCTCCGCCTTATAGTTTTAAAGTTACATTAGGAGCTCCCATTGCCACCCATAGACACCTCTCCGTCATCTTCAACCACGTGTTCTTGATTCTTTTCACACATATCTTAACATAACAGTTATATTTTTCCCAAGTTCGTCTATTACACCGTTTAACTGATCCACGGGGCAGCCTTAGAATCCTTCACTTCATCCTCAAACACACCTTCTTGAACCCCTTTGATATATTTTAACCTATTTATGTTTGTTGCTACGGGCATCCGTTCTCTTTTCTTAAGTTAAATTATTACGGCCATCTTGTTATGTTTGAGTCTCATGCTTATATATTAAACTTTGTGATTAAGTATTTTGATTTGAAAGTCTATGTAAATCGGTTAAGGTAAACATCTCTTCTCAACATGAGACAAGTCATGATGTATGATCTTATGGAGTGAGCTTGTCAACACGCCTAAAAGCATTTATATTCAAAATCAAGGAGTAGAATAAGAACCTTCTCTCTGGACCTGAATACATATCTCCAGGAATCAAAACAGCGGATAATTCAAGCCGTTCAGAAGCAACTGAGGATGCATAAAAGTGTGAAAATTAACCTCATGGCTGAATGTCGGTTTGTGAATGCCGTTGGTGACACTACTGATAAAGCCTTTAAAACGCCAAATCAAGCAATATTTTTAGAAAGTGACTTGGACGCCATATTGGAAAGTAAATTCAAGAAACTTTGTACTGAAATGGAGGAAAGTCAACTTAAAGGAAGCAGCTGGGCTTTATTAGCTGTTGATGGTGTGCGTGTTAGAATCAACAAGAATAATGGACTGAGGGGAACCAGTTACATCCCTCTACCGACCTCTATTGGAGCTAAAGGAGCCTGCATAAATCCACAGAATTATGAAGATGAAAAGTGTTTTATGTATGCTGTTCTCGCCAAGTTCATTCAGAAGAATCCTCATCGTGTTAGCAAGTATAAGGATCTTCAAGAGAGATATGACTTTTCCTGCCTCTCGTTTCCTACGAGCCTGACTGATATCCCGAAATTTGAACGAAAAAATAACATCTCTATAAATGTTTTCGGACTGGATGAGAAAAATCAAGTGTTTCCTATGAAGGTTATCGATGAAGAACTGTCCGATCATCGCGACCTGCTTCTATTAAGCAATTCAGCTGGACGTCATCATTACGTTTATATAAAGAATTTCGAGAGACTTATTCATCAACAAAAAACCAAATGTGAGGGAAAACTCTGCATCTGCAAACGCTGTTTTACGCACTTTGAGTATCGAAATGGAGGAGTTGAGAGGTTAAATGAGCATAGAAAAATATGTAGCCAACACGGAGTTGCTAAGATTGTTATGCCAACTAAGGAGAAATCTATTGTTAGATTCAAGAATCATGAAAGGATGTTGAAATTACCTTATGTCATATACGCTGACTTTGAAAGCATTCTTACCCCTTACCACGGGTGTTCTTCTAATCCCGAAACGTCTTATACAGTTCCATATCAGAAGCATATTCCTATGAGTTTCTGTGTTTATGTCAAATCCTCAGCTACAATTGAAGGTTTACAGACTGGTCTTCCTACTGAACCCTATGTATATCGAGGTTATGATGCTGCACCGAAGTTTATGGAGTATGTAAGTTCTCTCGCAAAGAAAATTAATGCTGTATACAAAACTGGTGCTCCATTAACTCTGACAGATAAGAAACAAAAATCATTCGAATCTTCTACAGAATGCTACTTATGTGGTAAAGAATTTACCGACGATAACTGGAAAGTACGAGATCATGATCATATAAGTGGTGAATATCGAGGAAGTCTACATAATCAGTGTAATCTAACCTGTAAAACGCCTAATTATATTCCTGTCTTCATACATAACCTGAGTGGATATGACTCCCATTTCATTGTTAAGGAGTTAGGCTGTACTAGCGATAGAGTAGAAGTTATTCCTAGCTCTGAGGAAAGTTATATATCATTTTCCAAGTATGTTGGCGACATTAAACTTCGTTTTGTGGATACCTATCGCTTCCTTAGTACCAGCTTGGATAAACTAGCAAAAAATCTAACATCATATCCTGAAACTCAGAAGTACTTTGGAGCAGAGAAGATCGATTTGATGATGCGTAAAGGCGTGTTTCCCTATGATTACGTTACATCATGGGATGTTTTGAGTGAGACAGAACTTCCTCCGAGAGAAGCATTCTACAGTAAGTTAAACAGAGAAGAAATTAGTGATGCAGAGTATCAGCATGCAAATACCGTATGGAGTCACTTCAACATCAGAACACTAGGCGAGTACAGTGACCTCTACTTAACTTCGGATGTCCTTCTACTAGCAGATGTGTTTGAAACATTCAGAGAGCAGACCCTGAAAACCCATAAAGTTGATCCCGCACATTATTATACATCACCCGGACTTACGTGGGATGCAATGCTGTTGTACACACGAATTGAACTGGAATTACTACAGGATTATGACCAGCTACTCACGGTTGAAGCAGGTATAAGAGGAGGATTATGCCAAGTTTCTCATCGGTATGCAGAAGCGAACAATCACTACATGAAGGAGTATGACTCAAGTAAACCCTCTCAATATATTACGTACGAGGATTCAAATAATCAGTATGCGTGGGCGATGCGGAAACCCCTTGCTTACGGGGGTTTTAAGTGGGTTTCTCCTGAAGATATCAACCTAGATATACTACGAGAAGATGACCCTCTCGGATACATCTTAGAAGTGGACCTTCAATATCCTACAGAACTCCATGACCTACACAATGATTTACCGTTCCTACCTGAGTGTATCAAGCCCCCGGGTTCTTCTACAAGGAAACTAATTCCTCACCTTGGATCACGAACTAAGTATGTGGTGCATTACATGACCTTGAAGCAAGCCCTTAGTCATGGGTTACAACTGACTAAAATCCATCGGGTGCTACAATTTCAACAGTCACGTTGGTTAAAGCCTTATGTGGAATTCAATAACCGGCTACGACAAGGATCGAGAAATGATTTCGAGAAGGATCTTTACAAACTTTTTAACAATGCCATGTTTGGTAAAACTATGAAAAACATCAGAAACCGACTGAATATACGACTTGTCACCGATTGGAAGACATTGGAAAAACTGGTTGCTAAGCCTACATTTATTGATAGAACTATATATGGACCTAATCTGGCTGCAGTACACATGGCGTCACGAGAGATAGCCTTCAACAAACCTATATACATTGGGATGTGTGTGCTGGATATCTCGAAGACCTTGATGTATTGGTATCATTATGATGTGCTAATGCCGTATTACGGGCTTGAAAATCTGAAGCTCATGTACATGGATACTGACTCTTTCATCCATCGTGTGACTACCGGAGATATATACCAGGATAAGTTACGTTTTCTGGAACATCTGGATACTGCTGATTATCCTAGCGACCATATATGCCATTCTACAAAAAACAAGAAAGTGTTGGGAAAATTTAAAGATGAAGCCAATGGAAAAATCATTCGTCGTTTTGTTGGACTGAGACCGAAGATGTATGCACTCGACATCGATGGAGGCATAATCAAGAAGATAAAAGGCATAAAACATTGTGCCATTAAACAGTACATCACCTTTGAGAGCTATGTGGACTGTCTTAAAAGCAGAGAAATCATAAGAACGCCAATGAACCTAATTATGTCCCGTCAACATAATGTTACGTCAGTGGAAGTGAACAAAATATCCCTATCTCCACATGATGACAAGAGAGTAATTGCAGATGATGGAGTATCCACATATGCCCATGGACATTACCGTCTTTTGAACGGCGAATGAAAGAAGGAACCCTAGAGCAGAAAAAAAATAATTTTCATTCCGAGAAATAAACACTAGAACGTAGCATTAAAATATCTAAGCATGAAAACAGCTGAATAATAAGAGCAGAGGAGGGCGTTAAGTCTACCGTTCAGAAAACAAATTCTGACGCTGGTCCCAAGTCCAGAGAAAAAAGACGAGGGACGTCTACCTCACCACATAAGCTAACTGAACACACTTTAGTTAATGTTAAAATAGGTAAATTTAAAAAGTAACTACTATCTCGTAATCTGAAATATCCTTGAAAAACTTCTTAATTAGTTATAAAATGAATTAAGTAACGTAACTTGGTCTAAAATACCCCTGAAACGCGCATAAACCTCATAACATCTGAAAAAGCATGGAAATAGCATTAGAACATTGGTTTAGCGTAACGACTTATTACAAGGCGATGCATAGGGGGTAAAAGCTTGAAAAAGACACAAGAGTACGAAGACATCAATCTGCATGAAAAAATGTAAGAAAACTGTACGTCTAGACCATTGCAAATATACCTCTAACAGTAAAGAAGATATCTCTAGCTGGCAAACTTTTAGCTATGAAGCCTATAGCTTTTAATCCTAGAGCTCCGAGATCATACCTCAATACCTAACCTCCAGATCCTACAGCTTTTAACCTCCTGACCAGCAACCTTTAGCTATGAAGTTTACAACTCAACCCTAGAGCCCTCAGACCATACCTCAATACGTAGCCTCCAGATCCTACAGCCTTAAACTCTAGACCGAGAGCTCTAACCTTGAATCCATACGACCTAACCGCTAAACCTACAGCCTTTAACCTTCAGACCTGCGAGCTTAAGCTATGAGACCTACATCCTTTAAACCCTGGCCCTAAGATCATGCCTCAAGATCTAACCATGTGACCAAAAGAGATGAGGAACATAACCAATATACACAGCCTTTCAGATCAAAAGGCTTAATAAAAAGCCTAAGATATAAGCATAAGCCCTCAAAACATAACAAAGCGGGATAGAGTTCCTGAAAGCATAGAGAAGGTACGAAAAACAAGAAACCCTAGCAACAAAAGAACCTCAATTTTAGGAAAAGAGAAGCAGATACACAAAGGGTTAAATTGACTGTATAAAGATCTGTAATCAGCATATATACCTCTTGCAGTGACAAAGATAGCTCTAATATCGATATGCCTAAAAACTTTGCATCATACATACAAGTAGTTAGCATGAGAAAAGAAACATGCTTAGGATAGGTTAAGGAGGTAAAAACGGGGCAGCTTAAGAAAAGAGAACGAATGTTAATACCAGAATCAACTAGGTTCAACAATGATCAAGAAGCTAAAACCATGGGATATATTAGGTTAGGTTAAAGTGGTAGAATAGAGGAACTTAAGGAAAGAGAACAATTAGGTTAACAGGTGCAACAAAGGAAGCCACTAGCAAAACACAGCTAGGTTACAATAAAGAATGATGAAAAAGGTAGAAATGAAGGAGTATATTAGGTTAGTTTATAATAGGATGACATAGTAAAGCAGAAGAGTAGGACTTGCCCCAAGATTAACCGCCTTTAATTGCTGGACTAGCAAACTTAACTTCAAAATTATAAGACCATACCTCAGCCTATAAAACATAGATAAAAGACCCTATGGTCTTTATCCTCTAGACCAACAACATTTAGCTATGAACCCTACAACCCTTAACCCTAGAGCTCATGCCGCATTAAATCCTATAGGTAATAACCTCCCATACCAGCAACCCTACCTGTTAAAACCTGCAACCCTTAACCCTAGAGACCCAGATCATACCTCAAGACCTAACCTCTAAGTCCTATAGCTATTAACCTCCCAGACCAACAGTCTTTACCTAAGAAACCCTGCAGCCCTTAACCCTAGAGTCCCAGATCATACCTGAGGACCTAGTCTCTAAATCCTACAGCTCTAAACCATCCAGACCAACAGACTTCACCTCCAGACCAACAGACATCACCTGTGAAACTCTTAACCCTAGAGCCTAAGATCATGCCACAGGAGCTAACCATTAAATCCTATAGCTATTAACCTCCCATACCAGCAGTCCCACCTGTTAAAACCTGCAACCCTTAACCCTAGAGCCTCAGATCGCAACTCAAGACAAGCTCTGGTCACATCTCAAGACACAGCATTATAAGTTACAGCAAATTAAGAGGATTGACTGCCTACCTAAACACTGTCTTAATCCACTAAACATACCGATTGCGCATGGCCGCCATCTTGCTCATTTGGGTCTGTTCTGGAACCGCTAATTTTAACCTACTCACGATGAATTGGATAACATATTAAGGTACCAGAATTATTAAATTATATGTACCTATGTTCCTAAAAGCCTATATATAGTTTAACGTCCTTTAATTGGATAACTTTTATCAGATTGTGCAAAAAATGCAATGGGTGAAGTAACAGTCAAATGAGCTCGGAGTTCTTTGAACTTATAGCTACCCCAAACATTTATCTTGATAGGAATAGGGAACGCCCCGGAAGAGATCCTTACCGCGTGTGACTCACTCTAAATGGCATTCGAACTTGGGGGTTCTTGAATGTAAGGCAGACATCACAACACATCACACAAATGGGCTAGTTGTTATTTCTGCCAGTAATGGAATTCATAATCAGTTGTAAATTCTTAATAAGCGTTTGTCTCTGTTAACAAAAAGCAGAGAAACTTCTATTTTGAAGAAGTGTAATATATAAACTTAAATAAATGTAATACACCGCTTTTTTTTCGTTGATGGCCTGACTTTTTCTTTGAACAGCAAATTCTCACTCTGCTGATCTATTTTACACAAGCGATATAAAAAGACATAAATTCTATAAGTAACAACTATGTCTTAAAGAATATACTTAATCTACTGTTATGGACATTATAACTTATGCTGGCCATTCATAACAAAATGAACAATCTGTTACAGCTCGAAGTACACATTTCATCAGCTGAAAAAATATAACTATAACAATTCTACTTATATACCCAAGAACAACGAAGTATACATATATGTGTTGATTTAGCTACATAATGGTGTAGTAATTGGTCAAAATGTATATTATGAATAAGAGAACGTTTGAAATGGAAAACAACAGCAGAGTTTCTGATTCATCTAAGATGAAATAACTCCCATTCTGAACGGTTTAACAAATGTTAATTCAATTCCTACATTATTATAGTTTATACATATTGTGCTCCAACTAAATATTCTCATGCTATTCGGCAGTAATTCTTTGCATACAGAATTTCTAAAAATAAAACTTGTTCACTTATTATGTGCGAGATGCATATTCCATGATATGGAAGTCAACTACCCTGTCTTGAGGCCAGTCATGTCAGTCAATCAAACATCTAAACCTAATATCCCTCACTTTTTGTACTTTGCTTAAAGTTCATATCTATTAATTGAAAAACATAATAACATTTTATTGGAATAATTAATTAAAGAGAATAACTGTTCAATCAGAAAAGCTCGGGTGTCCAGATACCTACTTCAATTGGTTTTAGTCCACCTCAAAGCGAGAAATCATAAAGTATTTAGGTAATCGTCACCAATCTCCTGTATATAGGACAGTTATGTATGTGCAGTAATGTGTAAGAGCGAATGATAAGCGAGGAAATCGATTCTATGTGTTAAGCAACTGTGTCCCCAATTGTAGGCGTTTGATGGCGACTACTATAGACTGTGAAGTTCAAAATGGAAATCCAAGCAACGTTAAGTCAGCTGACGTAAGACTTCCTAATTCGTTTTTACCTTTTATTTGTCAGAAATACAAGCTTGATCATGCTGATGCATATCAGTATCGTCCTACAGTGTGGAAGGAAGTAACTACATTTTGCTTTTACTATCACAGGAAGGATTAAATTTGAGGAAATTCTGCTATAATGCAACAGCCATGTTAGTGAGTGTGTGAGTGAGTGAATGAGTATGTGTGTGTGTGTGTGTGTGTGTGTGTGTGTGTGTGTGTGTGTGTGTGTGTGTGTGATTGTAGTGTAGTGTTTAACGCCCACTTTTACTACATATGGCACCGCAGTCGGCGGGGGAAACTGAAGATGCCGGAGAAAACCCGCACCCGCTTCATTTGTCCACCACAATCTCGTACTTTGCGGTCACCTGGACTCGAACCCAGACTGCCTTGGCGAGAGTCGAGCGGTCTAATCACTCAATCCTGGCGCGGCCCAACAGCCATGTGGGAATTTTCTTTGTTCCATATCTCTACATTTTACAGTTAACAGTATCAACCAAGTCAAACTTCCAACAAAAACTTCTCACTTTCATAACTATGAGGGCACTCTATGAGTACTGCAGGGGATTCATTTACTTGTATCCCTTCCACTGACTCCAAACAGCCAATTAGAACTTACAGATTTAGTACAGTTGATACAGTTGAGTGCAGAGGATCTACTCTCATTAGTCCTGGACCCGTAGAACCAAGGACCCGGGCCTCCTTCTACCCGGGAGCGATGGATACTCCGGGGCTCTTTCCATAAGGCAATATCTGGAGTCTAAAAAGCCACCCCCCCCCCGCTCAGCACAACATTAAGACGGGATGGAAGTGGATACGCGTCAACCCGGCAGGGAAGACTACCGAAAAATCTCGGTGGGGCCGAATGGTGATTTAGCACACCTTCTACTAACTCTGCAGGCTAGTACCCGGGACTTTTTGGGCAACCCTCTACCCCCTCCGGGCGGCCATAGCCTGGCCGGAAGTACCCATTTACCCGTGGGTGTCGAAAAAACACTGCCCCTCGAGTCCAACCCAATCCGAACAACTCCCCTACGGGAGGGGCTCGGCAGTTCGGCCCGAGGTTCCTCTCGTAACGTCAGAGGTACCACGAGTGCTAAGGGTCCGCAGCGTCCGCACCTCGGCAGCTGAAGGAGACGGATCCCCTCCCCTACGGGAGCAGATGATACAAATATAACTTTCTTTAAAAAAATAAAAGATTCTGTAACCGAGATAACAAAGTAGGTTTAGGCATGGAATATATATTCCCCGATATGTAAGACTTAAAAACCTTTCTGTTATGTGGTTGATGTCTTCTGAGGACTGGTCCTGGCACCTGATTTTATGTATCGACATGCACGTAGAAGTATTTAAGTACCTAAGCCACCTCTTAGAGTACTCCGAGTCGACAGAATACGTAGGGCGTTCGGTCTTGCACTCACCGCCGAAAAAAAAAATTAATCAGAAGAATTGCTGTGCGGGAGTACCGTTAACATGGAGGATTACGCCAGTCCATATTGAACTCAGTATGATAGACTATCACAGAAAGGTTGTTCTGGTACAGTGTATTTCTTAAAAATTCAGAATGAACAATTTTAAATTTTAGCTCAGGTTGGCGCGGTTATTATCCGCCTAAGTTGGATTGCTTTGATGGCAATCACATCCATAAAGCTGACTACGCCACTTACCGATCCAGGTCAGACAGTAAAGCGTGGATAATTGCTGAAAAGTTTCATAATCCAGAACGTTCTTAAAGCACATGCACAAATTTAGTCTTGCTCTCTGCACCTTTTAGTACATTAGCAGCAAAATTAATGTCAATAGATGTGCTCAGTAGACTCCCAATTGGACTTTGGGCTTAAACTTAACTCTACAAAAGTAAATTGAAACCGATGATAGATGTTTAAATTTAGAGCTGGCAAAAGTAATGGTTTATGATTACGAAACTCCTTAATCCGCTTTGGACAAACCAAAAGTTGCGTAATCAGACCAAACAAAGAACATTTTTGAGTACCGTGCTAGAGTGTTAACGAGTGTTCATCTCATATACAGGTTGTTCCATTTATACCCCGCCTTGGCATTTCTCCTTTAGAACATATCGCAATGGTGTTATCTCGTAGACGTTGGGTTGATACTACTTTGGATTTTTATTTTTTTAATCATTAGATCACCCACATATTCCCACTCTCATCCATGCTTCTAGACTCTGTAAAAATGTGAAATGTGTACTGTTTAAGGCCCGCTTTTACTACATACGGCACCGCAGGCGGTGACACTGATGATACATGAGATGAAGTTGGAGCACCGGTGGAATGAGATGGCGGGGGAAACCGGAGGTCCCGGAGAAAACCCGCTCCAGCGCCGTGTTGTCCACCACAAATCTCACTTTGCGGTCACCTGGGATCGAACCCGGGCCACCTTGGTGAGAGCCAAGCGGTCTAACCACTGAGCCACAGCGCGGCCTAGAATCTCTAAAGGATGGGGAATCATCTTGGTTGGAGAAAAATCCCCATTCCCACCGGGAATCGAACCCGGGACTCCCTGCACGGCAGGCAGGTGCTCTATGGACTCTATCGACTATCGGTTTCAGTATACTGTACAGTATCATGTTTTCAAGTCATTGAGGAAGCAATGACTTATAAAACAGCCCTCGATATACAATAAAAATAATAAAATAGAATACCTTAAATTTTGTTTTATATTCCGAAAACTGTTGAACCAAATTTCCCACAAATCTTTGATTTGAATGATTTGAATTCTTGAAATTATATCTAAGTGGAAATATAGAAGAAAGATACCTTTTATTACTATACTATTCAGCAGTATATTTTCAACATTTTTAACATTCCAAAATTAGGGATCCAGAAATACTTACCATCCTTGTTATAAATGTGGAGTGCTATTGACACAGCCGAGAAAGCTCATAAATAGGGCCGGAAGTTCTTGACCTAAAAATTCTCCAAAAATGAGCTATAAAATTTCCCTAAAATATAAATAATGCACATAAAATATAAAGAATGATCTAATAAAAATTAACAATTTCTTTTATAATAAATTAATAACTGTCACAGACAAATAATTTATATATTTGGTTTGAATAATCATATTTCAAAATTAACTTTCTTAGTAAATAATGCAATTATTGCTACTAAATAATAAATAAATTCAAAATTCATCAGGTCATTTTCAATTTTATAAAATGTTAAAAAATCAGTTACTGTACCCTTTAGCCAAAACATACCTTACTTAGCGTTGCAGTACACCACCACGGTCATCTTCAAGTTATCAAAAGTAAAGGAACGGTGGTTGTCAGCTAAAACTGTTTTATACTTTAAGTAACTTCTACAGATGTTATGATGCATATTTGAAAACAGCAATGTCATTGCCTGTCAAATACTGTTCAAAAATTGAATTTTGAATTGAAACAACGAAGTTTTCTCCTGACAAGATACCAGCAATATGACAAACTGTTTGGTATCCTTTATTTTTGTCCAACAAATTTTAGTTTCTGTCTAGTTTTGTCCCCAATTTTACCTTTTTCATGTTGTATCCTTTCTTCTGCAATCCTCACTAACTCAATCGACTTATCCAATGTCATGCCATTTTCTTCAAGGTGGGTTATGGTTTCCGTCAAAAATGCAAAATTTGATTTAATGAAAGCTAATTTACCTTGGATTTGAGTATCAGAAAAGAGATCCTGTGCGCTCTCAATTACCTTAGAATCCACTCTATCAAATCTATTCACAATTTCTCTTACTATTTGAAAATTGTCACAGTGGTATACACATGTAGTTAACCATGTACCCCAGCGTGTTAAAATTGGTGCCAGGGGCAAAGCTATATTAGGGTGTTTTTCTTTGAAATACATATTTCGGGTTGGTGCTTTCAAAAATATCACCTTTACTATTGAAATTAGTGTATTTACTTCTGGAAACGTTGACCTGACCTGTTCCGCTATTCGATGAAAAGCATGGGCCAAACACTTAACATGCACCATCTTACTGTAAAATGATTGGATTGATTTTGCTGTCTTTACCATGTAAGGTGCCGCAACTGTTAGGAAGAGGAGAACGTTGTCATGCTGTATTCCACAAGGCCACAATAAACACATAGATTTATCGAACAGTTTGCATATCTGACAGTGGTTAACACCTTCCATAACCTCTGAGGTCAAAAGAAACATTTGTCCGGCACTTGTAGCTTAAGCGTACCTATCACTACATTGGCTACATAACGCTCCTCTGAATCGGTTGTCTCATCAATTGATACATATTTTTTTTCCTTTCACACATTCACGTATTCCGTTTAACATGCCTTCATAACATTTTTGTAGGTAACTTTTACGAAAAGTTGATTCATCTGGAATTGCATGATCAGTGTGACGTTCAAGAAAATCTCGTAATTTGGAATTACTTAATTTACCTAGCGGAATATTTGCACTAATTAACACCACATAATTCTTTATAAAAGGAAGATGACTTGTTACTTGACGTCGAAGCCGTTTCATTTACCAGTAATTGAGACGCTTGTCCTTTTTTTTCACATTTTGAAGAGCTCGTAAATGTTTTTCCCTCCCAAGATGTTATTTTACGGTGAATCGCTTGTCTGCAGCGACTTTAATTTCACACACTTTAAAGGAAAATACAGTTCCATCAGTAGAGAATGTTTCTGCCAAATTCTGAAACATACTGTTTTAAACGGGACGCAGTTGACTGTTTTTGTTTCGGCATTTCAATTCCACAAGACAACAAATTTACACATCTCACACACTACTTTCCTTACTGTGACACTTCTAGCTCCTGAAGTCCTGACTGATGCAATCCACACGTATTGCATGATGTAATCGGCGATTTCTCGAATCGATGCCTCATAAATTCACCATCACCGTAAGGACGCTCACCTGAGTTAATTTTATGTTTATCCTACTTACAAATTTACTATTTCATAAAATATAATGATATAAATGAACTTTTAATCACAGATTATTTTAAAACCCCCAAAAAGTCCATGGGTCAGGGTCAGGTTGGCCACGGGAATCGAATCCGGGCCTCCCGAATGCGGGCTACAGATGAAAATGGCCCAATAAATTCGTGAAAAAGAGAGAAAATGACCGGAAATGCATCTAAATGTTAAAAATTGACTTTATGATAAAAACGTGCGAAAAATGCAACTAACACTACGTGCCAACGGGAAAAGAAATAAGTTTTATTGCAGTGAAGGACGGTGGTTGCTCTACCACATAGGCATGTATGCGGACATCAAAATATTCCTCAGTGTTCGGCTACAATATATTGGAGGTTCAAAACCAGAAATGTTTTCATTTGGAAACTTTCTAGGAGGTCCTGCTTGCTACTTCAGTAGCGGTGGATATTACAACAGGGAATCGACATTCTGTTTCCGACGTTATCAGTATGTTCCTGCATAACTCTAGTATCATTAATCTGTCGCTCGTTTTAGTGACAACGTGCGTTGAGGGACCTTTCGTAGCTTAAGCTATAGGAAAATAAAGTGTAAGAACTGCATTTTCGGAAGATATGAAATTTATAACCTAAACTTGAATCGGATAAGCAAAGAAAGTGCCTAGATGCATCTTCTTTCCTTCGGAAAGTGCATTACATAGCTCTATGTAACTAATGAGCTAAATAATCTATAATATGAATTTTTACAGAAGCACATTTTATATTATACATATACGAGGTTGCTCATTTAACTTTGGTTGGAAAACAAATTTAGACGAACAGCAGAAACCACGAAGAGTTTTCTGTATTGAAGGGTTGCAGTCATTGGGTCAGAGAAATTCAATAAAGAAAGCTCAAACATCTCTAAATTTGGATGGCTTGCACTACAAAACTCTAATTCAATAGCTCATAGAGTAAGCGATTCACCTGCCTTTATAGCTTTTCAAAGTAAAGTATATAAACATGGCAAACTTTAAACAAGGAGAAGCAACTTCTTTGGAAAATGGTTAGTACATGCACTTATTGATGCTTTCTTGTGTTCGAGACTGTGATTTACTTTAAACTCGGGCAAGGTTGAAGCCATTTTAGCATACTTTGTTTCTAATCAATAGTTTATTGTCGTGTAAAATATTCCCTCCAGAAAAAGAGCAGATGAGGAGATAAGTTCGCCATATTTAGCTAGATCACATCAGTGCTGGAGAAGGTTCCCCGGAACTTGAATTTGAAGAGGAAACATGACATAAATATCTGCGACAAGACTAATAAATGTTCGCTTCGGAGACGACACTATTCTCAAGTCAGCATAAATACTTCAAATATTCCAAGAGGTGATAATCGACCTTCATACCAACATCAAGCCCATAGATCTATCTAATAATAAACAACACAAAAGCAAAAAATAATGACAAACAGAAAGTCAAGTCCCAGAATAATATGAGAATACAATTACTTGGGGGCAATACGTAGCCTTCAAACAGATCACAAACCTTGACTTAAAACTAGGATTTCATCAACTTGGAAGTCATTCTGGAATCTGAAGTTTATGTTGCTGGACAGATCAATGAGTGCAAACTGAAGTTTGAGAATCTGGAATCCTCAATCTTCCAAGTAATTTTCTTTGGATGCCAAATATCGACTCTCTTGCACTCTCTGCTAAGACATCTGGAGTACAAAAGTGTCAGATGCTGAAAAATGCATCAAGTTACTTTGAGAGTGAAATATGTAATGCTAACTTAAACAAATAACTAAAACATCCAACGCAGTAGAACGAGCACTGACTATGAAGTGGAAGTGGGGGAGACACATATCTTACGCCTCGTGGACGAGGTGATACGTGGTATCAATAATCGGCACTATGTTTCGGTCCTCTTCTAGACATGTACAAAAACTTCGATTAGGTCTGGCATGAAGGCATGTACTGTTTTATGCATTACAACGTCCCACTCTACCTAGTCCACGTAATTCAAAATTTTCTTACCCATTACTTCTTTGTTGTCACCAGGAACGACATCAACACAGGGGTACCCCAAGGCAGTGTTCTTGGCCCCGTCCTCTTCTTCACTTATATAAGCACCCTTTCTGTACAAAGAAGCTGCAACCTACACCTAGTTACTGATGACCAGCAATAAAGACGGCATCACCATACCATTCAGCTTGGTTCAGTGTGCTCAACTTTATACAGACATCCCGCCCGCTTGGCTTGTTATTTGGCGTCTGAACATTAACGTCATCAAGTTATAGGCCGTCACGTTTACCGGGCGTCACTTACAGGACGCAACAGATCTTCGGCTGACTGGGGCAGAGGCACAATGCTCCTCTGATGCACAATACCTTGGGGGTGTACATTAATATGCGCATATCACATAACTGGTTAAAGTTTGCAAAGGGGTGGCCATGTTCCATGTTCCCTGTACAATAGAAAGTCACCCATGGCACTTAGCAATAAGCTCCGCTATACAAAGAGGTATTGTACTACGACCTGCCTTAACCTATGCCTACCCAGTTTGGGGCGCCGTAGCGAAAAGCCATGTACATTAAACTCCAGGTCCTATAGATCCACTATCCTCACACAGCAACAGCCTTGGTACATCTCCAATGATACTAAACATATAATATATCCTTCCCTAAACTGAAAACATTTTCAACTTCTACCATAGTGTTTATGCATGACTCGCCTACAGTTTTAACCAACTCATTCGAGGTCTCGAAGAATAAAATATCGACTACGGGGAAAGCTACAAGCGCCCCACGCTTATGTTACGTCGACCATAAATGCCATGGAGTATAACAGAAGAGGTAGAACCTCAACCCATCAAAGTATATTACATATGCAGTAATAAATAAATAAATAAATAAATAAATAAATAAATAAATAAATAAATAAATAAATAAATAAATAAATAAATAAATAAATAAATAAATAAATAAAAATAGAAAGCAGCAACCAACCAATCATCCTCTACCCATCGTTTTCTAATTTTCCAATCCCTAAGAGAGTGTGTCCCAGTATAGCATTAGTCGGAGGACGACAGTCTTTCAAAGGCACCTCTCTATTGCTGTGGGAGACACGTAACAAGATTGGACGCACGCGACCAAGGATTGGGACTCGTGTATTGGAAGAAGAAACCAAGGAAAATCGCGACTTAAATTAGCGGACATACTTGTGAAACGGCAGGCAAACAGTGTTCAAGGAAAGTGAGACAGAACTCAGTGGAAAGAATTTCACAAAACACAGTTAAACACTAGCAGTTCTAAGGTTATATAGGACGAAATAAACTTCAACGGGGTTTTTTTTTTTCTTTCAAGTCAGAGCCAGGAAAATGAAAGACATAACCACAAAATCAAATAGAACTTAAGTTTAAGAAATAAGCAAACCAACTGTATATTTCCCGCTTGGATGGTTCGCCAAACGCGAATTTTATTAGCCACTCCTTTTATAAGTCTTGACCTTGAAAGGAAACAATAGGTAAATGTATTCATCATTAGCCGAGACTGTATGAGGTGTAAACATGTTTTGACTTATTCTACATGTTTTCTTTCTTTAGTATTTAATAGTGAAAGGTGGAACATACTTAATGATTTACAGATATGAGCATTTCAACCGAAATTAAAATAAAATTTGCATATCTAATAGCCCGTTTCTGGAATTTATATAGGACCTTATTATGAAAACTTTGCTTTTATCTTTATTCATTTTTAAACAAATTACATAAAATCTTTTACAAATTTTGCACATATAATCTACTTGGTACCTTAACCAACTAACTAAGCCTAGAGGTTACTGGATTCCAGTAGCCTTACAGATCTACTCATCTAATCCAGTCTTTCTTCTACTTTATTTCTACTCCAACAATATCGTTCAAATCTGTTTCTGCTACAGCTTTAGTTAGTGTAACATACTACGATAGACTGTTTCCTACAATTTTAAATATCCTCTTCTGCAACTGGTATCCAAAGCTTCTTCCTACTGGTATCCATCTCCTAAAGGGACTGGCATCAGTAGATGGAGCTGGTTCGTCAGTTCCAGATATCCGGGTTATCCTCTTTCCTCTTCTACATAATCATTTTTGTCTGTCCGCTTTTATTCTCTCCATATACTTCCTCTGGCTCTCCTGGGATTTTCCTTCTTTCGGTGGCTTCTGCTCTTCCTTCCGATGTCTTCTATTCATCGGTGGTGCGTTTTAAATTAGCTCTTTGCAAGTCTGATAATCTGTCTCTTCAGTTTCTCTTGGTCCTCATATATTCCTGCGACGATCTCTTAAATAGATCCTTTCTCGTAGGTTGTAATGTTGTTATATTTATTTTTCGAACTCTTTTGCTGCGGGTCATATATTCTTCTAACGTCTTAGATGTCCCTGAAGATGTTCCATAAGCATTTTTCTTTAAGTTTCCTTGACCGTCTTCTACTAGTTCACTATATTTATTACTCTCAAAAATAACATGTTCAGGTGAATCTAATTGCTCATATAAATCTGCGTTCTTCTCTCCCATTCTTTTTAAATATACGTTTTATGGACTATATCCTGTAGCAAAGTGAAAGAATCCTTTTCTTGGTTTTATATGTTCCAATTTTAGCCTCTCTTTAATGTCTGGAAATAAATCATGTACTATTCCTCCTACGTCTGCATTATCCCACTCTTCTTGCTATTTCTATAGTAAATAGTTCCATACTGCTTTCTTAGTACTGCATCCTTTTCCCATAATTTTAAAAACATTCCCATATTCTTCCCTCTTTAGCCAGTAAGTTGTACCCCTTAATCTAATACCGGCTACTATTGGTAGGGCCAAAGTAGATGTGAGTTTTATAGCTCTGCTATGCAATTCAATTGAAAATAATATTAGCAATAGAAATTCTCGATGTGTTAGAATAATAATGAGAAGAAACACACCAGGCGAAATAAAGTTTTAGACCTCAGTCTTAAATTAAAAGCATATACGGATAAAAAATTGTAGAACTTCACTACATTAATTGGGATAACTTTAGACTAACAGAATAGTATTACACAATAATGTTAAAGTATTAGCAACATACTAAAATGATGCAAATACTGGTACATGATTGGTTGAAATCAGAGGGAAACAGCAACAATGGGTTCTCAGTGGGAAAGGAAGTCCTGGTAGCCTTATCGACAGAGTAGTAAATGTGACTTCGGTGCATGCAGACGTGTTAAACATAAAGTGATGAAAAATAAGACCTGAAGCTTTCCCGGCGACGAAACATAACTGGCGGCTCCTATTTATCGGTGGTGGTTTTAAATTAGGTCTTTTCAAGTCTGATAATGTCTCTTCAGTTTCTCTTGGTCCTAATATTTTCCTCCGACGATCTCTTAAATATGGCGAGAATTCTGCTGATTCTGCCGGATAGAGCTATCTCTGTTCCCAGAGATTTTAGTTTGTCTATCTCTGATCCCAGCCACTTAAAACAAGAATTACAGCACCTGAGACTCACTTTCCGTCAAAACGGCTACTCCAAATATGACGTTGAAGCCCCGATCACCAAAGCTGGGAAAGGGAAACCTGTAATACAGCAAGCGTCAGATAAGCCTACCGCTACAGCCTGCATTCCGTTTACCGGCAACCTATCCGGCAGAATCAGCAGAATTCTCGCCAAATACAACTTCAGGACCATCTACAAGCCACTTCCAAAGATTAAACATCTGTTGAGACCAGTGAAAGACAAACTGAACTTCCAAGTTCCGGGAGTGTACCGCATTTCCTGTGAATGAGGGACACTGTATATAGGACAAACCGGAAGGACCATCGCTACTAGAATAATCGAACATAAACGGAGCATTCGTTTAATGCAACCTGAGAAATCTCGGCTGGCAGAGCATTGTTTTGATAACGACCATAGAGCCAATTTTCGGGAGACGGCCATCTTGGCAAAATGCAACAGTTACTGGCAGCGGAGAATTAAGGAAGCTTTGGCCATTTCCTCTGAAAGGAGCACGCTTAATCGTGATATTGGATTTCAGTTCAGTGCCTCTTGGAAACCGGCCTTAAAATGGAAATCTGTCGAATTAAGAAGCAAAGATCAATACAGCTTGATAATCAAGTTAAGTAGTTACGTTTCTTTGACACAATTTTCTATACTCACGCCATCTCTTGACCTGGCATTTATTTTACTGAAAACATTATTTTGTTCAGTAATGCGAATTTTGATAGTGTTTTGTCTTTGTTTATAGTTGTGTTGTATCCAGTATTTCATTTGTGGTTATAACATTATATAAATATCCTGATGATGGGAGAGATGCACACTCCCGAAACGTTGATAGGTAATCATCTTTTCACCTGGCTGGCTGCCCGAGAAGAAAGTAAGCATAAAGTGATGAAGAATCAAACTCTGAAAAGAAGTTGTTAGTTTATTTTACATTCTAGTACATTGTGGTAGATATACAGAAAATCAGTATAACATAACACTTGTATGAAATAGTTTTGCTATATATTTATGTGTATATAGGTATATTTAAGAACTAACATTTTTTTTTATTAAAATGATCTGAGACATTAAATTTTGAGATAAAACGATTATCTGGACTGACAGTAAATATTCGCAGTTTTATTTGATTTTTTGAATCATTATACAGAAAGTTTTACAACAGGAAAATTACAGAGCTCAGTAAAATATGCAACTTATCTCAAATTTTCTTTCTTCTTTCTTCCTAAGCATTAGCTTTCATCCCCCCCCCCCCCGCCGTTTATTTTAAGAAATATACTTTCATGGCAAATAGTATTTTTTGTGATCATTTCCATAAAGCGTAGCATTAAGGCTGGTATTTGTCAATATTATTGACTATCATCGATTCCTGTGTTCTGTTATGGAACATCAACAAAAACTTGAGTTAAACCATCTCTAGCGAATGTTCATTACAACTGGAAGCAGGCGAAAAAAAAAGGAAAAAGAAAAGAGAAAATAAGCAAATGTATCACATTACATGTGCTACTGTCATTTATTTTTATATGTGTAGTTTCTACAAACTATTCTTACAAAAGCTTGTTTTCATAAGTAGATCACTTAACCGAGGAGGGCCTTTGTAGAAATAAGTAAAGCAAACTCAGAAGCCTGTAGTAATAGTAAAATTAAAAGAAAAGGTTACTATGCTGTGTTTGAAATTCCATAACCCCCCCCCCCAAAAAAAATTGCGAAGCTCTTCTATAATGACGAAAGCATTAAAACATTCAAAAACATAGCAACAGATTCTGCGAGCTGAATAATGCAGCAAAGATTTATTTTTTGTGCCTTTAGATTAAAGATTTTGTCTAGCTCTCATACAGAAAATTTCACAAAATCATTGTAAATGAATAACACTTCATATGCTGCTCTATGATTCAGAAATTATGGATCCATTAAAAAAACTAGAATTTATAATGAAATTAAATACGAATATTTTGTGAATTTGTGTTAAATGTTAAGGAGTGTATATTTGGCGATAGTACATTTTGGCTTGGGGTAAGATGACATTATGTACGGCATTTAACGACGGCTAGTTTTCAGGCAAATTCGTAGAAACAGTACGTCGGTTACGCTAGTGTGGGGCGGGGGGGGGGGCGGAAGTATCCAAGGCTGCGAGATTGCAGAATGGCTTGGGATTCTTGGAATGTGAGATAGGATTTATTAGGAATGTAAATGTAACTTTAGGTTGTAAAGCAACAAATTTCAGAAAAATAGAACTGAGGTGGCAACTCAGATTTAAAGCTAGTATCGGGGTGGGGCGAGGGATGGGGGGAGATCATAGTCATTACTAAAGCGGAGAGGTTATTAGGAAAATTTTGAACCTTATTAGGACATTCAGGACATAATCTTAAGACACTTCTGGTCTGATCGCCGGTGGAACAAGATGTAGCTGGTAGGCGGATTGCCTCGAGGTTAGAATCGCGTGTAAAGGAATCAACACCAGACATTCATATAGTAGTCTCCATTGGGCGACAGCTCCTCCGCTAAAGTTCATAGTGCTCATTAAAGGTTTCTATATCAGAATCGGTGTCAAACTTTCTTTGAATAATATACACCACGCATACCATGAATTAGGTTTGTGCCTTAAAGTGCAGCACAACATCGCAAATTAGCTTCAACTTGGAGCACCATAGGGAACCAGACATGATGATGCTGCTGCTGCTGCTGATGATGATGATAGTTGGCACTACAGGTCATGTAGACCCTTGGCCTCCCTAACTACCCTCTTCCATTCTACTCGGTCCTCTGCTTTTCTTCTCCAGCCTTTAACCCCCAATTTTCTCAAGTCATCTTCTACATCATCTATCCAACTTTTCCTGGGTCTTCCTCTTCTCCTTCTGCCATCCAGCTTTCCTATGAATATGTTCTTAATTACACTGGTTTCCGGCATTCTCTGCACATGGCCAACCCACCTTATTCTTCCTTCTTTAATTTTCGCTACTATATTTGGTTGTCCAAATAGGCACTGTAACTCCAAGTTAGTCCGCATTCTCCATCTGTCCAAGTCCCTTATCACTCCAAATGTATTTATCAGGATCTTCCTTTCCCACCGTAATAACCACTGTACTTCTCTGATTGTCAACACCCAGCTTTCTGAACCATACATTATTATTGGTCTCAGCACAGTTGTATATATTTTAATTTTAGTATTCCCACTGATGTTCCTTGATTTACACATATTCTGCAAGGCATAGAAACATCTGTTACCACTTGCTATTCTTAAGAATTAGGTATGTATTATTAATAAAGAAAAGTCTCAAACAATGAAATAGCGTCCCTTTTGACAAGGCAAATAATAATATTTAACACTTAACTAACAGGTTAAGGTTTTTTGGTGGTGTTATTTACTGTAAACCCCTTGAAGTATCCTTTTGGATACTTGAAAGGTACTGCACTGAAATATAATTTGTTTTTCTGTTTATCTGACGTTTTGTTTTACAGATATGCTACTTTAAAATACACGCAGGCACAAGAGTGTACGAAGGCGCTTGTAAATGCATAGTACCTCAAAACATGTTTGGACTTAAAATATCTATATCAATTTTTTCTGTGGAATGCAATATGTACCTTTTTCACAAAATCACAATACATGAATGTTAAACAACTAAATATTCTTTGTATAAACAATCACTTATAGGGGAAAAAAAGATTATTAAGTCACCGTATTATTGTCAAAGCATATCGTTATTATTATTATTATTATTATTATTATTATTATTATTATTATTATTATTATTATTATTATTATTATTATTATTATTATTATTATTATTATTATTATTATTATTATTATTATTATTATTATTATTATTATTATTATTATTATTATTATTATTATTATTATTATTATTATTATTATTATTATTATTATTATTATTATTATTATTATTATTATTATTATTATTATTATTATTATTATTATTATTATTATTATTATTATTATTATTATTATTATTATTATTATTATTATTATTATTATTATTATTATTATTATTATTATTATTATTATTATTATTATTATTATTATTATTATTATTATTATTATTATTATTATTATTATTATTATTATTATTATTATTATTATTATTATTATTATTATTATTATTATTATTATTATTATTATTATTATTATTATTATTATTATTATTATTATTATTATTATTATTATTATTATTATTATTATTATTATTATTATTATTATTATTATTATTATTATTATTATTATTATTATTATTATTATTATTATTATTATTATTATTATTATTATTATTATTATTATTATTATTATTATTATTATTATTATTATTATTATTATTATTATTATTATTATTATTATTATTATTATTATTATTATTATTATTATTATTATTATTATTATTATTATTATTGTTATTGTTGTTGTTGTTGTTGTTGTTGTTGTTGTTGCTGCTGCTGCTGTTGTTGCATTTTATGCTCACTGGTTTACATATCTGTTTAACGTATTTATTTGAGAGACCATAAAAACACTCGCAGAAGTAGAAATTTCTAAAATGTTATTGGGAGAATATATATATATATATATATATATATATATATATATATATATATATATACTTAATCGTGAAAGTACTCTTGTAATCTAAATTACCACAACTCGAGAAAAATGGCACAGATTCACATCGTAAATAATCACAAACATAACTGCGCAATTTTATACATAAATACGGAAGGGAGGTGTGGGAATAACGGCACCTGATGCGCGTTTGTCTCTCCTGCTTTAGTCACATTCTCTCCGTCAGCAAAATAAGCAAAGCTCATTCAGTTTCGTGCCTGAGGTGCTTACGTAGCATTTGAGTGACTGAGGGCATTTGGCAACGCAGCACCAACTGCCCGTATGTGCTTATCACTGAACAAAAGCAGCCACGTATAGCGAAAGTGGTTACATAATCGTAATTCTATTGACTGCTAATTACTTTGGGAGAATTGCCCAGTTCTTAGGGAAGTTGTGCTCTTGCTATTAAACTAGCTAGACGAATAATCTGCGCAAAGTTAATCCTGAGCAAGTATACAGCTTTTCAAGAAAAACGCTATTGCTAATCGCCATACTGCGTAGTGGGTATTCCGCACTTGTTTACGTACTTGCATGCCAATTATGCTTTAATAGAAATAGTTGGTCTAAGTCGGAGCTGGAAGGGGACTATGCTGGAGTTTAGCTGTACCAAAGGAATATATCTCTTCATTTACATGTATTTTCCTGTAATGAAACTAAAGTTAGACAGATGGTTTTTCTGAAATTACTTTAAACATTCCAACTTAGAGTACAACTTATTAATAATACTGCTTCACTCGTCGTCCGGTTATTCAAATTAATCATTTATCATTCAGTAAATTTGAAGTGTTATGCTGATGTTGGAAAGACGCTAGGTCTTGTATATTTCACATATATTTTGGAAATGCCTAGGTCATTTCCGTAATTTATTTCTTAATTGATGTTCTAGCTGTTCTAATACCCCGTAGGGGAGGGGATCCGTCCCCTTCAGCTGCCGTGGTGCGGGTGCTGCGGACCCCTAGCAATCGTGGTACCTCTGACGTTACTAGAGGAACCTCGGGCCGAACATTCAAGCCCCTCCCAGACTGGGAGTTGTTCGGATTGGGTTGGACTCGAGGGGGAAGCAGTTCCCGATACCCGTGGGAAATCGGGTACGTCTCCGGACGGGGTTGAGGGAAGCCATATATCCCCGCATACTAGCCTACATAGTTTCATCTACGATACCGGAAGTAGATTCCCGTCCCACATCCTTCACACCTACTCCGGAGTCCCGTACATTGCGGACGTGGTGCGGTAGAGATCCCGCACCATCTACAGTAAGCTAGACTCCCATCCTAATAACCTGCTGAACACCCTTGGCCGTTACGACCATAGGGTTCCTCGCCGCCGACCGAGCTACCGGTAACCAGAACTAAACAGGGCCACTTTCCCCTGACTCCATACTTGGTAGGCTTGGTAAGCTCCACACCCAAACATTAGTTCCTTTCCTCTAGCCTGTCAAGCGGACTGTACTCAGAAGCCTCCCAGGCAGGCGAAAGACCGCCTGCGACACAAGAGGTTTCTTCTATACTGCCTAGATAAAGCCGCACTGAGCGACTTGAATCTTCTGCTGGTCTACTGGTCTGCTGCATAATTAGTAGAAGGTGTTTTAGATCACCAGGCGGCCCTACCGAGGTCTAATCGTTAGCCTTCCTCTTTGGGGTTGGCACGCGTAAGTGGTGTATCAACTTCCATCCCGTCTTCAGTCCATAGAACCAGATGGGGGGGGGGGGGGTTGTTAGTCTCTAGGTCTTGCTCTATGGAAAGCCCCACGGAGGAGCTGGGTGCCCTTTTGGACAGCTCAGTAACTCCCTGGTTATTAGAGGGGAGGTCAGTCTTCACTTTGTGTGGATTGCCCTGGTAGATAGTCTCTAGCTTATATATAGCTATTCTAATATTCGCCACCAATCTATTAAAAATGTTGCAGCAGACAACGTTTAGAAATCTTAGCATTTCAAACGCAAGTTTTATAAATAGGTCTAGGAAGTTGAAACATTTTTGCCATTTTTTCTTTTTTCTTTTTAGCTACTTTTTATTTAAAGGTCCCTTTAAAATCATTTATTTGTCCTTTTAGCTTTTTTAGTGATTTTTTTTATCCAAGGTCCTTTTTTAGTATTTTGTTTCATTAAACTTTTTTTTTTCCTTTCTTTTTTCAACTTTAACTACTTTTGACTATCTTGTTCCTGCTCAACAGAGTTTAGGTGATATTCCAATTTCTAATATGCACTCCTAAGACTGGCTGCAGCAGGGAACAGGTGAGACAACCTTTCCATTGTACTCAGGTTATTACCACCAGCAGAGAACCTAGTAAACCCTCTCTAAAATTCCGTTATATTTGACCAGCATTGTGACAATGACCTCGATGTGGTTAGGAGTGGATAGGTTGGTTTCACTGCAGTTACGCTGGTTGCGAAAGAAATCCTGACCGAAAGCATGCCATAAATTAAGCCTAGTAAAACGTCTCTTCGTCCTTTTTTCTTCAGTTTTTAGATCCTTTTTTAGATACTTTTAGGTCTTTTTAAAGGTCCTTTTCCGACAAGTTGTAGTACCTGAAGTTCCTAGGCAAATTTATCAATTTTTTATCACAATTACGGATTACAGCTTTATAAAAATAACCAGAAATACACGTTTTAAAGAAATGTGTTTAAACTTTTTTAAAAACCGACCGCTCGTATAGTTGCGCTACTCCATTGTTTACCCTGGCCTTATCTTTGTTAATAGAAACATCTCAGATAACGCACTGATTACTCCACATGGAGATAGAGTGTCATTTATGTTTCCTGCGCATTCCATTGGCTGAAGTAATGAGTTCATTGGTGCCTAGCTTACGTTCGAGAATCGCGCCAGTTTCCCCTCTCACTCGTACAGTTATGCGAAGACCCTGGCCTCCTTCTACCCGGGGGCCATGGAAACTCCGGGGCTCTTTCCATAGGGCAATACCTGGAGTCTAAAAGCCCTCCCCCCCCCCCGCCGAGCATAACGTCAAGAAGGGATGGAAGTGGATACGCCACTTACGCGCGTCAACCCCGCTGGGAAGACTACCGAAAACCTCGGTGGGGCCGCCTGCTTATCTAGCACATCTTCCACTAGCTATGCAGGCTAGTACCCGGGACTTATGAGGCGACCCTCTACCTCCTCCGGGCGGCTTAGGCCTCGCCGGAGTTACTCGATTACCCGCGGGTGTCGGGAGCACACTGCCCCCCGAGTCCAACCCAATCCGAACAACTCCCTTTCGGGAGGGGCTCGAATATTCAGCCCAAGGTTCCTCAAACAACCTCAGTGGTACCACGAGTACTAAGGATCCGCAGCGCCCGCACCACGGCAGCTGAAGGGGACGGATCCCCTCCCCTACGGGACCTCTCACTCGTACAACAATAATCAGGGCGTTATCTGAAAGGTTTCTATTAACAAAGATAAAGCCAGGGTAACCATTTGAGCAGCACGACTATACCCGTCCGCCTATTTGTATATCTATGTGCATGTCTATGTACCACATAAATAATAAATGGAGGAACGGATAAATGCCAACCTTGGTATTTTAGTTGGGTATCTTCTAAGGTTGGAAAACGAAGACTTTCAGAATATCCCTCCAACTTATACTACCTTTTACATGGAATAGTTTTTTTTTAAATTAAAATGTCATATGTTTGCCATATTGACATCAGAAATAAAATGTACACCTTAATTTTTTTGTGAATTATTCAAGTCCTCTTTAGTTGTCTAAATTTTGTATAATTTAGTTCAGGAAACCATAAATACTGCCCAACATTTACCCAAGAAGAGTACAGAATATATTAATGGTCTGTTCTCAGTCAGTATTGGGTTATTCTCCTAGCTTTCGTAATCCACTTTGTCGCCAACATCAAGGGAATTAGAGGCAAGGTTTTGCTTCCTTTCTTTTCTTTAGAGTGGAGAAAAAATACTGTTACATACTGACACCATCATTCTGGGAGTGTGGTCCTACTCACTAAAGAGCTTCACAGGAGAGGGTTCAAGTGAGGAAGCAATACCGCTATTGCACTTGCAGATTTAAGGAACGAGTATATTAGCCGGCCACTCTTGTGAAGTAGGTAATGCGGACGTAAACATGGCTGTAGTCCTGATTAACCCTTGACGAATTTGGAATAAAGGATTAGATGAGACGGTGAGCTTTGTGTGTCATATTAGCCTAGAGATTCAGCTGTCCTAGGACTTAAAGAGGACATAATAATTCTAGTAAATGTCGTTATAATTAGTATTTTGAATTCCTACCTGCTGGACTCTCTCCACTGGAGGCGTCGTTTTTACTTTAGAGCTCCTGCTCAGATTGCTGTATGCCTTGTTAACTTCTCTGCCCCTCTTGTGATCAGCACCTTACTGTGTTCCCTCGGTCGCTGCAACAAGGCTAGGGCAATTAAACTACTTTTAGTATTCAATATAAATACGTCTTCGACTAGTGTTGCGATGACCGAGCATGATGGCTCAGGCAGTTTCGTCTGTCCTCGCATTCAGGAAGTCTGGGTTCGCTTCCCGTGGCAGGCCTTCCTGACTCAAGGTGGGAGCAGAGGTCGACAGAGCTTGCCGCTCCTAACGGTTTCGGATTGTACTGATTTCGGCTGTTTTTCTTGAGTCTTCGGCTTTTGCTGGTCGTTGGGGAAATCCTGTAACTAAAGTTACTATACTCCTACACAGGAGAGTAAGTCTCCGAGGGGGTTGGCGAAGGTTCCCACAACCTCCCTGAACAGGTTTATGACACCCCATGTCAGTACAGTTACAGACCATTCAAAAACATTCTGAGGCTTCTAACTTTGTGAATGAATCTTGTCGATTTTAGTGTACAGAGTGAATAAAGCGCATGTTTTTTAACGGTTCTGCTCCTTGTGTAGCAGGCGTTATCTGCCACACACATTCGCTGTCCTTGTCCCACTGTGTAACACAGCATATTCCTTACAGGGACATTCTTTGCGTTGCTGGACTATACATGGGAAAGCGAGAAAGTGTATCGACAAAAATTCGCAACACAGAGATGTTTACCTGAGCTTATCGGACATACACGGTGAGTCCAGTGTATGTATAGTCTGTTCAGATATAATCATGTCTTCTGGACAGCAATGTGTCATACATCGGCAGGCGCGAGAAAACATATCATATAGACACACGCAGGTTCCAATCGCTCTATTTGTTTCGTAGCTTACTGTACATCAATCTACTAATATTTCACTCCTTTAATCGACCAGATAAGACCCGTTAAGGGACGATGGCAGCGCTGGTCATCTGTAGGTCGATACGCCTCAACGCTCTGTCGAGTAATAAGGATGTGGAGGTATGGAGGGGGAGGGCTGGGGAGTAGTTGGTTAGGCGGGCAAAGTGAATGCGGTCGTCGATGGCGTCGGTGTTTGGGGTAAGGTTTCTATCGAAGAGGCATAAGGGGCGTCTGTATTTGTCGCGCATGTCTTCATATGTACCTAAGGTTTGGATGAGGGGCTTGGCGTTGGTGGGCAGTTTGTCGTACATGTATGCAGCTAACTTTTTAATAAATTCTTCGATGGTGAGGATCCTGAGTTTCTGATACAATCGTTGGCTGGAGCCGTGCGGGGGAACTTTGAAAGCGTTACGTAGTACTTTGTTTTGTAATCGTTGGAGGGTAGTTATGTATGCTGGGGCTGCATATCCCCAAAGGGGGCTGCGTACGTCAGGATGGGACGAATGAGTGTTTTATATATTGTGAGTCCGGTGTACGTTGATGCATGTTGACTAATATTTTAGCGCTAGACACTGACTACCTGTAACATAAACTAACCCAACGACTCAAACCCATACCACTAACCTTTTAATCGCCCGCCTCGGTAGCGTAGATGGTAGCGAGTCTGCCTCACGTTCAAAAGGTCCCGAGTTCGAATCTCGGTCAGAGTGAGTTACCTGGATAAGGTTTTTTCCGGGTTTTTTCCCTTATCCTGATAGACGAATGTCGGTAACTCTAAGCTCCATGGACCCCTGACTCATTTGAGCATCATTTCATCCAATTCATTCATCGTCCGATATGACTTAACGTTGGAGGACGTAAATTTGAAAAAAAAAAAAAAAAATATTTTCATCACCTTTTAATCACCATTTATTCCAGGCGATCCACTCAAAGCCTAGCCATGTTTGGACTCCTGGATACATCTATGACGCGCTCGAATCCCCTCGGATGACAGTTTAAGTGCAGAGGTTCTACTCCCATTAGTCCTGGACCCGTAGGACCAAGAACCGGACCTCTGCCGACCAGGGAGTATCCGAGCTGTCCCAAAGGGCACCCGGCGTCCTCCGTGGGGCTTTCCATAGGGCAAGTCCTGGGTTATTAGCAAGCCCCCCCCATCTGGTCCAAGGACATAAGACAGGATGGAAGTGGATACTCCGCTTACGCGCGCCAACACCAAAATGGGAAGGCTACCGATATGACAATCGGTGGGATCGTCTGGTGATCTAGCACACCTTCTACTAGCTATGCTGGCTAGTACGTGGGAATATTAATGGCTTCCCTCAACCCCGTCCGGAGACGTACCCGATCTCCCACGGGTATCGGGAACCACTGCCCCCTGGAGCCCAACCCAATCCGAACAACTCCCTATCAGGGAGGGGCTCGAATGTTCGGTCCGAGGTTCCTTTAGTAACTTCAGAGGTACCACTAGGGGACCATAGCGCCCGCACCACGGCAGCTGAAGGGGACGGATACCCTCCCCTACGGGAGCCCTCGCATGACAGCAATTGCATGACCGTAACTATCAGGCGTGCTGCAGTGGAACTCGACTAACTTGCGTGTACACTAACAAGAGCACTCCCTTGCACGCTGCATGTTTAACCTTAACAGCATGTGCATGGGGAGACGATGTAGACCCCAGGACGATGATCGTTACCGGGGGCGGCGGATGTGGGGCCGCCCCTATTTAAAAAAAGAGCAGTGGCTTTCTTGTACTTGATCTTGCACCGCAACATCACATTAGGTATTGCAAGCCTGACAATGGTAGTCTTGTAACAGACGCGAAACGTGATAATTGTGTCATGAAAACTTCAAATGTTGAAATAGAATTAATTACCAGCCACCAAGGACACCAAGAACTAATCACGAAGCGACATATATAGCCTAAGCGTAATAATAATAATGATGATGATGATGATGATGATGATGATTAATAATAATAATAATAATAATAATAATAATAATAATAATAATATTAATAATAATAATAATAATAATAATAATAATAATAATAATAATAATAATAATAATAATAATAATAATAATAATAATAATAATAATAATAATAATAATAATAATAATAATAATAATAATAATACTAATAATAATAATAATAATAATAATAATAATAATAATAATAATAATAATAATAATAATAATAATAATAATAATAATAATAATAATAATAATAATAATAATAATAATAATAATAATAATAATAATAATAATAATAATAATAATAATAATAATAATAATAATAATAATAATAATAATAATAATAATAATAATAATAATAATAATAATAATAATAATAATAATAATAATAATAATAATAATAATAATAATAATAATAATAATAATAATAATAATAATAATAATAATAATAATAATAATAATAATAATAATAATAATAATAATAATAATAATAATAATAATAATAATAATAATAATAATAATAATAATAATAATAATAATAATAATAATAATAATAATAATAATAATAATAATAATAATAATAATAATAATAATAATAATAATAATAATAATAATAATAATAATAATAATAATAATAATAATAATAATAATAATAATAATAATAATAATAATAATAATAATAATAATAATAATAATAATAATAATAATAATAATAATAATAATAATAATAATATCGTTTAAATTTAAATTCAATTTTCTGTAACGTTTCCCATAATAAGAATGATTATACTGTGCGTTTTTTAATTTTTTATTTATTTTTTCATTCTTATTTTACATTCATCACTTGAGTGAAATAAATGTAGCTTGATGGAAGTTTAAAAGAAGCTGAGAGAGGCAAATTAGCAACGTGTTTGCTATCGATGAATTAGCTAAAGCTGTTTGTGATGAATGAATCAACATAACTAATCATATCAGAATTGCATTTGCCCAAGACCGTCATACATTTATATTAGAGTGTAAAGCTTATATTTATTGTGTGACAATTTATTTCTTTTAAAATTTCAGTTAATGTAATTTTCAGTATAATGGTTTCAGTATTTTGGAATTACGCTAAGTACAATTTTGTAAGAGAAGAATTCTGAGGTACCTCGTTGTTAGATGTTTGTATTACGATCATTTCACAATTATATTGTGTTTATAAATGTAACTAATGTTGTTTGCTGAAAATGTTTAACTGTATTTTTTAACTCTTCCTGTCAGCCAGGAACATCAAGGTGACAAGCTTAGTTTGATATTAAATATATCTATGATCAGCCAGGAGTAGCTAATTAATAAACACAAATTGATAATAAATATTGATAATGATCCAATATGTACAGTCGTTTTATAGTTAGATGCTGATACCGAAATTAAGAGATGCAATGCATAAAGAATCGTAATGGATTTCAAAGGAATGTATATTTGTTGTGAAACGCGTGCACATGCAGTTGAGTTGAATTGTTTTAACAAAAGAAACGTAAGAAACAGTTTTCTTAGCAAAAGGTTCTAAAGGGATAGCACTTGATTCCGTTTGAATAGGTATTCTTCGGACCCTTAATAATGGCGTCACCGAGACTAATAATCACAATGGAAAAATAGTCACAAAGGGAATCTTTGTGTGAAAAGAGGGCTTCCAGAAGTGAAAGTTACACACACACACACACACACACACACACACACACACACACACACACACACACACGCACACACACACAGGCAGCTGTGCCCAGTAAGGACACACGGTCCGCGGCTGGCGGCTGATTCAGTCGGTTCTCTCTGGTTCTGTCTTGGTCGAAGGCAGACCAGAAGCGATGAGAGAAGATATTTGTCGATTCATGTACGTGAGGATTGAATTAAGTTTTATCGAGTAATAAGCATTCTACATACGGTCACTATGAACAGTGAAATATTGTTAACCTTGGTCGGCAACTTCGAGTTTGATGTGATGATAAAAAGAAGTAGTCATTAAACCAGTTTGAAACTTGTATTCCAGTGTCATTAGAACCATTCTTACTCATACATACCCACGCATACCCTGAGAGTAACCTCATTGCTTTACCCTGCGCGACTCATCTTATTTCCACCAAACTATCGCGACAACGTGGAACTCTTTGTGGCACCATCCATTACTGCCGCTACAATGCTGTTATTGCCACAACAGTGACTATTTTGATTAGTACAAATAGTGACTCGTAAGTAGTTCATTTGACTGTTGTGGTATATGTGACGTAACGTCACGTGACCTCTCCTGCCTCTATGAAGCATGCAAAGAGCTTGCTCTCTCTCTCTCTCTCTCTCTCTCTCTCTCTCTCTCTCTCTCTCTCTCTCTCTCTCTCTCTCTCTCTCTCTCTTGTGTCTTTGGACTCCACTAGAGCAGAACGTATTGTACCGTCCTTATTAGGTAATGACCTCCGGGCCCATCGTTGTATTTATTTAAATCTTCTTATAAAGTTAACTGTGTTAACTTTAGTACTACCCAACCTTTATAGAACATGAGTTAGTAGAAATCCCAACCTCTCCAGAAAGCTTCAGTCCCGTTTGAGTGATACCCCCGTGCAAGATCTGGCCACGTGGCATCTTCCATTAACATCCATAGCCAAGTCTTCACAATATCAAATATATAATAATGATACATAGATTTATTCACATGTTACAATTTTTTGAACTTAACAAGTAAATCTAGTTTCAGATGGAAAAGAATATATGAGCCCATTTGTTACTTGACAGGACCCGACGTGCCTGCTATTGTCTGAGTATAGACCTCGGCTTGAGAAACGGCCCTCAGGCGTATATGGGCGCCGAACTGTCGGTATCCGAATCTATTCAGACATACCTGGACGTGACGTAAAGAAAGAGATGCCATATTTTAGCGAAATTTCGCTGCGCGTGTTAGTGCAAAAATTATGGCACCGTGGGATTAGAAAGCATCGCGAAGTACGATGCGTACTCATCCAAACCAGGACTGGGATGAAAAGCTGGGATAGAAAATAGCCTATGTGCTCATACACTCTGTCTAGGCGCCGAAGGAACACCACGTATACAATCTTTGTCTCTACGTTCGGGAGGATCACTTCGTGTAAATACTTTGTATTTACTGTATGCCCATGACAAGAAGGCTAGAGGGGTATGAAGGGCAGAGGAACTTGAACTGTTGTTCTGCTCCCCCGTAGCGGATCTGTTTACTAGGACATGAGTGTATGAGAGTGCATATGAGTCACCCATGATGCCAAATCTAACTTTTGTTGCAGCGATAGGTATTATGTTTACGTGGGCTATGTGACAACACTTGTGCATCTTAAACGAACCTTCCCTCCTTGTACTCGGAAGGCGAGCATGTACCCCGAGGAGACAGCAAAAGTGATTACGTTGTACATTCCTCTAGCTTGCCTTCTTGGCCTGGGCAATCACTACGCTCTGAAAGAGCGTCAAGTGTAAACACTGCCTGGAGCAACATTTACACAGTAGTACTACACATCGACACCCGGCAGAGGAACGTACGCCGGTGAAGAAATTGTCTTACAGCGAGTATTCTTCTTCTACCTCGTGGCGTACATGAAACAGACAGCGCCGAATAACGCGTCGCATCTAAGACATAGTCTAGCTGGTTATTACGCATCAGATAGCATTGTCGCGCGAGGACTAATAGTTATCCGTCACGAGTCTGCAAGTAGCGACTTTCCAGGTGGCGAGTGTGATTAGCATACGAAATAATAAGTCATTAATGGGACAGTCGAGCCTCAATCAGTGGAAGCCCATACCCAGTCAGGACATATCACCGCCCAGGAGCAGAGAAGAGAATCCATGCAGAGTGATCCCCGACCTCTCCAAAGATCTCCCCATCCGTAGCCCTTATCCCTCACAATACCCTAAACTATGAGGTGTTGAACGCCGGGAAGGTTCCTAACGGGCAAAGACCTCTCAGTTTGACATACCGTCTCTGCAGATTCCTTCCGCAAACACGCGCATTTAATCTCAGGAGCTACATTCCACTTTTGGGAAACCGGAAGCAATCGTATTCTAAACAAATTAATTTGAAATAGGAAGCAAGTTGCGCCTCAATCTGTAATACCTTTAGATAGATGTGGCAAGTAAAATCATTTCAATGTTGTGAAATACTTTACTTGATAAAATAAATATGCTAATGAGGTGCATGAGACTGGATAGATTTACATAACTTAGGTATATGGTTGAAATTGCGAGAATGTGATGTGGAGCCAAATGACTGGTTCCATATCGAGACCAGCTTTGTCTTTTGTTTTAGTACCTCCATGAGCAGAAAACACTGATTCACATAAGTTGTTGGAAAAAGTAATACACTCCTGGAAATGGAAATAAGAACACATTGACGGCGGTGTGTCAGACCCACCATACTTGCTCCGGACACTGCGAGAGGGCTGTACAAGCAATGATCACACGCACGGTACAGCGGACACACCAGGAACGGCGGTGTTGGCCGTCGAATGGCACTAGCTGCGCAGCGTTTGGACCCTGCCGCCGTCAGTGTCAGCCAGTTTGCCGTGGCATACGGAGCTCCATCGCAGTCTTTAACACTGGTAGGAAGCCGCGACAGCGTGGACGTGAACCGTATGTGCAGTTGATGGACTTTGAGCGAGGGCATATAGTGGGCATGCGGGAGGCCAGGTGGACGTACCGCCGAATTGCTCAACACGTTGGGCGTGGGGTCTCCTCAGTACATCGATGTTGTCGCTAGTGGTCGGCGGAAGGTGCACGTGCCCGTCGACCTGGGACTGGACCGCAGCGACGCACGGATGCATGCCAAGAGCGTCGGATCCTACGCAGTGCCGTAGGGGACGGCACCGCCACTTCCCAGCAAATTAGGGACACTGTTGCTCCTGGAGTATCGGCGAGGACCATTCGCAACTTTCTCCATGAAGCTGGGCTACGGTCCCGCGCACCGTTAGGCCGTCTTCCGCTCACGCCCCAACATCGTGCGGCCCGCCTCCAGTGGTGTCGTGACAGGCGTGAATGGAGGGACGAATGGAGACGTGTCGTCTTCAGCGATGAGAGTCGCTTCTGCCTTGGTGCCAATGATGGTCGTATGCGTGTTTGGCGCCGTGCAGGTGAGTGCCACAATCAGGTCTGCATACGACCGAGGCACACAGGGCTAACACCCAGCATCATGGTGTGGGGAGCAATCTCCTACACTGGCCGTACACCTCTGGTGGTCGTCGAGGGGACACTAAATAGTGCACGGTACATCCAAACCGTCATCTAACCCATCGTTCTACCATTCCTAGATCGGCAAGGGAACTTGCTGCTCCAACAGGACAATGCACGTCCGCATGTATCCTGTGCCAACCAACGTGCTCTAGAAGGTGTAAGGCAACTAACCTGGCCAGCAAGATCTCCGGATCTGTCCCCCATTGAGCATGTTTGGGACTGGATGAAATGTCGTCTCACGCGGTCTGCACGTCCAGCACGAACGCTGGTCCAACTGAGGCGCCAGCTGGAAATGGCATGGCAAGCCGTTCCACAGGACTGCATCCAGCATCTCTACGAACGTCTCCATAGGAGAATAGCAGCCTGCATTGCTGCGAAAGGTGGATATACACGGTATTAGTGCCGACATTGTGCATGCTCTGTTGCCGGTGTCTATGTGCCTATGGTTCTGTCAGTGTGATCATGTGATGTATCTGACCCCAGGAATGTGTCAATAAAGTTTCCCCTTCCTGGGACAATGAATTCACGGTGTTCTTATTTCAATTTCCAGGAGTGTAGAATGGTTTAAGATTTATCAGCTAAAAATAAATATGTCCTAAAAGAAAAATATATTTTAACTTGTTTCTATATTTTTTTAATTACACTGGGCAACAATGAAAATGTTTCGGGCTTAAAATAGTGAATTTACATGTATTTCCATCTGCTGAATTCAAAAATCACCATAAAAATGATAGATTCATCTTTTAGAGTGATGATTTTAAATTTGGGGGAATTTTTTGGGGGAGTTGGCACACCTGTCAAATAACAAAACACAATCAGAGAGAAATTAAGTGATGCAAAAGTTAAAGAAGGCAGTTTTGTCGGATCACAAATAAGAGAACTTGCAAAGGATCCTGCATTTGACCAAATTTTGGAGCGGAAAGAAAAGGAAGCTTGGGAAGCCTTCAAGGGTGTTGTTCATGGATTTTTAGGCAGCAAAAGAGATGAGAACTACAATCATTTGGTGACAGTGCTCCTGCGAAAATATCGTAACCTTGGAAGCAACATCTCCCTTAAGATCCATTTTCTCCACTCCCACCTAGACGTTTCCCCCCTATTTGTGGAGCTGTTAGTGATGAACATGGGGAGAGATTCCATCAGGACATTTCTGTTATGGAAGAAAGATATCGGGGCAGTTGGAATGAAGTAATGCTTGCGGATTACTGTTGGTCTTTGTATAGGGATTCTGCGGAACTCCATCACAAGGGGCAAGCTAAAAGACGACGAAGTCAATAGGCCACCATTATCTTCAGACACGACTATCAGCGAAGTATTTTTCCATCAATTTAAACTCTTAGCATGTAATTAGCAGTTTGAAAAATCAAACGCACTTTCATTGTTGTTAGCATGTATATAATTAAAATGTATCCTTTTCTCTCAATCCGTTAATATGTAATACTTCCACCTTGTGTATATCATAGAAACTAGAGCTAATAAAAAATTTTCATTGTCATATTTGTTTTTCTCAATCCAAGATTAGTAGGAATTGCCTCATGAAGTGCTGGAAACGTTCATTTTTTTTTTTTTTTTTTTTTTTTTTTTTTTTTTTTTTTTTTGTCCAGTGTTATTTAAAGATAACCTGCTTGTTTTCTGTGTTCAGTTTAAGAATAGCGGCTGCTTTAAATGTAGAACAAATGAAATAAAAAGCGTATGGAAAAACACAGTTCTTGACAAAATTAAATTAGTTCTTAACCTATTGCGTTGCATAACGAAAAGTTGAATAGTTAAATGCTCCAAGGACTGTGTCTGGTGTCTTTAAAACAAAGGTAGTCTTACATGCAAGAATATAGAAACAAGTGTTTTGATTTCAAGTGATAGAGATGTAGCATTGGAAAACGATTTCAGTGACTATAGAGAGGCCAGTGATTAGAAAGAATGGCAATCAAAACAGGTGCAGTGCCGTAATATTTCTGTATTTATCGCTTTTTCACTTTAAAATTTTGAGGTGGCTGATGCATATCATTTCATATCATATCATATCATATCATTGAACGTAATTGATGCATATCCACCTGAAGGCACAAGGCGGTTCACAGCGAATCCCGTTTTCGTTAGTGGAGAAACTTCCTGGGTCCTACCATTGAGATACTTATTGTACCTCAATATCATATGCGGAAGTGGTTACCGATCTTTGTGATACATGTAGCTAATATACATGTAGTACTCTCCGAGCTATGTATATGAAAAATATGTCAGCCCTTGTCGGTATATACCAGGTGAGCTAGATGCCCCTTATTCTCGAGTTTTATGCAATCCGCTTTTTATACTCCAACATGAAAACATCGACCCCATTGCGAGGTACTACCCGCGTAGTTAACATGGATGTTAAACACCCAATGAAATATGTACTAATATAGATGTTATCGCATAGCCTCTAATATATTCGTAATTAGATAGCTGACGTTTGCACGTCTGCAAATGTTCACTGGCACCAGGGAAAACAACTATATGTTAGACGGAATGTTTATCTCACACGTTACTAGGTAACGTTTGAACTAGCGCAAAAACTACAATTTTTGTAAGATTAATATGTTTACGCCATGTTCATATGAAAGCATGAATTGCATATTTATCTGTCACTCATATAGGATTAGTAGTAGGTGGATTAATAACACTAATGCCCGATTTCACCAACAGTTGTTAAGACTTAACACGAGTTTAGCAATAGTTAAAACAAAAATTGCATTTCACCAACAAGTGTTAGCATAACACTCGTGTTAAATCTCATGTCAAACTTACAAGCCAAATTTCTGATGTTAAGTCCTTAACAATTGTAAATAGTAAGATGGTGAGCATGAACTCAGCTGTTGATGTCGATTTGCTATATTTAAGACCGTCTAAATGGCATTCGTAATAGAGTACGGCCTATGAGGAGAAATGACTTTGAGGAGCTATCCGAAGATAATTTTGTACAGAGGTATAGACTGTCGAAACAAGTTTCTATGAAGGTTACTGCGGAAGTACAAGAGAGGTTAGTACATGCATCGAAAGGAATATGCTGATCTCGCCTTTGCTTCAAGTATTAATGACTTTGACATTTTATAATTTACTGAATTATGTGGATAATACATTGTTCACCTCCCGTTTTGAAACGTTTAAGTCACTTGTCCTTCGCACCTCGTTTTAAATTTGCGTAATACTGACGAAGTTGTTTGGTGCTTGTAGTAGTGACACATGCATTTGAATTAAATTCGTTTCCAATATTTTCCCTCGTGACATTTTTCTCTTTTACAATCACCGCATCCGTCCTTTTATTTTTCACGATATTCTTACCCTTCGTCACCAATTAAATTAACAATTCTTTCTCCATCGATGAAAAATTTGTCTCACGGCTTTATTTATGAGTTTGTTCATCCGCCATTTTCAGCTTGTGCAGACGAAAATGAAAACAAAAGCGCATCGCAGTATGTTCAGAAAATAACACGACTCACCCATAGCCTTCTATAACTGTAATATTTACAAGTTTTTTGGCGTTAACACAGTTTTGTTAACATTTTCAGAAAATAGGTTGGTGAAATACAAGAAATTTAACATTAGTATTAGCTCTGTGACAATTGTTACGTTACATTTGTTAACATCGATTTTAACATCTGTTGGTGAAATCGGACATAAATGTTCGAGGATTTTATATAACTTTTGCCGTGACGGTGACTCGAATCTTCTGTATAGGTATACTAATTTGTTTTACCATGTAATACAATTTGCAATTATTATTCTGAAAACTGTTATTATTTTTATTTTTAATTATTTTATTTATGTTTTATGGCATTTTTTATCTTTCTTTATTGGTGAACTACAAGTAGATAGTTGTTTAAACACACCTAAGGTAGGTGCAATTGAAATAAGGTTCGTTTATACACATTTGAATAAGAAAACAAGGAAATGTAGTATTAGAGTTTAACGTGGAAGTCAAACACAATTTTGCAGACATGGAATTATTGTGCTATTAAAAATGTTGTTTTAAATTGGTATTTTTTGTGTCGCTGGAATGACCCTTTTTCTATTCCTGGAACACGACTCCTCTAACGAATTAAGTGCTCGAAGTGATGACCTTCTATGGTAATGCACGCCAGCAGGAACTTTATAATTAAATTATTGTGAATTCGGTTTCCAAGCTTTGATGAACATAAAAATAATTACAATGCTGGTACTCGAACCTCTGTCATTGGGTGGTTAGGGCACAGCAGAGGTCATAATCCCATTGAGCCATTTCGATACTTGCACGTTCTTGGTTCAGTAGTACGACTTGTATGTCTGGTGCTAAATCTTTTCCACCTCGCGAGTTCTCATGCTTGATTTAGCTTTTTAAGACACTTTTAATCAATTGCTGGGTGTTTCAATATTATTACATAAATGGCAAAAGCTCTTATGCATGTTGATTGAGTTGCACGAGATGTAGTTTAAGCAAAAATGTAAATAAACCGTTGTTTATTAATATGTTCGTTTTGACTGTACGCGTCGATGATGGATAAGGCGTGTCTCTAATTTTTTCCTAATTTTTGGCTTTCAACCCCTGCTTTAAATATAAGAATCCGCCATTTTATTTTTAGCTGACATTATTAGTGAACTCATATGATATGTCGTTTTTTCCGAGGCGTTTATTGAATTACTTTGTCATGTATACTCTAATAAAAAGTTTGTAAAACCGCCTGGTAGCCGCAATTCGCTCTCAGTAAATGAGTCGTATGTTTTTAAGGTGTACTTTAGCGAGCAATACATTTTGTCCCTTAAACCGTTATTCCTCTGAATTTTGCGCATTCCTCTCTCTCTAAGAACTTCAAGTGTGGCCTACCTTGCAAACGAATAAGGCGCGGCTGACTCACCTGATATTTTTTTTTTGCTTAAATTACCTCTTTATGCTTTCATTTTCATTTAATTGCGAGAATTTCTATAACCCTATAGGTGGATTTTATTTTAAAATTCTAAATTGACAAAAAACTCACATCTTCCCTTAAACAGTGTAGCTGCTCACAACATAAATTATTAAAGTAAGTAATGCTAATCTTAGCTATTTATGTGATATCACATAATATTGCACCATTGTAACTTCCTTGACCTAGTTTCTACACGGTGACTAAACTGACGTATCTATTTTACAGACAATAATTTCTACGGATTTCTTCCCTTCTATTGTGTACAGCATTGCGGTCTACCTGAGAGCGACCCTTCTTACTGCGGCTATCTCTTTGTCCTATGGCAATTCTGTGCAGCAGTTCAGAATGTGTGATCAGTAGGGCCGGGATTTTGATGAAAAGTCATCTTTTTTCTGAGTAGGCACAGACGATGCTTATTTGAAATTCAGTGCATTCTGGAACAAATGCGTTATATAAATATATGGTTTTTATAGGCCATCAAAATGCATTTTTTCCACATTTTTATAATAAAGTCATTTTTTTATCATTTAGCTGCATTTTCTGGTCATTTTCTTTCTTTTTCACGAATTTATTGGGTAATTTCATCTGTGGTCCGCATTCGGGATGCCCAGGTTCGATTCCCGTGGCCGACCTGACCCTGACCCATAGGCTTTTTGATCAACGTTCTAACAGTGCTGGTGAATTTATGACGCATCAATTCGAGGAATCATGCAATAGTGTGGATTGTATCAGTCAGGAGTTGAGGAGCTAGAATGTCGCAGTAATGAGAGTAGTTTGTGAAGTGTGTAGATTTGTTGTGTTGTGGAATTGAAATACCAGATCAAAAACAGTCAACTGCGTCCCGTTTGAAACAGTATGTTTCGGAGCTTGGCGGAAACATATTCTCTACTGATGAAACTGTATTTTTCTGCAAAATGTGCGAAATTAAAGTCGCTGCAGACAAACGGTTCACCGTACATGTTGGTTGGGAAAAACATTTGTGAGTTCTTCAAAATATGGGAAAAAAAAAAAAAAAAAAAAAAAAAAAAAAAAAAAAAAAGACAAGCGTCTCAGTTACTGTTCAAAGAAACGGCTTCGACGCCAAGTAACAAGTCATCTTCCTTTTATAAAGAATTATGTGAAGTGTTTGTTAGTGCAAATATTCCTCTAGGAAAATTAAATAATTCCAAATTACGAGACTTTCCTGAACGTCACACAACATACAACACCAGAAAAAGCCCCTAATATAGCTTTGTCCCCGGCACCAATTTTAAAACGCTGGGATACACCACTGTGACAATTTTCAAATTATAAGAGAAGTAGTGAATAGCTTTCATAGGGTAGATTCTAAGGCAATTGAGAGCGCACAGGATCTGTTTTCTGATACTCAAATCCAAGGTAAACTATCTTTCATTAAATCAAATTTTACATTTTTGACAGAAACCATAACCCGCCTTGAAGAAAATGGCATGACATTGGATAAATCGATTGAGATGGTAAAGATTGCGCAAGAGAGGATACAAAATGTAAAAGGTGAGATTGGGGACAAAATTAGACATAAACAAAAATTTGTGTTGTACAAAAATAAAGGATACCAAACAGTTTGTCAGATTGCCGATATCTTGTCAGGAGAAAACTTCAGAACTGATATTTTTGAACAGGATTTAACAGGCAGTGACATAGTGTTTTTCAAATATGCACCAAATAACATCTGTGGAAGTGGAGAGAAGTTTCTCAAAGTATAAAATAGTTTTAGTCTATAACCGCCTTTTCTTTACGTTTGAGTACAGTAACTTATTTTTTTCATATTTTATAAAATTGAAAATCACCTGATGAATTTTAAATTTATTATTCAGTAGCAATAATTACATTATTTACTAAGAAAGTTAATTTTAAAATGTGGTGTTTATTCGAACCATATGCCTACTCGTCATTTGTCTGTGACCGTTATTAATTTATTATTATGGAAGAAATTATTAATTTTTGTTAGGTGATATTTTTTTACATTTTATGTGCATTTTTTATATTTTAAGGACATTTATAGCTCATTTTTAGATAATTTTTAGGTAAACATCTTCCGGGATCTAGTGATTAGACATAATGAGTCGAATCCCTTAAAAGTAGAGTAAAAAGCAGACTTGAAGGTGTTAACATTTTTTGTCTGAGCGATAGGACATGCTTGCTGTTACGGATGTCATTGAGTTAGCATAGGAAACAACTGAAGTATTTATGAATGTTTGGCGATCAAGTTGTAGATAGGCTGGTTATAAACATGGAAGATGAAAAATTACGTTGTGATTGGCAGTTGTGCGGTATGTTACTAGCTGACAGGGCTCATCTAGTCGCTGGTTTTAGAGGAGTACTAAACTACCTCGAAATCAATCCACCAACCTCAAACAAAAACAGCCATCCTAAAGCATCCCGAAAAGAAAATCCTATCTGTGGTTAAACCCTATCCTGGGTGGGCACACAGCAACAATCTTCGGGCTAACACAGCCTGCCAGTACCTGCGATGCGATAGTCGTTGGCCTGTCAGAGAGTAAGAATACATTATTGTCAGAGGGATGATGTCATCGGCGTCGCAACAGCTACAAGCTCAGTGGAAACATACGCCTGTTTTCACGTGCAATGCACTTGCTGACTCTATTCATTATTCGCAAGCACTTTACTTAGCTAAACGTTCCGTAGTATTGCAGTGGTTCTGCAAGAATTTATTCATTCTAAGTATTATTGTTCTTGAAGCCATAGTCCAAGAGGTGGAAATATGTCAACGTTCTGAGATGCGCGCTTTTGGCCAGAACGTCAGTCACAGGGTACTTTCTCACCAGTGAGGCGTTATTACCTGAGGGCCTGGATTAATACCTACATTCTTACTAATAAGACACAGCACACCATTTTTTCATCCATTTCTCAATAGATACATATAGTTTAACAAGTACATGTGCTTCCTTAATTCTCAATGTTAGTGCAGTGAAAAATAGGCTAAGATAAAATTGGAAGCTAACAATGAGAGTTTCTTGAAATCTTGAAAGTAAACAGCTAAGCAGTTGAGAGGGGAAAGAAAGAACGTTGTACTGCCTTAGTTCAGGAAATGTGAGGGATTTTACGTGAAATGTTTATGTTAGGACCCACTTCTGGGGTCGGAAAGATTATACAAACTACTGCTGTTTTCTCTGGAAAGCGTGACCTAATATACTGCCCCTCAACAAAAAAATGGATCAAGTTTATAGGTTTGTGATGAGCCTAGATGTTACTTCAGTGCATCTAGCCTTATTACTGTTTAATTACTGCGTTAGACAACTGTTGAAAGGTAAGAAGGTAGCACTGCGTTTTTGTATCTAAGCTGTTGCCTTTTTAGGGCAGCGTCCTCTGCCGTTGCTCCGTGATGTACAGTCTGATTTTTAAAAGAAGATACGTGAAGGTCATCAAGAAAGGGACGCGAAGGGAAGTTCATTGCTATGGAAACGTAAACAAAGTTTGCCAGATTGCTTACATTGCTTACTCCTCAGGCCAGTTCTCGCTACTTGTATACGGGAAACAGTTTGCTTGAATATTCAGTTGCGCTGTGTATTATTAACCTACTTTGTTAAAACACAATTAAAATACGTTTTCATGGAAACAAGACGTAGTGGCGGTAGGATTAGAAAGGTGGACCGAGGATTCATGGCCCAAGACAAAGGGTGTTACATTGCACAGCCAAGCTAGAGAATTTGTCTGTTCTCTTCGAGAATTCTTCCATCAGGAAGATGGGAGTTTGTTCCTTATGAATGAACAGCTTACGCCTTTTATCCAAAAGCTACAGCCTCATGTCAGTAGATATGCTTGCACGTAAAAGAATTCCTGTGGGTCAAAATTCCGACCTATCGGCGGCGTTGATATGAACATGTCAATTAACAAAGTTGTTAATAATAGTATATTACGATACTAATGTGGCAAATACTTAATACGGAACGAGGAAAGGTTTGAAGAAACGAGCTGCTTGCACTGAGTTTTTTCAATTCTGGAGATTCTGTTATGTCCTTACCACATGTGTGTTGCACATTATTTTTGGCACTGTGTGTATTTATCTCAATATAAATTTTAGTAGTTAAGATATTAGCTGAAATATTAATAAATATAGTTGAAGATAAATGTTGGATTTTAGGACGTGCATCGCCTATGTGTGTTTCTATGGAGAAGCACCGCACTGTGCGGGAATGTCAACTTACGATGCATAGAAACAATGACGGTAAGTATGGAATATTAGTTACATAGTACAAAAATTATTTAAAAGAACTCAATGTGAAGATTCTACAACGCAGTGAATGTATGAACAACTTATTTCTGTTTTTAAAGTAGGCTAATACAGATTAACTGTGCATATTTTTGTTGGGGTAAGATAGCTCGAACCCTTGTTTATGTTTCGAGTGTTGAGAGAATAAAGAAAGGGGATCTGCTGGGCAACATTGCAGCACCCTCGCGGAGAAACAGATGACCTTCACGTATCTTCTTTTAAAAATAAGACCTTAAAATTGTGTCCAAAGCTGTGGTTTCTAATTTTTAATTTTGATCATCTACAACAAATGAGAGGCAAGGTTCTTTCGTTCAGCTTCTGTAACTATTAGCTAATTTAATGCCAGTGACATGAGCGATGCCTGCATGTCATGCAGTAATCCATAAAGCCTCAAATAGCAGTTTCATGGTCCAGGAATGTGACAAAGAGTTTATTATTATTTGTCAATCTGATGTATTTTGAGGGCCGTACCTCCCAAGCAGGTTCAGTTCCTTACCCCTGTTCATGTAAATTAAGCCCTTATCAAGAGCGGTGTCTAAGTAAGGAATAAAGTTTTCGCCATTCAATCCTATGACCATGATAGGGGAATGTAGTTAAGTCGCGGTAATTCACTATTTGGTTAGCAGGACAGTATGGCTTTGGTTGGATTCATGTACATACTCTGCCTGCATGTTATTTGGTAGTGGCGTCTTTAATTAGGTTGAATGTCCTAAGAACGTGTCATTAAGGAGCAGTCTGTCATCAACAAGCCGTCCTCATCAGAAATCCATTCAACAAGAGTAGGCCACCCGGGTTTAGCATGGCCGGATGTAGACCGCCAGTACCTTAGCCGCTTTAACTCCCTAGATGAGTTTTTCAGGAATTTAGTACTTAATTACATTAAGAATTATATTTTTATTTTTAAATCATCCATTATCCATAGGATTAATTCTTTTTCTTCAAGCAATTTCAATATGTTTAATTAGAGGTTATATATCCTTAAGATTTTTATTTTCTTATGTACTATTATTAATTTATCTTGGAGAGGCGACTGGTGTGTTGTAGTGAGACGGTAAAATTTGCTCTGTTTAAGGATTTCTGCTTACTCCTTAGCTGACGGGGTGGGGCTGCTTTTTTCATTCCAAGTTGAAGCTGGCTAACACGAGATAGGAGGGGGAACTTAGCACTTCGTCCTATAGGGAGCGAGGTGTTAGGTGGAAGGATACTAAGGCTGATCGCAGCTACGCAGAGTGGGAGCAGAGGGCAAGATCTTGAACAGCTCCAGTTTGAAACACCCTGGTGGCGAATAGTACAACCATCTCCTCCCACCCATTTGGGGTTACCCATCCAATGTCGAGCTCCGTACCCGGGGATCTCTCCCGATTCGGAGGGTGAACATTTACAGAGAGTAATGCACCTCCCATGCGAAACGCCAAAACTCCCACGACATAGATGGTAGCGCTTCTGCCTCATGTTCAAGAGGATCCGAATTCAAATCTGGGTCAGAGTGACTTAACTGAATAAGGTAAATAAGGTTTTCCGTTATCCTGGAAGACGAATGTTGCGTAACTCTAAGGTCTATGGACCCTGGGCTCATTTGAGCATCAGTTCACCCTTGCCTTCATCTCCCGATATAACAGCGTTGGAGCATGTAAATTAAAAGGTTCTGAGCTGAAATGGAAGAACAGAAAATTAGGGGGACGTAATTACCCGTCTCACAATTTGCCTAGCAACATGAGGAAACCACCGAAAGACCCTATGGGCTAGTAAGGTCAGCCACAGGAATCGATTTCACGAACTCTCGAATGCGGGTCAGAGACGCTACCGCCTGAGCCATCACGCTCAGTGATAACAACCCTTAGGTCATATCGCTGCTCTGCGTTTGGAACAATTGCACATCAGCAATGACTTCATTCTTTGTTTACTCTTGCCTCAGTCATCGAGCTTGTATTACTAGTATATGACAAAGCGAGAAAGCGTATGGGGAAAAATTCGCAACACGGAGATGTTTACCTCAGCTTATCGCATATACACAGCGAGACCAGTGTATGTATTGTCTGTTCAGATGTAATCTTGTCTTCTGTACAGCAGTCATACATCGGCAGGTGCAAGAAAACATATAATATAGACACACGTAGTTTCCTATCGCTCTATTTGCGTTTCTTAACTTACTGTACATCAACTTACTAATATTTCACTCTTCTAATCGACCAGATAAGACCCGATAAGAGACGATCACAGCGCTGGTCGCTTGTAGGTCAATATGCCTCAACGCTCTGTCGAGTAATACTTTGGTTATCTTTGCAAGCAATAAATTCACACACACACACACACACACACACACACACACACACACACACACACACACAAACTCTTCCGGACTTCTAGGTAAGAGAGGGAACAATCTAGCCGGGAAACGATCTAAGGAGAACCTGGTTTGGAAGTTACTGTAGTGAACCACCAGAGCACAGAGACTTTTGTCCCACACATTTTCTGTAGAATGACAATAAGTATTCTCTACTCTGTCATCTGCTTTTGTTATGTTAATAGTCCGTAACTATTGAATATCCTTTCTGTCTAGCATGTATTTTTTTTTTTTTTTTTTTTTTGTACTCTACAGGTGAACATTTGGATGCTGGCAGCGCCGTATTCCTAACAAAAGGTGGGGGGGGGGGGACGCACACCTAAAGTATTTACCAGATGCTGGAGAACCAATCAGAATTCTGCACCTGTAGATTCGCCTTCTTGCTTTGGTTGTCCTCAGCATGCGCGACTTGTTATCCATTCTTTTATGCAATCCTCTGGGTTCCACATATGTACTGGAGGTCCGTTAATACTCATAAACATTATGTGAATGGATTTTGAATGTATATATATATTATATTTGCAGTATTTTGAATGTTAAATTAAGAAAGATAATGAATTAAAAAAGTACAGATAATAATATTAGTAAGGGGATTGCGCCCCCCTCCGAAAAATAGTGGTGGGACGACGTACATCCGCGTTCCTCCTCCACTACGGTCCTGGATGCTGGTACAGAATGTTCCAATTTGGCATTTACCTAACACTAACACGAATTGGAACCCACAACCTCCCTAATGCGCATCTCTTTTTAATACACAAATACACACACGCGTAGACTATTTTTTTTTATTTGTTCCATTTATACCCCGTTCTGCTTTGGAATATATCGATGGTGTTAACTCGTATTCGTTGGGTTTTAATCATCAGCTCACGCACACATTCTCACTCTTATTCATACTTCCAGACTCCGGAGAATATGGGAAATCATCTTAATTGGAGAAAAATCCCTAACCCCCTGCTAGGAATCGAACCTGGGACCACTCGCACGGCAGGCAGATGCTCTACCGACTGAGCGACTCTGGGAAATCATCTTAGAGAAAAATCCCTCCCACCAGCCGGGAATCGAACCTGAAATCCCTCGCACGGCAGGCAGATGCTCTACCGACTTAGCAACTCTGGGGAAGATGGGAAATCATATTAGTTGGAGAAAAAATCCCTACCCCCAGCCGGGAATCGAACCTGGGATCCCTCGCACGGCAGGCAGATGCTCTACCGACTTAGCAACTCTGGGGAAGATGGGAAATCATATTAGTTGGATAAAAAATCCCTACCCCCAGCCAGGAATCGAACCCGGGATCACTCGCACGGCAGGCAGATGCTCTACCACCTGAGCGACTTTGGGGAAGATGCGAAATCATCTTAGTTGGAGAAAATTCCCTACCCCCAGCCAGGAATCGAACCCGGGATCCCTCGCACGGCAGGCAGATGCTCTACCGACTTAGCAACTCTGGGGAAGATGGGAAATCATATTAGTTGGATAAAAAATCCCTACCCCCAGCCAGGAATCGAACCCGGGATCCCTCGCATAGCAGGCAGATGCCCTACCAACTGAGAGACTCTGGGAAAGATGGGAAATCATCTTAGTTGGAGAAAAATTCCCTACCCCAGCCAGGAATCGAATCCGGGATCACTCGCACGGCAGGCAGATGCTCTACCGACTGAGCGACTTTGGGGAAGATGGGAAATCATCTTAGTTGGAGAAAAATCGCTACCCCCAGCCAGGAATCGAATCCGGGATCACTCGCACGGCAGGCAGATGCTCTACCGACTGAGCGACTTTGGGGAAGATGGGAAATCATCTTAGTTGGAGAAAAATCCCTACCCCCAGCCAGGAATCGAATCCGTGATCACTCGCACGGCAGGCAGATGCTCTACCGACTGAGCGACTTTGGGGAAGATGGGTAATAATCTTGGTTTGAGAAAAATTCCTACCCCTAGCCGGGAATCGAACCCGGGATCCCTCGCACGGCAGGCAGATGCTCTATTGACTGAGCGACTCAGGGGAAGATGGGAAATCATCTTAGTGGAGAAAAATCCCTACCACCAGCCGGGAATGGAACCCAGGATTCCTCACACGGCAGGCAGATGCTCTACCGACTGAGCGACTCAGGGGAAGATGGGAAATCATCTTAGTTTGAGAAAAATTCCTACCCCCAGCCGGGAATCGAACCCGGGATCCCTCGCACGGCAGGCAGATGCTCTACCGACTGAGCGACTTTGGGGAAGATGCGAAATCATCTTAGTTGGAGAAAAATTCCTACCCCCAGCCGGGAATCGAACCCGGGATCCCTCGCACGGCAGGCAGGTGCTCTACCGACTGAGAGACTCTGGGGAAGATGCGAAATCATCATAGTTGGAGAAAAATCCCCACCCCCAGCCAGGAATCGCACCCGGGACCCCTCGCACGGCAGGCAGATGCCCTACCGACTGAGCGGCGGGACCTGCCGCGTTGTTGAAAGTTAAGCACATATAAATTATTCCACACTCCAACTCGGCTGATCTTAATTTGGTTGCAGAAGTACGTGTGATAATTTTAGGTAATTCGCCTGTATAAGCTTAGAATACAGAGGGAATGGAAAATGATGCAAAATATACAGATAAACTAGCAGGCAATTCAATAAAAACAACCAAATTTTTCTTCAGGACACATAGAAAGAGCAAATTTGTATGTCTAATACAATCACCATTTCACTGTTTTAGTAAATGAGCTCCAGACTGGAAAGTAAGAATGTCCTAGCTGCCTCCGTAGCTCAACCGGTTCCGCACCTACCTGCTGCGTGGGGAGTCACGGGTTTGATTACCAGCTTGTCGGTGGGAATTTTTCGGTAGACGTTATTTCTTATGCGCCCTTAGGGTTTTGAAGTATGATTGAGAGAGTGAATGTATTGTGTGTGTGTGTGTGTGTGTGTGTGTGTGTGTGTGTGTGTGTGTGTGTGTGTGTGTGTGTGTGTGTGTGTGTGTGTGTGTGTGTGTGTGTGTGTGTGTGTGTGTGTGTGTGTGTGTTATAATAAAACAATATCTAGAGACCTCCTGTTAAAGGTTTACCAGAAGAAAAAAAAATATTTAAATGTGAGACACAGTGACTTCGCTGTATAAATCAAACTCCCTGGTATCAAGGGTGCTCTCTTTTGCACGCTTAAGGTATGTATCAGTTTTAGGCAATACTGGGAGGTGAATGACTAAAAGGATGTTCAAATGAATTCGTATTCTTTGGAATAAAGTTATCCAAGATTCATTAACTCAGAGGGGTGCCTAATCCAGGTAATTCACATCCGGAATATAAAATAGTAACGATATCCCACAACTCATTTTGTAAATTTTTTCTTCGTTATTCCACAACTGTGCAGTTAAAATACCTTAAGTTTGTGAAAATGCGAGGATTACACTTTGATTATCATCCCACAATCGCGATTATCATAACCATGAGCGTTATCGTGATACATATATAATTTCTTATCGTGCCACACGTGTTCATTAAGTTGTTTTACTTTGCTAACCATTTCTGAGAACGCAAAGTCGTTCCGCGAACGTGCCCAAATACCGGGACCTCGCTCAGTTCCGCCCGTCTGTCCAGGTCGCCTCGCTTCGAGACCAAGCGTAAGCCAACGTAAGCCGCAGAGCTGTGCGATGTTGCCAGATCGTACATGCTCCGCCCTGGCCGTGTTGTCGAGTTATCCCAGGACGTTTCGTACAAGTGTGCTGTATGTGAGCTGTCACGATGGGCAGCTGGTCCGTTGCAGCGAAACGGGTGGCCATGGAAATGGTCTCTCTGCTGCGTGGCACATTCGTTTTGTCGTTCTTCATTAATTCTTACAGTTTGGACTGTTTACCTTATTACTGTATCGATCCTCTAGGAATATTTCCATATCAATATTTCTGCTTCCAGAGAAAGATTGAAAGTTAATCATAAAAATGTATATTCACTTAAGAATATATCAGATAACAGAACCTGCTTCTTCGTTTTTTATGTCAACTAATGAGATTCTATTCTCTCTCCTCCTTTCTTTAATATTTCTCTACGCCTATGTTTAGTATTCCTGTTAATCGATTATTCAAGTTTGAGGTTGCTGCTCTTATAAAATGAATAACCCACAACTTATACTCCAGCTACTATATGAATTAAAATATAAACAAATATTAATAAGCGAAAAGGAAGTAATGACATAGGTAACATTTAAATGGTAAAATCCAACTATCAAATATTAAATTCAATATCTGGAATAGTAAATATAAAACGTTAAGAGGTTTTAATATAATTCATGAGTAAACATGCGGAAAACGGAAAAATAAACAAAACACGAGGACTGAATGCTGCAAACTCAAATTACAGCATTGTTTTAATATACTAATAATATTTACACTAATTGTAATTAATTGTTGATAATTAGTTTTATCACGTATTGTTATTCATTATTCTCATCATCGGAAGAGCACGCCTCGGCAGTCTAGATGGTAGCGTGTCTGCCTCACGCTCAAGAGGTCGCGAGTTCGAATCTCGGTCATGGTGGATTACCTGGATAAGGTTTTCCCGGAGTTTCCCTTATCCTGATAGATGAATGTAGGTAACTCTAAGCTCCACGGACCCCGGACTCATTTGAGCATCATTTCACCCAATTCATTCATCGTTCGTTTTGTAAACAAAACAAAACAAAAATCATCGGAGCAGGAATTATACGTTTTTCATTGTAGCTCCAGCTTGTTTAATAAATTCTTCCAATGACGGAGCTTTCATTTTTCAGGAAGTTCTTGGAGAAGGAAGTACAGGCTTTGAAATGTACTCTTTTTTGTTGTAATTTTACGTCATCCAACGTTGTCATATCGGACGATGAATGGAATGGCCGAAATGATGCTCAAATAAGCCCAAGGTCTATAGAGCTTAGAGTTACCCGACATTCGTCTTTCAGGATAACGGAAAACCCCGGAAAAGACCTTTTTTGGCCTTCGGTAAAATCCCATATGGCCATCGAAGGGAAAAATATGAAAAATAATGAAAGGAAAATTAAGAGGATTAGAGGAGACTAGATCTGCATATCACTTTCTTTAAGAAATTGCAGAAGAGCTTGGTATACAGGTTTGTGGCATAATTGTAATATGGTGTTGACGCTAGCGGGAAAAGGAACAGATTGTTGAAGTAGGCGGCGGAGGAAGGAAGAACGGTGGGCTCGGTAGCGAGAGCAACTGAACAAGAGATGATTGAGGAAAAGACCTTATCCAGGTAATTCACCCTGACCGAGATTCGAACTCGGGACCTCTTGAACATGAGGCAGACACACTATTACCACGCTACCGAGGCCGGCGTACTCATTTACCTCTTCACGTTCCATTTCACGTCATATTCAGCAGGGTCGCATTTATGGGGGGTCCAGGGGTTCCGGACCCCCACCCCAAATGATATATCATTTAAAACGTTTAATAAATAGCTGAAATAAGACTTAGTTTAAAATAAATCGAAAAAGTTTATTCAAGCTTCTCATCTTATTCACTGTCAGGCAAACATGAAGTTATTTAAGAGATAAAAGAAAAGTTACTGCACAGCAGCTGTAGAACTAAGTACACAAATAATTTCAATTACTATAATGTATTGCGAAGTTAACCAATTTCGATACATTATAATTTGTTGATTAGAATTCCCAGATACTTAAAGGTAAGTATGTAATATTTAACTTCTAAGTTCCAATTCCCCTTTTTCATTCAAGGAGAAGTAATACTTCAAATGCATCAATCAGTGGTTCGCTTTTTAAATATCTGATTACTGCTTATATCACTTTATCCCAGGTATAAGAATAAAAATGAACGTTTCTAAGAGCAATTTGTAGAAGTTTGGGTGGAGAAAGTCATGTGAATAATTATTTATTAAAAGCAAATAATTTAACGTAGATTTTTAGACCCCCCCCCCCCCGGAAACTGACTTCTAAATACATGCCTGATATTCAGGGTGGGATAAGGAAGGGCATGCTGTGCATTAATTTACCGAAATTGTGGAGTAGACTGATCGCTGACGAAACTGGAGGAAGTAGAGGAAATACTCGTACATTTGGGTGCGTTGTTTCTCACTCTCCTAATGAGGGTTGCCTTTTGTTTGCTAATACTTATTGTCCAGTAGCAGGGGCAGCATGGGGCAAGGCCGTCATATTTTGAATAACAGTGTCACTAAATGACCTTGAAAGGAGGACACGATTGCGCTTTGCTTTTACTGTATATCTCACAGTTTATGGACAGTTAAAGAAGTTTTCGTTTTTTCGAAATTTTCCAGGTGTATGTTAATTTCTGAACAATGTGTCAAATGAAAATGTAGTAAAATATGAAGCTATTAACAGCGAAGTAAATAAATATATACATATATAATAACTTGTAGCTTAAAACTTCACTTATAATGCGGCAAACCCGCATACCACAGTTAAATTAGTTGGGTTCTAATTGGAGTTCTCTTGTCCTCAGGTGAACGGTTGCAGGAAATGGATTTTTGTGGTTGTCGTTGGCTACTCAGTCATATTAATAATACTTGGTTTGTGGTAGAATTATTTGATTTAATTCTTGAATCTATGTTGACTTATCGACTTTGGACCACCTTTCAGACTTCAAAATCTTCACTTCTCTTCTTAATGCACATGAACACGTTCTTCCTGCCGTAGTATCAATTTGTAAGTAAAGTTTTTCTACATGTTCTTCCTGTCGTAGTATCAACTTGTAAGTAAAGTTTTTCTACACGTTCTTCCTGTCGTAGTATCAACTTGTAAGTAAAGTTTTTCTACACGTTCTTCCTGTCGTAGCATCAACTTGCAAGTAAAGTTTTTCTACACGTTCTTCCTGTCGTAGTATCAACTTGGAAGTAAAGTTTTTCTACACGTTCTTCCTGTCGTAGTATCAACTTGGAAGTAAAGTTTTTCTACACGTTCTTCCTGTCGTAGTATCAACTTGGAAGTAAAGTTTTTCTACACGTTCTTCCTGTCGTAGTATCAACTTGGAAGTAAAGTTTTTCTACACGTTCTTCCTGTCGTAGTATCAACTTGGAAGTAAAGTTTTTCTACACGTTCTTCCTGTCGTAGCATCAACTTGTAAGTAAAGTTTTTCTACACGTTCTTCCCGTCGTAGTATCAACTTGTAAGTAAAGTTTTTCTACACGTTCTTCCTGTCGTAGTATCAACTTGTAAGTAAGGTTTTTCTACACGTTCTTCCTGTCGTAGTATCAACTTGTAAGTAAAGTTTTTCTACACGTTCTTCCTGTCGTAGTATCAACTTGTAAGTTAAGTTTTTCTACACGTTCTTCCTGTCGTAGTATCAACTTGTAAGTAAGGTTTTTCTACACGTTCTTCTTGTCGTGGTATCAACTTGTAGATAAGCTTTTTCTACACGTTCTTCCTGTCGTAGTATCAACTTGTAAGTAAGGTTTTTCTTACTTCACCATTCAGTTCGACCTTATTCTAACCCCCTGTATAACTTTATCACGTGATTAAACTAGCTCACCCTTCTCAAATGTTACATAATTATTGGTTTCTCATTTTATTCCGAATTTTCGCATTGGTTTTCAAAACTCATATGACTCACTGACGTTCCGCCCACCCTGAGTTGGAGAACTTCTACCCTGAGTGGTTTGTAGCTGTATACATCGTTACCAAATCAGCGAAGTAAATCTCTTTAACGTTCATGCTCAACTGCATTTTGAAAGTCCTTTGTCCCAAAACATTCATAGCTGAAAGATTACAATAGTCTTCAGACATTGAGCTTTCACTAACACAAAGAAAGTAATGGCCCTTCTTTCCTGTCTCTGCTACGTGTACAGAATTTTACAAGAATATTTTCTCTTTCTTGCCCGGATGCTAGTATATATGTTATATTAAATTATATTCTTTCTTTCTTATTCTTTAAGTCAACTGCTATTTTAATCATTGTAATTTCATATTATTATAACAAGATTGTTGTATTAGTTTAGCAAAACATTTCTATTAATTTATCTTCTCTGTTAATTATTTGACTTCGATTAATCCGCCGCCTCCTAATCGCTGCCTGATACTGCGGTTACAATAAGAAATTATGATAATTCTTATAAATTCTCCGGGATCACGATTTCATGTAAACTTAAAACACATTTTCAGCCGGAACAAAGCTGTTGCCATCGTTACGAACACTAGTGCCCGATTTCACCAACAGATGTTAAGAATTAACACGGGTTTAACAATAGTTATAACAAACATTGCATTTCACCAACAAGTGTTAGCTTAACACTCGTGTTAAATCTCATGTTAAACTAACAAGTCAAATTTCTGATGTTAAGTCCTTAACAAAAGTAAATAGTCAATATGGCGGGCGTGAACGCAGCTGTTGTTGTCGATTTGCTATATTTAAGATCGTATAAATGGCATTTGTAATAGAGTACGGCCTGTGAGGAGAAATTATTTTGAGGAACTATCAAAAGAAAATTTTCTACCGTCCAAACAAGCTGCTATGAAGGCTACTGCAGAAGTACAAGAGAGGTTAGAACATGCATCGAAAGGAACATGCCGATCTCACCTTTGCTTCATGTATTAATAACTTTGCGATTTTATAATTCACTGAATTATGTGGATAATACATTGTCCACCTCCCGTCTTGAAACGTTCAAGTCACTTGCCTTTCTTCGCTCCTCGTTTTAAATTTACGTAATACTGAGTTAGAACATGCATCGAAAGGAATATGACGATCTCGCCTTAGCTTCAAGTATTAATAACCTTGCGATTTTATAATTCACTGAATTATGTGGATAATACACTGTCCACCTGCCGTCTTGAAACGTTCAAGTCACTTGTCCTTCGCACCTCGTTTTAAATTTACATAATAATGAGTTAGAATATGCATCGAAAGGAATATGCCGATCTCGCCTTTGCTTCAAGTATTAATAACTTTGCGATTTTATAATTCTCTGAATTATGTGGATAATACATTGTTCACCTCCCGTCTTGAAATGTTCAAGTCACTTGTCACTTGTCCTTCGCTCCTCGTTTTAAATTTACGTAATACTGAGTTAGAGCATGCATAGAAAGGAATATACCGATCTCGCCTTTGCTTCAAGTATTAATAACTTTGCGATTTTATAATTCACTGAATTATGTGGATAATACACTGTCCACCTCCCGTCTTGAAACGTTCAAGTCACTACTAACTTGTACTTCTTCGCACCTCGTTTTAAATTTACATAATAATGAGTTAGAATATACATCGAAAGGAATATGCCGATCTCACCTTTGCTTCAAGTATTAATAACCTTGCGATTTTATAATTCACTGAATTATGTGGATAATACACTGTCCACCTCCCGTCTTGAAATGTTCAAGTCACTACTAACTTGTACTTCTTCGCACCTCGTTTTAAATTTACATAATAATGAGTTAGAATATACATCGAAAGGAATATGCCGATCTCACCTTTGCTTCAAGTATTAATAACCTTGCGATTTTGTAATTCACTGAATTATGTCCACTTCCCGTCTTGAAATGTTCAAGTCGCTCGTCACTTGTTCTTCCCTCCTCCTTTAAATTTACGTAATACTGAGTTAGAACATGCATCGAAAGGAATATGCCTATCTCGCCTTTGCTTCATTTTATAATTCACTGAATTATGCGGATAATACACTATCCACCTCCCATCTGGAAATGTTCAAGTCACTCGTCACTTGTACTTCTTCGCACCTCGTTTTAAATTTACGTAATACTGAAGAAGATGTTTCGTGTTTCTAGCAATGACACATGCATTTGAATTAAATTCGTTTCCAATTTTTTCCCACGTGACATCTTTCTCTTTTATATTCACCGCATCCATCTTCCTATTTTCTAAGATATCCTTATACTTCGTCACCAGTTCAATTAACAGTTCTTTCTACATAGATGAGAAATTTGTCTCACGGCTTTTGTTAACAATTTTGTCTATCCGCCATTGTTTTAGCTGTGTGAGACGAAAATGAAAACAAAGCGCATCGCAGTACGTTCAGAAAATAAGACGACTCTTCCATAGCCTTCTATAGCTGTAATATTTACAAGTTTCTTGGCGTTAACACAGGTTTGTTAACATTTTCAGAAAACAGGTTCTTGAAATGCAAGAAATTTAACAGCTTTGTTAGCGCTGTTACAATTTTTACGTTATATTTGTTAACGTCGATTTTAACATCTGTTGGTGAAATTGGGCGTAGATGTCGATATGTTCTTGTTAGTATTACCAAAATCTGAAAATAAAACAAATTTAAAAACAGTATCGACTGCTGGTATTTCAAAATCCATTATGCAATGTTTGTTTTTTAAAATAAATATCTTCTCCCAAACCATTAAATCTCTCGGACCATTTAATTGTTTTAATAATTTAACTTCTGGATTTATTTCATGTTTAAATGACCAAAAATGATCTGCTACGGCCGATTTATCAGTCTATTTATACTTAATGTTACGAAAATGTTCTTTCGTTCTGGTTTCTAAATCTCGTTTTGTCTTTCCAATATAAATTTAATCACAATCGAAGCAATTAAAGTGATAAATACCAGATTCTTTATTATTAAGAATTTTATCTTTTATAGAGAAATGCAATAAATTTTTAATACTATAATTATTTTGAGGAACTAAAGATACACCAAACACTTTACACATTTTTTGAAAATGTTTATTTACCCAAGGATGGTAAGTAATTTTATTTTTAAATTAAAATCGTCTTACCATCCTTAGGTTAATAACATTTTCAATTTTTTTTAAATATTTTGGTATAACATTAGTCCCTCAAAATAAATATAGCATTAAAATTATTGCATTTCTCTATAAAAGATAAAATTCCTAATAATAAAAATCTGATATTTATCAGTTTAATTGTTTCGATTGTGATTAAGTTTATATTGGAAAGGCAAAATGTGATTTAGAAACCAGAACGAAAGAACATTTTCGTAACATTAAGTATAAACAAACTGATAAATCGAAATTAATTGTTCTTTCACACTAGCCGTGTGTAGGACGCACTATAAAAGGGTAGAGTCAGACTGAAAAATTCAATGCCATAGCCGGGATTTGAATCACGGATCTTATGGTTTCCATCCTGCCGCTCTAACCATTTGAGCTACTATGGCCAACGTGCCGACATGGCATTAAATTCTCCAACTGACTCGTGTTTCTCCCGGTAAACCACTAAGAGTTCTCATAAACACATGAGACAACTACCTTAATGGCGACTTACTATGCTGTAAGTACTTTAAGGCCCGGGCTTTATACTTCGGACCACTACTAGGTACAACTAATGGAAATTAATTGTTCTTTCACACTAGCCGTGTGTAGGACGCACTGTGAAAGGATAGAGCCAGAATGAAAAATTCAATGTCATAGCCGGGATTTGAACCACGGATTTTCTGGTCTCCGTCCAGCCGCTCTAAACCACTGAGCTACTATGGCCAACATGCCAACATGACATTAAATTCTCCAACTGACTCGTGTCATGTTGGCATGATAGTGGTTGGAACTATAAAGCCCGGGCCTTAAAGTACGTACAGCATAGTAAGTCGCCATTAAGGTAGTTGTCTCATGTGTTTATGGACTCCTAGTGGTTTACCGGGAAAAACACGAGTCAGTTGGAGAATTTAATGTCATGTTGGCACGTTGGCCATAGTAGCTCAAATGGTTAGAGCGGCTGGACGGAAACCAGAAGATCCGTGGTTCAAATCCCGGCTATGGCATTGAATTTGTCATTCTGGCTCTATCCTTTCAAACTGATAAATCGGCCATAACAGATCATTTTTGGTCATTTAAACATGAAATAAATCCAGAAGTTAAATTATTAAATGGGTCGATAGATTTAATGGTTTGGGAAAATATATTTATTTTTAAAAAACAAATATCGTATAGTGAATTTTGAAATACCGGCAGTCGATAGTAGGTTAAAAATAGCGGTTCCAGCGCAGACCCAAATGAGCAAGATGGCGGCCATGCGCAATCGGTATGTTTAGTGGATTTAGACAGTGTTTAGGTAGGCAGTCAATCCTCTTATTTTGCTGTACCTTATAATGCTGTGTCCTGAGGTATGATCAGAGTTTGTCTTGAGCTATGATCTGAGGCTCTAGGGTTAAGGGCTGCAGGGTTTCTTAGGTAAAGTCTGTTGGTATGGGATGTTAATATCTGAAGGATTTAATGGTTAGGTCCTGAGGTATGATCTGGGACTCTATGGTTAAGAGTTGCAGGGTTTCTTAGGTAAAGACTGTTGGTCTGGGAGGTTAATAGCTATAGGACTTAGAGGTTAGGTCTCGAGGTATGATCTGGGACTCTATGGTTAAGAGTTGCAGGGTTTCTTAGGTAAAGTCTGTTGGTATGGGATGTTAATATCTGAAGGATTTAATGGTTAGGTCCTGAGGTATGATCTGGGACTCTATGGTTAAGAGTTGCAGGGTTTCTTAGGTAAAGACTGTTGGTCTGGGAGGTTAATAGCTATAGGACTTAGAGGTTAGGTCTCGAGGTATGATCTGGGACTCTATGGTTAAGAGTTGCAGGGTTTCTTAGGTAAAGACTGTTGGTATGGGATGTTAATATCTGAAGGATTTAATGGTTAGGTCCTGAGGTATGATCTGGGACTCTATGGTTAAGAGTTGCAGGGTTTCTTAGGTAAAGTCTGTTGGTCTGGAGCTTGAAAGCTGTGGGATTTAGAGGTCAGGTCTTGAGGTATGATCTGGGACTCTATGGTTAAGGGCTGCAGGGTTTCTTAAGGTAAAGTCTGTTGGTCTGGAGCTTGAAAGCTGTGGGATTTAGAGGTTAGGTCTTGAGGTATGATCTGGGGCTCTAGGGTTAAGAGTTGCAGGGTTTCTTAGGTAAAGACTGTTGGTCTGGGAGGTTAATAGCTATAGGACTTAGAGGTTAGGTCTCGAGGTATGATCTGGGACTCTATGGTTAAGAGTTGCAGGGTTTCTTAGGTAAAGACTGTTGGTCAGGGAGGTTAATAGCTGTGGGATTTAGAGGTTAGGTCTTGAGGTATGATCTGGGGCTCTAGGGTTAAGGGTTGCAGGTTTTAACAGGTAGGGTTGCTGGTATGGGAGGTTAATACCTATAGGATTTAATGTGGCATGAGCTCTAGGGTTAAGGGTTGTAGGGTTCATAGCTAAATGTTGTTGGTCTAGAGGATAAAGACCGTAGGGTCTTTTATCTATGTTTTATAGGCTGAGGTATGGTCTTATAATTTTGAAGTTAAGTTTGCTAGCCCAGCGATTAAAGGCGGTTAATCTTGGGGCAAGTACTACATTTATGCTTTACTATGTCATCCTATTATAAACTAACCTAACCTAATATACTCTTTCATTTCTACCTTCTTTCATCATTCTTATTATAACCTAGCTGTGTTTGGCTAGTGGCTTCCTTTGTTGCACCTGTTAACCTATTTGTTCTCTTTCCTTAAGTTCCTCTATTCTACCACTTTAACCTAACCTAATATATCCCATGGTTTTAGCTTCTTGATCATTGTTGAACCTAGTTGATTCTGGTATTAACATTCGTTCTCTTTTCTTAAGCTGCCCCGTTTTTACCTCCTTAACCTATCCTAAGCATGTTTCTTTTCTCATGCTAACTACTTGTATGTATGATGCAAAGTTTTTAGGCATATCGATATTATAGCTATCTTTGTCACTGCAAGAGGTATATATGCTGATTACAGATCTTTATACAGTAAATTTAACCCATTGTGTATCTGCTTCTCTTTTCCTAAAAATTGAGGTTCTTTTGTTGCTAGGGTTTCTTGTTTTTCGTACCTTCTCTATGCTTTCAGGAACTCTATTCTACCTTGTTATGTTATGAGGTCTTATGCTTATATCTTAGGCTTTTTGATTAAGCCTTTTGATCTGAAAGACTATGTATTTTGGCTATGTTCCTCATCTCTTATGGTCACATGGCTAGGTCTTGAGGCATGATCTTAGGGCCTGGGGTTTAAAGGATATAAGTCTCATAGCTTAAGCTCGTAGGTCTAAAGGTTAAAGACTGTAGGTTTAGTGGTTAGGTCGTATGGATTCAAGGTTAGATCTCTCGGTCTAGAGTTTAAGGCTGTAGGATCTGAAGGTTACGTATGGAGGTATGATCTGAGGGCTCTAGGGTTAAGTGTTTTAAGCTTCATAGCTAAAGGTTGCTGGTGAGGAGGTTAAAAGCTGTAGGATCTGGAGGTTAGGTATTGAGGTATGATCTCGGAGCTCTAGGATTAAAAGCTATAGGCTTCATAGCTAAAAGTTTGCCAGCTAGAGATATCTTCTTTACTGTTAGAGGTATATTTGCAATGGTCTAGGCGTACAGTTTTCTTACATTTTTTCATGCAGATTGATGTCTTCGTACTCTTGTGTCTTTTTCAAGCTTTTACCCCCTATGCATCGTCTTGTAATAAGTCGTTACGCTAAACCAATGTTCTAATGCTATTTCCATGCTTTTTCAGATGTTATGAGGTTTATGCGCGTTTCAGGGATATTTTAGACCAAGTTACGTTACTCAATTCATTTTATAACTAATTAAGAAGTTTTTCAAGGATATTTCAGATTACGAGATAGTAGTTACTTTTTAAATTTACCTATTTTAACATTAACTAAAGTGTGTTCAGTTAGCTTATGTGGTGAGGTAGACGTCCCTCGTCTTTTTTCTCTGGACTTGGGACCAGCGTCAGAATTTGTTTTCTGAACGGTAGACTTAACGCCCTCCTCTGCTCTTATTATTCAGCTGTTTTCATGCTTAGATATTTTAATGCTACGTTCTAGTGTTTATTTCTCGGAATGAAAATTGTTTTTTTTCTGCTCTAGGGTTCCTTCTTTCATTCGCCGTTCAAAATATGACAATGTCCATGGGCATATGTGGATACTCCATCATCTGCAATTACTCTCTTGTCATCATGTGGAGATAGGGATATTTTGTTCACTTCCACTGACGCAACATTATGTTGATGGGACATAATTAGGTTCATTGGCGTTCTTATGATTTCTCTGCTTTTAAGACAGTCCACATAGCTCTCAAAGGTGATGTACTGTTTAATGGCACTATGTTTTATGCCTTTTATCTTCTTGATTATGCCTCCATCGATGTCGAGTGCATACATCTTCGGTCTCAGTCCAACAAAACGACGAATGATTTTTCCATTGGCTTCATCTTTAAATTTTCCCAACACTTTCTTGTTTTTTGTAGAATGACATATGTGCTCGCTAGGATAATCAGCAGTATCCAGATGTTCCAGAAAACGTAACTTATCCTGGTATATGTCTCCGCTAGTCACACGATGGATGAAAGAGTCAGTATCCATGTACATGAGCTTCAGATTTTCAAGCCCGTAATACGGCATTAGCACATCATAATGATACCAATACATCAAGGTCTTCGAGATATCCAGCACACACATCCCAATGTATATAGGCTTGTTGAAGACTATCTCCCGTGACGCCATGTGTATTGCAGCCAGATTGGGTCCATATATAGTTCTATCAATAAATGTAGGCTTAGCAACCAGTTTTTCCAATGTCTTCCAATCGGTGACAAGTCGTATATTCAGTCGGTTTCTGATGTTTTCCATAGTGTTACCAAACATGGCATTGTTAAAAAGTTTGTAAAGATCCTTCTCGAAATCATTTCTCGATCCTTGTCGTAGCCGGTTATTGAATTCCACATAAGGCTTTAACCAACATGACTGTTGAAATTGTAGCACCCGATGGATTTTAGTCAGTTGTAACCCATGACTAAGGGCCTGCTTCAAGGTCATGTAATGCACCACATACCTAGTTCGTGATCCAAGGTGAGGAATTAGTTTCCTTGTAGAAGAACCCGGGGGCTTGATACACTCAGGTAGGAACGGTAAATCATTGTGTAGGTCATGGAGTTCTGTAGGATATTGAAGGTCCACTTCTAAGATGTATCCGAGAGGGTCATCTTCTCGTAGTATATCTAGGTTGATATCTTCAGGAGAAACCCACTTAAATCGGAGAAAACCTAAAAGAAAACTATTATCTTGCTACCACAGGGGTTCGAAGATGCTTCTACTATTGGAGAAAACCTAAAAGAAAACTCTATTAATTTTCCAGTTTTCGATTATTCTTTAACTACTTTACAATTCACATGAGAGAAAAAATTAGTCAAATTAAAATTGAAAAAGGAAATAAATAGTTAGATTTGAAGATAAAATTTAGACAATTCAAACGAGTATAAACACGACTAAGCTCCGCCTTTTAGTTTTAAAGTTACATTAGGAGCTCCCATTGCCACCCGTAGACACCTCTCCATCATCTTCAACCACGTGTTCTTGATTCTTTTCACACATATCTTAACATAACAGTTATATTTTTCCCAAGTTCATCTATTACACGGTTTAACTGATCCACGGGGCACCCTTAGAATCCTTCACTTCATCCTCAAACACACCTTCTTGAACCCTTTTGATATATTTTAACCTATTTATGTTTGTTGCTACGGGCATCCGTTCTCTTTTCTTAAGTTAAATTATTACGACCATCTTGTTATGTTTAAGTCTCATGCTTATATATTAAACTTTGTGATTAAGTATTTTGATTTGAAAGTCTATGTAAATCGGTTAAGGTAAACATCTCTTCTCAACATGAGACAAGTCATGATGTATGATCTTATGGGGTGAGCTTGCCAACACGTCTAAAAGCATTTATATTCAAAGGTATTTAAATTATCCCACCGAGATTTGAACCCTGATCCTAAGGCGTAAATTACCATTTCAACAACAATTCACACCTAAAGTATATATGTATACGCTATTTCATTGCGCTAACGTTATTAGTTCAAGAGTTATTTAAGATTCAAGTTATTGCGACAGTAGCGGTTATCGAACCACGGGTCTGTAGGATACGGAATCATAAATCATTCACAGCATATGTTGAATGAAAAAAACCTGCGCTTTCCCCTGCTGTTCTATGTGCAATAGATCAGAAATAGAACACAATTACATAATTCAATGGACGATGGGAACTGAACCAGGGACCCTTGAGCTACACGTTGTCAGCATATGATTAACTATGAGAAGCATAACCATATAAAGGTTATTTCACTTCTCTAGACCCAGCGGTTACAGAGATATTTAAATTAAACGATTCAGGACTCGAACTAAGGACTACAGGTATACAGTATATACCCTGCGGACCTAGCTAACCATATGTAAGTAATAAAGTTTATCCGAACTCTCTATCATAATTAGTTTCGGAGTTATTCCAATATAAGCAGTACTCTTCTGCCCCGAGATTCGATTAGGGGACCATTGATAAAACTACCAGTCAGACAGTCAGTAAGGGCACGGACACCCCTGCGCGGTAGAAAGGCAGCATGCATCGTCTTTCCACCCCTGGTCGGCATACCATTAGTTTCCGAACACTCTTTATTTATCACATGCAGGTGTGCCTGCGTCTTGGGACAAGGGCTTGACAGGTCATTAATCAAGGAGGAGCATTATTATGTTCCTTCCAGATCAATTTGCATAATAGGGGGCGGGGGTGTGAGGACCACCCAAGATGTTGCAGGTGGTATGGAACGGGGAGGGGAGGGGGTGTGAGGACCACCCAAGATGTTGCAGGTGGTATGGAACGTACATAATATATCTACTCCTTGATTAATGACCTGTCAAGCCCTTGTCCCAAGACGCAGGCACACCTGCATGTGATAAATAAAGAGTGTTCGGAAACTAATGGGATGCCGACCAGGGGTGAAAAGACGATGCATGCTGCCTTTCTACCGCGCAGGGGTGTCCGTGCCCTTACTGACTGTCTGACTGGTAGTTTTATCAATGGCCCCCTAATCGAATCTCGGGGCAGAAGAGTACTGCTTATATTGGAATAACTCCGAAACTAATTATGATAGAGAGTTCGGATAAACTTTATTACTTACATATGGTTAGCTAGGTCCGCAGGGTATATACTGTATACCTGTAGTCCTTAGTTCGAGTCCTGAATCGTTTAATTTAAATATCTCTGTAACCGCTGGGTCTAGAGAAGTGAAATAACCTTTATGTGGTTATGCTTCTCATAGTTAATCATATGCTGACAACGTGTAGCTCAAGGGTCCCTGGTTCAGTTCCCATCGTCCATTGAATTATGTAATTGTGTTCTATTTCTGATCTATTGCACATAGAACAGCAGGGGAAAGCGCAGGTTTTTTTCATTCAACATATGCTGTGAATGATTTATGATTCCGTATCCTACAGACCCGTGGTTCGATAACCGCTACTGTCGCAATAACTTGAATCTTAAATAACTCTTGAACTAATAACGTTAGCGCAATGAAATAGCGTATACATATATACTTTAGGTGTGAATTGTTGTTGAAATGGTAATTTACGCCTTAGGATCAGGGTTCAAATCTCGGTGGGATAATTTAAATACCTTTGAATATAAATGCTTTTAGACGTGTTGGCAAGCTCACCCCATAAGATCATACATCATGACTTGTCTCATGTTGAGAAGAGATGTTTACCTTAACCGATTTACATAGACTTTCAAATCAAAATACTTAATCACAAAGTTTAATATATAAGCATGAGACTTAAACATAACAAGATGGTCGTAATAATTTAACTTAAGAAAAGAGAACGGATGCCCGTAGCAACAAACATAAATAGGTTAAAATATATCAAAAGGGTTCAAGAAGGTGTGTTTGAGGATGAAGTGAAGGATTCTAAGGGTGCCCCGTGGATCAGTTAAACCGTGTAATAGATGAACTTGGGAAAAATATAACTGTTATGTTAAGATATGTGTGAAAAGAATCAAGAACACGTGGTTGAAGATGATGGAGAGGTGTCTACGGGTGGCAATGGGAGCTCCTAATGTAACTTTAAAACTAAAAGGCGGAGCTTAGTCGTGTTTATACTCGTTTGAATTGTCTAAATTTTATCTTCAAATCTAACTATTTATTTCCTTTTTCAATTTTAATTTGTCTAATTTTTTCTCTCATGTGAATTGTAAAGTAGTTAAAGAATAATCGAAAACTGGAAAATTAATAGAGTTTTCTTTTAGGTTTTCTCCAATAGTAGAAGCATCTTCGAACCCCTGTGGTAGCAGGATAATAGTTTTCTTTTAGGTTTTCTCCGATTTAAGTGCGTTTCTCCTGAAGATATCAACCTAGATATACTACGAGAAGATGACCCTCTCGGATACATCTTAGAAGTGGACCTTCAATATCCTACAGAACTCCATGACCTACACAATGATTTACCGTTCCTACCTGAGTGTATCAAGCCCCCGGGTTCTTCTACAAGGAAACTAATTCCTCACCTTGGATCACGAACTAGGTATGTGGTGCATTACATGACCTTGAAGCAGGCCCTTAGTCATGGGTTACAACTGACTAAAATCCATCGGGTGCTACAATTTCAACAGTCATGTTGGTTAAAGCCTTATGTGGAATTCAATAACCGGCTACGACAAGGATCGAGAAATGATTTCGAGAAGGATCTTTACAAACTTTTTAACAATGCCATGTTTGGTAAAACTATGGAAAACATCAGAAACCGACTGAATATACGACTTGTCACCGATTGGAAGACATTGGAAAAACTGGTTGCTAAGCCTACATTTATTGATAGAACTATATATGGACCCAATCTGGCTGCAATACACATGGCGTCACGGGAGATAGTCTTCAACAAGCCTATATACATTGGGATGTGTGTGCTGGATATCTCGAAGACCTTGATGTATTGGTATCATTATGATGTGCTAATGCCGTATTACGGGCTTGAAAATCTGAAGCTCATGTACATGGATACTGACTCTTTCATCCATCGTGTGACTAGCGGAGACATATACCAGGATAAGTTACGTTTTCTGGAACATCTGGATACTGCTGATTATCCTAGCGAGCACATATGTCATTCTACAAAAAACAAGAAAGTGTTGGGAAAATTTAAAGATGAAGCCAATGGAAAAATCATTCGTCGTTTTGTTGGACTGAGACCGAAGATGTATGCACTCGACATCGATGGAGGCATAATCAAGAAGATAAAAGGCATAAAACATAGTGCCATTAAACAGTACATCACCTTTGAGAGCTATGTGGACTGTCTTAAAAGCAGAGAAATCATAAGAACGCCAATGAACCTAATTATGTCCCATCAACATAATGTTGCGTCAGTGGAAGTGAACAAAATATCCCTATCTCCACATGATGACAAGAGAGTAATTGCAGATGATGGAGTATCCACATATGCCCATGGACATTGTCATATTTTGAACGGCGAATGAAAGAAGGAACCCTAGAGCAGAAAAAAAACAATTTTCATTCCGAGAAATAAACACTAGAACGTAGCATTAAAATATCTAAGCATGAAAACAGCTGAATAATAAGAGCAGAGGAGGGCGTTAAGTCTACCGTTCAGAAAACAAATTCTGACGCTGGTCCCAAGTCCAGAGAAAAAAGACGAGGGACGTCTACCTCACCACATAAGCTAACTGAACACACTTTAGTTAATGTTAAAATAGGTAAATTTAAAAAGTAACTACTATCTCGTAATCTGAAATATCCTTGAAAAACTTCTTAATTAGTTATAAAATGAATTGAGTAACGTAACTTGGTCTAAAATATCCCTGAAACGCGCATAAACCTCATAACATCTGAAAAAGCATGGAAATAGCATTAGAACATTGGTTTAGCGTAACGACTTATTACAAGACGATGCATAGGGGGTAAAAGCTTGAAAAAGACACAAGAGTACGAAGACATCAATCTGCATGAAAAAATGTAAGAAAACTGTACGCCTAGACCATTGCAAATATACCTCTAACAGTAAAGAAGATATCTCTAGCTGGCAAACTTTTAGCTATGAAGCCTATAGCTTTTAATCCTAGAGCTCCGAGATCATACCTCAATACCTAACCTCCAGATCCTACAGCTTTTAACCTCCTGACCAGCAACCTTTAGCTATGAAGCTTAAAACACTTAACCCTAGAGCCCTCAGATCATACCTCCATACGTAACCTTCAGATCCTACAGCCTTAAACTCTAGACCGAGAGATCTAACCTTGAATCCATACGACCTAACCACTAAACCTACAGTCTTTAACCTTTAGACCTACGAGCTTAAGCTATGAGACTTATATCCTTTAAACCCCAGGCCCTAAGATCATGCCTCAAGACCTAGCCATGTGACCATAAGAGATGAGGAACATAGCCAAAATACATAGTCTTTCAGATCAAAAGGCTTAATCAAAAAGCCTAAGATATAAGCATAAGACCTCATAACATAACAAGGTAGAATAGAGTTCCTGAAAGCATAGAGAAGGTACGAAAAACAAGAAACCCTAGCAACAAAAGAACCTCAATTTTTAGGAAAAGAGAAGCAGATACACAAAGGGTTAAATTTACTGTATAAAGATCTGTAATCAGCATATATACCTCTTGCAGTGACAAAGATAGCTATAATATCGATATGCCTAAAAACTTTGCATCATACATACAAGTAGTTAGCATGAGAAAAGAAACATGCTTAGGATAGGTTAAGGAGGTAAAAACGGGGCAGCTTAAGAAAAGAGAACGAATGTTAATACCAGAATCAACTAGGTTCAACAATGATCAAGAAGCTAAAACCATGGGATATATTAGGTTAGGTTAAAGTGGTAGAATAGAGGAACTTAAGGAAAGAGAACAAATAGGTTAACAGGTGCAACAAAGGAAGCCACTAGCCAAACACAGCTAGGTTATAATAAGAATGATGAAAGAAGGTAGAAATGAAAGAGTATATTAGGTTAGGTTAGTTTATAATAGGATGACATAGTAAAGCATAAATGTAGTACTTGCCCCAAGATTAACCGCCTTTAATCGCTGGGCTAGCAAACTTAACTTCAAAATTATAAGACCATACCTCAGCCTATAAAACATAGATAAAAGACCCTACGGTCTTTATCCTCTAGACCAACAACATTTAGCTATGAACCCTACAACCCTTAACCCTAGAGCTCATGCCACATTAAATCCTATAGGTATTAACCTCCCATACCAGCAACCCTACCTGTTAAAACCTGCAACCCTTAACCCTAGAGCCCCAGATCATACCTCAAGACCTAACCTCTAAATCCCACAGCTATTAACCTCCCTGACCAACAGTCTTTACCTAAGAAACCCTGCAACTCTTAACCATAGAGTCCCAGATCATACCTCGAGACCTAACCTCTAAGTCCTATAGCTATTAACCTCCCAGACCAACAGTCTTTACCTAAGAAACCCTGCAACTCTTAACCCTAGAGCCCCAGATCATACCTCAAGACCTAACCTCTAAATCCCACAGCTTTCAAGCTCCAGACCAACAGACTTTACCTTAAGAAACCCTGCAGCCCTTAACCATAGAGTCCCAGATCATACCTCAAGACCTAACCTCTAAATCCCACAGCTTTCAAGCTCCAGACCAACAGACTTTACCTAAGAAACCCTGCAACTCTTAACCATAGAGTCCCAGATCATACCTCAGGACCTAACCATTAAATCCTTCAGATATTAACATCCCATACCAACAGTCTTTACCTAAGAAACCCTGCAACTCTTAACCATAGAGTCCCAGATCATACCTCGAGACCTAACCTCTAAGTCCTATAGCTATTAACCTCCCAGACCAACAGTCTTTACCTAAGAAACCCTGCAACTCTTAACCATAGAGTCCCAGATCATACCTCAGGACCTAACCATTAAATCCTTCAGATATTAACATCCCATACCAACAGACTTTACCTAAGAAACCCTGCAACTCTTAACCATAGAGTCCCAGATCATACCTCGAGACCTAACCTCTAAGTCCTATAGCTATTAACCTCCCAGACCAACAGTCTTTACCTAAGAAACCCTGCAACTCTTAACCATAGAGTCCCAGATCATACCTCAGGACCTAACCATTAAATCCTTCAGATATTAACATCCCATACCAACAGACTTTACCTAAGAAACCCTGCAGCCCTTAACCCTAGAGCCTCAGATCATAGCTCAAGACAAACTCTGATCATACCTCAGGACACAGCATTATAAGGTACAGCAAAATAAGAGGATTGACTGCCTACCTAAACACTGTCTAAATCCACTAAACATACCGATTGCGCATGGCCGCCATCTTGCTCATTTGGGTCTGCGCTGGAACCGCTATTTTTAACCTACTGTCGATTCTGTTTTTAAATTTGTTTTATTTTCAGATTTTGGTAATATTAACAAGAACATCTAGTGTTCGTAACAGTGGCAACAGCTTTGTTTCCGGCTGAAGATGTGTATAAGTTTACATGAAATCGCGATCCCGGGGAATTTATAAGAATTGCCATCATTTCTTACAAGATAAGTCAAGTTGTAAATTACAAATTATTATATTTGTAAATAGAAAATGTAGATATCCAATAAAAGGTTTGAGTAGATTTTGCGTGTTCACCAGATTTTCCTGTTTTGTTGTATGTTAATGGGTGTCTACACTGAGAGAAACTATTTTGCTAAGTGCGTACTAGGTAGAAGGTGCACATATTCATACTGTATCTACTGTAATTATCTATAGTAATGCCAAAGTGGTTTTGAATTTATCTAGGGAAGTACAGAACTACGAGTTGCTTACATTTTAGAGACTTATTTCACGAATAAAACAAATAGTTAAAAGCAATAAAATAAGTTAGTTGATTCCCTAAATCACATAGTCCTACATTAGCACATAAATGAAACCTAACCTCACAAGTCATGGCATACAACATTAACAGGTCTCACAGGCCATGCACAGTTAACCATGGTGAAAGCACAATGTGCTGTTATCGTGTCTAAGGGTGCGATAACAAAAGCTTATCGCTATGGCGTATGGTTTCATGAATTTGATTGGTCGACTTTAACACGGTCAATAAAGATGACGTCATTTGAGGGGAAAAGTGTATTTTTAGACGTGGCGTATGATGTAATATTGCGCAGTAGTTTATGGTCGACTCCACTTGTTTATTTGTAAGAAAAAGGGAGTGTCAGGTTAGTCAACTGTCATCTAACCAATAACTTTATCAGCAGTCTACTGGTGAAAGCGGAGATCTACCCCCACCATTAATTTGCATGATTTGCAAATGAAATGAAATTAAATGTATAATGTTTAACACCCGCTTTTGCTATATACAGCACCGCAGTTAGTGACACTGATGATACATGAGATGAAGATGGATGGCGGAGGAAACCGGAAATGCCGGAGAAAATCCGCCCCAGCACCGTGTTGTCCACTACAAATCTCACTTTGCGGTAGCCTAGGATCCAACCCGGGCCACCTTGGAGAGAACGTCATCGATAGCATTGAATGTGCGTCATTTTTGACGCCATCTCCTATTTCGTTCGAAGAAAATGCTGCCAGCTGCTGCAGAGAAGAATTATGAGATCTTTATCTGCGGGTATGTAGAGATATACAACACTCGTAATCAATGCCAGCCTTGGTAGCGTGGTGGTAGCGTGTCTGCCTCACGTTCAAGAGGTCCCGAGTTCGAATCTCGGTCAGGGTGAGCTACCTGGATAAGGTTTTTCCCGGGGTTTTCCCTTATCCTGAAAGACGAATGTTGGGTAACTCTAAGCTCTATGGACCCTGAATTCATTTGAGCATCATTTCACCCACTCCATTCATCGTACGATATGACTTAACGTTGGAGGACAAAAAAAACTTGTAAACAATCGCACTAGACACTTTCCTAAGATTGTAAGAAGACGAAGGAAAATACACAAATTTTATAAGTACGTAATGTCTTGTTAATTTAAGTGCCCCTTCTAAGAGTCACTCGCCACCAAACTTCCTACGCCTACTGCCCAACCTTAAACTGCTGATTTATATATGCAGGGTCTTTTTTTTTTAACTTCGTAGGGGATTCGACCTGTGACGAGTCTTAATCTATTGTACCTATGTCCCCACGTGGGGCATCCTCGAGAAGAAGGATGAGGCGAGAGGATACAGAAGGCGGCCGTCCCACGGAGCCACGACAGTGCAGAGGGCAGGGTCCCTAATTTTACTTAGAAACCTCCTCCGGTAGGCCAAGACAACGGACATTCCCCCGTACTGCAGTTCAGAAACGGTCCTACAGTCGGTTCCGAAGACCGGCAACCGACCTAATAGAGGGGGAAATAGTTCACTCAGAGCATATCATCCTGCCATGCAACACCGATACACCCGTCGACATTTCTACCCTGAAACAGACCACCAAATGACAGATGATGTGAAATGATAATGGAGATGAAATGGAGGGACAGGAAATTCGGAGATGTAAGTAACCTACCTAGCAAACTAGGGAAACCCCCGAAAAACCCCATGGGTCAGGTAGGTAGGCCACGAGGATCGAACCCGTGGCTCCCGAATTCGGGCCTCAGACAAAGCCGCCTGAGCCATCCCGCTCGGTTATACATGTAGTACAACCAAGTTTTACTACATGACTTCCTAAACCTCCAAGAACTACCTGAGCTACTCTAAGGAACTCAAAATTTTGTGTAATTTTAAATTTAAGTTGTGTTTTTTTTTTTTTTTTTTTTTTTTTTTTGGTAATTTACGTCCGCCCCAACGTTAAGTTATATCGGACGGTGAATGAATTGGATGAAATGATGCTCAAATGAGTACAGAGTCCATGGAGCTTAGAGTTACCCGACATTCGTCTTGAAGGATAAGGGAAAACCCCGGAAAAAACCTTATCCAGGTAATTCACCATGACCGAGATTCGAACTCGGTGTAAATTTTAATAACTCATGCTTATGACATTATAGGCTGGTTTTAAAGTACGAGTTTTCTTTATTTCAATTATTTACTTATCTATCGTTTCTTTATATAATTATAAGTCTTGTCCGTTAAGAATTCCAATGGCATCACTACGCCTGCAGAACTTCAAACATGTCGGTGGAAGTTTAAGGCAGTGAGATGATGGGTAAATATGTCACTTTATTTTCCTTAAATATTAGCGAATCTTCATTCAGCAGATTTTTGTTCCTAATTCTCCCCTTTAGACATTAGTAATTTACAATTACTAAGGTCTAAAGAGGAGAATTAGGAACAAAAGTCTTTGATTTATCGTGTGCCATTTTCAAACAGGAAAGGCAAATAAAATTATGATTATGTCAAGGTTCCGAGGCGGAACTTAGCACTTAGACCTATATATTTTGTGATTATGCTTCTGTAGGAGCGAGATTTCTTTTTGTGTAATTTGCGTCCTCCGACGTTAATGCATATCGGACGATGAATGAAATGGATGAAATGATGCTCAAATAAGTCCGGGGTCCATAGAGCTTAGAGTTACTTGATATTCGTCCAACAGGGTAAGGGAAAAACCCCAGAAAAGCCTTATCCAGGTAACTCACCCTAACCAAGATTCAAACTCGGGACCTCTTGAACGTGAGGCAGACACGCTACCATCTGCACTACCGAGGCGGGCGTGTAGGAGGGAGAGGTGAGGTAACAGGATAATAGCGGTCGGATCTAGGAGAGAAGACAGCAGAGAGCAGGGTCCCTAACGGTTTCAGACTGATACTTCGCAGCCTCGCACAGCTACCATCTTTTCTCCTTGCTGGGTTACATATAACATTAATTAAATAGTCATTTGACTGTTAGCCAGTTTTATATAAAACTTCAGATAACACCAAAGCTACATTAACCCACGTCAGACTGTTGTTTATAACTGGTTCTTTGTTTACCTTTGTTTAAATACTTTCTTGGCTAAACGGATTATCAGGTATATGTCATCATTAAAAGTAGATTTCGAGCTCGTAGAGAGAATCCGGCCTGGTAAATATCTAGTAATGTGAACTGAAACAATTATCTTTATTTCAACCCCAAAACATTATGGTCTATACATTTGTTATGTTGAATTTAAGTTAATATTGTGACTTTGTGGGTTCGTGAAATGAAAAGTCCAATTGCACCACTCAAAAATGTGTTTTATTTCCACCGACTTACAGTTGAGTACTTGCCAATTACACAGAATTACGTAATGCACACAATTACGATTCACCAGTTCGTCCGTTACAGTTCCACTTGCACTCGCAATTACGTAAACTCCTCCGACGGACGTACGCAATCCGTCCCCTCACTGGGCGCTCCTCACAGCTCGCCAAGAACTCACTCCTCACTCATTGCAGCCCTTTTTATAGGAATATCACTGTTTTCTAGAAGTCTGGTTTCAGTGAATCGCCGCGAAGGTTCCAGACGGCAGTGGAAGGGGGAGGAGGCGGCCAGCGACAAGTGACACTTCCCTAATCATCCCCTCAGTTAGTGACTGAGAATAATGGGTGGGTGTGGCCCTGAATACTTCACGTCTGATCCTCCTGCTGGCCAGTTCTATAGGGAGTTCCGAAGTTCGGGTGACACTTGGTGTCAGGATTCACGAACCCACAAAGTCACAATAAGTTTTAAAAATAAGTAATTGTGCACTGTTAAACTTCGTGACGTGTACAAGAAGGGTAACCTATAAGTGAAATAAAAACGTGTGAGTACAGTAGGTTATGAATGCTAAATAGTGTGGAGGCGTTTGTTGACTGTACTTCTAGATAAGTGACGCCGAAAAATAAGGCGTATTTTTGGATTTCTGGAGATTATTGTTATAACGAAGCGTTTAGCAAATTTTCCATACAATATGTGTTATACAATATGTCATTAATAAAAGGTAAGACTAACTTACATTTGGGAGTATGTGCGTTCTATCTCTGTGACCTGCATTAAATGAACATGCCGATAGGTGTCATAGTAGGGCAAAAGGAAGGTCATAGCAACTTCTTTCCTCCAAACGAGACAATGTCCGGGTTTTTATTTCGCTCTACGGGAGGCCTTTGTGATAGCCTGCAGCACGGTTGTATAGCTTGTCTTCGGAGGCTTCAATATGATACTGGTAGTGGTCACTACCCTCTGCTCTGTCGTAACTGCTGGATCGACTGCACTGTCGACATTCAGCTCGCCTCTCCTTCCCGGAATGCCCCGCAAGGAGCACAATTAGAAAGTGTTCCCACGCTCCTGATTTCACTGCTACAACTACTTCTACTCTACTACATTTTAAGCTTTAAAATTAACGCTCCCTTACAATTGTTTCTCATTCTATTTAAGTCCTAAAGGGTATATAACTTCCAAGTTGACCTACTGTATATTATACACTAATATCGCAGTATTATCACATTTTATTTGCAAACTTTAATGAAAGACTTTGTTTTTGTTTTTTTCCCAAAACGTTATATGAAATTATGATCCTAAACGCCAGTTTAGTGCATTTTGAACCTAAATGGCTAGTGCTATTCGTGGCGAGGTTGAGAGCTTCTTTGTAAGAAATGAACCACCCAATTACAAATATGCTTCAAGCAGTAAACAATGGCCCCGATTAGCGAGCTTTGAAAAACGAGCTTACACACCATTCTTCGCAACATTGATTTTGAAATTAACAGAAACATTAAAAAACATAATTGCTGAGCGTGAAGATATATTCTCGTGGAGCAGGAATTATCAAAGGAAATTTCGGAAGTGGAAAGCCTTTAAGGAATTCGTCCGTTCTCAGATTCCAATTTGGTGCGTAAAGTTGTGTTCTTCTTCTTCTTCTTCTTCTTCTTCTTCTTCTTCTTCTTCTTCTTCTTCTTCTTCTTCTTCTTCTTCTTCTTCTTCTTCTTCTTCTTCTTCTTCTTCTTCTTCTTCTTCTTCTTCTTCTTCTTCTTCTTCTTCTTCTTCTTCTTCTTCTTCTTCTTCTTCTTCTTCTTCTTCTTCTTCTTCTTCTTCTTCTTCTTCTTCTTCTTCTTCTTCTTCTTCTTCTTCTTCTTCTTCTTCTTCTTCTTCTTCTTCTTCTTCTTCTTCTTCTTCTTCTTCTTCTTCTTCTTCTTCTTCTTCTTCTTCTTCTTCTTCTTCTTCTTCTTCTTCTTCTTCTTCTTCTTCTTCTTCTTCTTCTTCTTCTTCTTCTTCTTCTTCTTCTTCTTCCATACCGGTAGAACTTTCAAGTCATCGCCAAAGTGGCTATACACACTTATTTAGCACGATTATTCCGCAGAGAAACCCGTGTCTTAAATTTTAATATATAAATAAGGTGAGATTATATGAAGAAATCAAATATTTGAGTAACTATTGTAAGTATTCACTCACAGTTTAACGTAAAAAAGGAAACAAGATATATTTCACAGTACACATACCTTTGAATTTAATGTTAAAGTAAAAAAACTTTTTAATTAATAGAGGCGTAAGACAAGGGTGCAGTGTATCACCTACTCTTTTTTATATATATGTAAATGACATCATCCAATTGGAAAAGTATTATTAAATCAGGAATAAAAATAAATAAGAACAAAGTTTTAAATATTTTACTATATGCAGATGACGTGGTATTAATACAAGAAACGGAGGATAAATTACAATATGCACTACACCCCTTGAACCAAGTATGCCAACTGTGTGATCTTAAAATATCGATGGAAAAATCTAAGATAATGCCTTTTGGGAAAAACAAACATATAAGATCAACAAACCACTAGAACAACTAAAAGAATTCAGCTATTTAGGATGTAATCTTAATTATGTGATGAAAACAGACAGAGATGTGAGTAAAAAGCTTGCAACATTCCAAATGATTTGTGGAACAGTGCATAGAACGTTGAGAAATAAAACAAGAAGAGATACAAGATTAAAGTTGTACAAAACAATGGCAGTCCCTGCACTACTTTATGGAAGTGAGGCATGGGTACTCACGAAGAAAATTAAAAACCAAATTCAAAGTACAGAGATGAACTTTTTAAGGAAAACAAAGGGATGCACAAGATGGATAGAATAAGGAATGAAGACATAAGAAAGGAACTCAATGTAGATTCAATAAGTAACAAAATTGAAAAATATCAAAGGGAATGGGTGCAGCATATACAAAGAATGTCCAAAACAAGACTGCCTAAGATTGCATTCCAATATCAGCCACAAAGAAAGAGAGATGGTGGTAGACCCAAAAAGAGATGGAAGGAGCAATTATTGTGAGACGGAACGGGCACTCTGCCCATGCCATGAAGTGAAGAAGAAGAAAAGAAGAAGAAGAAGAAGAAGAAGAAGAAGAAGAAGAAGAAGAAGAAGAAGAAGAAGAAGAAGAAGAAGAAGAAGAAGAAGAAGAAGAAGAAGAAGAAGAAGAAGAAGTAAAAGCACTATCGCATAAGCTACTCAAACATCGAAAACGACAAAGCAACGCTTTGCACAGAATTTCGTTGAAACCACATCTGTTTGCCACCTGGTGAATAAAATCGCGTGAATATCTCCTCCATTCACAGATACACTTTCCCCGCTTTGTTTATATCGCCCCATAGACTAAGGACGGCGCCGGTATAGGTTTGAACACGCGATTTCGGGAACTAGAAGCTATCATGTTACCCCTAGACCATGGAGAATGACCTTTATGGGTGAAATGCTATACCTTCTCTACCTATTATATACCTGGTAGAGAAAGAAACAAGCAATAATAGGCCGCGCCGTGGCTCAGTGGTTAGACCGCTTTGCTCTCACCAAGGCGGCCCGGGTTCGATCCCAGGCGACCGCAACACGGCGCTGGGTTGGGTTTTCTCCGGGATCTCCGGTTTCCCCCGCCATCTCATTCCACGGTGCTCCATCTTCATCTCATATATCATCAGTGTCACCGCCTGCGGTGCTGTATGTAGTAAAAGCGGGCGTTAAACACTACACAAGCAATAATAAGCATATGCGACTGTTGCTTTATCAGTGTGATCGTTGCTGCTCGTTTGCTTTGGTTAATATTCTCATCTCCATTCATATTGGGATAAACTGTTCGGTTACTGTCAGGAAATCAGATAATGTATCTGCCATTTTACTCGGCACATTCTTTTCATACCTAAGTTAAACATTCTTTGTTTTATAATAAGAAAGCAATCAACAATATTTTGAGAGGTTGCAAATAGTGTGTGTTACTCATTTACGCATTTTAGTGGCATCTGTATACACTCCAGGAGAACCCTTTTTATCACATTCTGATCCCCATTAGTTTGTTCTTAATCACAAGTGGTCCTCCTGAATCTCCCTGGCAAGCATCATTTCCTCCGTCGGGAACAATAGCACATAACATACGAGGACTCAGCCTGTACCCATACCTGTCTTTACATGTATTGTAGTTTTCAATATATACAGTAACTTTTTGTAGCTGATCAGGGCATACACGAACACTCCAGAGACCACCGCCAGAGGTCCAGAGGTAGTCCTGGTCGGGCGGGGCAATTTCCCCGTCCGGGTGTCTTTTGCCGCAGTACCTAGCCGCTTTGCGGCTTAACCTGCGAAGTGAGTCAGGTGTGATTGCTTTTGATCTGCTGGTGGTAGGTTTTGTGTGTTTCAAATTAGGTTTCAACTGGTTGCCCTTGTACCAGAGACCACCGCTGGAGTGCCACCGGAAGGTGTTCTAGACGCCATCATGATAATGTCAGTCACGTCGCTGTTATGGAATGGGATTAAAACCTGAAATATTAACCATATATTATTGATACTACATGGGTATACCGGTCGAGTAAGGCACGATATATTTATTAATATTTGCAGACGATAAGGTGGGTGATGGCTCAGTGTCTTGAGGTTGTGAAATATAATAGATAGCTTCTGGATATCAATTGCAAGGGGGGGGGGGAAGCTCAAAACCTTGTAGTAAAAGGAAGCGGCAAGTCATCTCCCTATGCGAAGGAACTGATTTAGAAATATACTAAAATTTAGCACAAATTTCGCAAAAATTGGCATTTGTATTTCTCAACAAACATACTTAAAATCATAATTTAAAAATATGTTTTGACCTTTTCTATTATAAATACTTCTACTTATATGGTGTAGGTAAGAGAAATGGGTAAGTTTATAGGTAAGTATAGAAGTTTTCCATTTTACAAGTTAAAGTTCTTAAAATTAATGTTTTCAGCACATATATGTACTTTTGGAAAATTTTCTACTCGATGAAGTTGTTATCCCATTGTAATGTAATTTCTCATTTAGATGTTCTTTTTAAACGGTTTTTGAGTTATTAATCTTTAAAGTGATATTAAAAACACTAGAACATTCAAAATACAGAATTTAATATGAGCTTTGTTTTGAACTAAGGTTGATAAAACAAAATTAATCTACCTTATTTGTGTGTTAAGATGAAGTAAATGAACGTATAATGAAAGTATACTATTTACAAAAATGACCTGTCTGGAGCATATAACATAGAATACAAAATTCAGCTTTAAAATTCAATACCTGAGAAAGTAAAAGAGATATTTTCAATTTCATTGGCTCAAATTTTTATAAAACGTCAATGTGGGAAGGCATTTTCTTAGAAATTCAGGTATCTAAGATCATTTATTGATGAATCAAGGAGTTGTAAAACTGAAACAGATAGAATATTAATACGAGTACAAAGAGTTACAATAATGTTGAGTGGAAAACTGTGAACTAGGACCATTGAATCATACGAAGAAGATTATGAACGGCTGTTTGACTATCATCACCTCAATAGGGAAAATATAATCACTCTGTACTGGGACAAGGATCATGCAGCACTACAGGGGAATGAAAGCTGATTATCTCACCAAGATTGCTGCCAGTTACAGGACCACACTAGATTACAATTCCATCCCCTTAACCTTGAGCAAACAGCTGTTAACAGAGTACTACACTACGATTTGTGATTCTATCTATAGTAAATCCAATGATGCTTACACACCAAACTTTTCATTCCCAACATATTTCACAGACAGGCCTTATCTCTCTGGCCCATTCACATAAGAATCCAATTTCTTTCAAACCATGGCCATTTTCAATACTAGCTCCACAAAATGAACATAAGAGCCTTGCCATTATTTAGCTGTCCTGAAAAGCTTCTAGGCGGCCTGACATTTGATGACAGAATGCTCCTTTTACTGAAGAGTTTGACCAGCTGTATTAAACTCAGTCCACCTACCAGCGGTTTTGAAGATTCATTTCGACACAACGAAAGTTGTAGAATTCCTGAAGAGCATCTTCCGCACAGCTGAATAAAATTATGTCAATAATTTGTACAACAATTTTAAATATCCCGTGATATACCCATTGGTGAAACATGCAGAGCTGTGTTTACAAAAAAAAAAAAAAAAAAAAAAAAAAAAGTTTTCAGGACTTGCTGTGAATTACAACTTTGAGAAAGTAATGTGCGCAAAATGGTTTACTATCTTATTAGTGCACCTATAGTCCCCAGAGGTTGCATAATAATTTCTAAATAGCTTGCAAGTATGTAAAGGTGACTATGCATATCCATTAGGTCAGCATTTTTAATACAAGTTGAGAAAAAAATTAATACATTCTGAGTCCGGGAACTTTACGATCACCTGTGTATTTTTATGTAATTATGCATGTTTTTGTCACTTTTTATGTTCAAGACCTGTCTGAACATCGAAGAACCTACATAGTGCAATCTAATCCAGTCTTTGCTAACCTGAAAACGAGTTTAAAGTAAGGCATACCAATAATGGGGCTAAGACAAATAGCGATCTAGAACACATAGATGGGAAACATTTATTGGTCTCCGTTTCCTTTATTTAGCAATTAAATGTTAGTGTAGAAACATTCAAAATTTAAACTCAGTATAGAGCTTTAAAATTGATGTGTATCAGTGAAGGTTTTCAGCTATCTTATCTCGATGGAAACCAAGGCGTGAGTAATATGAGCGAGTTTATACCCATTTTGTTAGGGTTATACAATATATCTGAGATAAGAACAGAAGTTATCACAGAGATAACTTCATGTTAGTGCTACTGAAATAAAAGACTCATAAACATTTATAATCACTCTCTACAAGATTAAACATACATGGTGACGAAATTCTATGGTTGCAGTTTTGAGTGAATGACTCATTCAGGAAGCTAGTTTCTGTAGGAGCAATATACATCATAGCCAAGTTTATGAAAACTTAACCGATGTGTTGGTTTCGCAAATAATTTAGACCGTAGCTTGAATCCTAAAATGAAATATATCATATATGTATTTATAAAACCTCTCAGGTGTGTAAAATATGGCTATTTGTCATTTTATTATCAGAGTAGTAATCCAACAGTTCAGGACTTCAATTCATTGATTTATTACACAGCTGGAAATATTAAAATAATTTGTAATTAAAAATTGAAAAGGCGAAAAGTCTAGTAGTTCATAAAAAGTATTTAATGCACATGAGAGGAATCAGTAATAAAATGACGTATTGCGATCATAAATTATTCCCTATTCTCATTCCCATTAGCCGTAGATCTGGGCATGACTAAATACGATAAATCTACCACGTATATGTCTAGTATCTGCTCATGTTTTTTTTTAGAATTTTTATCACGTTATAAAGACCATGTTTTTATCTTATACTGATGGCCCCAAGAGCTCAAATGGTGTTGGTTGTGTTTATGTATGTGGAACCGAACCATATGCATTCGGATTCCATACTAGCACTTCCATTTATACTGCAGAGCTTTATGCAATATACCGGGTCATTTTAAATGTACGTCAACGAAAGATGGGGGCTGCTTAATCCTGAGTGATTCCCTCGGTGTACTTCAAAGCTTACGGCAGCTGTACAACTACCATCCTAATTACGCAGCGTATCCAGAATGCCTTCCACGTTTTACACGTTACAGGCGTCAGCGTGGTGTGTGCATGGATCCCTGGTCACGTAGGCTTGCGGGGGAATGGATTCAGCACCTAAGACGGCTACCACGGAGCCCAGGGTTAGAGTACCATCTGTTACATCGGAAGATTTTAGAGCCGTATTGCGGAGAGCTGTGCAGTCCTGTTGGCAGGAAGAGTGGTCCGCTCTCTGCAGCAATAAACTTAGATCTTTGAAAGAACTTCCGATTCCTTGGGTTACCTCCTGCCGTTCATCTCGTCGTGAGGAGGTGAGTTTTGCTCGGTTGCATATTGGGCACTGGTTTTTTACGCATAGTTTTCGGTTTCGAAGGGAGCCTGCTCCAGTCTGTCCGTTTTGCAAGGAAACGTTATCTGTCCAACACGTGCTGTTAGAGTGTTTTTGCCTAGCACACCTAAGGATGCCTCTGCAGCTGCCGGCCAGCTTTGCAGAAATGCTGACGGATGACAACAAAGCGGTGGAGAAGGTTTCTAAGTTCTTTTCTGAGTTAGATTTTAGGATTTAGTGAAGAGATTTTTTTTTTTTCTGTTTGACCTTACATTTCTTTTTATTATCTTTTTGTTTTGTTGTGTATTTTTGTTTGTATTTTTTGAGAGTTTATTTACACGTATTAAGTTTTAGAAACGTTTACATCTGGCTTTTGACATGAATGATTTTTAAAGGGCGCTGATAACCACCCTTATACACAAATCATCATTATCATCATCATTATCATCATCATCATTCCCATATTGCCCGCCTCGGTAGCGTAGATGGTAGCGAGTCTGCCTCAGTTCAAGAGGTCCTGAGTTCGAATCTCGGTCAGGGTGAGTTATCTGGATAAGGGTTTTTCCAGGGCTTTCCCTTATCCTGAAATACGAATGTCGGGTAAATCTACGCTCTATGGACCCTGGACACATTTGAGCATCATTTCACCTATTCCATTCATCGTCCGATATGACTTAACGTTGGAGGACGTAAAATACAAAACAAACAAAGAAAACATCATTCCTATTAGCACAACCATTTTACATTTAACATTTCATTTGTCACAGCAGCGCTGCCTAAAGGTGTAACATTTAAACGTTATCCATAGTCCGTATTTGAATATGCTGAAATTAGTTAAAAGTTTGTTATACAATGTCCTTTATTTTTCTTTTCTTTGTTTTCCCCCTTCCTTCCTTCCTTCCTTCCTTCCTTCCTTCCTTCCTTCCTTCCTTCCTTCCTTCCTTTCATTCATTCTTTCTTTTATATTTAACGGTTCTGTTCTGAAAAGCAGTGTTTTATATCGTTAAAAGAAACGCTTAAATTTGAATTAAAAATGTTATTTATTAAATGTTTGCCTTATCTACTGTTTATAAGTAAAATGCGTATACATAAAATGAATTAGTGATTTGAGTTAAAAATGTTACCTATTAGCCATTTCTATATAAAACTTTAGTTAATTAAGAAAGATAATTACCGCACTACATACTCGTTTTTGTAACTATTTGCCCTTTCTTGACCTATATTAAACATTTTCTTGGCTGAACGGAATATCGACGTTTGTCATTAAAAGTAGATTTCGAGCTTGTAGAGAAAATCTGGCCTGGTAGAAATCTAGTAATGTGAACTAAAAGAATTAGAGTAAAACATAACTTCATGGAGCTATCTCTAAGTGTGCACATGCGATATACACGTTTGATCAACAAATTGTCTACAGCAATCATGATACCCCGAGTAGTTTTGTAAATCGAGTGCCATTTCAATCCCATTCTAGAAAATCTCCTTCACTTCCTTCAAGAAGCCGAACAAAGTGCTTAGTTTTTTCTGTTCATCGTCTGTCTTCCTCATATACTGAAATTAGTGCATCATTATTAACTAGGTGTCCAGCTAATATGCCCATCGAATTCAGTTTCAGGCGTCTGACTTCAAGCACCCATTTGTGGCTCCTGGAGTGTTAAGTCTTATACGAGGGTAGTCAGAAAAGTTTCCGACCTCAACATGAAGATGACAGCACTCGTAAATAAAAGCTAGTACATTTCGTTGTTCATCTGTTGACAGTTACACACCAAAGTTTTAGCCATTTTGGATGCTCAGTTGTTATGTATCAGTCGTTTGATTGAGTTGATATGAGTATTTTTAGGAAAATTGACAAAATCGAGTATCGAGCCGTCATTAAAAATTTGTTTTTGAAAGGCAATACGCCTACGCAAACCAAAGATGAGTTGGATTCTGTGTATGGGGACTCTGCACCATCATTTACCACAGTGAAATTTTGGGCAGTTGAATTTAAACGTGGCCGTAAGAGCTTGGGTGACGATGAACATTCGGGACGTCCAAAAACTGCAACTGTCGACGAGAACATCGCCAAAGTTCACCATATGGTGCTATACGACCGCCGAATTAAAGTGAGAGAGATAGCAGATGCTATGAACATGTCAAAAGAACGTGTTTGTTTCATATTAAAGCAACATTTAGACATGACAAAGCTGTCCACGCGTTGAATGCCGCGTTTGCTCACTTTAGACCAAAAACTTGTTCGAATGAACACTTCCAACTCTCTGTTGGCGCAGTTTCGGCGCAATAAATCCGAGTTTTGGCGCCGAATAATTACTGTAGATGAAACTTGGATACACCATTATACGCTCGAAGCAAAAATACACTCCAAACAGTGGACTGTAAAGGGGGAACCGGCTCCAAAAAGAGCAATTTTTTTTTTTCGGCTGGGAAGGTGATGGCGACATTTTTTTTTTTTTCTTTGAATAGTCATTGAGTTATTTTAATATATTATCTTCAAAAAGGAAAAGGCCATTACAGGAGTATACTATGCATCATTACTTGACAAGATGAAGGCAGAACTTGAGGAACAACGGCCACATTTGCAGAAAAAAAAATCCTGTTTCACCAAGACAACGCATTGTCTCACATTTCACTGGTTGCAATGGCGAAAATCTACGAATTGTGGTTTGAACTGCTTGACCATCCGCCTTACTCACCAGATCTAGCCCCAAGCGACTTATTTTTGTTCCCTCATCTGAAAATTACGCTCGGAGAACAAAGATTTTCGTCAAATGAAGAGACAATGACCTTCGTGAACAATTATTTTGCAGAGAAAAACGCCGTGTACTATTTGGACGGGTTACAGAGATGGGAACATCGCTGGGAGAAGTAAAGGAGACCGTGTTGAAAAAAAAATCTGAAGAAAATATCTTGTATCTTTATTAGATCGGAAAATTTTCAGACCACCCTCGTATACGAGAAGGATAATCACTTTAAAAAAGCTGGAATACAGCATTATTGCTATAACTAAGCTTATTTTTAACTTTCCATACAATATTTTTGCACATGTCATTAATCAATGAGTAGATAGTAACGCAATTGACTGGCATCTCCGAATCACTAGACTGGAATGGTTGTCACTTGTCATTTCACTTCGCCCTTATCCGCTCGATTCTGTATGGGTTACATGTTGATAGGTATCTCGGCGCTGCATAGTAGGGCAAAAGGAAGCTCATAGCAACTCCTTAACCCAAAACGAGACGGTGTCCAGGTTTTTTAATCCTCCTCTGGGAGGCTTTTGTGTAAACCTGCAGGGGAGGGGTTGTATAGCCTGTGTTCGGAAGCCTCAATCTGATACTGCAAATGATCACAGCCCTCTGCCCTTTCGTAACTGCTGGATCGACCACACTCTGTCTCCTTTCAGCTCGCCTCCCGGAATGTCCCGTAAGGAGCACAGTTACAAGGTGTTCCTACGTTCCTGCTTGCACCGCTGCTACTATCTACTACTCCTACTTCTAAAGTTAACGCTCCCTTGTAATTGTTTCTCATTCCATTTAAGTCTTAAAGGTTGAGATATTAGTTATATATTAATTATTTATTATCACATCCTATGAACAAGCCGCAGTTTAATACTTATGATATTTCGCAAAACATTCATGAATTTAATATAAAGCATCCTAATTAGCACTTTAGTACTTTCTGAACCCAAACAGACAGTTTTTAATACTCCACTACGTCCTAACGTAATTAAAAAAACACGAAAATAAAGTTCTAAGTCATTTAGATCCTAATAAAAAATGAATAAAAGGAAAATGTTACTCTCCTTATACCAAATAAATGCTTTATATCGAGATTAAATCTGCCAGTGTCTCTAAACTAAATGGAACAATGAAGAACAAATATTTATTGTCCTGCAGATGATAAAAAAAGTGTGTAACTTTTCCTACTCTTGTACAAATTGACAAATCTTTATTCCTCTACTTCAAATTAATCGAGATAAACATTTGCAGAAATTACCGTATTGCTAATTTCTTTGTAAGTAAAAGGAGAATTTTGGAATATAATAGAATTTAAGGGATTGTCCAAAATTTTGGGAGAACAGTGAGCTCTAAGAGTTGCATTTGTTTCTTTTAGTGAAGGTATATTGGACAATTAAGACAAATAACAAGGAATATCTCGGAAATGGTTCACTCCCCAATAAGTTACTTAACACAGATTGTTTATTCTATCGAGATTTACCTTTCTGTACAGCAGAATTTGACTCTCTCTTACGGGTTATTAGTTATACAGAAGTCATCCAAACATGAAGAGAATGACATTCCTGGAAAACTCAAGTTATGCATTTCATTTATCAGGAAACATGGTATTTTAATAAAATCCTTGAGTCATTTTTGAGAAAATCATAATTTTCGAAAAATGTTTCATGTGAGGGCTTGTTTGGACTGGGAGTATTTTCTTGAAAACCTTTGCGTCGCATTTTTCAAAGATGCTCAAGTTAAATACAAAATTAGTTGTTAACCTGACTTTTGAATTATGCTGTTCACACACACACGTACTTTTTTTCTAAAAGAGCCTTTTGTTATTCAGGGGGCTCAAAACATGCATTCACATCGAAATCCCTGCATAGAATTTTTGGGTTTAAATTGGAATTGAGTTTTTATTCATTATATACATAGCAGAGAAAGAAATAAGCAGTAATAAACACCTGCGTTTATTTTTAATTAGTATGATCGTTGCCACTTGTTTGTTTTGGCTAATAGTCTGATACTTTTTATTCATATTGTTAAATAAACTGATCGGATACGGTCGGGAAACGAGATAATTTATCAATATTTTATCAGTTGTTTTCACATTTGAGTTAGATTTACTTTGACAATAAGAAAGCAATCAATACTTTTAGTGGTTTAGAATAGCGCGTGTTCTCCATTTACGCACTTTAGCGACATCTGAATACACTCCAGGAGAGTCCTTTCTGGCGCATCCTGATCCCCAGTTTGTTCCTAATCACAAGGGACCTCTTTTTTGTGTAATTTACGTCCTCCAACGTTAAGTCATATCGGACGATGAATGGAATGGGTGAAATGATGCTTAAATGAGCGCAGGGTCCATAGACCTTAGAGTTATCCGACATTCGTCTTTCAGCATAAGGGAAAACACTGTAAAAAAACCTTATCCAGTTAACTCACCCTGACCGAGATTCGAACTAGGGACCTCTTGAACGCGAGGCAGACACTCTACCACCACGCCACCGAAATATATTAGGTAACTTCCGGATCTCTGAAACTGGAATTACAAGTAAATATTAAAAAAAAAAAAAAAAAAAACACCTTGAAGTAGGAGGAATAGGGAAAGACATCCACCTATCTGAAGGAACTGATCTAGAAATATACTAAAATTTAGCACAAATCTAACAAAAATTGGCATTTGTATTTCACGACAAAAGTACTTAAAAGTTGTAAATTAAAAATATTTTTGACGTTTTACATTAAAAATTTTGCTGTTGATATGATGATAGCCAAAAATAAAGAATAAGAGGTTTTCTAAAACTTGAGGTTTTTAAAATTAATTCTTTTAGCACCTTCAATTTTGCAAAAACTCCCTACACGGTGCAATTGTTAAGCCCATTGTACTGCAATTTATTATATAGGCGTTCTTATTGAACTGTTTTGAGTTATTAATCTTTAAAATTATGTTAAAACACTAAAATTTCAAAAAGCTGAACTTAATATAACTTTTTTAAAATTAAGTCTGGTAAAACCTATTAATGTGACATATTTGTGCGTTAAGATGAAGTAAATGAACGTAGAATAAAAGTATATTATTTTAAAAATTGCATTGTCTGGAGCATTTGACATGGGATCATACTAAAATTCAGCTTAAAACTCAATAGCTGAGAAAGTAAAAAAAAAAAAAAAAAAAAATTGCACTTTCAACTACATTGACTCAAAATTTTATATAATCACATTTTTGGAGAGGCATTCCCTTATAAATTTCATGTATCTAGGATCATTTATTGATGACTCAAGGAGTTATAAAGCTGAAACAGAAGATTTATATGAGCACAAAGAGTTACAATAAAGTTGAATGGGGTATGGAGTATTGTGAACTAGGGTCATGGACAGCTGTTCAACTCAGGGAAACAATCATCGGCCTCAATAGGGAAAATATGATCACTCTCCACTAGGTCAAGGGTCATGCAGCACTACAAGGGAATGAAAGAGCCGATTATCTCGCCAAGATGACTGTCAGTTACAGGATCACACTACATTACAATTCCGTTCCCTTAACACTGATCAAACAGCTGTTAGCAGACGACTACACTACGATTTGGAATCCCATCTACACTAAATATAGTGATGCCTTACATAGGTACCAACTTTTCACCCCCAACACGGACAGTCCTTGCCACTCTGACCCAATCATATAATAACCCAATTTCTTAAAAGTCATAGCCGTTTTCATTCCTACCTCCACAAAATGAACATCAAAGCATCGCCATTACTTATATAGTTGCTCCGAAAACCTCCAGGGAGCCTGATGACAGAATGCACCTTTTACTCAAGAGACCGACGAGCTCTATTAAGTTCAGTTTTGAAGACTATTTCAACACAGTGACAGTTGCAGAATTCATGAATTCTTGAATAAAATTACATCAATTGTACAACAAATGTAAATATCTCGTAATATACTTATCAGTGAAACACGGGTTGCAATAATTTTGTTTAAATAAACGAAGTTGTTATGGAAAGTACAAACGACACGTCGATTAGCGGTGGACTTTGGTAGAAGAGCAAAAAGCTAAGACTTTGACAGTGGAAACGACGAAATAAGACGTAGTGCTAGAGAAACATGGCTAGAAACAAGGAGAAATGAATATATCGATGGTTATGAAAGAGAAAGGGATGGAAAAAGTTTGGATGACGAGCTCTTCAGTGTATGGACATGTTAAAAGAATGGAGGATGATAGATTGCCTAAGATTCTCTTGGGTTAGTCACCATGTGAGAGGAGGAAGGGGAACAATATGCACAGGACAGAAATATAGGATCATAAAATAAGACCTGAAACTTTCCTGGAGACGAATATGCTCACTTTCTTCTCGGGCAGCAAGCCAAGTGAAAAGACGATTAGAAATCGACGTTTCGGGAGTGTGCATCTCTCCCATTATGAGTTTTGTGTGTTACAAGTGTACCACTGTGTTGAAGACCTACTAACGAGAAAACAAAGGATTATGGGAAATATGTTCATATAAACCCTTTTCTGTCTTTTGGTGTGAGAAACCCATACCCGAAGTTTGTAAAAGTATTTCTGAAATCCTTGAGCAGGCACATGAACCACTTATTGTACTAATTTACATTATTTACATCACATCAATCATAGATTATAAGAAGTATTATAACCGCAAGTTTAGACTTGTTTAATAGGTGAAAAATGGTCACAAGACATTAAATATTTGAAAACTGGTCTTCTTTGACCTCAGGTGAACGCCCAACATATGTTTTACACATAACTGCCCTTTGAGAGGATTTTTTTTTAAAAAAGATCACAAATGCGGCGCATTTTATATTTGTATAGCTATTCTTGTCTTCCACAAATTTCATTTTGCCTTCTTTGCTACTCTTGTGAGGTTATCTTGAACTTTGTAAGGACGCAGGCACAGTAGCTGGTGCTGGTCAAATTGGTATCGTAGACAGTTCTTTAGGTCTTGGAAAGATGTTTAGAATATTTTTTTGCCAATGCATAGGACGTTTCTCAATCATATACGTTTTCAGTTATTTCATTCAGTATTAAAGGGAAGTACTCCTTCATTACCCTAAGTTTCAAAATTCGTGCCACATACTGTTCTTCATCTCTTTCAGAAAGCCAGTCATCAAGATTGCTCACTGTCATCTTCTTTATAAAAATAAAAAATAAAAAAAAAATTTTAAATCCTATTCTCAAGTACTTTGGCTCTAAAATTAGAAACATCACTACTGGTAATTCGGAAACTATTGTCCTCCACAGGAGAGATAGTCTCCGAGGCCTGAGACGCAGGGGGTTTGGCGAAGGTTCCCACATCCTCCCTAGACAGGTTTATGACACCCCATCTCAGTACAGTTACAGACCATTCAAAAACTTTCTGACGGCCTCTACTATAGTGAATGCATCATCTCGGTTTTAGTGTATAGAGTGAACAGGGTGCATGTTTTAATGGTCTGCTCCTTGTGTAGCAGGCGTTCTCTGCCACACACATTCGCTGTCATTGTCCCACTGTGTAAGGCAGCACATACCTTTCAAAGACCTTCTTTGCGTTGTTGGAGAGTATAACACACGTCTTACAACGGTTCTTTGGTCGCTCGTTAATTTGCAGCAACCTCAAAGGTATTTACAAATTATATCATATATATTTGTTGTATGTGGAGGATAATGTCATGTTTTACTGCTGCGTTTCTTCTTCATTGGTTGTTTCCTCGGCTGGTCAGCTTCTATCATCTGGGTTGAGCATGAATCGGGTTTGGAGATTTCAAGAGCAATGAGACGAGAGATAATGTAGCTAGAAAATGATAGACTAATTCTGTTTATTATAGTATTTAAACCTTTAATTTCCATTTTCCATTGAAGAGGCTGTTTCCACTATACAAGAGTAGTCTGAAAAGTTTCCGACCTCAGCATGAAGATGGCAGCACTCGTAAGTAAAGGCTAGTGAATTTCGTTGTCCATCTGTTGACAGTTACTCACTAAAGTTTCAGCTATTTTGGACGCTCAGTTGTTATCTAACAGTCGTTTGAGTGAGCTGATGTGAGTGTTTTTATGAAAATGGACAAAATCGAGTATCGAGCTGTCGTTAAATATTTGTTTTTGAAAGGCAATACGCTATGCAAATCAAAGAGCTGGAGTCGGTGTATGGGGACTCTGTGCCATCATTTACCACAGTGAAATTTGGGGTAGCTGAATTTAAACGTGGCCGTAAGAGCTTCGGAGACGATGAGCGTTCGGAACGTCAAAAAAACTGCAACCACCGACGAAAACATCGCCAAAGTTCACCAAATGGTGCTAGACGACCGCCGAATTAAAGTGAGATAGCAGAGGCTATGAACATGTCAAAAGAACGTGTTTGTCACATATTAAATTAACATTTAGACCTGAGAAAGCTGTCCTCGCGTTGGTTGCCGCGTTTGCTGACGTTAGACCAAAAAGTGTTCGAATGAACATTATCAACGCTCTGTTGGCACAGTTTAGGCGCAATAAATCCGAGTTTTGTCGCCGATTAATTACTGTAGATGAAACTTGGATACACCATTATACGCCTGAAACAAAAATACAGTCAAACAGTGGACTGCAAAAGGGGAACCGGCTCCAGAAAAAAGCAAAAACTGTTTTTTTTTCGGTTAGGAAAGTGATGGCGACTGTTTTTTTTTTTTTTTTTTTTTTTTTTGAGGGGGATAGCCATGGAGTTATTTTAATAGATTATCTTCAAAAAGGAAAAACCATTACAGGAGCATACTATGCATCATTACTTGACAAGTTGAAGGCAGAACTTGCGGAAAAACGACCACATTTGCACACTGTCTCACACCTAAGCGGTTGCAATGGCGAAAATGCACGAATTACGGTTTGAACTGCTTGACCATCCGCTTACTCACCAGATCTAGCCCAAAGCGACTTCTTTTTGCTCCCTAATCTGAAAACTGGGCTCGGGTGACAGAGATTTTCGTCAAATGAAGAGGCAATCACCTTCGTGAGCAATTATTTTGCAGAGAAAAACGCCGACGGGTTACAGAGATGGGAGCATCGCTGGAAGAAGTGTGTAGAGTTACAAGGAGACTATGTTGAAAAATAAAATAATAAAAATTCTGGAAAATAAAATGTTTTGTATCTTCATTAGGTCGGAAACCTTTCAGACTATCTATGTACACGAGCACAGATCCAAAGATTTGAGTATAATACCTAATGGCCCGAACTCGACTCAAGGAAATAATGTTCACCCAACCAGAATGTCGTTGTTAGACTATCTTCTGTCCCTCTGTTTTCCATGTAGTTCTTTCTTTTAAGGTTCGATACGATGACCTCCCTCTGTTTTCATACGTTTATGTCCCTTAAGCTCTAGCTTTTGAAAAGATGGCGTGCATTCTTTGCAGGCATTGGAAACGTTTTTCGGCGAAAATTGCTCAACTCCTATGTCGCAATATACTATACTTACACATACAAATTCTCTAATATTTATGGAGTTATTATTTACATTACAATAAAAATTCTCTGATGTCCTTATAAATAATGCCTCAGCCTCTAATGTACACCGTGTATCTACCACACTACTTTGTGCAGAAGTACAGGATGGTGCACAGCAAGTCACCTATAACTCTATGTCTTGGGAAAATAAGAAGCCATACTTATTGGCTGTAACATATCAATGATCGATGGGAATGATGTTCTTTGTTTTTGTTTACTTCTGCGTTAGTTGCCATGGAGCGTTGGACAGTGGCACATCGTGTTTCAGCTGTGCTCTTCCTTCACCAGAGTAAGTCTGTTATGATAACCCAGAGAATATTTCCAGTTCATTTCAATATGTCAAGGCACGTTCATTTCCTTCACGGAAAACAATTAGGCAATGGTTGGCGGTCTTCGAACCGGCTGCTGAGATCGCTTCCGAACCACAGTAGGTGGAATATGGGATAATTAATGGTATTGGGACCCTAATCTCCTTCAAAGTAATCTCCTTGTGCGTTCACACACTTAATCCACTGCTCCTTCCACTTCTGAAAACAATTCTAGAGAGCTTCTTTTGGTATGGCGTTCAGTTCCACCGTCACATTCCTCATATGTCTTCTCTGCTCTAAAAATGGGATCCTTTCAATGGCGTCTTCAACCAGAAGTTGCAAGCAGCCATATGCGGGGAGTAGGGAGGTTAGCGAACAACCGGAAGTTCAGGTTTCGCCAAAACAGTCTGGATCAGTTCAGAAGACTGTGCTGGAGCATTCTCATGATGCAACTGTCAGGCTTTTGCCCTCCAGAGGGCAAAGTGGTCTTTTTTGTGCCAAACTCCAACACTAAGACGGCGGAGAACATTGATAGCACTCCTTTGTTACTGTTAGTCTTTCTGGTGCGTATTTATGATGCAAAACTCCACAGATATCCAAGAACACTGTTATCATCGCCTTAATTTAGTTTCCCACCTCTCATGTTTTTTCAACCTTGATGCTTACCCACAAGCATCACCCCAAACATACGCTAAGTTTTACAAATTGTTTCTTTTTGAGAATCACCTAGTTTTAGGCAAAATTTGATTCATTATCTTTGCTCAATTCGTTCAGTCATCATGCAGAAAATGACGAACGCTAATAACAGTCCGTCACTTGACTTGCAGCTAGCGAATGACACACGCGAACGAGGTGAGAAAATTCAAGTATGCACAATAAGGTGCCTCCTGCCACCTGTACAGTGGCGCCGCCAAAGCATCACTACTTTATGCGAAACAAATTAAGGTCGGATACTTTTTAGACAGGCTATATATATATATATATATATATATATATATATATATGGTACTGAATAACCTTAAGGCTAGAAAGCCAGCAATAAGAAAATTACGTTAACGTATTTTCGTAGATAAGAGAGAAATACTCTAACCGTCTAACAACATGAGCTGCAGTGATAGCCCATGATCGATGTATTATTGATACACCACCTAAAAGATACCTTGCTTCATATTCCACTGCTAACTGAAAATCGTAAAACACAACACATGAAGAATGAGGAACGATTTATTGCATCATCCTTAATAGAAATGCGAGTGTTAGTGTAGGACATTATGCTTAGCAAAAGAGCGTAAAAATGAGATAAATAATTTTTGTAAATAACTGCTTTAAGTGAATAATTAATCTCACTGTAATATCCATAACTGTCCTAAAACATTTCTGTTTAACCAATGAATATTTTTTAAGCTGCTGCTTACCTCAGATTAGTAATGTACAAATAAATTAGATATGGCAAGGTTCGAAAAAGGAATTTAACACTTCGACCTATGGAAGATTTTTGTGCCTATATCTATGAGGAATGAGGTAAGAGGAGACAGAGGGTTGCCGGACCTAAAAGATACAGCAGAGCGCAGGGAAATTGAAATTGAGTGATTCTCAGCGTTCCATTCTATATTGGGCATGAAAGACGTTTAATTTTGCTCAGACGTCTCCTTATGAGGCTTGTGAATCTATCATAGGGACCACTGGCTTCACTTATGAACGCCGTTCGGTACTTATCTGAGATCACAAAAACAAATGCGGCAACATCGCTAAACATGTCTCAACTTTCGTGTTGTATCGAAAGGAATCGAGAATTATCGGAACTATTCGACCCTGTTTAATTCAAGTGCACAGAGTAGCCAATCTAGACAACAAAAACTAAATAAATCTTTCGCTTTATGGTTATTTGTCCTAGAAATAATGTTATTTTAAATATACAATATAAGAATTTACTCCATATTGAAACAGTATTTATCAAAAGTTAAACATTTCGCTTACTTTATCTCCATTATATGCCCAAAGTACATCTTTTTCATTTTCCTCTGTTTACTGTGAGTTGGAAAATATAAACAAAAATGGAAGTTCAAGCAAAAGAGAAGATGTGTTTCGCTAATTCCGCTAATCGCCGTCTATCATCCACGGAGCCTGTTGAAGCGGACAATGGAGATGGTGGCGCACAGTTCCACGTTGACGCTACAGTTTGTAACGAATAATAAGGGTAGCTCAGGGTTGAGCAATGAGGTTCTCTCAGGGTATGCGGGGGTATGTATGAGAAGGATGGATTTAATGACACTGGTATGCCCGTTTTAAACTGGTTTAATGACTGCTTCTTTGTATCACCACATCAATCTCGAAGTTGCCGACCAAGAGTTACCAACATCACTGTTTAGAGTTACTGTATATGAAATGCGTTCTCCACGTACACATGAACCGACAAATATCTTCTCTCATCACTTCTGGTCTGCCTTGCTCAAGACAGAAGCAACGAACTGAGTGTCCTCACACTATGCACAGCTGTGCGTGGGTGTATAACTTTCACTTCTGAAGCCTTCTTTTCACACAAGATTCCCTTTGTAACTATCTCGTCCATTGTGATTATTAGTCTCGGTCATGTCATTATTAAGGGTCCGAAGAATACCTATTCAAACAAAGTCAAGTGCTTACCCATTCAGAATTCTGTTTCTCCCGTGTCTTTTGTTACACGACTCAATCACCTGTACCTGCATGCGTTTCACAAAGAAACAAGATTTCTTTGAAGTCCATCACGATTCTTTACTTATTGCAATCCCTTAATTTTGGTATCACTGTATCAAGAAATCGGCGCACAAGTTCGTAAACGGTACTTTTACCTGGTGTCGGAACATTTGGAAACAGCCTTATCCATCTCTCTAAACATCTTTCATAGGATATGAACTCAAAGTATGCTTCTAGCATAGTGACTCGTACGCGCGTAGAAGTCATTGTCCCCGACTGCGATTCATATATCACTCCGAGCAACGCACTGACCTAAAAATAGCGCACAGCCGTTTTTCAAGGTTACAGTTATCCATCATGTAAACCTTGCTGACTGATCCAGTCAAATGCGTTAGAGACAATATTTTAAATTTTGAGTCCGGTGACTTTTGGAACAAAAGTCACGGTCAGTGATTGATTAGTTTATAAGGTATTGCAAATGTTATGATGTTTGAAAGGGTAGAGCCAGAATGAAAAATTCAATGCCATAGCCGGGATTTGAACCACGGATCTTCTGGTTTCCGTCCAGCCGCTCTAACCATTTACCGGTTGGAGAATTTAATGTCATATTGGCACGTTGGCCATAATAGCTCCAATGGTTAGAACGGCTGGACGGAAACCAGAAGATCAACGGTTCAAATCCCGGCTATGGCATTGAATTTTTCATTCTGGCTCTACCCCTTTCATAGTGCGTCCTACACACGGCTAGTGTGAAAGAACAATTAATTTCCATTAATTGTACCTAATAGTGATCCGAACTATAAAGCCCGGGCCTTAAAGTACTTACTGCATAGTAAGTCGCCATTAAGGTCGTTGTCTCATGTGTTTATGAGAACTCCTAGTGGTTTACCGGGAGAAACACGAGTCAATTGGAGAATTTAATGTCATGTTGGCATGTTGGCCATAGAAGTTCCTAAGCCACAAACCATCGTGGTTACAAGATTGTCACAACAAATTGGAGCATTAAATGGATCCATGCATAACGCTTTAAAGCAGGGGAGTATAGGCAATATCGGTGTTACGTCTGTTCATACCGCTGTAGAGTAGCCGCACTTCCATAAAATCGACTCCCACCCACCTCTGTGGGAGAAATAGGAGGTGTGACGTTGTTGCGTTACTCTGAGGAGATAGGGGAAGCTCTGTGATGCCGTCCAAATCATGGTGTGTTTCGCTCGTGTAAGGAACAATAACGTGATAATTTCTATTTATGTCAGAATTGCCACAGGTGACCGGCTTATTCCCATAAACCGACTTACCCGCAACCACCCAGAGCGTAGTCATGTACAGTAATTTACTCCTCTGTAACCAACAACACACTGACTTTCATGCATACAGATTTACGCATGTGATTTCTTTTTCCAGTGGAGGAAAATGCATGTTAAGCACTTCCCCTGGGATTGGAGTGTGGGACTCCTCTGGGGAATCGAACCCCCAGACCTACCCACTAAAAAACCTCCACCGGTGAGTATTCAGGAGTGGTGCTGTGGCAGTACCGCTGTAGCACCTGCGGATTCAAGGAAGGGATATATTGGCCAGGCCTAGGCCTGGTCCAAGGTGAGGAATGCGGCAGGACGTAAGCATGACCAAGGCTCTGCTTACGCCCTTGCTTATTAGGAGTGGGGTGTAACTGGATTCTGGGTAATATGTCAGGGAGTAGTGAGCGGTCTTGTTTGGAAGTGAATGAGGAATTAAGGTTATTGACGAGTGTAGGGTCTCTGCGGCGGTTGGTGTTGACCTCTGGTGTTGGGTCCGTCGAACATCGTCTGGAGGACCGCCACTTCCTCCTTGATGAGTCTCCGGAGCATGCGTGTGTGTGTCGCGATGTGTGATTGAGAATTCATGCTTCTCTTGTATGTCTTCTCGTAATTCTGCAAGCTCTGTGCTGAAATTCGTGTGTGCTGTAACTTGATGCGCAGATGAAGTCATGAGCTCTGTAAGAAGTTCCTCCAAGTTGATCAGTTTGGCCATTACGACCAGGAACTTCGAATGAAGCACCCGAACGGCCTCCCCTAGGCCCTGGACTTCCTCCCAGAGCTGCTCCTGGCTGATACAGTGAAGTGCTGTTGGCTGTTGAGGTTGCTGATGTGGCGGCTGTGGTGTACTCAGCTGTCGTTAAGAAGATGACGGCGCTGGTGGAATAGGTGATGCCTTCCAACAGGGATGCAGGGGGCAGAGCACCTGCCCTGTGTAATGATTGTGCCCTCCACAAGAGGCACAATAGCGATGGCGGCAGCGGAGGTCATGCTGTGTGCAGACCGAGGTGAGGCAGGAGGCACCACAGTAGTGGCACCTCGGTTCGGCTGCGCAGGATTCTGCTGTATGCCCGTAGGCGCAGCAGCGGCGGCATGGAGCTAGTCGGGTCTGTCGGGTGTGTCTGTCCAGCTTCCAGATCTGCGGTGCTGGCTAGCTCTACTCTGACCAGCGGTGTCGGGCCCCGGGCTGATGTGATGCGGTGTACCTTGTTGCTGAAGGCCACTGATGCTGCGCTGCAGCAAGCACGAAGCGTGCTTGTAGGTCCCGGGGCACACCCTTCACCACTATGCTGGTACGATGTGTGGGTGGTGTCGGCTGCTGGACTGCTCGCCTATAGAAATCGCCGCCATTACTAGGTACTTTATGGAAGTAACGAAGTAGGATGACTTCGTCTTCATTAGCCCGCATTCGGGAGGCCCGTGTACGATTGCCGTGGCCGACCTACCTGACCCATGGGCTTTTTCGGGGATATTCCTGTTCGCCAGGCGAATTTTCGGTAGGTTAATTACATCCCCCCAATTTCCTGTCCCTCCATTTCATATCATTTCTCATCTAGTGGTCTCTTTCAGAATCGAAGTGTCGACAAGCGTCTCGGTGCTGTCATGAATCCTTGGATCGGCCGCCCTCTGTCTCTTCTCACCTCATCCTTCCTCCCAGAAATGCACCACTAGGGGCTTAGGTACCATAAACCACAAACACCGGTGCCTAATCCCCTCCGTAGTATTCTTAATTCTAATTTTGGAAATACGGCTACTTACACGCCCTCACTGTACAGGTGTTCAGCGTGTGACGTCACTGGGCTCAGTACTGCTGTCATAGGGGTGAAGGAGATAGCTTGAGACGTGCGGGGTGAGTCTCCTCTGCTCTAAAGCTAGGGAAATTGCAGCTTTAGTGTGTTCAAGTCGTCCACGAGCTGCAATCGCCCGTTTCTATTACTGACCATGATCCAACATTTTACACATAGTAATGTAGCAATTGCGGATGAAACTTTCTTCATCAAGGTAGTTTTGCTTTCACTTAAACTGCTACATTAACTCTCAGCAAAGCTTGGGATTATTCAAAGGAAAAAGTGTGCATTGGCAACCCACACTGAATACAAGAACTCCAAGATGCAATTTCTAATTATACTGCCGAAATAAAACCAGTAGAATTTGAACAAAGGTGTTCTGGAATGTATATATAAATGGATCTGTATATTTTTATGTAATTATGCATGTTTTTGTCATTTTCTACGTTCAAGGCCTGTCTGAACATCAACGAACCTACAAGGCGTAATCTAATCCAATCATTACTAACCTAAAAACGAGTTTAAACTAATACATACCAAAAATGAGGTTAAGACAAATAGCGATCCATAACACAAATGTGGGAATCATATTTATTTGACTTCGCCTCCGTTATTTAGCAATTAAATGTTAGTGTAGAAACATTCAAAATTTAAATTTATGTATCGAGCTTCAAAATTGATGTGTATCAGTGAAGGTTGTCAGCTATCTTATTTCGACAGAAACCAATCCGTGAATAATATAAGCGAGTTAAGGCTATAAAATATATCTAAGATATGAACAGAAGTTTATCACAGAGATATCTTCATTTTACTGCTGTTCAAATAAGAGACTCATAAACGTTTATAATCACTCTCTACAAGATTAAACATATTACACAGGGTGACGAAATTCTATGGCTGCATTTTTGAGTAAATGACTCTTTCAGGGAGCTATATCTGTAGGAGCAACATACATCATAGCCTAGTTTATCAAAACTTAATCTATGTGTCAGTTTCACAAATAATATAAATCGTAAAATAAAATATAGCATATGTATATTTATATCACCTCTCTAGTGTGTAAAATGTACCCTTTTGTCCTTTTATTATAAGAGTAAATAATCTGTTAGTTTATGACTTCAATAAATACATTTATTTCAACGCTGGAAACATAAACATAATTTCTAATTAAAAATTGTAAAGGCAGAAACACAGTACGAGGGCTGTTCAATAAAGAATGGCCATAATTTTTTACGGTCATAATTTTTCGCACTAAAATTCAATCTTATTATATTCTGTTAGCTTAATGTGAAACAAACTCGTAGTAGTAGTTTCATTGTTGGTACTCCTGATTGCCGCCTGTGAGAACCAGGCAAGTTCAGACATGTTCATGATCGCCTACCGCTGCAAAGGAGGGAACATGCTGTTAAAGTTGATGTTAGAGGAAGTACCGGAGTTTCTTTCAAACGTAATCACTGCTGATGAAACTTGACTACATCATTTTGATCCTGAGAGCAAACAGCAAAGCTCAGTGTGGAAATCTCCTTCATCACCAACCCCCCAAAAAAGCAAAAGTGGTTGCTTCTGCTGGGAAAGTTATGGTCATCTCATTCTTTGATATTCATGGAATGGTTTATTAGCATGTTCTACCTGCACACACATCAGTAACTGGATAATACTACAGAGATATCCTGAAAACATTGCAAGTCCATATCAGGCACAAAAGACCACAATTCCGCGAAGCAGGCTGCATGCTGCACCAAGATAATGCCCGGCCGCATATTGCCAATGTTGTTGCTGAATATCTTGCAAAAATCAACGTGAAGTACATTGCTCACCCTCCCTATAGTCCGGATTTAGCCCCATGTGACCTTTTTTTTTATTCCCTAACTTGAAGAAACGCCTTCGTGGGAGGCATTATCCATCATCAGATGCAGTGGTGAAGGCTGCGGAGGCGATTTTGAAGGATCTCTCAGAAAATAGTTTCCAGGATATCTTTGAAGACTGGCAGAACCGCTGGGACATGTGCATCGCATTCAGGGGAGACTATTTTGAGAAGGACCATCAAAATTATGAGAATGAGTGAAGGTACGTTGTCAAAAAAAAAGAGATCATTTTTTATTGAACAACCCTTGTAACACTGTACACTACTTGCGGAAACACCAAGAAGATCACCCTTTTCTTTCTCAAGGTTTTTTATAGGCGATTCCGGATTTGTTTCTTTAAGCACCGCGAAACAATGCACGACCATTCGCCCCTCGCCACTTTTTAAAGATTTGCCTCGATTGTGTTTCATTTTGGCTGAAGCGCTGGCCTGCTCCATGATGTAAGGTGTACTGATTTTAAATTGCATATACATAAGTGTTCTTGGGCTTGTGAGGTACGCGAGATGTACAGGAAATACAGTGTTAAATATCAGAAGTAGCTCCACACTATAAACAATAACATCTTAATCAGCATTCAACTTGATACAGACCTCGTTGCGAGAGAGCTGCCTGGTATAGCAACGCAAAAGTATTTCTATATAACAGCAGTATTTTTAGTAATTGTTAAATAAAATGCAGTTTAATTTAGTATATAAGTTAATAGTGTATATAATTTCACCTGTCTTCTGTCTAATCTGCATATAGTATACAGAACACATATATGTGATATGTGAAGCAGAAAGATAAAATGTGGGGCTGTTACGTTTATAAGAATAGAAACATTGGCATACTTTTCTCTCTCCGAAATTAACTCTCGCAGAGCAGTGATCAGAAAACTACTTACAGTACTGTACTTAAAGGATGGGTTTATCGTACGTATACAACTAAAACAAAACGTCCATTAACTTTACTAAACCAATCAACAGCTTAACCGTTTTCTGTCCCAATGTCTCTGTCTCTCTCTCTTCCCGCCCAGATGTTTGCAGTAGAATTAAACTAATCCCTGTTTCACATAAGCTTGCCCCGTATCTCTTAACGGTCACGTGACCCAATCACCTCTCATTGGCTGCTGTTGTGGTATAGACTGGTGTGCGGTAAAAATTTACTCCGTTATTTAACATGGTGATATATCTTTATATCTTGGAAGAGAATTGTCAAATTTATATTTTCGTAATTGTTTAAATTAAATTTATTACGCAACAGAGTTAATTTATCTGAAATGCATGTTAATTCCTAAACGAAGTAAAGAGGAGGTTCCTTTGCTTTAGCCCGCCATTCAGATGATACAATAGCACGTGTTTTAGTGGTAGTGATGACATATTTGTTTATATGACGTTTATCACTGACCTTGTTTTGAACTGGATTTGTCATATATTGCCATTCGAAGGTGTGTTGTGCCGAGTGCGAGAGCTAAATTATTTTACTGATCGTTTATTGCGCGTGTACTTATATGTATAATAGCAGTCTACCGCCAGTTTTTCACTGAAGCATCGCAAGGGTAAACCTTTACAAAGCGGCGAAAAAAATTGTGGTGCATGTGTTTAATGCACTCACAGAGAAGAATCCGTCTTTTCGAGTGAGAGAGTGAGCTACGCTCTGAACTTACAGGTGTGAGAGAGATAGGTCCATAGGAACACTACGACGTGAAATTGAGACAACAGGAGAACTTACCAGTTCAGGCAAAAGCAGGAATAAGCAGAAGCGAGTGCTCGGAGAATGCGATTCGTGAAAAGTGCTCTACGTCGTCTTGTGCACAGTTTGTTCTTTAGAAACGAACTCTCTAACACAAATAAAATTTTGTCTGCTGTAAATGAGGATGCAGATTTACCAAATTTCAGTTGATATAGTCTGTATAGATTGCTTATAGAGCTGGGTTTTTTGAATGAAAAAAAGGGGCAAGAAAAATGTGCTAAGAGGCAGAGGCGATATTGCTGTGTGGCGAAGACGTTATTTAAGGGCAATCAGACTGTACCGGGATACAAATCGCAAAATATACTACCTTGACGAGACTTGGATGAATGAAGGACACACGAAAAGTAAAATATGGCGTGACACAACTTTTAAGATAGAAAGAGAAGCATTTTTACAAGGTAGGTGTGCTGGTTTAAAAAATCCCAGTGGAAAAGGCCAAAGGCTGAGTTGAGTTGAGTTTCATTACAAACTTGTATTTTTGCATGCCTTCATTTCCTTATTTGTATGATTTATCTATCTTCCTGGCAATTATTAGGGCGTTTACTGCAGGTTTAAATGTGACGGTATGACACCGCCTATGGCGTTTGGCGCGAAAGCATTAGCCAATTAGAGTGAGGGGGAAGGTAGTTGCACGCGGAGTGATACATATCAGCGGGGCAAGATTATATGAAACAGAGAGTAGGTTGAGATAGATTATAGTACGTTATTTTAAGAAATCACATCCTACGGTTAATATGGTTCTTCAACTTTATCTCCGCACCATGATTACTGAACTTTTAACTATGTCAAAGGGAAGGCGTGGCTGTAACCAGATATGACATTACCTGCATCAATCTGATCTCTGCCCATGGACAACCTCCCTATTCATAGATTGAAAGGGGAAGCCCCGTCCATTGATGTGGAACCCCAGTAAAAATCGATGGCGAGCTGCTTGCTGTAGAAAGCGTGCCTCATTGTACAATAGACATCAGGGACGTAAAGAGTATCTTGCCACTACAGATATAGCAATTGTTTGGCGCCATCTTACTAAGCTGCTGCGAGGAATAAACAGTTGATGCAGGTTTGTTGTAACACCCGTGAAATTTTCTCAGTTCTGCATTCGCGATATAGTGTATTCCTATTTTCAATCATTTCTTTTCCAAAATATTTAATCTATATATTATCTGTGTTTCCTTATCCTAGATATATATTTTCACATTATTTTACAGTAATCACGATAACAATCGTCGCTTCAGCTAACATCGTTTACATTATTTCTGTAGTCGCCCATTTCAATATTTTAATTTAAAATACAGTTCACTAAACTGTGAGCTTTTAAATTTCTCTGAAGTTTCGTCCAGTGTAGCCAATGTAATATTCCGTTCTAAATCACTAATATCCCAGCCATTACTGCATGAGCTGTATTCGCGACTTTTCTTCCTTTATTCCCTCGCCATTTGGCGGTCTACTAATTACTGAGTAACTCTCGAAAGTCGACTGAAATAAGTTGCTCTTCCTAGTGCAAGATCGTAACATGAGGTGTTTATGTTGCTAGTTTTATTTATATTTTTATTTGTAAACATTATTTTAAATACCAATCTTCTTGCCATTTATGTGGGAGATTTATTGAGAAGTGTTCTAACCCTATAACGCTACATATAACCCATATTTACGATTGGTATAATGCTGATGTTTGGGTTTTTTACGTTAGGCAGAAAAAAAATGGTTTTAACACATGCTAAACGAGACGAAACTGTTATAATTGACAGCGCTCACCTAAAAAATTGCTCAAAGGTTAGCAAATTAAACTATTCTATAAAGAATTTACAGAAGTGTCGCTAAACTGTTTGGCATCTGCAGTTTTCAAATAGCAAACTAAGCAGCGAGTCACGTACTCTTTTTGTGATGCTTTCAATTCACCTCACACCCTGGCTCTTGGTTCCGCTGCAGTAGTAGGTGTGTGTAGAAAGTTGGTCCCCTGACACGACTGCAGTTTTCTAAAGGCTCTGTACCCGACATTTCACCATCACTATCATGAGCAATAAACAGACACTCTTATAAAAGATCCCGCGGTCCAGAGCCAAATCTCTCGATTGGATGCCTCTGAGTGGTGAGAGCGCTAATGCCAAACACCCAAACAAGGTCTACATCCGTGTTTGACCCTAATATAAGTAAATTAAATTCAAAGAAAAGCCAAAGGAAAGCCAAAGCAAAGCCAGAGTGGGGTCAGGGGGAGCCTGAACGGAGTCAGAGTGGAGCCAGAGCCAAGCCAGAGTGGGACAGCAGTGGTGACCGGAGCCTAGCCAGAGCGAAGGCAGAGCGAAGCCAGAGTTAAGTTACAGAATGAAGTTAGTGTGGGGCCAGAGCGAAGCCAGAGAGGGACCGGAGTGGCTCCGGACCTAGCCAGAGCCAAGCCAGAGTTAAATTAAAGAATGAAGTTAGAATGAGGACAGAGTGGGACCGAAGGTATGCCGGATACTAGCCAGAGCCAAGCCAGAGCTAAGTTAGAGTGAATTTATAGTGAAGTGAGAGTGAGGTCAGAGTGAAGTCGGAGCGAAGCCAGAGCTAAGCCAGAGCCAAGCCAGAGTTAAGTTAAAGAATGAAGTTAGAATGAGGACAGAGTGGGACCGAAGGTATGCCGGATACTAGCCAGAGCCAAGCCAGAGCTAAGCCAGAGCCAAGCCAGAGTTAAGTTAAAGAATGAAGTTAGAATGAGGACAGAGTGGGACCGAAGGTATGCCGGATACTAGCCAGAGCCAAGTTAGAGTGAATTTATAGTGAAGTGAGAGTGAGGTCAGAGTGAAGTCGGAGCGAAGCCAGAGCTAAGCCAGAGCTAAACCAGGGCGGGACCAGAGTGGGAACTGGAGCCTAGCCAGAGCGAAGCCAGAGCCAAGTCAAAGTTAAGTTACAAAATTAAGTTAGTGTGAAGCCAGAGCGAAACCAGAGCTAGACCGGAGCGGGGCCTGAACCTAGCCAATGTCAAACCAGAGCGAAGGTAGAGCCAAGTTAGACTGAATTTAGAATGAAGTTAGAGGGAGGTTAGAGTGAAGCCGGAGCGAAGCCAGGGCCAAGCCAGAGTGGGATCGTAGTAGTGACTGGAGCCTAGCCAGTGCCAAGCCAGAGCCAAGCCGGAGCCAAGTTAGAGTGAAGTTAGGGTGAGATTAGAACCAGGCCGGAGAGAAGCCAGAGTAGAACGAGAGCGGAGCCATTGCAAAGTTGAAGCAAAGCCAAAGAGGAGCCAGAGCAAAGCTAAAGCAAATCCAAAGCAAAGCGAAGCCATAGCAAAGTTCAAGCGAAGCCAAAGCGGAGCCAGAGCAAAGCAAAAGCAAATCCAAAACAAAGCCAAAACAAAGTTGAAGCAAAGCCAAAGCGGAGCCAGAGCAAAGCGAAAGCAAATCCAGAGCAAAGCCAAAGCAAAGCCATTGCAAAGTTGAAGCAAAGCCAAAGCGGAGCCAGAGCAAAGCAAAAGCAAATCCAGAGCAAAGCCAAAGCAAAGCCATAGCAAAGTTGAAGCAAAGCCAAAGCGGAGCCAGAGCAAAGCAAAAGCAAATCCAAAACAAAGCCAAAACAAAGTTGAAGCAAAGCCAAAGCGGAGCCAGAGCAAAGCGAAAGCAAATCCAGAGCAAATCCAAAGCAAAGCCTTTGCAAAGTTGAAGCAAAGCCAAAGCGGAACCAGAGCAAAGCGAAAGCAAATCCAGAGCAAAGCCAAAGCAAAGCCTTTGCAAAGTTGAAGCAAAGCCAAAGCGGAGCCAGAGCAAAGCGAAAGCAAATCCAGAGCAAAGCCAAAGCAAAGCCTTTGCAAAGTTGAAGCAAAGCCAAAGCGGAACCAGAGCAAAGCAAAAGCAAATCCATAGCAAAGCCAATAGCAAAGTTGAAGCAAATCCAAAGCGGAGCCAGTGCAAAGCAAAAGCAAATCCAAAGCAAAGCCAATAGCAAAGTTGAAGCAAATCCAGAGCGGAGTCAGAGCAAAGCGAAAGCAAATCCAAAACAACGCCAAAGCACAGCCAGAGCAAAACCAAAGCAAAGTTAAAGTGAAGTTAAGGCAAAGTCAAAGAAAAGCTATAGTAAAATAAAATCAGTTTTGAAAAGGCGTTGATGACCATGGAGTTGAGCGCCCTTATTTATAAATCATCTTCATCATCATCATCATCATCATCATCATCATCATCATCATCATCATCACCATCATCACCATCATCATCATCATCATCAACATCGTCGTCGTCGTCGTCGTTGTCGTCGTATAAATTTTCATCTAAATGAAATCTTCTGTAAAACAAACACGTGCTAGTTTCGCTATTTACAATAACTGATCATCCTTACTGACCGGCAGTCTAACTAATGACTTGTTTCCGGTGCTTAATGAGGGTGAAAGGCGTGAGATCCAACGCAATATTTACAACCCTTACGGTATAGCCTCGTCACTAGTTCCAAAGAATTTTTCACGTGCAAAATTGTGTGCTGATAACTATAATAAAAACAAGAACTGATGTTGTTGAGGTCAAGTGAGTAAATCTGTACTTCCCTATTTGTTTGGAAGCATCATATCTATGTAATTATTTTAATGTATCTCTACCAGGATCATTATCCCGATTCTCTTACACAGGGAATCAATAGCTGGCAGGTATGTGGCTACCGCATTAATTAAATTTGGTAGACAAAAGTCGGCTTAAAATACCACGAAGTGTTTTAATTTGCAGTCTTTGTCATCACTGTATGATTAAAATTCCTGGTAAAAGTGCCTTTTAAGCTGAATCCCACTTTCTCTTATCAGTCCATCTTTTTTCTACTACTGAGCTTATAGACATGCAAGTCTTTAAACATTCCTATCAAAACAGCACTGAATTGCAGCTGAAGATTAAATGTGTTCCCAACTGTTTCATTACCTTAGCATTATGTTACTAGTTTGTTCCGTAAAAGCTACCTCACTTTAAAGTATTACATTAGGTAAATGCATTCATGTATTCAGATGCCGCAAGAAATTGGAAAACCGGGCAGGTTCGCTCTCACTGATTCCATAATACGGTCTCATTTCCCTCATGATATCGACCCCAAGTGCTTCGTGAAACTCTTCACTTGCCATTAATATAAAGTGAAAAATTACAGGGAGTTCATACCTGTTTTTCACTAGCTGGATATAGATTAGCAAAACTGCACCGTCTGAAATACTATTTCAGAAAAAAAAAAAAAAAAAAAAAAAAAAGTGTAAGAGTTTCTCTTTTCATCACCAAATCGCATGTCTCTCTTAGAATTTTCCGGGTACTCTCAAGAAGGCAACTGTAAATGATTAACATTTCAGGGATTTTATTCTCCAAGCATGCCAACATTCCAGCAACAAATATAACATCATTTCCTTGTGTATGAATACATAAGCAAAGAGGTATACATCAAGACGTGACGATACCATTAGCAGATATTTTTCTACAGACCTTCTTCTTCTTCTTCTTCTTCTTCTTCTTCTTCTTCTTCTTCTTCTTCTTCTTCTTCTTCTTCTTCTTCTTCTTCTTCTTCTTCTTCTTCTTCTTCTTCTTCTTCTTCTTCTTCTTCTTCTTCTTCTTCTTCTTCTTCTTCTTCTTCTTCTTCTTCTTCTTCTTCTTCTTCTTCTTCTTCTTCTTCTTCTTCTTCTTCTTCTTCTTCTTCTTCTTCTTCTTCTTCTTCTTCTTCTTCTTCTTCTTCTTCTTCTTCTTCTTCTTCTTCTTCTTCTTCTTCTTCTTCTTCACGTCATGGCATAGGCAATCAAGTGCCTGTTCCGCCTTCGAAGTCCTCCAGCCATCGTTTCCTGGGTCTGCCCACCGATCTCCTACCTTTAGGATGATACTGTAATATTTGTTTTGTAAGTCTATTATCTGGCATTCTTTCAACATGTTCCTTCCATTTTTGTTTGAGATCTTTTAACCTATCATTCAGACTAAAAATGTCCAGCTCTTCTCTTATATTTTCATTTCTTTTTAAGTCCCTCTTCGTGCATCCTTTCACACTTCTCAAGAATTTCATTTCTGAAGCCTGTATTTTATTCTGTTGCTTTTTAGTTAACGTCCAAGTCTCACTTCCATATGTCAGTATAGGTACAGCCATAGCTTTGTAGAACTTTAATTTTGTTTCTTTACGTATTTTGTTTCTAAATGTTCTATTTATTGTTCCACACACTCTTTGAAATTTGCATATTTTATTGTAGATATCATATTCCTTGTCATAACTAACATCAGTTCCCAAGTAGTTAAAATGGCTTACCTGTTCAACGCAGCGATTATTTATAACTATTTTTGTTCTAATTGGCTCTTTCCCAATGAATGCCATTACCTTTGATTTTATAAAAGAAATTTTCATGTTATATTGCTTACAAAGTTCATTAAGTTTAAAAATAGATTTTTGCAGGGCAGACTCACTATTTTATATAATAACTAAGTCGTCAGCAAACAATAAAATATTTAAAAAGTACAGACTTTCCTTTTCCTTATTTTTTTAATTTGACCACCTTACTTGATACACATTACTTTAATTACGTAAAACAATTTAAGCAGAATACAAAAATAGCTCAGCTGAGCGGGACACTTGCCAAAAATATTTTCTTATATTTGAAATATTAACTTCATAAGCGAGAAATGCTTAGAGGAGCCTGATAGAAACACACGTGAAATTATCTAAATGTTTAGTTTATTTATGGCTCCGAAAACCTACGTCATTTAAATCATTTTCAAAGTGGCTTCTGGCTAAGGTCCGAGCTAGGCGACCAGATTGGACGCTGAGGTTGAGAGAGAGGCAAATCCCCTGGGTTCCCTCTGCCAAATACCTTGGCGTCCTCCTCGATCGCGGCCTCACCTACGCCCCTCACGTCCGGGTCAAAGCCGGATAAGGGCATGCAGCACTTAGGCAGTTGTACCCCATCTTTAAATCCACAATGCCAACACACCTTAATTTACGCCTGCATCGGGCGATTATCCGACCCTGATTCTGTACGGCTGCGAAGTCTGGGCATCAGGGGCTCCCACCACTATTCGCAGGATGCAGCGCGTCCAGAACAAAGGCGCTGCGAATTATCTACGATACTGGACGTAGATTCCCGTCCCTTATCCTCCACACCTACTCCGGTGTCCCATATATTGTAGACGTGGTCCGAGAGAGATCCCGTACCATCTACAATAACCTGGTGAATACCCTAGGCCGGTACGACCATAGGATTCCTCGCCGCCGACCAAGTTACTGGCCGCCCAAAGACGCTTTGGGCAACTAAACTGAGCAGGGCCACTTTCCCCTGACTTTGTACCCCCAAGCCCAGAAATGAGCTTCCCATACCTGAACGTTACTTCCTTTCCCTCTAGCGTGTAAAGCGGGCTGTGTTCAGATGCTTCTCAGCCAGGCGGAAGAGCACAGCCAGCACTGGGCACACACAACCCCCCGGGGCACTTGCGCCCACACATGGCCAGATATACCACTGCCCAAGACAACCACCTGCGACACAAGACAATTTTTATACTGCCCAGATAAAACCGCACTAAGTGGCTAGGTGCTGAGCAGCAAACACCCCGCCCAGGTAAACCTGGGCGACTCGCATCTTCCGCTGGTCTGCTGGTTATGGAATTCTTTACACACTGTGTGTTACACACAAATTAATCGATACTCCTCTCCGCTCCAAAATTAGCCCCAAAATGTTCACAAAGGCAACGTGATTTAATTACCGACAAGGTGGGGAAATAAAACTCAATCCCTTGTTTCACAGGACGAGGTCAACAACATCATGCGGTTGAGGGATACTGTTCATTTCAAAGAGATGGTTAGCAACTGGGGGTTTTCAGCCAATCTACACTGAAGTCACTGGAGACTCCAATGGCGCCGAAAGCGTTTTTAAATCTGTTATCAAACAAAAACTTCCAACTAAGGATTTAATGAAATGCAGTGCTGTAGTTGGGTTGGTACGGGCCGGTACACCGTACCACCTAAAATTTGAACACGTTGTAAGCCTACCGTCTAAATTCTTGAAGGAATGCGAATTAATGAAAAAAAAAATGTTTATTGATTGTTCTTACCACTAAATCAGAATGACAACAGCTTTAATATTAGCCATAAAGCTTCTTGGTATAAAAATGAACAGTCAGGTGGTGGGAACCACCTGAACATTTTTTTCCAACAACAGCACCGATGAAATGGTAACAAGAATTCGTATCTTTTGTGTCTTTGTTAATTCCTCCTTTGTCTTTGGCATTTACCGTGATTAATTCTGTATATTGCTCTATGTTTTGAGGATTTTTATTTTGTACTCATCGTTATCTCTGGACTTTGAAATGATTCCTTTTTAGGGGCGCTAATTAATAGTTGAGCACCCTTAAATACACATAATTATTAACCCCCCCCCCTAAGATACTAGTGGTTACTGGTTACGAAAGTGGAGGCTAATGTTCTCTATAGTCTAGAGGTAACATGCCAGTCTCTGTTACCCATCCGAGGTCGCAGTTTCAAACCCAGTGGCGGGCGATCTCTCTCTCTCTCTATCTCTCTCTCTCTCTCTCTCTCTCTCTCTCTCTCCTCTTTTCTTTCTTATTTTTCCGAGCATTAGGATTACTACGTAGGGGATTCGGCACCGAAACCTGTGGTTCAGTGTACCTAATCCCCAAGTGTGGCATCTCCTGGAAGAAGGATAAGGCGAGAGGAGACAGAGAGCGGCCGAAGCAAGGAGTCGTGACAGCTCCGAGACAGCTCTTTTTACCCTGAAAGACACCACCAGATGAGAGACGATGTAAAATGATAATGGAGGTGAAATATAGGGACAGTAAATTCGGGAGATGTAATTAACCTACCCAGTATTCGCTTGGCGACCCGTAAAAACCTCCGAAAAGAACCCATGG